>CM046955.1:28314289-28914289 GCA_025698515.1 Gossypium sturtianum | reverse complement strand
TGGTCGTTCGGAAATTATCTTTGCGAGTTGTCCAACTTTTTTAGTAAGTTGTCCAACTGTCATAGTGAGTTCCCCAACTTGGCTCTCGATCCCTT
The DNA here is from genome assembly GCA_025698515.1 of Gossypium sturtianum. Classification (NCBI taxonomy): domain Eukaryota; kingdom Viridiplantae; phylum Streptophyta; class Magnoliopsida; order Malvales; family Malvaceae; genus Gossypium; species Gossypium sturtianum. The sequence goes on along the minus strand of CM046955.1, from coordinate 28,914,194 downwards.
TAATTGATGCCTGTTGATTCTTAAGAGTGGTCTCAATGTCTTGGAGACGGTTTGTAACATCCTAGATTAGGGGTTATGCGTTTGTGCATAATTCATGAGTTAGTAGGTTTTGGCAGTATTTGGAAGTGTATTAAGGGTTTTGAGAACCCTAGGGTGTAGGTGAAAGTTTTGGGAAAATATTGGATTTTAAGTATAAAAGGGGGAGCTGGGTGAAGGAGCCCTTAAGAAAAGTTTTGGGGAGTTTAGGACACAAGTAGCCGTGTGGTAAAGTGGCAAGGGACGCCACACAGGTCTTTGGGAGTTTGCGTCAAGTGGAGTTCCAAGGGGAGGAGGTTCGAGCGGCAGGAATCACACTTGGGAGTTTTATTTTTGGCGTTAAAAGGGAGCAAGGCCAGGGAGGCATTAAGGGAAAAATCCTAGGTGTTTTGGCATAAAAACAGGCCTTGGTAATGTGGCTTCCATGCGCCACTTAAGGTCCTGGATATAACGCCAACAAGGGCCTTGGTTCGAAACACGGCGGCAGCAGGTGGTGTTTTTATTTTTAGCTTTTGGCGTTAAGACAAGGGGGAGCTAGGGAAGGAGGCTTTAAAAGAAATTGGGGCGAGTTTATATCACAAAAAAAAACGCTTTGGCAGAGTGGCTTGGGGGCGTTAAAGCTTAAAGGGGCTTGGTGCAGGTCATGGGTTCAAGACGCAAGGGAAGCAAAATTTTGAGGTTTTATTTTGCATTCTGGCGTTAGGGAGAAGGAGCAGTGGATGGCACTTGGGATCTTCAATTTGATAAGGATAATTCTTGTTTAATCCTTTTAAAATTCGGCTGCAGTAAGGTAGGATAATTGTTGTTTTTTTTTATTATTCAAATAGGTAGATTAGTAGATAGAATAGGAGATTAAGTGGAGGATAATTGATTTATTTTAGAATTTTGAATAGGTGATTAGGAGATAATGAGATGGATTTTATTTTATTTTATTAAGGTGATAAAGAAGAGATTAAGTATGGATTTCTTTTTATTCACTTTGAATATGTGTTAAAGAGATAAAATAGGAGAAAGTGTGTAGTATAAATAGGGGTGCTCACCTTTTGATATTTCTTTTTCCCATTCTAAATTCTTCTTGCCGAAATTGTTCTACCCTCTCCTCCTCTTCTTTATTTTTCTTCCAACCCAAATTCCTTACTTATTCTCTTGTAGCCGAATCTCAAGGTACTTTATTTTCTCTTCGTTGTTGTGAGTCTTTGAAGCCGAAACCTCTCTAATATTAGTCACTATTGCCGAATCTTTCAACCTCTTATTCTCTTTTCTATTTCACAATCTTTGAGGCCGAATCTACAAGGGTAGTACCATCGATCTCTTGCTTTTGGTTTCGTGGTAAGCGTGTAAGGCTGATATTAAGGAGCAGTAAGGAGTTCTTCGGGATTCGAAAGCATCAAGGAGCTAATCGACCGGCATAAGGGCAAGTTTCGGGATTTAGATCCGTAAGGAAGGAGTTCTACAATCGCAAAGGTGCAAATCGTTAGACGTGGGTTTCGGGATTTAGTCAATTGTGCTAATCAGGTGCGTAGTTATCGCACTGTCTCTTGAATGTTTATATGTATTATGTATGTGTATAAAGTGAATGATAGCCGAAATAAGGGCTAAGATTGTGAATACCCATGGTGGGTGATTAAATAATCAGGTCAGTGATTTACGATAATAAATGGTTATTGATATATGTATGAAAACGTGATGGCATGTGATGTATGCTTATTTTTTTATGATATTGTGGCATGATACATGGGACTTGGGATGTGACTATCGAAGGAAAGGGTGTACATTATGTACGTGGTCTAATGTTAGCCTTGTGCTACATTAGCGCTTGATGTTAGCTAGGTGCTACGTCAAGGGAGGTGTTGGCTAGGTGCCCATCTCGGCGGTTGATAGCTGTGTGCATCACCGTGGACTGATTGATATGTGGGATCCCTACGGGATCGGTGGCTTAGCCACGGCCTTGAGCAGCAAGTCTGCCAAGGTAGGATATGTGGATCACGATGTGATCGGTGGTGGATTAGCCACGGCCTTGGGCAGGGAGTCTGCTAAGGTAGGTGTAATGGATGGACTTAGGTTGGGTTGGGTCATAATTGCATATTTATGGGTATGGACTGTGTGGATATGGGCCAAGCCCATATGTGGAGACATGTGTAATAACTATGCACTGAGTTTGTTAGACTCACCCAATATTTTATTAAACCTTACAGGTGATGCATGATGCTCGGACCGGGTTGGAGAGGATACGAGGTGGCCCATGCAGAAGAAGATGTTTTCATTATTTTATGCATTTTAATATTAAGTACTTTGTTTAAGTATTGGTTGTAATAAGGGCCTTCTAATATTTGTTATTATTTTTATTATGGCTTGATTTAATTAAATTACTATATGCAAATGATTTTGTTTTTAGCAACTTATTTACTCAAAATACATATATTAAAGTTTTAATTCGGGTATTTCGTAACATTAAAGTTTTACTTAAAATTTCAAATACACAATGTTTTATTAAAGACAAAAATTTTTAATGTTTTTCCAAAAAGTGAAATCAGTCTCCAAACATTTTCCGCAGTGGCATTTCAAATTCGGTCGTAACGAATGGGCCGGGTTTGGGGTGTTACAAATTGGTATCAGAGCCAGGTTCAAAACTCGGCTTTGAGGGTTTTGGGTCCAAAAATAATTTTTTTCAAAGATGGGCTTTTCAAAAGTATGGGCTTTCATAAACTTTTCAGTTATTCGGCATGGCACTGTATCTCCGACCATGATCCACGGTAAGTACCCTTGACTCTGAAGGAAATGTGTATGTGAATGTTATAAGTATGAAGGAAACGTAGATTAGTGAACTAGGATCTGTTGAACCCTAGGGTGGGCTACTCAAACACAAGTGCATAAGACTTAAGGACCATTAAACAAACCTCGTGAACTAAGTCGCGAGTTAAGGTGTGGCAACCATAGTACGCATGTCTAGGATTGGTATTCGATGAGCTTGGTACTTAAGCGGTCCTAGCGACTCACCTCCTCTCTACTCGAATCCTACCTGGTGTGCGTAGCTACGGTTCACCCTAACCAAGAGGACTTATTCACGGCTAAACCCGATAATTAAAACCCGAAAGGGACTAGCCATGCGATTTATAAAAACCCTAGTTTTAAAATCCCTAAATTACCCTTTTAATTGTAGTAAAAGATTATTGTGAAAATTTTTCCAAAGTATCTCAGATTTACAAAATTACAAAAAATGCCCCTGTATTGTAAAATTACTAAAATACCCTTGATTGTAAAATTACCATACTACCCTCAACTTTTGTTAAAAAAAATTCTTTATAAAAATACCAAAATCTCTAGTTTTCAAAATATCAAGATACTCTGATTTGGGAAAATTTACGAAAATACCACTGGTTGGTAAAATTACCAAAATGCCCTTGGTTTCTAAAATTTTCATATTACCCTCGACTTTTACTTAAAATATTCTTACTTTACAAAAATATCAGAAAATTCTATTTTTTCAAAAGGTAAAGATACCTTACAAAAATATCAGATAATGAGATGGATTTTATTTTATTTTATTAAGGTGATAAAGAAGAGATTAAGTATGGATTTATTTTTATTCACTTTGAATATGTGTTAAAGAGATAAAATAGGAGAAAGTGTGTAGTATAAATAGGGGTGCTCACCTTTTGATATTTCTTTTTCCCATTCTAAATTCTTCTTGCCGAAATTGTTCTACCCTCTCCTCCTCTTCTTTATTTTTCTTCCAACCCAAATTCCTTACTTATTCTCTTGTAGCCGAATCTCAAGGTACTTTATTTTCTCTTCGTTGTTGCGAGTCTTTGAAGCCGAAACCTCTCTAATATTAGTCACTATTGCCGAATCTTTCAACCTCTTATTCTCTTTTCTATTTCACAATCTTTGAGGCCGAATCTACAAGGGTAGTACCATCGATCTCTTGCTTTTGGTTTCGTGGTAAGCGTGTAAGGCTAATATTAAGGAGCAATAAGGAGTTCTTCGGGATTCGAAAGCATCAAGGAGCTAATCGACAGGCATAAGGGCAAGTTTCGGGATTTAGATCCGTAAGGAAGGAGTTCTACAATCGCAAAGGTGCAAATTGTTAGACGTGGGTTTCGGGATTTAGTCAATTGTGCTAATCAGGTGCGTAGTTATCGCACTGTCTCTTGAATGTTTATATGTATTATGTATGTGTATAAAGTGAATGATAGCCGAAATAAGGGCTAAGATTGTGAATACCCGTGGTGGGTGATTAAATAATCAGGTCAGTGATTTACGATAATAAATGGTTATTGATATATGTATGAAAACGTGATGGCATGTGATGTATGCTTATTTTTTTATGATATTGTGGCATGATACATGGGACTTGGGATGTGACTATCGAAGGAAAGGGTGTACATTATGTACGTGGTCTAATGTTAGCCTTGTGCTACATTAGCGCTTGATGTTAGCTAGGTGCTACGTCAAGGGAGGTGTTGGCTAGGTGCCCATCTCGGCGGTTGATAGTTGTGTGCATCACCGTGGACTGATTGATATGTGGGATCCCTACGGGATCGGTGGCTTAGCCACGGCCTTGAGCAGCAAGTCTGCCAAGGTAGGATATGTGGATCACGATGTGATCGGTGGTGGATTAGCCACGGCCTTGGGCAGGGAGTCTGCTAAGGTAGGTGTAATGGATGGACTTAGGTTGGGTTGGGTCATAATTGCATATTTATGGGTATGGACTGTGTGGATATGGGCCAAGCCCATATGTGGAGACATGTGTAATAACTATGCACCGAGTCTCATTAGACTCACCCAATATTTTATTAAACCTTACGGTGATGCATGATGCTCGGACCGGGTTGGAGAGGATACGAGGTGGCCCATGCGAGAAGAAGATGTTTTCATTATTTTATGCATTTTAATATTAAGTACTTTGTTTAAGTATTGGTTGTAATAAGGGCCTTATAATATTTGTTATTATTTTTATTATGGCTTGATTTAATTAAATTACTATATGCAAATGATTTTGTTTTTAGCAACTTATTTACTCAAAATACATATATTAAAGTTTTAATTCGGGTATTTCGTAACATTAAAGTTTTACTTAAAATTTCAAATACACAATGTTTTATTAAAGACAAAATTTTTTAATGTTTTTCCCAAAAGTGAAATCAGTCTCCAAACGTTTTCCGCAGTGGCATTTCAAATTCGGTCGTAACGAATGGGCTGGGTTTGGGGTGTTACACGGTTATCTGTAGCTGCCATGAATTTTGTCAGCATCTCTTCAAGGTTCGACTTCTTCTCCTGTGGATAGGGCTGATTTTGGAAATTTTAAGGAGGTTGTTGTCTTTGAATTCCTTGATTTCCTTGACCTCCCCATGAAAAAGTTGGGTGATTCCTCCAACCTGGATTATAAGTATTGCTATAAGAGTTATTATTAGATCTGAAATTATTACCTATATAGTTCATCTGTTCACTTTCTGTGCCCGGTTGGTAGGGTGGGTACTCGAGATTATACCACGCCCACTTACGTCGCACTACATTACTGGATGTACCTGTGAAGAACACAAACTATCAAGCTTTTTATTCATCATCTCTACCTGTGTTGATAGCATGGTTACTGCGTCGAGGTTGAAAACTCCGGCTAATTTTGTTGGTTTTGTCCTTGTAACCTGCCACTGATAGTTATTCAGTGACATCTCTTCAATAAACTCGTAGGCTGCTTCATGAGTTCTGTTGTTCAGGGTTCCACCGGCAGTTGAATCAATTAGTTGCCTCGTTGAGGGGTTTACACCGTTATAGAAATTTTGGACTTGAAGCCACAAGGGTAAACCATGGTGCGGACACCTTCTCAAGAGATCCTTGTATCTCTCCCATGCATCGTATAATGTCTCTAAATCCATCTGCACAAAAGAAGAGATATCATTCCGTAATTTGGCCGTTTTGGCCGGTGGGAAATATTTTAATAAAAAAATTTCAGTCATTTGATCCCATGTAGTTATTGACCCTCGTGGTAACGAGTTTAACCACTGTTTGGCTTTATTCCTTAATGAAAAGGGAAATAACCGAAGACGGATGGCATCATCAGAAACGCCATTTATTTTAAAGGTATCACAGAACTCTAAAAAATTAGCTATATGAGTATTTGGGTCTTCGTCACATAAACCATCAAATTGAACAAATTGTTGAATCATTTGTATAGTGTTAGGCTTTAATTCAAAATTATTAGCGACTATAGCGAGCCTAACAATACTTGATTCTGCTCTGTTAAATGAGGTTTAGCATAATCGGACATAGTCGCGGAGCATTATTTTCTCGCCACATCTTGGGGTGGTGGATTATTCTCGTCCATCCCTTCATAGGATTGGATCTGCCTTCTCTCTCTTTTTTACGTGTAATTTAGGGCTCGCCTAATTTCTCTCGATTCCTACGAGCGGTAGCTTCAATATCACTGTCATCGTATACTAGTGGTCCTCTCGGGTTCCTTCTAGTCATAAACTAGAGGTACCTGCTAGGAAAAGAAAGAAAGAAAAATTTAGCAAAGTAAAAAAACAAAATAAAAATAAAACTGCGGAAAATAATGGCTAAAGTAATAAAAATAGAGCTTTCTTAATATTTTAGTTCCCTGGCAACGGCGCCAAAAACTTGATCGTTGTTTTCGCGATGTCAAAGTCTTAAAATTTATAAAAAGAATGATCGAACCTGGAAACTAACTATGACAACGATTTGAGGCAAGCGCACCTATCGAACAGTAGTATAGCTGTAACATCCTAAAATTTGAGTATTAGTTGTGTTGGCTCGGGTATGAATTTTGTGTGTTAGCATAGTCTTGTGAAGGCTTGATTTTATTAAGGAAGCTAGAATAATTTTTAGTATGGTTTATTTAATGAAGTGGATTAAGTGAGCTTAGCACTTAAGTTAATTTAAGTGTTAATTAAAGCATAAGAGGAGTAAGTGGCAAGTTGGTTAAGGAGCTTGAAAGGTGGCTTGAGGTTAGAGGTTAGTATCATGGAAAGCATTTTTTGAAGACTTTATTTTGTGTTCTATCATTGATGGACGGTCAACCTATGTTTATGATAGGTTGGACCTTAAGTTTTTGGTAAGTTGAATTTTGGATTAAGGAAAGCATGAAATAGGGGATAAGAATCTTAAGGTTATGGAAGGTTGGGGAGACATAAGGCTTGGTTGTAGGAAAATGTTTTGGAAAGTAATCCTAGGCCTTTAGTGCATGTATGTGGACGGCATGGGTGTCTAGGGGGTGGCCAAATGTTGTTAGGTAGCTTGGGGGGGATAGTTGGTCAATTTTTTCCTTTTGAACATCTTTTTGTATTTTTGTTTTCCCTCTCCAAAAACACTCTCTTTGGCCGAATGTGTCTTGTGCATTTTGGTGCATTTTGCTTTTGATTTTAGCCTCATTTTGTTGAATCAAATCATACCATTTTCCTTTATTTCATTTGCTCTTTTGAAACCGAAACTACAATCTATCTTTGTGCATTTTTGTGCACTTTCTTTTTGGCAAAAAAGTGTTTGGCCGAATCTCTCCCACATCTCTCTTTTCTTCATTTGACTTTTGTTTAATCACATTTTCTTTCATCCTCTCTTGGCCGAATCTTTACCCATCTCAAATTCCATTTCTTTTTCCTTCACTCAAAGTTTAAACATCCATTACCATTCTATTTCTCTTTTCTTTTTCACTTCACCATAGCCAAATTTTTCTACTTCCTTTTAGTATTATTTTTGGCCGAATATTCAAGGGTAGACTCTCTTTGATTTTTCTTCAATCGATTTTGGAAAAGGGTAAGTGTTCCTGGCCGTTTCTTCTTCAATTCTTTTCTCGTCTCTATGTTATTTTCTTGTGGACTAAGGCCGAATCTATGGGCATTGGTTTGCAAGGTTCTAATCATTCTTAGAAACCGATTTCTTTTAGGCTCTTCGGACGTTGGAAGCAATCAATCTAAGTCTCGATTCGTTGACAATCGTTTTGGGTAAGTTTAGGTAAGACTTGGTTTTTCGAAGGATAATTATCTGGGATTTAGTAGTATGGTCGAATGGCCTTTGTTCATAATTTTAGTATTGGCCGATTGTAGGACAAGGTGTTCTAGTGTGGTAGATCGGATTCGGGCGTTAGTTATTGCTTTGGTGAAAGGTGTGTATCTTACACACTTTATAACTTGGTTTATATATGTATATTTGTGTGTTATAACTAATCATATTATGAAAGTGGGTAAATCGATGAGATCTGGATATGATACCATGATGGTATGAATGAAGATTCGGGTAAGTCCGTTTCAATATGTTGTTAATACATGTGGATTGAGATCATGATCTACGATTTATGATATATTTGTTATGAGATACATATCAAAGTTTATTGACATGATTTGTTTATCTATTGCATTGGTATGGGCAATATGAGAGGAGGGGAAGATTGATGATTCGTGTCTTCTGACACGGTGGTTTAGCACCACCAGTGGTTTGGCACCACCAGTGATTTGGTATCACATTCGTGTCTTGGACACGGAGGTTTGGCACCTCATAGCGACTTGTCCCGTGGTTAATTCCACCGTGGTTGGCCCCACTTTTAAGATATGGGATCGTGCGCGGTGATTTGGTATCACCGCGTGGGTTGGCCCCACAACTTGATGATTCGTGTCTTGGACACGGTGGTTTGGCACCACCAGGTGATTTGGTATCACATTCGTGTCTTGGACACGGAGGTTTGGCACCTCATAGCGACTTGTCCTCGTGGTTAATTCCACCGTGGGTTGGCCCCACTTTTGAGATATGGGATCGTCTGCGCGGTGATTTGGTATCACACGTGGGTTGGCCCCACAACTTGATGATTCGTGTCTTGGACACCGTGGTTTGGCACCACCAGGTGATTTGGTATCACATTCGTGTCTTCGGACACGAGGTTTGGCACCTCATAGCGACTTGTCCACGTGTGGTTAATTCCACCGTGGGTTGGCCCCACTTTTGAGATATGGGATCGTCACGCGGTGATTTGGTATCACACGTGGGTTGGCCCCACAGATGGATTATTCGTGACTACGGTCACCAAAGTGATTTGGTATCACATTTGTGTCTTTGGACACCGTGGTTTGGCACCACCGGTGGTTTGGTACCACACGGGGTAGAAAAGGAGTTATGGATGGCTAGGTTGGGTGCATTATACATATATGTTGCTTTGTTATAATTTGTGTAAGTATGTGGTATTTACCCGGGAGAGGGAATATGCACTGAGTCTTGGTGACTCACCTTCTCCCTTATATTTTCAGGTGAATCGTGAGATCGTGAATTTGGAGCCGGATGAACTCGAGGAGGCCATGCAATAAAGTTTGGTTTTACATGAACTTCCATTTGGGTACTTTATTTTAATTTGGGTTTTCATATTTTATGGATTTGTAATAAGGCCTCTTTAATTATGGTTTTGGATTATTATATGCTTTGGGATTTATTCTAAACATGTTTAAGCATGTCACTTGGTTAATCTAATAATTGAGCTCAAAGTTTTCTAAACTAAAAACTCGCAATGGTTTTAAAAATCTTACCATCGGGTAATATGAATAGTTCGATAGAAAAATTACAAGTTAAGTGTTTTCAACAAATTAAGTGATTTCCAAAATTCAAGTTTCTATACTCAATTGCAAACGGATTTTTAAAGTGATATTTCAAATTTTCTTAAAAGATATAAATGTTTTCTTATCTATGATTTATTCACTTATATTAAAGTTTTATGTAATTCAAAGTAAATCTCGATTTTAACTTATTTTCGACAAATAAAGAATTTCAAAGAGTTTTTCACAAAATTTAATTGTTAAGTCGATTCATTCAAAAATATTTTCCTTAGTGACATACCGTTCGATTCGTAGTGGCGTATTGACCGGGTTTGGGGTGTTACAAATTGGTATCGAGCCAAGTTCAAAAGCTCATTTGTGGGCCCAAGGCCCAAAATGTTTTAAAGAATGGATTTTAAAATGTTTTGATTATATGGTTGGAAAGGTATGGCCTCGAGTCTCCGACATCAATCCGCCCTGGTAAGTACATCAAATTGTTGATTTTGATGATATGATATGATGATGTTGGCATGACTGTATAGTAGTAGGAACTACTTTAGAGACCCAAAACTATAGGTTGAATATACTCGCGAAACAACTTCTTAAAATTATTCATAAAATTGTGTTTTAAGAAAGTGGAATAATGACTAATGCATAACGCTTTTAAATCAGATAAGTCGAGACTTTAGACATGAGTACTCGTGGTCGAGGTCGTATGATTCGTGGACGCGGTCGGGGTAGGATGGCTGTGTCTGAGCCAGTGAGGTCCGGTCAAGGATCCAAAAATGAGGTACCACTACCCCCACCACCAGCGGTTGGAGTTGAGCAACAGGATCAAACGGGGGATGACGCAGTGTCTCAGGCGATGCTGCGAGTTCTTGAGAGGGTAGCTGGAATAGGTGGAGGCGCGGGAATTCAGAAATCCGTATCTGAGCGACTTCGAGCCAATGGAGCTGAGGTATTTCGAGGTGTTTCAGGCGTGGCTCCTAGTGCGGCTGAATATTGGCTAGAGGCGACGGAGCGAATCATGGATGATTTGGATCTGAATGCCGAGGAAAAGCTGAAAGGGATCGTATCGCTTCTTCGGGATGAGTCATATCAGTGGTGGCTCACAGTACAGAATGGTGCTGCAGCGGAGGATCTCACTTGGGATTATTTCAAGGCAGCGTATCAGCGGAAATACGTTGGGTCTAATTACATTGATGTGCAGCGTAAGGCATTTCTGAGTTTGATCCAAGGTAGTAAGTCTGTGTCAGAATATGAAGCAGAATTTTTAAGACTGAGCCGGTATGCTGGAGGTATTGTGGCATCGGAGCACGAGTGATGTGTTCGATTCGAAGATGGTTTGAGGGACGAGCTGAGATTTTTGATTGCTCTACATCGGGAGCGCGAGTTTTGTCGCTTTGGTTGAAAAGGCTAAGATAGCCGAAGGAATCAAGGAATCTACAAGGCAGAGTTACGACCGTAATAAGCATAAGAGAGGTTACGGATCATCGGGATCAGCCGGTAATTCTCAAAAGAGGGCTAGGCAAAGTGGGCCGAATCGATGCAGGAGGCACATTCTCGCTAATCAAGGACCAACGCGGTGTAACCGATGTGGGAAATATCATTGGGGCGAATGTTGGGTGGAGGGAAAGGATGTTTCGAGTGTGGCTCATTTGGATCATCGTGTGAGAGACCGTCCACGTAAGCTAGCCGAGAATCGATCGAGGGTCAAGGTCGTGTTCGGTTCGAAAATGAGGGACCGCCACCACAGAGAGGTCGTGGTAATGGTAGAGGAGGTAATGGTTCTGGTCGAGCCCGCGGAGCATCTGGCAGAGGTGCTTGCAACACCGAGGCAAGACACCTGGTTTGGTGTATGCAAGCAAGACGTCGAGAGGAGGCGGCCGCACCGGACGTCATAACCGTGCGTTCTTAATCTTTGGTGAACCATATCTTTGCTTTGATAGATGTGGGTTCGACACATTCGTATGTTGCCAGTAACATAGTAGAGACCATGAGTTTAGTTTCTGAGACTGCTTCTAGGAGAATGACCGTACTTAGTCCTCTAGGTCACTCTGTGAGAAGTAAATAAGTCAGATAGAGATGTACCCTAGAACTCCAAGGGGTAGTGTCCGTAGGCGATCGATGGAATTGCCATTTGAGGAGTTCGATCGATACTTGGGATGGACTAGTTAGCCAAATACCGAGCAAGTTTGGATTGCGCCGCTAAGCGCATGGTTTTGAAGTCGATTGAGGCGAAGAGGTGGTCATGATAGGTAATAGAAGAGATTATCTATCCAACGTGGTATCTGCGTTGAAAGTTTGTGAAGTTGGTTAGGAAGGGTGTGTGAGGCATTCGTGGTCCATGTATGTGCGTTGGAGGCTAAGGAGTCTAATGTGGGGAATGTCCGCACGGTAAAGGAATATGTTGACGTATTTCCTGAAGAACTTCCGGGACTACCTCCGACCGTGAAGTTGAATTTGGTATAGATCTGTTGCAGGAACGGCGCCGGTGTCTATAGCTCCGTATAGGATGGCAATCAAGGAATTGATGGAATTAAAGGCTCGATTCAGGAGTTGTTGGATCGAGGTTTCATTCGACCAAGTGTTTCGCCATGGGAGCGCCGTACTTTTGTCAAGAAGAAAGATGGTACGATGCGGATGTGTATAGACTACGCTTGATTGAATAAGTCGACGATCAAAAACAAGTATCCTTTGCCGAGGATAGATGAATTGTTTGATCGGCTTAAGAAGCAAATGCGATTTTCTCAAGATTGATTTAAGGTCCGGATATCATCACCGAAGGTGAAAGAGGTGATATCCATAAGACGGCATTTCGCACTTTTCGGTATGGGCACTCTGAGTTTCGGTGATGCCGTTTGGATTGACTAACGCACCGGCTACATTTATGGATATGATGAATCGAGTATTCCAGCCAGTTTTGGATCGGTTTGTTGTGGTATTTATAGACGATATTTTGGTATACTCAAAGTCGGAGGAGGAGCATGATGCGCATTTGCAAGTAGTGTTGCAGATTCTCGAGGAAAAGCAACATCACATAAAATTTAGTAAGTGCGATTTACGGCTTAGGAGGTGACTTTCTTGGGTCACGTAGTATCACCGAGGGGATTAGAGTGGATCCTCGGAAGATTGAGGCGATGTTGGATTGGAAGCCGCCTAAGTCGGTGGTGAGATTCGAGTTTTCTAGGTGCAGCGGGTATTACAGAAGATTTGTAGAAGGATTTTCTTTGATAGCAAAGACCTATAACCAAGTTATTGAGGAAAGGAGTTCCATTTGTGTGGACCGAGAAGCGACAAGGAAGTTTCGACAAGTTGAAGAAGATTCGATGAAGCTCCGGTTTGATTCAACTTTGAGGCGGGCAAGGAATTCACGGTTTCTTGTGATGCATCACATCTTGGTTTGGGATGTGTGCCGATGCAGAAGGGAAGGTAGTGGCTTATGCATCTCGGCGGATTGAGACCACATGAGGTTAATTATCCGACGCATGACTTGGAATTAGTCTGCTTGGTTTTTGCTTTGAAGATATGGAGACACTATTTGTACGGAGAGAAGTCGATAGTCTACACGGATCACAAGAGTCTTAAGTACCTTTTGACTCGTAAGGACTTGAACTTGAGGCGGCGTAGATGGATCGAGTTGTTGAAGGACTACGATCGCTCGATCGAATATCATCCCGGCAAGGCTAACGTGGTGGCGACGCGCTTGAGCCGTAAGGTTGTATCGGTTTAAGATCGATGTTTGCTCGACTTAGCTTATACGATGATGGGAGTCTTTTGGCGTAATTGCAAGTCAAGCCGACTTGGTTAGATCGGATCAAGGAGAAGCGGTTAGAGGATGATGGTTTAAATGATCGGAGGTTGCGAGTTGAACGGAGGTTTTGAGGAATATAGTTTGTCCAAATGATGGAGTATCGTGTTTTTAAAGGGAGAGCTTGTATGCCGAAGGATGTTGAGTTGAGGCAAAGGATTCTTCGGGATGCACATAATGACCATATGCTATGCATCATCTGGAGGAAGCAAGATGTATCGGGATTTAAGAGAGCGCTTTTGGTGGCAGTGCAGGCGTGAGGTAATGGCGAGTTTGTGGGTAAATGTCCGACGTGTCGGCCAGTCAAGGCGAAGCATCGATTCATCGTCAGGTTACTTCAAATTAGGTGAAGATTCCACGATGGAAGTGGGAAAGGATCACTATGGACTTTGTCGGTGGATTACCTCTTACGCCTAGTAAGAAGGATTCATTTGGGTGATTGTGGATCGTCGACTAAGTCACTCATTTCATTCCGTAAGGATGGATTTTTCGCCAGAGGTTAGCTAAGTTGTATGTAGCGGAGATAGTGAGGTTGCACGCTGAGTGCCGGTGTCGATCATCTCGATAGAGATCCTAGATTTACATCGAGGTTTTGGAGAGCGTTACATCGGGCTTTGGGTGCGCGGTTGGATTTCGATCGCATTTCATCCACGATCGGCGACGGCAATCGGAAAGGGTTATTCAGATTTTAGAAGATATGTTGAGAGGATGTGTTTTGGACTTGAGGCACTGGGAAGAGTTTTACCATTAGTGAGTTCGCATACAACAATAGTTACCAAGCAAGCATTAAGATGGCACCATATGAGGCGTTGTATGGTAGGAGGTGTCGACGCCTACATGTTGGACCGAGTTGGGTGGCGTCGATGATGTTAGGACCGAGTTGGTTGCGAGACTCGAGGATAAGGTTAAGACGATTCGGGCTCGTCTGAAGGAAGCTTCGGATAGGCGAAGTCATATGCGGATCTCAAGCGGAGGGATATAGAGTTTGCCGTGGGTGACAAAGTTTTTCCGAAGGTCTCGCCATGGAAGAAAGTGTTAAGATTTGGGAGAAAAGGCAAGTTAAGTCCAAGGTTGATTGGGCCGTTTAAGGTGTTGAGACGAGTGGGACCGGTAGCTTATCGGCTTGAGTTGCCGTGGGCGAGTCGATTCACGATGTGTTCCATGTCTCCATGCTTAGACGCTATCGTTCGATCCATCGCATGTTGTGGCGATGAGGAAATAGAGGTGAGTCCAGATCGGCGATAGAAGAAGAACACATGCATGCATCCTAGATCGAGATGTGAAAGATTTGCGTGGAAGACAGTTCCTTTAGTGAAGGTTTTATGGCGGAATCATGGCGTGGAGGAAGCTACGTGGGAACTGGAGGATGTAATGAGGCAGCAGTATCCTCAACTCTTTTGATCAGGTAATTTCGAGGACGAAATTTTCTTAAGGGGGTAGAATTGTAACATCCCAAAATTTGAGTATTAGTTGTGTTGGCTTGGGTATGAATTTTGTGTGTTAGCATAGTCTTGTGAAGGCTTGATTTTATTAAGGAAGCTAGAATAATTTTTAGTATGGTTTATTTAATGAAGTGGATTAAGTGAGCTTAGCACTTAAGTTAATTTATGTGTTAATTAAAGCATAAGAGGAGTAAGTGGCAAGTTGGTTAAGGAGCTTGAAAGGTGGCTTGAGGTTAGAGGTTCGAGTATCATGGAAAGCATTTTTTTGAAGACTTTATTTTGTGTTCTAGCATTGATGGACGGTCAACCTATGTTTATGATAGGTTGGACCTTAAGTTTTTGGTAAGTTGAATTTTGGATTTAGGAAAGCATGAAATAGGGGATAAGAATCTTAAGGTTATGGAAGGTTGGGGAGACATAAGGCTTGGTTGTAGGAAAATGTTTTGGAAAGTAATCCTAGGCCTTTAGTGCATGTATGTGGACGGCATGGGTGTCTAGGGGGGTGGCCGAATGTTGTTAGGTAGCTTGGGGGGGGATAGTTGGTCAATTTTTTCCTTTTGAACATCTTTTTGCATTTTTGTTTTCCCTCTCCAAAAACACTCTCTTTGGCCGAATGTGTCTTGTGCATTTTGGTGCATTTTGCTTTTGATTTTAGCCTCATTTTGTTGAATCAAATCATACCATTTTCCTTTCTTTCATTTGCTCTTTTGAAACCGAAACTACAATCTATCTTTGTGCATTTTTGTGCACTTTCTTTTTGGCAAAGAAGTGTTTGGCCGAATCTCTCCCACATCTCTCTTTTCTTCATTTGACTTTTGTTTAATCACATTTTCTTTCATCCTCTCTTGGCCGAATCTTTACCCATCTCAAATTCCATTTCTTTTTCCTTCACTCAAAGTTTAAACATCCATTACCATTCTATTTCTCTTTTCTTTTTCACTTCACCATAGCCGAATTTTTCTACTTCCTTTTAGTATTATTTTTGGCCGAATATTCAAGGGTAGACTCTCTTTGATTTTTCTTCAATCGATTTTGGAAAAGGGTAAGTGTTCTGGCCGTTTCTTCTTCAATTCTTTTCTCGTCTCTATGTTATTTTCTTGTGGACTAAGGCCGAATCTATGGGCATTGGTTTGCAAGGTTCTAATCATTCTTAGAAACCGATTTCTTTTAGGCTCTTCGGACGTTGGAAGCAATCAATCTAAGTCTCGATTCGTTGACAATCGTTTTGGGTAAGTTTAGGTAAGACTTGGTTTTTCGAAGGATAATTATCTGGGATTTAGTAGTATGGCCGAATGGCCTTTGTTCATAATTTTAGTATTGGCCGATTGTAGGACAAGGTGTTCTAGTGTGGTAGATCAGATTCGGGCGTTAGTTATTGCTTTGGTGAAAGGTGTGTATCTTACACACTTTATAACTTGGTTTATATATGTATATTTGTGTGTTATAACTAATCATATTATGAAAGTGGGTAAATCGATGAGATCTGGATATGATACCATGATGGTATGAATGAAGATTCGGGTAAGTCCGTTTCAATATGTTGTTAATACATGTGGATTGAGATCATGATCTACGATTTATGATATATTTGTTATGAGATACATATCAAAGTTTATTGACATGATTTGTTTATCTATTGCATTGGTATGGGCAATATGAGAGGAGGAAGATTGATGATTCGTGTCTTCTGACACCAGTGGTTTGGCACCACCAAAGTGGTTTGGCACCACCAGTGATTTGGTATCACATTCGTGTCTTCGGACACCAGAGGTTTGGCACCTCATAGCGACTTGTCCTTGTGGTTAATTCCACCGTGGGTTGGCCCCACTTTTAAGATATGGGATCGTCTGCCAGTGATTTGGTATCACACGTGGGTTGGCCCCACAACTTGATGATTCGTGTCTTCTGACACCGGTGGTTTGGCACCACCACGGTGATTTGGTATCACATTCGTGTCTTCGGACACCGAGGTTTGGCACCTCATAGCGACTTGTCCTCGTGGTTAATTCCACCGTGGGTTGGCCCCACTTTTGAGATATGGGATCGTCTGCGCGGTGATTTGGTATCACACGTGGGTTGGCCCCACAGATGGATTATTCGTGACTACGGTCACGGTGATTTGGTATCACATTTGTGTCTTTGGACACCGGTGGTTTGGCACCACCAAAGTGGTTTGGTACCACACGGTAGAAAAGGAGTTATGGATGGCTAGGTTGGGTGCATTATACATATATGTTGCTTTGTTATAATTTGTGTAAGTATGTGGTATTTACCCTGAGAGGGAATATGCACTGAGTCTTGGTGACTCACCTTCTCCCTTATATTTTCAGTGAATTGTGAGATCGTGAATTTGGAGCCGGATGAACTCGAGGAGGCCATGCAATAAAGTTTGGTTTTACATGAACTTCCATTTGGGTACTTTATTTTAATTTGGGTTTTCATATTTTATGGATTTGTAATAAGGCCTCTTTAATTATGGTTTTGGATTATTATATGCTTTGGGATTTATTCTAAACATGTTTAAGCATGTCACTTGGTTAATCTAATAATTGAGCTCAAAGTTTTCTAAACTAAAAACTCGCAATGGTTTTAAAAATCTTACCATCGGGTAATATGAATAGTTCGATAGAAAAATTACAAGTTAAGTGTTTTCAACAAATTAAGTGATTTCCAAAATTCAAGTTTCTATACTCAATTGCAAACGGATTTTTAAAGTGATATTTCAAATTTTCTTAAAAAGATATAAATGTTTTCTTATCTATGATTTATTCACTTATATTAAAGTTTTATGTAATTCAAAGTAAATCTCAGTTTTAACTTATTTTCGACAAATAAAGAATTTCAAAGAGTTTTTCACAAAATTTAATTGTTAAGTCGATTCATTCAAAAATATTTTCCTTAGTGACATACCAGATTCGGTCGTGGCGTATTGACCGGGTTTGGGGTGTTACAATAGCTTAGGCAAGACCGGATTGTCGAACCCAAAGGAACCAAAAGTACTAATACTAACTTTCTTTTTATTATCTAGCCTAAAATCAGTGAAGTAGTTATTTAATCTAAATTTAACTAACTACTAAGCTAAAGACGCAAAGACAAAAAAGAATGAATTGGGGAAATACTGCTGGAAAAACTCAGTTGATTAAGACGATACCCTTAGGAAGAATCCACCTAGACTTCACTTATTATCTAACTCTGAACCAGACGATTTATTCACTTGACCTGATCCGTAAGACTCCCTAATGTATATTAAACCCTCTCTCGAAGCGAATAACGTCTAACCCTAGGTTGATTAATTGGAATCTCTTTCTAATTAAAACCCCTAGAATTGCATTAACTCGATCTATTGACTCCCATATTAGGTTTCACCCTAATCCGGCAAAATCTTGTCACCCTATCTCTAGGCGCGCGATCAACTCCGCTTAATTATGCTAGATCTACTCTTAAGCAGGGACTTTTTCTCCTCCACCTAAGCACATCAAACTTGAATCAATATCCAGGAAATATCAACACAAGAATTAAGAACACATAATTAAGAACAAGTCAAATATTTATCATATAGTTCAAAGAAACGATAACAAGATTCATCTAAGTTTCATCCCCTCGTATATCTAAAGGGTTTAGTTCATAACAATAAAAGAAAACATCTCAGAAGAAAAGATAAAACAAAACATAAGAAATCCCTAAAACCCCCTGAAGGAATTGAAGGAGAGATCCGCCGTCTTGAGTAGAATTACGGCTTCTTGAGATTGATCAACTGGCTATCTTTGAGTGTTTCCCACAAATCTGACCTTTTCGGCTCGACTCCTTGGCCTAGCTCACCGCCCCCTTCTAGGTTATACTTAGGGTGTTTATATAGGCTTTTGAAATAGGTTTCTTTGCCCCTAAGTACCCTTTTCTGAGTGAAATTGCTCTTCTCCGCAGCAGGGACACGGCCATGGCACATGCCCGTGTGAATCATCTTTAGGCCGTGTTCAGACTTTTAATGAGGTGACACGCCCGTGTAAATCGTGATCAGGCCGTGTTCTAGTCTATCAGGGAGACACGACCATGTTGGCTCAAGTCGAGGCCGTGTCGATTTTCACTTTGGCCCAATTTGGTCCGTTTTAAGCCCGTTTCTCGTTCTTTTCAACCTCCGGTGCTTTCCTGAGTATAAAACATGAAAAGAAAGGATTAAGAGCACCTTTTTACATAAATCAAGGGATCAATCATCCAAAAGTATGCTAAATGTGGGATTAAAATATGTTACTTTTACGGTTTATCAGTGGGGAATGAAACTCGAGATGTAACACCCCTAACCCATATTCGTCGCTGGACTAAGGTTAAGAGGCATCACCAGACATATCAGAACATAACACAAACATTTCACTAACATCAAACATTCACAAGCATTCCATTGCGAAATATATACATAGAGTTCCTTTAGAAAGTCTATGAGACCTTAAACATGCATACGGAAAGGGTCGGGACTAAACCGAGCACATACAATTTGTTTTCAAAACTTAACACATTTTTCAAAGTTACAAAGGTCACACGCCCGTGTGAGTAGGCCATGTGCCTCACACGGCATTAGACACACCCGTGTGTCTGAGCCGTGGCGAAACAGGGCCACAAGACACGCCCGTGTGTCCAGCCCGTGTGGCTTCCTGATTTGCTTCGAATTGCAACCTTGAGAGACACAGTCGAGACACACGCCCGTGTGCTCAACCGTGTAGGCAAATATAGGCCATTTCTAAGGCCAATTTGCCACCCAAAATTAAGGTCATACCCACAAGCCTCAAACAAGCATCAATTCATGTCCATATACAAATTGAACTCAAACATACCAATTCAAGGTACCAACTTCAAATAAAAAACATGTGATTCATACATCATATTAATTCATTTTAATTCATAGTATTTCTCATCATATCTATTATCTCAAATCAACCATTAACCTTACCAAAAATAACCATTACTTTTAGCCATTCATGCATATCAAAACATACCCAATTTCCACTACCACATTCATAATCAACAATCTCAAATGACCAAATACATTTCCAACCATAATATCAATTACCATAGCCTATTCATATAACTACTTATATATATAACACATTTTATAATCATTCATTGAACCAACGATTTGGCCTTTTTTTTAAAAAATCGAACTACAAGTAAACATTAATTAGGCATATGTATTCATATCTCATATGTCCAACAATTTAAATAAACAACCTTTCGGTTATCAAATTTAACTCAATAAATCATAACATTTCCATCACTCCATCTATAAGCTAAACATGTTATCTCATATCTTAACATCAAAATAATATGTCATTTATAGTTATTCAAAAGACCTTTTTATCAAACCATATTATACCACTTTTCATGCTTCCAAAAATGAGTTAATTAATAAACTGAATATACACCCTACTTACCACTCCTCATTGCTAAATCATATAACCAACATCACAACATATTTACCATAAAACATACCTCTCAATTAAGCTTATAACATGACCAAATATAACTACCAACATTTGCATCATGAACAAGCCATTTTCGCGTGGCTATATACTTATACAAATTTCAAAAACAAATATATATAAACTAGCCTATACATGCCACATAACCAAATCTCAAAGCATTTATTTATCGAAATGGATACTGGATAGTGTGATGAGATCTCCCACGAATTCCAACCCGAGCAAGTCTCTGAAACGCTATAAACATAGGAAAAACACACGGAGTAAGCTTTGAAGGCTTACTAAGCTCGTATCTTAATAAACTTAAAATAACAAATAATTTCAATTCAATGTCTTAAACATAATAGACTATCACACACAAATTTTCTAAATTATATAAGAAGTTCTCATATTGAATTATCATCATTCAATACTATACTACATAACTAGCTAACTGTAACTTTCACAAGTTTATTCAATTCAATTCTCATATATCATTTAATTCACATTTTCATATAGCCAAATGAGCACATTATGGGAAATAACACATTCAATCATATATCTTTCTCATATAAATCTCATATCATCACTTATACTCAAATTCACCTTTTATTCATATAGTATCTGATAATTTCACATATGCAACTTTATAAATCACATCTTATACATTTGTTCATATTTCCTTTGCACATATTCACATTTCATTTCCATATACATTACATAACATTCTTTGCACATATACTTACCTTTCATTTCCAAACATTGTATACTTTTCAATGTACCTGAATCGGAATGTCATTCACTTAATCACTTACTTCTCGGAATGCCCGTTGAACCATTCGGAATCAATAAGGATACTTGGATAGCTCGAACAGCTCGTACAATGCCAACGTCACAGACGTGGTCTTATATGTAATCAAATATCGATGCCAGTATCCCAGACAGGGTCTTACACGAATCAAATACGATGCCAATGTCCCAGACATGGTCTTACACGTAAACCCAAGTCGATGCCAACGTCCCAGACGTGGTCTTACACGAAAGCACATATCGGAATCCTATGTCTTGACATATGTATCCTAACTATTCCTATGGTTCATACGGGGCTTTCAGATGTCATCACATTGTCGATGCTTTCTCGTATTCATATATTCTGCTTCTCAAACAATTTAATATCATAATAACATATATAGCCTATTCAAAATACATATATATTTACATTACCATTCGGAATTAAATTAAATCACACAAATAACATGCATTTATAACATGATTTCATAGCGTCTATTAAAATACGAACTTACCTTGTTCGTAGTAATGATAAATTAAGTTGACTAATCCAATATTTTGACTTTCCCACAATCTAGATATGAATTCCACTTTTGCCAATCTAATTAATATCAAAATTAACTTACTTATTCAACATTTCATTCAATTTCATCCAAGAACACATAATTTGGGCATTTTGCATTTTAGCCCCAAACAATTCACATTTTCACAATTTAGTCCCTATTTCAAAGTTAACACAAAATACACAAAATCTCATCAAACCCATGTTAGGCCGAATTTACCTTAAGTCCCTAGCAGCCCATTAATTTCATTTATTTCACATTTTGACCCCTCAATTTACAAATTTCTCAATTTAATCCTTAATATACATTATTTTTTTTCAAAAATCACTTAATTAAACATAATAATCTATCAACAAAAATTTATAATTCATCATCAAACAACAAAAACATCAAACTATCATCAATGGAAAATCTCAAATTCTTCATTAAATCTGAAAATTAAGGCATGGTTTTACTAGTATCAGAAGCAACGATCTCAAAAACATAAAAATTATCAAAAACCGAACAAAATCCATACCTTAATTTGAATTTCAAAGAGCTGAACCTTAAAAACCTTCAAATGTTTTCTTTCTTTCTTCTATTCGGCAAAAATAAAATGATAATGCATGCCTTTTTAATGTTTTGTTTTATTTATTAATATTTTAACACATAATTTACCATTATAACCATTATAAAATAATATAAAAACTATATATTAAAAGCCTAATGCCGTCCACTCAATTTATAATAGCCAAATTTCATTTTAAGGACTTCACAATTAATAGACCATAGCAATTTAGTGCTTTAACAATTAGATTGCCACTTTTGCATTTTACTCGATTAAGTCCTTTTCACCAATCGGTACTCAAACGATGAAATTTTCATACGAAAATTTCACACAAATCAATTCATATACTTTAAGCACAAAAAATAATATTAAAATATTTTTCTGACTCAGAATTTGTGGTCCCAAAACCACTGTTCCGACTGGGGTCTAAACTGGGCTGTTACAACTCTCCCCCCTTAGGGATTTTCGTCCTCGAAAATCTTTCCAAAAAGTAGATTAAGGATTTGCTTCCACAAAATACTTTCAAAATTCACATATAGCTTCAGATTTGAAATCTCTTTAATCTCACAACTGAAATTCTGATCTAACTTTCACTGTATATAATCTCTAGCTGAGACTGCTTATAACTGTATTAAATTGTTTTCATTTTCTACTCACTTTCTCTGACGATGTTAATTCCGTAGATCATTTTCTCACGAAGCTCTATCCTGAAATAACGGAGTTAAGTAAATACCACATATGATACCTCATACAATGTCACCTTTATACTCACTTGATAGTTTATCAAACAGCAATAGTTTTTCTTAGTTGCTTTAAAACTCTAAAACACAGTGACAAATAAATATTTTGAGAATTTGGTTTGCATTTCCCGATTTCAATGCAATTTCATACTGTAATCTCTCTCATAATTACCATATGAGTTTCAGATCTCAATCCAAAACAATGATAACTGACACCGTAGACAGACTTACTAACACAGGAACGGATAACTCAATTGTTTTATCAAAAGAGAAAATCTATACATACAGAGAGATTTCTTCAGACAGTTAAATCATATTTCAGATAACTCTATCTTTTTCAATGATAAAGATAATCCTGATACAGAATTCATCAACCCTCCATTTCTATAATCAAAAAAGTCAGAAATATCACATTTCACACTCATCATCGATGTCATATCTCGGACTGTTGTGCATCTTGTTATTCCCATATTAACAAATAAATTACCACTGAGAGTTTCTTGTAGCAGTTGTTGTATATTCATAAAGCTTTTCAGTATACACTCTCTATCTCAAAATAACAAATAATCATCGATACCATATCTGAGGTTTTGAATCATAAATCAATTTATGCTGAACCCCTTTTTAACTTATAATTCGTTGACACACTTCTGAATTTCACAACTTCACTAAATAAACATTTATTTAGCCTCCAATTCAGCTAAAGACTGTTTATTACCTGATAAGATCAATCACGTATTCATCACTCATAAAGCACACAAGAGTTTTCCATTCGATACATCTGAAACTATAATTGTTTTCCTCGGATAATAATTACTTACAGACTCAAAAGTTTTTCGACGATTGGAGCTAACCTTGTTGTGGCAAGTTTAGATATTTCTCTGACATTAAACATTTTAAACTCTTATAGTCATCAAATATGTCACATAACTCTTTTTATGCAGCTTTAACTGTATAGAATCACAAGATATCTCTGCACATTCTTGTATTAGAACACATATCGAACCATTCAATAATATATGACTGAAAATCATAAACTCTTTATTCAACTCAGGCGGAACCAAAATTGACATTTCGGTTGATAATGACTTCGTGCAAAAGAAAGCTTCAACAATCGAACTAATTTTAATTTACCACAACATTTCTCAGATAGAATCGTTTCGATAGATATAATTCTGTATCAAGTCTTCAAGAATACAAATTCTTCTTCCAGACTATCATTCAATTCATACATGTACGTTCAAAGTTTATTTCCAGTTCGTAGATAGATTCAAACACATATAACCTAATTAACTTTTCAATCAAATAATTCAGATCATACTAACTATTGAATCGGTCTTTTTGAAGAAATCTTTCTTCTCATTAGAAGGAATAACCCAGACATATCATTATACAGATTGATCGTGATCTTCTATCATTTTCACTTTTATCAATGTCGAACCTTCACGAGAACTAGAAAAGAGTTTATAAAGAAGCTGTCTCATATACTAATCATCGAGACTCTGAATTATACTGAAATCACCTTAACCAAATAGAAATCATTAGGCCTTACTAAGAACGATGTCTCAACCCCATAATAAATATTATCCCTGCTGTTAATGAAGCATTTGAACACAGAAAAGAAAATCAAATATGATTTAAATAGCCACCATTGTAGAAACACGACTTCTATAACTCTAAGGACGGTACCACTATGCTCTCACATTTCAAGCCAGAAATTATAATCATAATAGACATAGTCATCTCTGTCAAATACAGATCTCTTGCAGATAATCACATGGAATCATAGGAAAACCGGAATAGCGTAATTTTAAGATTTAGAGCTATACAGGATATCTGAAAATTACAACCCATATAGAATGATATCAATTCTGATGATATCCTAGAAAATGTCCAAAAAGAATAATGTCACTCATAAATAATGAAATCCATAGTATCAGAAGCAATATAATATTCACGTATATTCAGTAGAACAATAATTAGTAGAAACAAAATATTAGCCTCATACAGATTTTACCGTCGACTTTCATATCCATACAATGGAATAAATAATCAGAGAAAAATATAACAATGTCGAACATAACCCAAATAGATCAACCATAAGATAAGAATTTTATCTTAACATAATCAACTACATGTAGCTCTAAAAGTAAATAAACACATTGCATAATCAGAAGTGATCGTCATAATTAACTCAGCCACAACCACTGTACTCAACCATTAATACAATTCAAACATTAATCCACTGTCCATTTCTGTGTAACATCCTCGAATTGGGGGTTCAGCATTTTTTTTTGTTTCCCGTGTGTTTGGTTTGTTCTGCTTGTTGATTTGATATGTGTGGGGGTCCCCGGAAAGGTTTGGGGTCAAGCTTGAGCCTTGGTAAAAATTTTGATTTTAGGCACTTTAGGGGAGAGTGGGTTGAGGCAGGTTTTAAGGGTAATTTCTTGTGTTTGATTGACACAAAAAGAGGTGTGGTGGAGTGGCAAGAAGACGCCACTTAAAGTGCAGGGGTGTGGCGTCACAAGGGAGCAGCAGGGGGAAGGAGTTTGAGTCGCGTCAATAGCATTTAGAAGCTTTAGTTTTACGCTTAGGGAGCTAAGGTGATGGTTTCGGCAAGGACTCTTCAAGGGTGGGTGTTGAATGAGTCAAAGTGTTTGAATGAGTGGCCATGAGGAGGGGGTGGAGTTTGAATTGTTAAAACTGATTCAAATGATTGAAGAGGAGTGAAAGTAGGAGGAAATTGTGGGATTTGGTGTTGGTTGTGGAGTTGGCCGAATTTGGGGAGCTTGGAGGGGGGAATTTTAGCTATGTGTGTTGTTGGGGCTAGGAAGTGGCGGCATTGGATGTGTGTTGGCAAAACCGAGAGCTTGGAGCAGTGTGTGTGCCGAATTAGTGAGTGTGTGAGCTTTTGTTTTCTTTTCGTGTTGCTTAGCTTTTGTGTGCCGAAACTCCCTAAGTACATCTAAGGTCTCTCCTCATTTCTTTTTGTTTCTCAATATTTTTCTTATCTTTTTCTCTTGTTGGCAAATCTCTCCATACGTGCACTTCTTTTTCTCCAAGGTTACCAAGACACCTTTGGCCGAATCTCTCTTCACCATCCACCCTTTACATTCTAGCTCGTTTTCTTTTGCTATCTCCTTCACAAGCCGAAACTTTCCTTCTCCTCTACCATTTTCTTTCTTAGCCGAATCATCTCTCAAACTCATCTTCTTCTTTAGCCAAAACCTTGCACCATCTCCATTGACACTTTTCCTTTTTTTTTTCTCTTTAGTCAAATTTTCTGGTGTGTCAATCGGTATCTCTGCTCAAGGTAAGGTTCTCTTTTATTTTTTTATGATCAATCTATCCATTCTTTCTTTTCAAGGTGAAGCCGAACCTATTCTGTTAAGCAACTAAACTCGTTTCTTCATTCCCGTGCTGTGAGACCAACTCTCTATTTCTCTCAAGACTCATCTCTGATTCGAGGATAAATCAGGAGTTGTGCGGTTCATCGTTTATCAAGGTAAGGAGTCATTTCTTTTCGGGTTCTTTACTATTATTTCTTTTTCGTGTAGTTTGCCTTAACCGAATTCCATTATTAGACAATCGACATTTCACTCTGAGTACTGATCAAGTCTTGTCATGGATGCGAGTGCCAGTCAATCTAAAGAGGGGAGTGTACTCGTAGTCTCTAATCCGTCTTTCAAACGTCGAGCGGTGTCGACGGTTCGAGACTTTCTGCTAGGCTGTGGTAGGGAGCCAACATCTGCCTGGGATAGACAAATAGTTGTTATCCTTGCTAGTGAAAGCGTCGACGTAGAGAGTCTAGTTTTGCGCGTAATCAGGTGTGTAATGTTCACACTTTAATTTGTTAAACAATTCATGTTAATAATCGTGTTGGTGGCAGCCAAACGCATCGCTTCGATAGACGAGATACCCTTGTGGGTAAAGTTGGAGACATCGAGTAAATTCCACTGTAACGTTACTTTCGTGTTAATGTATGTATGAGTTGATTATACATTATACACTTAAAGTATGTTGCATTCATCTCATTATGTTAATATGTGCATGGGTTTTGGGATGTGATGACAAAAGGGGAAGTGTGATCCTAAGATCACATCACGATGGTTTGGTACCACAATGGGTTGGCCCAACATAATTTATCCAAAGACTATGTCTCGGTGGTTTGGTACCACAATGGTTCGGCACCACATATATATTATTTCAAAGGACCCGTCCCGGTGGTTTGGTACCACATGGGGTTGGCCCCACATATGTTTATCGAGGATTGTCACCAGTGGTTTGGTACCACGGTGGGTTGGCCCCACATATTATATTTAGTGACTCTGTCACCACGATGGTTTGGAACCACCAGGTGGTTTGGTACCACAGTGGCTTGGTGCCACGAGCGTTTGGATGATTCAGGTGTGTAGAGGATGGAAAACTAGGTTGGGGTCAATGCATTGCATACATGTTATATATGCTATATTGAGTGGGCTAAGGCCCAATGTGCATCTGGGGGCTTAAAGCTCGATTGTGTTGTAAGGGGAATTACACACTGAGTCTTGGTGACTCACCCCTCTGTTTAATTTTGCAAATAATCCTTGGTTCGAGGATTTGGAGCCGAGGAGGACTTTACGGTGGCCATACAGTATTTCTTTCGTAAATACGTTTTCTTTATTTGAAACTTATTTTAGATTTGGGAATTTGTTATGTAATAAGGCCTCTGGGATTTTATTTTGGTTTTAATTTTAACTCGGTTATTATCTATTGCTGATTGTTCAAACGGGGTTTTCCTCAAACATTAATAGCTATTTTCTAAAATATTCACAAATGGATCACAAGCTATAAATAACTAAACTTGAAATTT
This sequence comes from Gossypium sturtianum, assembly GCA_025698515.1. Taxonomy (NCBI): domain Eukaryota; kingdom Viridiplantae; phylum Streptophyta; class Magnoliopsida; order Malvales; family Malvaceae; genus Gossypium; species Gossypium sturtianum. Next base: position 28,886,437 of record CM046955.1, on the reverse strand, counting down.
TTAAACGATCACAAAGTTTCTTTAACGACCTTTCCATGTGACATGCCAGATCCGGTCGTAACGTCTAGGCCGGATTTGAGGTGTTACAATTGTGGTATCAGAGCCAGGTTGTAAAACTTAGCTGTGGAATGGGTTCAAAAAATGTTTTCAAAGTTGGTTTGAAATATGGTTTAGAAAAATACATGTTTTTTGGAAGTATAGCACCCGAGTCTACCGGCACCAAATTCGAATGGTAAGTCTTTTGACTGCTGGTTGATTTGTATGGAATTGCTAGTATTAAGAGATCAAACCTTAGAGACTGAGACCTTTAGACATATGATTTCGAGAACCACTCTTAGATTTGAACTCATAAGATACCTGTTAATGAAACAGAGGAATAAATTACTAATACATAAAACTTATAATCAGATTAAGTCAAATCGGTCGTCATGAGTGCTAGAAAACGTGGACGTGGTATACGCGGTCGTGGTAGAGGCCAGGGTGTCGGGTCTGAACCTTCAGAATCAGGGCATGGGCCGGAGGATGAAGTGCTAGCACCACCAGTTGCGGAGGCTGAATTTCAGGATCAAACTGGTGGAGATGATGCTGTGTCTCAAGCTATGTTACGTGTTTTGGAGCGGGTTGCTGGAGCGAGCTCGAGATCAGTAGCTCAAAAATCTGTATCGGAGCGACTTCGAGCTAATGGGGCTGAAATGTTTAGGGGTGTTTCTGGGGTGGCTCCTAACGTAGCTGAGTACTGGTTAGAATCAGTTGAACGGATCATGGACGATCTTGATTCTACTGCAGAAGAAAAAATGAAAGGAGTGGTGTCTCTTCTCCGAGATGAGGCATACCAGGTGGTGGCTTACGATGAGGATGAGTACGATGGCGGACCCGAATTACAGGACTTTTTAAGTCAGCGTTCCAGGGAAAGTATATTGGGACGAGTTATTTAGACGCTCAGAGGAAGGCATTTCAAAACTTGGTCCAGGGGAATAAGTCAGTGGCCGAGTATGAGGCATAATTCTTACGTCTAAGCAGTTATGCCTGGGGTATTGTTGCAACGGATCACGAGCGTTGTCTCTGATTTGAGGATGGCTTGAGGGACGAGTTGCAAGTACTGATAGCTCTGCAACGGGAAATAGAATTTGCTATTTTAGTGGAGAAGGATAAGATAGCCGAGGAGGTGAAGCGGTCCGAAAAGCTGAATCAGGATAGGGACAGAGGTAGGAATAAAAGGAATTTTGGGTCGTCAGGATCTGTTGAGGGTTTCCAGAAGAGGCCTAGGTTAGATGGGCTAAGTCGTATTGCGAAGCCTGTTGCTGTTAGTTGGCCTCTGCAGTGTGCTCGATGTGGGAAATATCATTCGGGGGAGTTTTGGGTAGGTAATAGAGGATGCTTCAGGTGTGGATCTATGGATCATCGGATAAAGGATTGTCCACGAGAGCCAGTCAGAGCGGTGTCAGAAGGTCAGGGATATGCGCAATTCGGAAGAGGTGGACAGCAACCACCGAGGGGTCATGGTCTGGCCAGAGGAGGAAATGGCTTTGGTCGAGGGCGTGGAGCACCGGGCATAGGTGTTGGGAATGCAAATGCGAGACAGTCTGGGTTGGTCTATGCAACTAGACATCGAGAGGATAGCGATGCACCGGACGTCATAACCGGTACGTCCCTCATTTTTGGTTTGCCCTTTATAGCACTGATAGATATTGGGTCTACACATTCGTATGTTGCTAGTACTGTGTCTGAAACTTTGAATATAGAATATGAGGTTGCTTCTAGGGAGATGACTGTGATTAGCCCTTTAGGACATTCTGTGGTGGTAAACAGACTTTTTAGGAGTGTGCCTTTAGAAGTTCAAGGGATAGTCTTTTCGGCTGACTTGATGGAACTGCCGTTCAGCGAGTTCGATTTGATCTTAGGCATGGACTGGTTAGTTAGGTATCGAGCAAATTTGGATTGTGCTGCTAAGCGCATGGTGTTGAAAACTTTCGAGGATAATGAGGTACTAGTGATAGGCGAAAGAAGGAATTATCTGTCTAATGTGGTGTCTGCTCTTAAGGTTAAAAAGATGGTGAGAAAAGGATGCGAGGCTTTCCTAACTTCTGTCAGTGCATTGGAAGTCAAGGAATTGTCGGTAGGAGATGTTAGAACAGTGAAAGAATTCTCCGATGTTTTTCCAGAAGAGCTTTCAGGGTTACCTCCGGATCGCGAGGTGGAGTTCAGTATTGATCTTCTTCCGGGGACAGCGCCAGTGCCCATTGCCCCATATAGGATGGTACCGAAGGAGCTGGTAGAACTCAAAGCCCAGATTCAGGAATTGTTGGACAGGGGTTTTATCCGACCAAGTGTATCTCCGTGGGGAGCTCCGGTGTTGTTCGTCCAAGAAAAGGGCGGCTCGCTGATGCGATGTGCATTGACTATAGGCAATTGAACAAGTTGACGATCAAAAACAAGTACCCATTGCCAAGGATAGATGATCTGTTCGATCAGCTGCGAGGTGCTTCGATCTTCTCGAAGATAGACCTGAGGTCAGGTTACCATCAGCTTAAGGTCAAGGAGGCGGACATTCAAAAGACAGCTTTTCGAACTCGTTATGGTCACTACGAGTTCTTGATGATGCCGTTCGGGTTGACGAATGCACCAAATTGCGTTTATGGATATGATGAATCGGGTATTCCAACCCTATTTGGATCGGTTTGTCGTAGTGTTCATAGATCGATATTTTGGTTTATTCAAGGATCAAGAGGAGCATGATTCGCATCTTCGGGTGGTTCTGCAGTTTTGAGAGAAAAGCACTTGTATGCCAAATTCGATAAGTGTGAATTTTTGTTGAGGAAGTTACTTTTAGGGGCATGTTATGTCACGAGGGGATTAGGGTTGATCCCGAAAAGATTGAAGCCGTATTGGATGGAAACCGTCCGAAGTCTGTGAGATAATTTGAAGTTTTCTTGGGTTAGTTGGGTACTCTGAAGGTTTGTTGAGGGTTCTCGTTAATAGCACACCATTAACAAAGTCGTATTACGGAAAGGGTACCGCTTTGTGCAGTCGATAAGCGCAGGAAAAGCTTTGAGAAGTTAAAAAGGATTTTGACAGAAGCACCAGTATTGATTCAACCTGAGGCTAGGAAGGAATTTGTCGTCTATTGTGATGCGTCGCACACAGGTTTGGTATGTGTGTTAATGCAAGAAGGGAAGGTAGTAGCATATGCGTCTAGGCAATTGAGACCGCATGAGGTGAACTATCCCACGCGTGATCTAGAGTTAGCTGCGGTAGTGTTTACACTGAAGATTTGGAGACACTACCTGTATGGGGAGAAGTCGATTATCTACACCGACCACAAGAGCCTGAAATATCTCCTTACCCAAAAGGAGTTGAATTTAAGGCAGCGGAGGTGGGTCGAGTTGTTGAAGGATTATGACTGCTCGATCGAGTACCACCCGGGTAAAGCTAACGTAGTGGCGGATGCGTTGAGCCGTAAGGTAATATTAGACTTGAGGGCGATGTTCGCTCATCTCAGCTTGTATAATGATGGAATTTTGCTAGCAGAACTTCAAGTGAAGCCTTCTTGGGTCAGTCAGATTAAAGAGAAGCAGATGTCGGATGCATCACTAAGTTCTAAATTTCAGCTAGTGGCAGGTGGTGAGACAAAAGATTTTAGTTTGAACAGTGATGGGGTTTTGTGCTTTCGGGGAAGGGCTTGTATGCCAAAGGATTCTGAGTTAAGGCAGAAGATTCTGCAAGAAGCGCATAGTAGTGCATACGCTATGCATCCCGGTTGGAGTAAGATGTATCGGGATTTGCGTGAACAGTTTTGGTGGCCAGGTCTAAAGAAAGAAGTTACCGAGTTTGTGGGTAAGTGCTTAACGTGTCAGCAGGTGAAGGCGGAACATCAGTTGCCTTCGGGGTGGCTGAAGCCAGTGAAGATTCCACTTTGGAAGTGGGAGAGGATAACGATGGATTTTGTTAGTGGGCTACCTCTTACGCCTACTAAGAAAGATTCAGTGTGGGTAATTGTCGATCGGTTGACGAAGTCTGCCCATTTCATACCCGTTCGTGTCGATTATTCGTTGCAGAGGTTAGCTAAGCTGTATGTAGCAGAGATTGTGAGGTTGCATGGGGTACCTGTGTCTATCATATCAGACAGACACCCTAGGTTTACGTCACGATTTTGGAAGGCATTTCAGCAAGCGTTGGGTACAAGACTGGATTTCAGCATAGCGTTTCATCCTCAGATTGATGGTCAGTCAGAGAGGGTAATTCAGATTTTAGAAGACATACTAAAAGGCTGTGTATTTGACTTCAGAGGTAGTTGGGAAGATTTTCTACCGTTGGCAGAATTCACATACAATAATAGCTATCAATCTAGTATTCAGATGGCACCCTATGAAGCGTTATATGGCCGTAAGTGTCGTACCCCTACCTGCTGGACAGAATTGGATGAGCGACGGTTGTTGGGTTCAGAATTGATCGTAGAGACAGAGGAGAAGGTTAGGTTGATTCAGGCTCGGTTGAAAGAAGCTTCTGACAGGCAGAAATCTTATGCGGATTTGAAGCGTAGAGAAATAGAGTTCTCAGTGGGTGATCGGGTTTTTCTAAAAGTCTCACCTTGGAAGAAGGTCCTAAGATTTGGACGGAATGGTAAGTTGAGCCCCAGGTTCATCGGGCCTTATTGGGTGTTGAAACGTGTGGGACCAGTGGCGTATCAGCTTGAATTACCTTCGGAATTGAGGCAAATACATGATGTATTTCATGTCTCGATGTTAAGGTGTTATCGTTCGGATCCAACTCACATAGTGCCAGTGGAGGAAATAGAAGTGAGACCTAGTTTCTCTTTTGAGGAAGAACCAATTCAGATCTTAGGCCGAGATGTTAAATTTTTGAGGAAGAAGACAGTTTCGTTGGTTAAAGTTTTGTGGCGAAATCACGGTTCAGAGGAAGCCACCTGGGAGCCAGAGGATGTGATGCGTCAGCAATACCCTCACCTCTTTTGACCAGGTAAATTTCGAGGCCGAAATTTCTTTCAGGGGGTAGAATTGTAACATCCTGGAATTGGGGGTTTGACACTTTTTTTTATGTTTCCCGTGTGTTTGGTTTGTTCTGCTTGTTGATTTGATGTGTTTGGGGGTCCCCGGGAAGGTTTGGGGTCAAGCTTGAGCCTTGGTAAAAATTTTGTTTTTAGGCACTTTAGGGGAGAGCGGGTTGAGGCAGGTTTTAAGGGTAATTTCTTATGTTTGATTGACACAAAAAGAGGTGTGGTGGAGTGGCAAGAAGACGCCACTTAAAGTGCAGGGGTGTGGCGTCACAAGGGAGCAGCAGGGGGAAGGAGTTCGAGTCGCGTCAACAGCATTCAGAAGCTTTATTTTTGCGCTTAGGGAGCTAAGGTGGTGGTTTTGGAAAGGACTCTTCAAGGGTGGGTGTTGAATGAGTCAAAGTGTTTGAATGAGTGGCCATGAGGAGGGGGTGGAGTTTGAATTGGTCAAACTGATTCAAATGATTGAAGGGGAGTGAAAGTAGGAGGAAATTGTGGGATTTGGTGTTGGTTGTGGAGTTGGCCGAATTTGGGGAGCTTGGAGGGGGAATTTTGGCTATGTGTGTTGTTGGGGCTAGGAAGTGGCGGCATTGGATGTGTGTTGGCAAAATCGAGAGCTTGGAGCAGTGTGTGTGCCGAATTAGTGAGTGTGTGAGCTTTTGTTTTCTTTTCGTGTTGTTTAGCTTTTGTGTGCCGGAACTTCCTAAGTACATCTAGGGTCTCTCCTCATTTCTTTTCGTTTCTCAATATTTTTCTTATCTTTTCCTCTTGTTCGCAAATCTCTCCATTCGCGCACTTCTTTTTCTCCAAGGTTACCAAGACACCTTTGGCCGAATCTCTCTTCACCATCCACCCTTCAAATTCTAGCTCGTTTTCTTTTGCTATCTCCTTCACAAGCCGAAACTTTCCTTCTCCTCTACCATTTTCTTTCTTAGCCGAATCATCTCTCAAACTCATCTTCTTCTTTAGCCAAAACCTTGCACCATCTCCATTAACACTTTTCCTTTTCTTTTTCTCTTTAGCCAAATTTTCTGGTGTGTCAATCGGTATCTCTGCTCAAGGTAAGGTTCTCTTTTATTTTCTTATGATCAATCTATCCATTCTTTCTTTTCAAGGTGAAGCCGAACCTATTCTGTTAAGCTACTAAACCCGTTTCTTCATTCTGTGCCTATAGACCGAACCTCTGTTTCACTCAAGACTCATCTCTGATTCGAGGACGAATCAGGAGTTGTGCGGTTCATCATTTACCAAGGTAAGGAGTCACTTCTTTTCGGGTTCTTTATTGTTATTTCCTTTTAGTAGTAGTGCGCTTTAACCGAATTCCATTATTAGACAATCGACATTTCACTCTGAGTACTGATCAAGTCTTGTCATGGATGCGAGTGCCAGTCAATCTAAGGAGGGGAGTGTACTCGTAGTCTCTAATTCATCTTTCAAACGTCGGGCGGTGTCGGCGGTTCGAGACTTTCCGCCAGTCGTGGTAGGAGCCAACATCTACCGGGATAGACAAATAGTCATTATCCTCGCTAGTGAAAGCGTCGGCGTAGAGAGTCTAGTTTTGCGCGTAATCGTGTGTAATGTTCACACTTTAATTTGTTAAACAATTCATGTTAATAACTGTGTTGGCTGAAAGCCGAAACAACTGTTTCGATAGACGAGATACTCTTGTGGGTAAAGTTGTAGACATCGGGTAAATTCTGCTGTAACGTTACTTTCGTGTTAATGTATGTATGAGTTGATTATACGTTATACATTCAAAGTATGTTTCATTCATCTCATTATGTTAATATGTGCATGGGTTTTGGGATGTGATGACAAAAGGGGAAGTGTGATCCTAAGACTGTCACAGTGGTTTGGTACCACAGTGGGTTGGCCCCACATAATTTATCTAGTGACTATGTCTCAGTGGTTTGGTACCACAGTGGTTCGGCACCACATATATATTATTTCAGTGACCCGTCCCAGTGGTTTGGTATCATAGTGGGTTGGCCCTTCATATGTTTATCAGGGATTGTCACCAGTGGTTTGGTACCACAGTGGGTTGGCCCCACATATTATATTTAGTGACTCTGTCACCAGTGGTTTGGAACCACCAGTGGTTTGGTACCACAGTGGCTTGGTGCCACAGGCGTTTGGATGATTCAGGTGTGTAGAGGATGGAAAACTAAGTTGGGCTAGGCTGCATTGCATACATGTGATATATGCTATATTGAGTGGGCTAAGGCCCAATGTGCATCCGGGGGCTTAAGGCCCGATTGTGTTGTAAGAGGAATTACACACTGAGTCTTGGTGAGTCACCCCTCTGCTTAATTTTGTAGATAATATTTGGTTCGAGGATTTGGAGCCGAGGAGGACTTTGCGGTGGCCATACAGTATTTCTTTCGTAAATACGTTTTCTTTATTTGAAACTTATTTTAGATTTGGGAATTTTTTATGTAATAAGCCTCTGGGATTTTATTTTGGTTTTAATTTTAACTCGGTTATTATCTATTGCTGATTATTCAAACGGGGTTTTCCTCAAACATTAATAGCTGTTTTCTAAAATATTCACAAATGGATCACAAGCTATAAATAACTAAACTTGAAATTTTTAAACGATCACAAAGTTTCTTTAACGACCTTTCCATGTGACATGCCAGATCCGGTCGTAACGTCTAGGCCGGATTTGGGGTGTTACATTCTGTCATCAGAAATTTTTACATTATCCCATCAATAACAGAAATCAATCCAGAGAAGCTTCCAGTTAATACTTTCTTTAGATAACATACCTGAATAGGTCATTTAATCGGAGTTAACTTCTTTTGTAACAGTGACTTTACATAATCTGAATAGTTTTAAGAACTATCCAATATCTCTTTTAATACTGTCTTCATTTGCTGATTCAATCTCTTTTCTGACCGCGTTATTAATATTCCAAACACAGACTTCTGTAACTCCAGACTCGTGAGCTTATTTAACCCAAATCTTACAGATTTTCATTATAACATTTCACTGATAAGGGGGGTGAGGGTAGTAAAGCCTCAAATTTAACTTACACATAAATGCACATATCACATACTATCGCAAATAGCTAGTTCATTACTAATTTCACATTCTCAAATCATTTAATAATCTTTTTCTTTTAATCACTTTTGTTCTTAACATATTGTTCATATGCCAACTCAAATCACTAATTCACAATCAAAGCATTTTAGATAGCAATCATAACTCAAATATCATATCTCATATGCTCATATAATTACAACATTTATCAATAACAACATGTCAAACAATTTGATCCTTACCTTTATGAGTTTCATCTCATAATCAACACATTTTCACTCAAAGATTTGAGTATTTACTTCTATACTATCAGAATTAGCTCGGTTCGAAAACATATCTGTCTCATCAAAACAATTTTTGTCAGAGTCGAGAGATATCACACTATCGCAGGTTATATATGGCATGTATATCTAGACACACATTAGCTATGTTAGTCCTAGAACCGGCTAAACCATAGCTCTGATACCAATAAAATTGTAACACCCCTAACCCGTATCCGTCGCCGGAATAAGGTTAAGAGGCATCACCGTACATATCGGAACATAACACAAACATTTCACTAACATCAAACATTCACAAGCATTCCATAGTGAAATATATACATATAGTTCCTTTAGAAAGTCTACGAGACCTTAAACATGCATAGGGAAAGGGTCGGGACTAAACCGAGCACATACAATTATTTTTCAAAACTTAAGCATTTTTCAAAGTTACAGAGGTCACACGCTCGTGTGAGTAGGCCGTGTGCCTCACACGGCATTAGACACACCCGTTTGTCTGAGCCGTGGCGAAACAGGGCATACATACTGCTTGTCCACACGGCCACAAGACACGCCCGTGTGTCCAACCCGTGTGGCTTCCTGATTTGCTTCGAATTGCAACCTTGAGAGACACAGTCGAGACACACGCCTGTGTGCTCAACCGTGTAGGCAAATATAGGCCATTTGTATGGCCAATTTGCCACCCAAAATTAAGGTCATACCCACAAGCCTCAAACAAGCATCAATTCATGTCCATATACAAATTGAACTCAAACATACCAATTCAAGGTACCAACTTCAAATCAAAAACATGTGATTCATACATCATATTAATTCATAATATTTCTCATCATACTTATTTTCTTAAATCAACAATTAACCTTGCCAAAAATAACCATTTCTTTTAGCCATTCATGCCTATCAAAACATACCCAATTTCCACTACCATATTCATAATCAACCATCTCAAATGACCAAATACATTTCCAACCATAATATCAATTACCATAGCCTATACATATAACTACTTATATATATAACACATTTTATAATCATTCATTGAACCAACGATTTGGCCTTTTTTTTAAAAACCGAACTACAAGTAAACATTAATTAGGCATATGTATTCATATCTCATATGTCCAACAATTTAAATAAACAACCTTTCGATTATCAAATTTAACTCAATAAATCATAACATTTCCATCATTCCATCTATAAGCTAAACATGATATCTCATATCTTAACATCAAAATAATATGTCATTTATAGTTATTCAAAAGACCTTTTTATCAAACCATATTATACCACTTTTCATGCTTCCAAAAATGAGTTAATTAATAAACTGGATATACACCCTACTTACCACTCCTCATTGCTAAATCATATAACCAACATCACAACATATTTACCATAAAACATACCTCTCAATTAAGCTTATAACATGACCAAATATAACTACCAACATTTGCATCATGAACAAGCCATTTTCGCGTGGCTATATACTTATACAAATTTCAAAAACAAATATATATAAAATAGCCTATACATGCCACATAACCAAATCTCAAAGCATTTATTTATCGAAATGGATACTGGATAGTGTGATGAGATCTCCCACGAATTCCAACCCGAGCAAGTCTCTGAAACTCTATAAACATAGGAAAAATACATGGAGTAAGCTTTGAAGGCTTAGTAAGCTCGTATCTTAATAAACTTAACATAACAAATAATTTCAATTCAATGTCTTAAACATAATAGACTATCACACACAACTTTTCTAAGTTATATAACATGTTCTCATATCGAATTATCATCATTCAATATTATACTACATAACTAGCTAACTGTAGCTTTCACAAGCTTATTCAATTCAATTCTCATATATCATTTAATTCACATTTTCATATAGCCAAATGAGCACATTATGGGAAATAACACATTCAATCATATATCTTTCTCATATAAATCTCATATCATCACTTATACTCAAATTCACCTTTTATTCATATAGTATCTAATAATTTCACATATGCAACTTTATAAATCACATCTTATACATTTGTTCATATTTTCTTTGCACATATTCACATTTCATTTCCATATACATTACATAACATTCTTTGCACATATACTTACCTTTCATTTCAAAACATTGTATACTTTTCAACGTAATGTCATTCACTTAATCACATACTTCTCGGAATGCCGTTGAACCACTCGGAATCAATAAGGATACTCGGATAGATCGAAAGTTTGTACAATGCCAACGTCTCAGACGTGGTCTTACATGTAATCAAATATCGATGCCACTGTCCCAGATAGGGTCTTACACGAATCAAATACGATGCCAATGTCCCAAACATGGTCTTACACATAAACACAGGTCGATGCCAACATCCCAGACGTGGTCTTACACGAAAACACATATCGGAATCCTATGTCATGACATATGTATCCTAACTATTCGTATGGTTCATACGGGGCTTTCAAATGTCATCACATTGTCGATACTTTCTCGTATTCATATATTCTGCTTCTCAAACAATGTAATATCATAATAACATATATATAACTTATTCAAAATACATATATATTTCCATTACCATTCGACATTAAATTAAATCACACAAATAATATGCATTTATAACATGATTTCGTAGCGTCTATTAAAATACGAACTTACCTTGTTCGTAGTAACGACAAATTAAGTCGACTAATCCAATATTTTGACTTTCCCACGATCTAGATCTGAATTCCGCTTTTGCCAATCTAATTAATATCAAAATTAACTTACTTATTCAACATTTCATTCAATTTCATCCAAGAACATATAATTTGGGCATTTTGCATTTTAGCCCCAAACAATTCACATTTTCACAATTTAGTCCCTATTTCAAAATTAACAAAAAAAACACTCATCAAACCCATGTTAGGCCGAATTTACCTTAAGTCCCTAGCAGCCCATTAATTTCATTTATTTCACATTTTGACCCCTCAATTTACAAATTTCTCAATTTAATCCTTAATATACATTTTTATCAAAAATCACTTAATTAAACATAATAATCTATCAACAAAAAATTATAATTCATCATCAAACCAAAAAAACATCAAACGATCATTAATGGAAAATCTCAAATTCTTCATTAAATCCGAAAATTAAGGCATGGGTTTACTAGTATCAGAAGCAACGATATCAAAAACGTAAAAATTATCAAAAACCGAACAAAATCCATACCTTAATTTGAATTTCAAAGAGTCGAACCTTAAAAACCTTCAAATGTTTTCTTTCTTACTTCCATTTGGCCAAAATAAAAGGATAATGCATGCCTTTTTAATGTTTTGTTTTATTTATTAATAATTTAACACATAATTTACCATTATAACCATTATAAAATAATATAAAAACTATATATTAAAGGTCTAATGCCGTCCACTCAATTTATAATGGCCAAATTTGTAACGCCCCAAACCTGGCCCAGACGTTATGGCCGAATCTGGCGACATCACATGGAAGTGTTTTCCGAAAACATAGTTTCTTTGGAAAATCCATTCTTATTATTAAATCTAGGAAAATTTAGGGTATCTTGTTCTTTTAAAACTCAAGTTATTTTTAGCAGAACATTGATCATATTAGTTTGTTACTATACTTTAAAACAATGTTTGATGCGGAATCTTTTATAGCATGTTACGAAAACGTGGTGTTTTGAAAAGCATTTATCTTTTGAAAATCAACGTCCTACTACTCTCAGATGTGAATTAAAATAAATAAAATCCCCAAATTAAAAGTTAAAATTTAGAGAGGCCTTATTACAAAACAAATACCCAAATCAAATTTATTGGAAATAAAATTCAAATATAAAAACAGGTGCGGTTGTGTGGCCACCTCCGAATCCCTCGCAGCATCGATCCGCCTAAGACTGGGGATTACCTGTACTGATAAACAGAGGGATGAGTTTATGGAAACTCAGTTTGTAACCCCATATAAGCAAAATGGCCAATCAGGCCGTAGGCAAGTACAGTCTGGGCCTAAGCCCAAATCAATAACAGTTCAGATCAGTTTGGTCTTATCCCATTCTGATGATCGATGTCGGTGTGGGCCTTAGCCCATTTCAGTGACAGTAACAGTTCAGGCATGCAATCAAAAATCCAACCCAACCAGCCTCTACACTTCACTCTGTCCAGCCCAACACTCCATGTGGGGATAAAATCACCCACCCATCCCTACACTCCAAAATTAGCACTGGTTGCGGCACTAAATGATATTTGCATGTGAGGCTGCCAAGATCAAATACACTTCCTCCAATCATAATAATCCCATCCCATGCAACATATCACACATGTATACAACATATATATCGTGGCATACTCATATACATTCATACATAACATAAGGCATATAGTCATTTTATATCATAGGGGCATAACAGTCATTTTATATCATACGGGCTGTAACGCCCCAAAGTCTAGGTATTTATTTTTGTATGTTGTAACACAAAGTACTGGTCTACTTTAGTGGTTAAGTGATTTGGGTGTGTTTGGGAGTGTCTGAGAAGTCTTGGGTTCAAGCTTGGGCATGTGCAAAAAGTTTTGTTTTTAAGGAATAAACCCTTGCCTATAGTTAGTAGGCTTTTAAATTATTTTAGATAAGGCAAGACATAAAAAGCCTGCTGGTCTAGGGGGTAAGTGGCGTGTTACCTATGCCAGTGGAATGAGGTTCGAATCTTGGTGGAGGCAAGGGGAGTATTTATTTTGCTATTGTGCCGTGGGGGTGTTGTGGTTTGACTGAAACACTGAAGTGGTTGAGAAGAATTCAAATTGGGAAGTTGAATGGGATTCAAATTGGGGGGTTGAGAGATTGAAGGAGGGATTTTAGGAGGAAATCAAGGGATGTGAAGGGAGAGGGAGAGTAGTGCCGAAATGGGACTCTGGGGCAGTCAAGAATTTGGCTAGAGGGGTGCTTCTCATTTTCGATTTTGCTTTGTATGTGTTTTTCCCTCTGCCGAAACCTCTTCTTCCCTTTTTCATTTTTTTTCTTTTCCCTCTGCCGAATACTCCCTCTTGCAATTTCCTCATCTTCGTTTATTTTCCCAAGTAATTCTATTGTTGGCCGAATACACCTACCTCCCTCTTTTGTCATTTTGAATATATTTCTCTACCATTCGTTTTCTTGCTTCACTGTTGCCGATTTGCTCTTCTGGCTTTTATCTTCTTTCATCCTTCCCTTTCATTTCCTGGTTGCCGAATCTTTTCTTTCTCTTGGGGCCGACCGTGTTCCCTCCTCTATTTTCTGGTAAGCATTCAATACTTTCCGTTAAGTCTTGCACTTCGTAGTTGATTCTCTTTCTCGCATTGTTGGTAAGTGGAATAGTATGGTGTCATTTTGTTACTTTTTGATTAAGTGCTTACTCATTTTCGGTTGGTGCCTAGGAACTTTTTGAAGGGTAAAAGGGTTGTAATTAACATTTGGGTAGGCGAAACTTCCCTCTTCACTCGATCAAAGGTAAGTTGTTGTGAGTATAACGATTGGGATAACTTGTGTGTATTCGATTGAGTAACTGCTTAAATGAATAATTGGGGATTGTTGGTCAAGTGTAGGTTTCAAAGGCGTGGGCGATTATCTTAACAAATAGAACCCAAGTGTGTAGAATTACTCCATAAACAATATCGATGAAATGCCGAAAAGTGTGTAAACACTACCCAAATTGTAAACCGGCAAAAGCCAAAAAATAGGACAATTGACGCTACACGGGCGTGCACTCACTCGTGTGGTAATTTGAACGCATAAAACGTGGACGTTAGACTATTAAGGCCACCATGAGCGATTTCGTGGTCTTAGGTCGTTCTGGGCCACGTTAGGCCGAAATGGGCCCTATGGGCCCAACGGGCTTATAGGCCCCACACGGGTAAACCATACAAACATTTGGAGAAAATTGGGCCAAACTGTGTAATTTCGTGGCCGAGACCAATTCTGGGCTATGTGGGCCACACGGGCATGTGGGCCTACATGGGCCCGCATTATGGGCCTTGGGCCTATTTTCACTGTTTGACTGTTAAGGTTTCACGGGTCGCCCGAGACGACTTTGGACCTACTGATGGGTCGGTAAGTATACCTAGACCCCCAAACTGATATGAAATGTGTAACAGCCCGGTTTAGACCCTAGTCGGAAAAGTGGTTTCGGGACCACAAATTCGAGGTCGTAAAAATATTTTAGTATTATTTTTGGTGTCTACAGTATGTGAATTAGCCTGTGTGAAATTTTTGTGTGAAGATTTTATTGATTGTGTTTTTAAATTGCGAAAAGGACTTAATCGCATAAAATGTAAAAGTTGTGTGCTGATTGTTAAAGTGTTTATTTGTCATGGCTTTCTAAAGGAGGAGTCATTATGTTGTTATTAAGCCATTATTAAGTTAGTGTATGGTGGATGGACATTTATAACCAATTATAATGTATGTTATAATGTTTTATAATAAGGGTAAAATAGTAAAGTTTGTATTAATATGTATTAAATAAAACAAAAAGAAAGATGAAGCCAAATTCTCATCTTTTCTTCCCGAAAATTTGAAGAAAAAGAAAGGAAGAAAGCTTTGATATTTTTGGCTAGGGCTTAGCTTGATTAAGGTATGTTTTGACTTCAGTTTTTGATAATTTCTACGTTTTTCTGATCGTTGCTTAGTGTACTGATCCCTGTAAATCAGAGTTTTAAAATTTATAAAAGAATGATCAAACCTGGAAACTAACTCTGACAACGATTAAAGGCAAGTGCACCTATCGAACAGTAGTATAGTTTAGGCAAGACCGGATTGTCGAACCCAAAGGAACTAAAAGTACTAATACTCACCGTCTTTTTATTATTTAGCCTTAATATAAAGTGATGATTGTTTAAACTAAAAATAATCTACTAACTAAGCTAAGACGCAAAGATAAAAAGAATGAATTCGGAAATAACTTCCGGAAAAACTCGGTTGACTCAAACGATACCCTTAGGAAAAATCCACCTAGATTTCACTTGTTATTTAACCTTGAACCATATGATTTATTTACTTAGTTTGATCCGTGAGACTCCCTAACGTATATTAAACCCTCTCTTGAGGCGAATAACGTCTAACCCTAGGTTAATAAGTGGAACTCTCGTTAAACTTATAATAACCCCTAGAATAGCGATGAAATCGATCTGTGGACTCCCATATTAGGTTTCACCCTAATCCGCAAAATCTCGTCACCCTATCTCTAGGCGTGCGATCAACTCCGCTTAATTATGTTGGATCTACTCTTAGGCAGGGTCTATTCCTCCTCCACCTAAGCACATTAGATTTGGATTAAGTTCACACAATTAAGAACAAACTAAGTTATTATCATATAATTCAAATAATCAAATAACAAGATTCATCATAGGTTTCATCCCCTTCGGGTATCCGAAGGTTTAGTTCATAATAATAAAAGACAACATCTCAAGAGAAAAGATAAAACAAAACATAAGAAATCCCTAAAACCCCCTGAAGGAATTGAAGAGGAGATCCTCCGTCTTGAGTAGAATTCCGGCTTCTTGAGATGGATCAACTGGCTATCTTCGAGTGATTCCCACAAATCTGACCTTTTCGGCTTGGCTTCTTGGCCTAACTCTCTGCCCCCCTTTCAGCTGGTACCTAAGGTGTATTTATTGGCTTTTGAAACATGTTTCTTTCTCCCTAAGTATCCTTTCCCAAATTAAATTACTCTTCTCCACGGCAGAGGCACGGCCATGGCACACGCCCGTGTAAATCGTGGCCAGGCCGTGTTCAACACTGTTGAATGAGGCACGACCGTGTAAGCCGTGGTAAGGCCGTGCTCTAGTAGGAATGGTGGCACGGCCGTGTGGCTTGAAGTCCAGGTCATGCTGATTTCGTGGCTTGGCCCAATTTGGTCCGTTTTAAGCCCGTTTCTCGTTCTTTTCGTCATCGTGTGCTTTCCTGAGTATAAGACATGAAAAGAAAGGATTAAGAGCACCTTTTTTACATACATTGGGGCTTAAATCATCCAAAAGCATACTAAATGTGGGCTTAGAATATGTTACTTTTACGGTTTATCAAATACCCCCACACTTAAGCTTTTGCTTGTCCTCAAGCAAAATTCTCAACTTAAAATTAAAACAAACTTTCCTCAATTCATAATAGTCATTGATAGTGTCTCATCATAATTCATAGATAATCTATACATGGATAATTCAATTCAAAGTGTCCTAAAAATTCAAACAGTATAAGTCATAAATTTTGTAGCTCGAAAACATAGGCGTCTCCCCTTATCTAGATAATTACCTTTAATTTGAAATCTCCAAGTATTGATATCCTTACAAAAGATTCATCAAATCACTCAAAGTGTTTAAGGTTCACGATTAGGCACTCAAAAGTCAAACATGAAGAGTTAATCCCATAGGCTTGCATGAAAATCAAATCTCCACCACTGAAATATGAGATGAAACACAAATCAAAAGGTCTTTGTTAGGGTTGTAACGGGGCTAAGGTTAAGGTGTGGAATAAGGCTAAATTAGAGGGTTAGAATCGATATTGAATTGACAAATTACCTAACTAAGAACTAATGAACTAATAATAATAATTACATCTATTGAAAACTAATAATACGAGCTTCTTTTTCTGATATTTGGATTTTAAATGTATAAGCTCGTTTAATCACATAACTAATAATGAATATACTTCGTTGTTTTTTTCTTAGAACAAACTAAATACATAATAAAGGATAAACTACTAAAATTCATAATTAGGCACTAATCAAATCAAATCTCGATATAAGGGTAGTCAAAAGGAATGGTGATAACAAAAACAAGGGGTTTCTGGGTTAATATTAGCGGTTATGTCAGTAAAAAGGGTTGTTAAGATTAAAAGGGGTTCACTAGGGGTTAATTATGAAGGTAGGCTTTTTATGGAGTAAGTGGGTTAAATCCTAGGTGCCTTTATCATCTCTGTATATCAAATCAAAAAGATGTGGTATCGACATGTATAATCGATGCAAGTTCTAGAATAACAAATCAGTGTTGACATACTCATAATCAATAAAGTGAGCAAGAAAAAGAATATATGCTCTATAAGGCTCAAAAACTCACAAAAATTATGGGTGTTTTGATGTCAACCTCGTAAATTTCAAACTTCAAGGTAATATTTAAACTCAGTTTGAGAACCTAGCAAATTTTTAATTTATGAAAAATAGACTTATCATGCTTGATTCTTTAGTATTCTTAGAATTTAATTATCAAAGCACAATTATCAATGACTTAATCTAAAACATATCAATAAAAATCATAAATCATCAGAAATTTCATCCTAATTAGTAATATGAGTAATTTACTTTCAAACAAGACTAAATTCAGGGATTTACGTTAGGTATCTTTTTAGGTTGTTCACCCCCCACACTTAAGATGTACATTGCCCTCAATGTACAAAGATATATAATAACCTTGTAATAAAATCATCAGATATGTGGATAAGTGAAAACTTCCTGAATTTTCGGATGATTCCTTGAGAGGAGATTGTGCCTTTGGTGGTGGTGATGGGCCGTCTGGATGACGAACCTGCGCTAGATGAAGAAATTGGGAGGCTCGTGGAGAATTAGCCAGGGATCATTAAGACATAATTAAAGTAAACTAAATATAAAATTAAGGACAAGGAAGATAAAGAGAAGGAGACTAAGAAGAAAACTAAAATTAAAAGAAAAGATGAATGGACTGGGACGTCCTTATTGTTGAGTGTGATTTCTAAGGCTGAGGTTATGGTGGTGGTGGTGGCGTGATTCCCAAGCAGCCTTTAGAACCTAAAATTAAGAAAATAAGATAAAATAAACTAAATTAAGTAGAAGAGAAGTAAAGATAAGGAAAATAAAGGATAAGATAAAAATAAAAGAACAGATAATTGGTCTCAAAGACCCTTAGCTTGTTGTTTGGATGAAGCTGCAGGCATGAACTCATGTGAATCGGTCTCCTTTGAGGAGACTGTGATTGGCCTTTTACGCTTCCTTTCCATGGATATGATATTGTTGTGGCTCAAGAGTTTAAGGATTTATTAGGAAAAAGGAAAAAGAAAGAGGGAGAAAAGAAAGAAATAAAGAAAGAAAGAACAAGAATTGAGAAGAAAGAAAGAAAGAGGGTTAAGAAGAGAAATGAGAAGGGTATGGTGTTTAAATAAACTTTCAGATCTGGCAATTTCCCACACCCGTGGGTTGAGGGTGTGTCGATTCACACGGCCGCCTCGCACGGCCGTGCTCTAGGGCGTGTTGGTTCCTCACGCTCATGTCTAGCCTGTGTTCAACAAGTCCGTCTATTGGCACGGTTATCCAGCACGGGCGTGTTTAGCCCGTGGTTGGCAAGTCAGTAGCCTCACACGGCCGTAAAGCACAGCCGTGCCACTTTGTCGGTGCCCGTGGGGTAGTAGTTGGGTCCGTGATTCTGAAAATCTATTTTGCCCTGACATGTACCTTCTCTGCTCTGTTAGTTCAAAGCGTCGAGTACCCACACGACCACGGCACGCGCCGGTGTGTAAGGCCGTGTGGCACTGAATTCAACACTTGGTTAGTTGGTTGTTAGTTGCTAAAAAGGAAGATAACAAGGAAAATTAAGATAAACTGAATATATAGATAAAAAAATACTAGTATTAGTGCTCGAGTTGCCTCCCGAGAAGCGCTCGTTTATAGTCTTAAGCTAGACTCTCTTCTCGTTTGCATCTTCGTGGTGGTTTGAGGAGTTGGAAGTCCTTCCTCATGTTATTATCTGTATCCTCGCGAAAAATTTAAGTCGAGATGCGTTTATAGTAAAAGTACCAAAAGTAGGATTACTTACCTCATTATTCCGTGTGGGGAAAACACTGGTTACCCTAAAAGATATTTCTTTGTTTGTGCGGTGGTCCTGATGAGATATTCGAGGGTTTACCTGATCTAACAAGATTTTTTGGTCCCCTATTTTGAAGTGATTTGTTGTTCCTATTAGCTCTTTTGGGGCTCCTTCGATTTTATCTCTTGTGGTTCCGGTTCTTCGTCGTGTATCCCTAATTTCTTCTTGAAGTGTATCTTCCACTCGTCTAGATCATCGAACTGAATCCCTCGATCTTCATGAGTTATTTTTTTGTTGGCATGGGATTTAGGATCGGGTTCAGTTGTATTCTTTGGTGGTGCTTCCTGAAAATAAGGGTTAACCGAATGGTTATTAGTAGAATTTACGTTCTCACCTTGATTACTCGATGTTCTAGCCGAGTCGAGAGCCTTGATGGTGACTGTCTTGTTACCTACACAAAGTATGAGTTCTTCTGCAATCCTCGCAGTCACTAAAAAGGGTCTTCCTAAGATTAGAGGGATCGAATTATCCTCATCCATGTCTAAGACAACAAAGTCTACTAGGAAAACGAATCTGTCGATTTTCACAAGAACATCTTCGATAATACCCCTAGGAATTCTAATAGTTTTATCAGCTAATTGAATGCTCATCCTAGTTTGTTTGGGTTTCCCTAGACCTAATTGTTTAAACAATTTATAAGGCATGACATTTATGCTTGCCCCTAAATCAGCTAACGCATTATCAATAGTTAGTCTACCAATTAAACATGGAATTGTAAAACTCCCTGGATCTTTTAGCTTTTGTGGTAGCCTATTTTGGAGAATTACTGAGCACTTTGCATTAAGTTCCACATGTGACGACTCGTCTAACTTCCATTTGTTTGTCAGAAGCTCTTTTAAAAATTTCCTAGAATTTGGCATCTGCGACAGAGCTTCAAGTAATGGTAAGTTAATATGTAATTTCTTTAAGAGTTTAAGAAACTTATCGAACTGTTCTTCTGTGTCGTCTCTTCTTAATGGCTCAGGGTAAGGTACGCGAGGTTGGTACTCCTTGATTACCGGTTTTGGCTTGTCTTGTGTTACCTCAACTTTACCTTTTTCTACCTCGTTTCCTTGTGTTGGACTGGGTTCGTCTACTTCTTCGTTTTCTTGAGCTGTTATGGCTTAGATTTGCTCATTTGGATTAATTTCAGTATTACTCGGTAGACACCCTTGCAGTCGTTCGGATAATAGCTTTGCAATTTCTCTGACTGACTGGGTAATTCCCCGATTGCCTTTGTAAGTCCTCCAACTTGGTTCTCGATGTTTGTTGGGTGTCGAGTGTTACCTTATTTTTTTGGAGACGGGCTTCTATGGATGCTATGAATTTGTTCAACGTCTCTTCAAGACTCGGCTTCTTTTCTTGTGGATAGGGCTGATTTTGGAAATTTTGAGGAGGTTGTTGTCTTTGATTTCCTTGATTTCCTTGTCCTCCCCACGAAAAATTTGGGTGGTTCCTCCAACTCGGATTATAATTATTACTATATGGGTTATTATTAGATGCAGAAATTATTACCTATATAGTTCATCTGCTCGCTCTTCTGTCGTGCTGGTTGGTAGGGTGGGTACTCGAATTATCCACAGTTCCACTTGCGTCGCCTTTGCATGACCGGGATGTACCGTGAAGAACACAAACTATCAATCTTCTTATTCATCAATTCTACCGATTTGATAGCATGGTTACTGCGTCGAGGATGTAAACTTCGGCTGTTTTTGTTGGCCTTGTTCTTATAACTTGCCACTGATAGTTATTCAGCGGCATCTCTTCAATAAACTCGTAGGCTACCTCAGGAGTTCTATTATTCAGGGTTCCACCGGCGGCTGAATCAATTAATTGCCTCGTTGAAGGATTCACACCGTTAAAAAAAGTTTAGACTTGGAGCCACAAAGGTAAACCATGGTGCGGACACCTTCTCAAGAGATCCTTATATCTCTCCCATGCATCGTATAATGTCTCTAAATCCATCTTCCCAAAAGAAGAGATATCATTACGTAATTTTTCCGTTTTGGCCGGTGGGAAATATTTTAATAAAAAATTTTCGGTTATTTGTTCCCATGTAGTGATTGACCCTCGTGGTAACGAGTTTAACCACTGCTTAGCTTTATTCTTTAATGAAAAAGGAAATAACCGAAGACGTATGGCATTATCAGAAACGCCATTTATTTTGAAGGTATCACAGAACTCTAAAAAAATTAGCTATATGACCGCTTGGATCTTCGCCCCAGAAACCATCAAATTGAACAAACTGTTGAATCATTTGTATAGTGTTAGGCTTTAATTCAAAATTATTAGCAGCTATAGCAGGCCTAACAATACTAGATTCGGCTCTTGTTAAATGATGTTTAGCATAATCAAACATAGTACGCGGAGCATTATTTTCTCCCACATCTTGTGGTGGAAGATTATTTTCGTCCATCCCTTCAGTAGGATTGGATCTGTCTTCTCGCTCTCCTTGGTAATTTAGGGCTCGCCTAATTTCTCGTGATTTCTTCGAGCGGTAGCTTCAATATCACTGTCCGTATTCTAAAGGTCCTCTCGGGTTCCTTCTAGTCATAAACTAGAGGTACCTGCTAGGAAAAGAAAGGAAGAAAGTTTAGCAAATTTAAAAATAAAAATATATTGCGAAAAATAAAAATAATGTCTAAAGTAATAAAAATAGAGTTTTCTTAATATTTTAGTTCCCCAGCAACGGTGCCAAAAACTTGATCATTGTAAATCGTAGTTTTAAAATTTATAAAAGAATGATCAAACTTGGAAACTAACTCGACAACGATTAAAGGCAAGTGCACCTATCGAACAAGATAGTATAGTTTAGGCAAGACCGAATTATCGAACCCAAAGGAACTAAAAGTACTAATACTCACTGTCTTTTTATTATTTAGCCGTAATATAAAGTGATGATTGTTTAAACTAAAAATAATCTACTAACTAAGCTAAGACGCAAAGACAAAAAGAATGAATTCGAGAAATGACTTTTGGAAAACCTCAGTTGACTCAAACGATACCCTTAGGAAAAATCCACCTAGACTTCACTTGTTATTTAACCTTGAAGCATATGATTTATTTACTTAGTTTGATCCGTGAGACTCCCTAATGTATATTAAACCCTCTCTCGAGGCGAATAACGTCTAACCCTAGGTTAATTAGTGGAACTCTCGCTAAACATAATAAACCCCTAGAATAGTAGTAAATCGATCTGTGGACTCCCATATTAGGTTTCACCCTAATCCGGCAAAATCTCGTCACCCTATCTCTAGGCGTGCGATCAACTCCGCTTAATTATGTTGGATCTACTCTTAGGCAGGGTCTATTCCTCCTCCACCTAAGCACATTAGATTTGGATTAAGTTCACACAATTAAGAACAAACTAAGTTATTATCATATAATTCAAATAATCAAATAACAAGATTCATCATAGGGTTCATTCCTTCGGGTATCCGAAGGTTTAGTCCATAATAGTAAAAGACAACATCTCAAGAGAAAAGATAAAATAAAACATAAGAAATCCCTAAAACCCCTTGAAGGAATTGAAGAGGAGATCCTCCGTCTTGAGTAGAATTCCGGCTTCTTGAGATGGATCAACTGGCTATCTTCGAGTGATTCCCACAAATCGACCTTTTAGAAGCAGCTTCTTGGCTAGCTCTCACCCCTTTCAATTTGGTACCTAGGGTGTATTTATAGGCTTTTGAAACACGTTTCTTTCTTCCTAAGTATCCTTTCCCGAATGAAATTGCTCTTCTCCATGGCAGAGGCACGACCATGGCACACGCCCGTGTAAATCGTGGCCAGGCTGTGTTCGACACTGTTGAATGAGGCACGGCCATGTAAGTGATGGTAAGGTCGTGTTCTAGTAGGAATGGTGGCACGGCCGTGTGGCTTGGCCCAATTTGGTCCGTTTTAAGCCCGTTTCTCGTTCTTTTCGTCATCGGGTGCTTTCCTGAGTATAAGACATGAAAAGAAAGGATTAAGAGCACCTTTTTTACATACATTAGGGCTTAAATCATCCAAAAGCATACTAAATGTGGGCTTAGAATATGTTACTTTTACGGTTTATCATGTACTATCAAACCCATGCTTTAATTTTAGAAATTGATGGTGATTTTGAGATATTCCATTGATGAATGCTTGAGATTTGTGATAGTTGATGATGAAATATGGAAGATATGTGAAGGATGAACATGTTTTGTCTTTGAATTTTTAGTGAAATTGAGTAATTTGAGCTAAATTGAGAAAAATGTAAATGGAGGGACTAAAATGTGAAATAAATGAAATGTGTGGGCTTGTATTAGCATGGAAAGAATTTGGCTAAGCTTGTGTGAGTAGAAATTTGGTGTATTTTGTGATTTTGTGAATTAGGGACTAAAGTGTCAAAGTGTGAAAATGTGAGGGCTATTTTGCAAAATGCCCTAAAAATGTGTGTGTGGACTAAATTGAATGAATTGGTGATTGAATGGACTGAATTTGAATGTGTATAGACAAAGAAAGGAAAGGTTCGGATCGAGATCGAGGCAAAGACAAAGTGCTCGATTAATCGACCGTTTCAGTATTTCTGTAACACCCCAAACCCGACCTAGAAGTTAGGCCCGAATCTGGTGTGTCACATGGAAGTAAAAAAAAACATATTTGCGATTATTAAAAACTTGCTTGAGAAATACAACCTCTTTGTTTAAATCAAAAACACTTAAGCAATTGATGTCTACTTGAAAACGTAATTATCTTTAAAAACCTTTTCGTTTGCGGAAGCATATTTGAAATAAACAATTTACGAAAATGTGACGTTTATAAATAGAGTTGTAGAAGCATTCTGAAAACGTTGCGGAAACATAGATAAAATACAATTATTTTTGAGAGGTTGTTTGATAAATCGATAATCAAACTACTAATATTTTAAAACCGTGACTTTTGAAAATATCGTTGAATATTTGTAGGAAAATTCAAGTTAAATTATTTATACAAGTTTGTTTAAAAATCCATTTGTTGATTAATTTTGGAAAACCATTATATAAGTTTTTAGAAAAATCCCCATTTTTAAACAATTTAAGCAAAATAATAAATATATCAACCATAAAGCAAATAATAAAATACTCCAGAGGCCTTATTACAACATAAAAACCCAAAATAGTAAAAGAACGGAAATAGAAAACTAAAGTTCAAAATGAAACACCATTTCTGAAGTATGGCCTCCACCGAGTCATCCATGGGCCCAAGTCCTCATTATAGAGCATTACCTACAGAGATTAAAAAGAAAGGGGGTGAGTTACAAGCACTCTGTGTGAAATCCCCTTACCGTCATCCACTGGGCCTGAACCCATATAACAAAATTCTTGGGCCGGAGCCTATATAGCAATCATCTTGGGCCTAAGCCCTTTTACAAAACAATCTTAGAATAAAGCAAATGTATGAATGTAATGCAATCCCAAACCAATCTAATAATCCATCCGCTACACACCACCCGTACCATCCAACACACCTGTGGGGATCTTTTGTCAACCCACCCCGCCAACACACCAATCATAGGAATTTAGCCATTTATATCAAATTCGAATTGTGGACAAGCCACCAGAATAACAGAATATATGTGGCTTAGCCACCATACAAATTGTGACAGAGTCACCAGAATATGTGGCAGAGCCACCAAATTTCACTTCCCCGATCATCAATATCCCAATCCCATGCAACTTATGTAAATGCAACTTACATCGTAAATCATAATATTTACAATATAACCACGATAATTAATAACTCATAGATTTATTACAAACAATTTGGCCCATTAACACTTTACAAAATCGGCCCATTAGGGCATTATATCAAATCGGCCCATTAATCCATATATCATATCGGCCCATTTAGCAATATATCAGATCGGCTCATTATGGCTATATATCAAATCGGCCCATTAACAATACATCAGATCGGCCCATTAGGGGCATTTTCGTAATTCGGCCCATAAGGGAATTTTTGTAATTCGGCCCATAAGGGCATTTCGGTAAATCGGTCCATAAGGACATTTCGGTAATTCAGTAATCCTACCCACTAAAGGTAATTTGGTAATCTCGCAACCCAGGGGTTTTTTCAGTAATTTACTAAGGGTATTATGGTAATTTCGCAACCCAGACTTAACTACTAATTTGGGGCATAAAAATTGAAACTGTCCATCTGTGTCCTACTGACTAAACTGACCATAACTCGGATTAGGAAACTTAAAATTTAGATCCGTAAATTTTCCTTGAAACTAGACTCATATATCTTCTTAAGATAATTTTTCCAGAATTTTTTACTTAACCATTTAGTACAGTTTATTCCTTAAAGTTTCCCTTGTTTCACTGTCCAATGATTCTGACCTCTCTTATCTTAATTTCAAATATCTCACTGTACGGTTTTCATATACTTCTCCCACTTATTTATATTGAAAATAGGCTCACTAAGGAATCTATACATATAAACTATAAATCATAATTCACTTTTTACAATTTTATACGATTTTCCCAAGACAGAACAGAGAACCGCGAAGTCATTCAGAACTAGTCTCACTAAAATTAAGATATCTCAGAATATAAATTTCCTTTTCCTTATCCGTTTCTTCCATATCAAAATAGACATAGTAATATTTAATTCGATATCTTATTCACTTTCTAATTCCATTTATCCTATTTTTCATGATTTTTCGAAATCACGTCACTACTGCTGACCAAAACTGTTTCATTGCAGACTATGGTTATCACTACAAACATAAGCAAGCCCGAGTGGTCACGGATGCCGATTTCCGGTTTTCTTCAGTATTTCGACCGAATCACAGAATATTTCATGCAAACAATCAGAGAGATGTGAGAACACACACCATTTCCAACATGTATTCGGAAGGGTACGGGATTACACACCTTATTTGGATTTCCTTAAGAACCACTCTTCTTTGATCCATTATTTCTGAAGGATTAGCAAATAGAATATATCGAGTGATTTCATCCCTAAAACATAATCGATTAGTCCAACTTCAGTCCGATTTGCAACATAGCCAAATAAAGATATAACAAAAAATCCAAAAATGAACCCCTTACCTTAATGATGATAGATCCGACTTCAATCGATTGACTTAAGACTAGAGAGGGATCGGCAAGAATGTGCTTTACGACCACACACTAGAACACTACGAAAGAAATGATGATCACGCTTAGAGAGAATAGAAGAAATGATGTTTTCGGTTAAGAAAACCATCCCAAGACATAGGCACATATTTTGGCATGGAGAAAAGAAAAATACAATGATAGAATAGAGTCTCTTACCGATCTGATTAAGAAGAGTTTTTTCCCACACGATGGTGAACAAAATGATGAACGAATAGGATGATAATGGGTTCGGCTATCAAAGGGAAAAGAAGCAAAGATGCCTTGAGGGTTTCGGTCAAAACAAGAGAAAAGATGCTCTCTTTTGGCTTTGGAGTTTCAAAGAAAGAGGAAAAAATTGGAGAAAGCAAAAGACACCAAAATGCTGAGGAGAAAACAACCTCTTCAAGCACCAAAAATTTTCAAATTCCTATAGAAAATTCGGCTATCACAAACCCCCCTCCAAAACCATTATCATCTTTTCCAAAAGATGAACATTAACCAATTAAAATCTTTCCAAAACACCTTCCACACTATATGCCAACATGTTCCCTTATCCTTCCTTTTCTTTCATTTCTTTCCCCTCTTTTTCCCTTATCTTCCTCCTTACCATATTCCTTAGCATCCCTTCCAAAATTAAAAAGTCTTCCATACCATATTAAAGCCTTGGCCGACACTTACCGATCTGATTAAGAAGAGTTTTTTCCCACACGATGGTGAACAAAATGATGAACGAATAGGATGATAATGGGTTGGGTATCAAAGGGAAAAGAAGCAAAGATGCCTTGAGGGTTTCGGTCAAAACAAGAGAAAAAGATACTCTCTTTTTGGCTTTCGAGTTTCGGCAAAGAGGGAAAAGTTGGAGAAAGCAAAAGACACCAAAATGCTGAGGAGAAAACAACCTCTTCAAGCACCAAAAATTTTCAAATTCTTATAGAAAATTCGGCTATCACAAACCCCCCTCCAAAACCATTATCATCTTTTCCAAAAG
This sequence comes from Gossypium sturtianum, assembly GCA_025698515.1. NCBI lineage: Eukaryota > Viridiplantae > Streptophyta > Magnoliopsida > Malvales > Malvaceae > Gossypium > Gossypium sturtianum. Next base: position 28,859,173 of record CM046955.1, on the reverse strand, counting down.
ATGAACATTAACCAATTAAAATCTTTCCAAAACACCTTCCACACTATATGCCAACATGTTCCCTTCTCCTTCCTTTTCTTTCATTTCTTTCCCCTCTTTTTCCCTTATCTTCCTCCTTACCATATTCCTTAGCCTCCCTTCCAAAATTAAAAAGTCTTCCATACCATATTAAAGCCTTGGCCGACACTTACCTTATTAGTACAAAAATTTAATCCAAAATATTTGCACTTGGTGGGATTTGAACCTCTTTCCTTAATGTCCTTCATGTGGCATCATATCCTCTTTACCAATTGCTCATTTATGCAAGCAAATTACTCTCTTATTTCCATAAGCCTTGATGCCACTTACTATCTCTCCTTAAAGTGCTTAAACACAAAATTTTTCCTATAAATTAACTTGAACCCGGAACTTCCTAGAAACCTCATAACTCTCCAAGATCACCTTCCTAGTAAGTCCAACTTGAAATAATGCCGTTCTCAAATTCCCATAAATTTTTAAACGCTTCTACGGTCAAGGCCCAATGGGCCCAATAGGTTCAATTCTACTAGGCCCAATTTTGGGATGTTACAATTCTACCCCCTTAAAGAAATTTTGTCCTCGAAATTTCCAACCAACTACTAACCGAACCGCTTAAATCATACCACTATGCTTTCGCTGCGCACTCTGATCTTAATAACACTAATGTACTTCTAACATAATCTTGAATTCTCTTTCACACAACAAAACACCTAACCACAGAAGCAAGCAGTTATCTACCACTTAAACATAGAATTTTCTATATTCAATCATCACGTCCAACCAAAACATACCTGACTTGATGGTGATGAAACAATCCCGAGCCTTATGCTCCTTAGACCCGCATCTCAAGCATGCTCCTGACCTCCTCTAGCATTCTCCGGATGACGCCTTCTACAATAATCACAAGCCGGAAAGTTTGGACGTGTCTTAACACGCTTCACAGAATGAGACTGCGACCCTAGAGAACCGCGATCAAATTCCTTCTTACAGTCCACGCGTCCAACTCGAAGTGTTCGACCAATTTCTCTAACCTCCTCCACAAGCTCCCTAACTAGCTAAGTCAGCTCATCAAATCCAGCTCGGTCATAAGACCCCGTCTCAGTCACTGGCGATGTCAGCGCCTCCCTTTCGGGCATACGCCCCGATGCTGAAGATCTAGCCCTAGCACCTCGGCCTCTACCACGTCTACGTCTACCGCGTCCACGTCTTCTAGCGCTCATGTTCACTAAGTCGATTTAATCTTGATTAAAAGTCTTATGAATCAGTCTATAGTTCCAATGTTTATTAAACAATGTCTTATGAAAAACGCGTATAAGAGTTGTTTTCGCAGGTCAAATTTCATAATGTCTCAGTCTCTACAGTCTTAGCTCCTATAGCTAATAATTCTAAAGTATTTCTATAGTCATACCATACTAATCATAAAATAAAAACATAAACTTACTTGACTTGGTGCCGGATAACCGTGGTGCCATACTTCCTTTAGAACATGCATATATAAATTAAAATTTTTAAACAGCTTTGAAAATGTTTTTGAACCCAAACCACAGCCGAGTTTTGCAACCGAGCTCTGATACCATAAAATGTAACACCCCAAACCCGGCCTAGAAGTTAGGCCCGAATCTGGTGTGTCACATGGAAGTAAAAAAAAACATCTTTGCGATTATTAAAAACTTGCTTGAGAAATACAGCCTCTTTGTTAAAATCAAAAACACTTAAGCAATTGATGTCTACTTGAAAACGTAATTACCTTTAAAAACTTTTTCGTTTGCGGAAGCATATTTGAAATAAACAATTTACAAAAATGTGACGTTTATAAATAGAGATGCAGAAGCATTTTGAAAATGTTGCAGAAACATAGATAAAATACAATTATTTTTGAGAGGTTTTTGATAAATCGATAATCGAACTAGTAATCTTTTAAAACCGTGACTTTTGAAAATATCGTTGAATATTTGTAGGAAAATTCAAGTTAAATTATTTATACAAGTTTGTTTAAAAATCCATTTGTTGATCAATTTTGGAAAACCATTATATAAGTTTTTAGAAAAATCCCCATTTTTAAATAATTTAAGCAAAATAATAAATATATCAACCATAAAGCAAATAATAAAATACTCCAGAGGCCTTATTACAACATAAAAACCCAAAATAGTAAATGAACGGAAATAGAAAACTAAAGTTCAAAATGAAACACCATTTCTGAAGTATGGCCTCCACCGAGTCATTAATGGGCCCAAGTCCTCATTACGGAGCATTACCTACAGAGATTAAAAAGAAAGGGGGTGAGTTACAAGAACTCAATGTGAAATCTCCTTACCGTCATCCACTGGGCCTGAACCCATATAACAAAATTCTTGGGCCGGAGCCCATATAGCAATCATCTTGGGCCTAAGCCCTTTTACAAAACAATCTTAGAATGAAGAAAATGTATGAATGTAATGCAATCCCAAACCAACCTAATAATCCATCCGCTACACACCACCCGTACCATCCAACACACCTGTGGGGATCTTTTCTCAACCCACCTCGCCAACACACCAATCATAGGCATTTAGCCATTTATATCAAATTCAAATTGTGGACAAGCCACTAGAATAACAGAATATACGTGGCTTAGCCACCATACAAATTGTGATAGAGTCACCAGAATATGTGGCAGAGCAACCAAATTTCACTTCCCCGATCATCAATATCCCAATCCCATGTAACTTATGTAAATGCAACATACATCGTAAATCATAATATTTATAATATAACCACGATAATTAATAACTCAGAGATTTATTACAAACAATTTGGCCCATTAACACTTTACAAAATCGGCCCATTAGGGCATTATATCAAATCGGCCCATTAAGCCATATATCATATCGGCCCATTTAGCAATATATCAAATCGACCCATTATGGCTATATATCAAATCGGCCCATTAGGGGCATTTTCATAATTCAGCCCATAAGGGCATTTTCGTAATTCGGCCCACAAGGGCATTTCGGTAAATCGGTCCATAAGGACATTTTGGTAATTCAGTAATCTTACCCACTAAGGGTAATTTGGTAATCTTGCAACCCAAAGGTTTTTTCAGTAATTTACCCTCTAAGGGTATTATGGTAATTTCGCAACCCAGACTTAACTACTAATTTGGGGCATAAAAATTGAAACTGTCCATCTGTGTCATACTGACTAAACTGACTATAACTCGGACTAGGAAACTCAAAATTTAGATCCGTAAATTTTCCTTGAGACTAGACTCATATATCCTCTTACGATAATTTTTCCAGAATTTTTGACTTAACCATTTAGTATAGTTTATTCCTTAAACTTTACCCTATTTCATTGTCCAACGATTCTGACCTCTCTTATCTTAATTTCAAATATCTCACTGTACGGTTTTCATATACTGCTCCCACTTGTTTCTATTGAAAATAGGTTCACTAATAAATCTATACATATAAACTATAACTCATAATTCACTTTTTACAATTTTATACGATTTTTCCAAGACAGAATAGAGAACCGCGAAGTCATTCAGAACCAGTCTCACTAAAATTAAGATATCTCAGAATATAAAATTCTTGTTCCTTCTCTGTTTCTTCCATATCAAAATAGACACAGTATGATTTAATTATATATCTTATTCAATTTATAATTCCCTTTCTCCTATTTTTCATGATTTTTCAAAATCACATCACTGCTGCTGACCAAAACTGTTTCATTGCAGACTATGGTTATCACTACAAACATACGCAAGCCCGAGTGGTCACGGATGTCAATTTTTGGTTTTCTTTGGTATTTCGACCGAATCACAGAATATTTCATGCAAACAATCAGAGAGATGTGAGAACACACACCATTTCAAACATGTATTCGGAAGGGTACGGGATTACACACCTTATTTGGATTTCTTTAAGAACCACTCTTCTTTGATCCACTATATCCGAAGGATTAGCAAATAGAATATATTGAGTGATTTCGTCCTTAAAACATAATCGATTAGTCGAACTTCAATCTGATTTTCAACATAGCCAAATAAAGATATAACAAAAAAATCCAAAAATGAACCCCTTACCTTAATGATGATAGATCCGACTTCAATCGATTGACTTAAGACTAGAGAGGGATCGGCAAGAATGTGCTTTACGACCACACACTAGAACACTACAAAAGAAATGATGATCACGCTTAGAGAGAATAGAAGAAATGATGTTTTCGGTTAAGAAAACCATCCCAAGACATAGGCACAAAATTCGGCATGGAGAAAAGAAAAATACGATGATAAAATAGAGTCTCTTACCGGTCTGATTAAGAAGAGTTTTTTCCCACACGATGGTGAACAAAATAATGAACGAATGGGATGATAATAGGTTCGGCTATCAAATGGAAAAGAAGCAAAGATGCCTTGAGGATTTCGGTCAAAACAAGAGAAAAATATGCTCTCTTTTTGGATTTGGAGTTTCGGCAAAGAGGGAAAAATTGGAGAAAGCAAAAGACACCAAAATGCTGAGGAGAAAACAACCTCTTCAAGCACCAAAAATTTGCAAATTCCTATAGAAAATTCGGCTATCACAAACCCCCCCTCCAAAACCATTATCATCTTTTCCAAAAGATGAACATTAACCAATTAAAATCTTTCCAAAACACCTTCCACACTATATGCCAACATGTTCCCTTATCCTTCATTTTCTTTCATTTCTTTCCCCTCTTTTTCCCTTATCTTCCTCCTTACCATATTCCTTAGCCTCCCTTCCAAAATTAAAAAGCCTTCCATACCATATTAAAGCCTTGGCCGACACTTACCTTATTAGTACAAAAATTTAATCCAAAATATTTGCACTTGGTGGGATTTGAACCTCTTCCCTTAAAGTCCTTCATGTGGCATCATATCCTCTTTACCAATTTCTCATTTATGCAAGCAAATTACTCTCTTATTTCCATAAGCCTTGATGCCACTTACTATCTCTCCTTAAAGTGCTTAAACACAAAATTTTTCCTATAACTTAACTTGAACCCGGAACTTCCTAGAAACCTCGTAACTCTCCAAAATCACCTTCCTAATAAGTCCAACTTGAAAGAATGCCGTTCTCAAATTCCCATAAATTTTTAAACGCTTCTACGGTCAAGGCCCAATGGGCCCAATAGGTTCAATTCTACTAGGCCCAATTTTGGGATGTTACAATTTTGACGTCCGAGGTAAGTTCGAATATAATATTAGTTGTTAAATTATATCTATGTGATGTGAATTGAATGAATATATACATAATTATGAGATTAGAAATGCTATGTGCAGAATTGAAATAGATGGCACTAAGTGTGCGAAATTAGAAACGAGACAGATATGATTAGCACTGTGTGTGCGAAAAGATAGAAGCTTCGGGTTATTGATTTGGCACTGTGTGTGCGTTACCGATGTAAGTTCAGTTTAACATATTGGCACTAAGTGTGCGATGACGATTATGTTTCGATCATAAAACTAGCACTAAATGTGCAAATGAATCAAAAGAATAGCAAAGATTGAACGAGATGTAATATCGAGCTATTGAGTAGCATGAATGGTGAGTAACTATGTGTTGATCAAGGTACGTTTGAACCTATGTGGTTGATGATAGTTTTTAGAAGTTGAGTGAATAGATATTTGAGTATATGGTTGAGGTTGATATTGTGCCTATTTGAGCAATTAATCTAAGTGATGGTTTAATTATATATTGATGTGGTACTATTAAGTTGTATGTATTGTATTCCGAACTTACTAAGCTTTGAAAGCTTACTGTGTGATTTGTTTCTCTGTTTTACAATGTCAGTAAAGCTAGCTCGGATACGGGGATCGTCAGCATCTCTATCACACTATCGGCAATCTAATTCGGTACTTTTGAAAGATGTATATAGTTGGTATATGGCATGTATAGGCTAGTCAATGTGGCATGTTTTGAGTTGTATATAACTTGCCATGTGATATGGCTTAGTAGTTGAATGTTGTTGGTTTATACTTGATGCTATGAAAATGATGAATGTGGTATGAAATCATGAGTATGAAAATGGTATATTTTATATTGAATTGGTTGATAAGAATGATAGATTAAATGTGAATTGTGATAAGAATTACATGATGCTCAACTTGTATACTTTAGGTTGCGAAATTTGTATTTGGATAGACTTATTTGTGTTGATTTTGAGTAAGGAAATAGATGATGTTGTTGATGGTTAAATTTATCCTTGAAATGGTATGTATTGGTGGCATTTGAGGCATGAAATGGTAATGGTTTGATGCATATAGATGATTTAATGTGTGGGAGGCAAGTTTGGCCTTGAAAATGGCCTATAACTACCCACACGGTATAGCACACGGGCATGTGGCTCGACCGTGTTGTTTAAGTTTGCCAAGTGAAACAAGTCAGTAGCGACCACAGGCTGGACACATGAGCGTGCGACTGGCCGTGTGGTGCAAGTACGAGTTCACCACGGGTGAGGCACACGGGCGTGTCTCAGGCCATGTGGACAAGTCAGTATGTATGCCCTATTTTGACACGGCTTGGACGCACGGGCGTGTCCATGGCCGTGTGAGGCACACGGCCTACCCACACGGGCGTGTGACCTCTGTAGTTTTGAAAAATGTTTAAATTTAGGAGAATTTTTGTATGTATTCGGTTTGGTCCCGACCTCTTTCTAACACGTGTTTAAGGTCACGTAGAAGTTGAGTGAATAGATATTTGAGTATATGGTTGAGGTTGATATTGTGCCTATTTGAGCAATTAATCTAAGTGATGGTTTAATTATATATTGATATGGTACTATTAAGTTGTATGTATTGTATTCCGAACTTACTAAGCTTTGAAAGCTTACTGTGTGATTTGTTTCTCTGTTTTACAGTGTCAGTAAAGCTAGCTCGGATCCGGGGATCGTCAGCATCTCTATCACACTATCGGCAATCTAATTCGGTACTTTTGAAAGATGTATATAGTTGGTATATGGCATGTATAGGCTAGTCAATGTGGCATGTTTTAAGTTGTATATAACTTGCCATGTGATATGGCTTAGTAGTTGAATGTTGTTGGTTTATACTTGATGCTATGAAAATGATGAATGTGGTATGAAATCATGAGTATGAAAATGGTATATTTTATATTAAATTGGTTGATGAGAATGATAGATTAAATGTGAATTGTGATAAGAATTACATGATGCTCAACTTGTATACTTTAGGTTGCGAAATTTGTATTTGTGTAACACCCCAAACCCGGTCAAAACGTTACGACTAGATCCGGCATGCCACAAAAAAGGGTTGTTTAAAAAATTGCGCGTTTGTTAAAAATTTCGAGTTTAATTATGTATTCACTTGTTATCCTTTTGTTAAGATTTTGGAAAATGGTTATTAAGGGTTTAGGAAAATCCCGTATTAAACATTTAAGAATAATAGGCAGTATCATATTAAAAGCTAAACCAAATAAAATACCAAATTTAAAGTTAAAGCGGCCTTATTACAAAATATTAACCCAAGTTAAAAATAAGTAAAATACTAAAGTCCAAAACTGCTCGTAGTGTGGCCACCTCCGAGTCCTCCAGTACGTCGAACCGCCTACTAAGGATTACCTAAGAAAAATTAAAAAGAGGGGGTGAGTTTACAAAAACTCAGTGTGTAATTCCCTTTACGAACAAAATCTGTAAGAACATGCATAAAAACAATTCGGGCCCAAGCCCATTAAAGTAATGGTGGCAATTGGGCATTAGCCCAAAATAGCCTCGGTTGGGCCTTAACCCAAGTTAAATGTCACATGTCATACATATAAATCGGGGCCTAAGCCCATCTCAGTAATATAATCCAGATATGCAATGCGTTAATGCCCATACCAACCCCGCACTCCGTCTCCGTCCAACCCTACACTCCTGGGATTTAATCGACCCACCCATCCCTACACTCCTTATGTAGCAGGTTGCGCGGCACTAACTTATCGGTGCGACATAGCCGCTTGGTGGCTAAAAAGCCTTGATGAGCGGTATTACAATTGGCACAAAGCCATCGTTGATCAGTATTATATTTGGCACATAGCCATCGATGTGATAATATAATATAATTCCCTGACACACTGGTAAATATGATCGACACGAGTCATCGATATATAAGTTAGGCACATAGCCATGGTAAATACGATTGGCACAAAGCCATAATATCGGCACAAAGCCTTTGGTATTGGCACAAAGCCCATAATTATGGCACGAAGCCCATATTAATGGCACACACCCCCTGTGTAACATTATCGGTGCGGCATGGTCGCTGGTGGCTAAAAAGCCTACGGTGGCTATAAAGCCTTTCGGTGGATCTACAGTCGTCAAGCGACCATGCGATCCTATTAGCACTTCCTCCGTATTAATAATCCCAACCCCATGCAATATGTCGTGTATGTCATGCTCAATCATTACACGTGTATGCAAAATGGCCATGCTCATTAACAATTATTTAAACATGTAATAAAAGCATATCACCATCATACAACCACACCAAATTAGTCCACTCATTGCACAAGTCGATCATTTACCTACAAGGGCAAATCACTCATTTTACCCTATAAGGGTATTTCTGTAATTCTACCCTACAGGGGTAGTTCGGTAATTCTACTCATAACCAATCCATGTATGCAACGCATCTCAAACATAATCAATCATACAATTAACACATACAACGCTAGTACTACCACGAGGGTACAACGCTCATTTTGTCATTTAGGGGTAAAACAGTAATTTCACAAACTGAGGGTATTTCAGTAATTTCGCAAATTGGGGGGGTATTTCGCTAATTTCACAAACCAGGGGTATTTCGGTAATTTTGCAAACCGGGGGTATTTCGGTAATTTCACTAATCGGGGTATTTTGGTAATTTTGCAAATCGGGGTATTTTAGTAATTTTGCAAACCGGAGTATTTCAGTAATTTCACAAATTGAGGGTATTTCCGTAATTTTGCAAATCGGGGGTATTTCGGTAATTTTGCAAACCGAGGGTATTTCGATAATTTCACAAACCGGGGTATTTCAGTAATTTTACAAATCGGGGGTATTTCAGTAATTTTGTAAACCAAGGGTATTTTAGTAATTTTGTAAACCAAGGGTATTTTAGTAATTTTGTAAACCAAGGATATTTTAGTAATTTTGTAAACCAAGGGTATTTTAGTAATTTTGTAAACCAAGGGTTTTTTAGTAATTTTTTAAACCAAGGGTATTTTAGTAATTTTGTAAACCAAAGGTATTTCAGTAATTTCGCACCTGCAATGGCCTTTCCAAAGGCCTAATGTCGCCTCGAGCGACTCAACTACCATTTCCGATCATACCGGACTATTGGGCCTAAAACCCAATTTCGGCCCATTCGAGCCCACACGCTCGTGTGGCCCACCTAACACAAATCTAGCCACGTATATGAGATTCACCTAGTCTAGTTCACTATATACTACACCATCATGCCTTTTATTCAATTGGGCCCACGGGCCCATCGTGGCCCAAGCAGCCTCAACCCACAAGAATACTACTGATGGCCTCAACTATCGCGTCGAAGCCCCACACGTGCGTTCGCACGCTCATGTGGCTACTATTGTCGTGTGGCCAAGCACTTCGGCATTTGCCCTCTACAACTAGAGTAGAGAGTTACACACCGATAGGAATCGATGCTAATCCGCGCTCCGACCACTCCTGCTCCCAAACGCCTCCAAGGTATCCTTCCTCCTATCATAGAATGCTCTATATATAGCTAGCTTCTCACCTTCCTTCTTTGTATCTTTCCGATGTGGGATCCCTTCACAATGAGTTTAAATCCAACTCAAACTCTTGCCGTCCCAATTCGCAAAATAAATACTCCCTTGCTTTTCATGAGATTCGAACCCAGGCTCCCTTGTAGCATAATCCACACCGCTAACCACTTGGCCACAAGCTCCTCTTGTGTCTTAAACCATGCGTAACTAAATATAAATCTATAGCCAAATTCTAAAGTCCATTTAAAAAGAAAACCAAAATGCAAGAGCCAAGACTTGAACCTTGGACCTCCTTCCTTCCTTGTGGCGTCACTCCCTTGCCTCTAAGTGGCGTCACTTTGCCACTACACCACACCTCCACTTGTGTCATTTTTCTCCACATTTTATTCTTAAAGCCTACCTACCAACTCCCAGGATTTTTTTCACCTAAAACCAAAAATTTCCTAAAGCTCAAGTTTAATCCCGGGACTTCATAGAAGCCCCCTAACCTTCCAAAATCACTCACCTAACAGGTCCAAGAAGCTGTTCTCTTGTTCTTAAAAATTTTAAACGCTACTACGCCCAAGGCCCATTGGGCCCAATTCTCCTAGGCCCAAATTCAGGTCGTTACAAATCTACCCCCTTAAAGAAATTTCGTCCTCGAAATTTCTAGCTATAGAAACAGTCGCACATCCTAACCTACAACACTACACTCACGCTGCGCACTCTGATTCTAAAACAGTAATACACTTTCTAACTTAAGCTTGGAACCTCTTCACACAACCAAATATCTAATACATAAGCAAACAGATATTTAACACTCATACATAAAAAAAATTTCATTCAAACATCATATCCAAAACATACACAGAATAAAATAAATACCAAAAATACAGTCATTACAGCACATAACAGAGTATAAGGTCACAAAACTTTAAATATTTTCAAGCCTTTTTGAAACAATACTTTCAGAAATTCAATTTTGAAAACCCAATCCACAGCCGAGTTTTGCAACCTAGGCTCTGATACCATAATTGTAACACCCCAAACCCGGTCAAAACGTTACGACTAGATCCGGCATGTCACAAATAAGGGTTGTTTAAAAAATTGCGCGTTTGTTAAAAATTTCGAGTTTAATTATGTATTCACTTGTTATCCTTTTGTTAACATTTTGGAAAACGGTTATTAAGGGTTTAGGAAAATCCCGTATTAAACATTTAAGAATAATAGGCAGTATCATATTAAAAGCTAAACCAAATAAAATACCAAATTTAAAGTTAAAGCGGCCTTATTATAAAATATTAACCCAAGTTAAAAATAAGTAAAATACTAAAGTCCAAAACTGCTCGTAGTGTGGCCACCTCCGAGTCCTCCAGTACGTCGAACCGCCTACTGAGGATTACCTAAGAAAAATTAAAAAGAGGGGGTGAGTTTACGAAAACTCGATGTGTAATTCCCTACGAACAAAATCAGTAAGAACATGCATAAAAACAATTCGGGCCCAAGCCCATTAAAGTAACGGTGGCAATTGGGCATTAGCCCAAAATAGCCTCGGTTGGGCCTTAACCCAAGTTAAATGTCACATGTCATACATATAAATCGGGGCCTAAGCCCATCTCAAGAATATAATCCGGATATGCAATGCGTTAATGCCCATACCAACCACACTCCGTCTCTGTCCAACCTACACACTCCGTGGGATTTAATCGACCCACCCATCCCTACACTCCTTATGTAGCACCGGTTGCGGCACTAACTTCTCGGTGCAAATATAGCTCGGTGGCTAAAAAGCCTTCGATGAGCGGTATTACAATTGGCACAAAGCCATCGATGGATCGTATTATATTTGGCACATAGCCATCGACGGTAATATAATCGGCACACGACCTTGGGTAAATATGATCGACACGAGTCATCGATATATAAGTTAGGCACATAGCCATGGTAAATACGATTGGCACAAAGCCATAATATCGGCACAAAGCCTTCGATATTGGCACAAAGCCCATAATTACGACACGAAGCCCATATTAATGGCACACACCCTCGGTAACATTATCGGTGCAAAGATGGTCGCTTGGTAGCTAAAAACCACTGCGGTGGCTATAAAGCCTTCGGTGGATCCACGATCGTCAGCGACCATGCGATCCTATTAGCACTTCCTCCGTATTAATAATCCCAACCCCATGCAATATGTCGTGTATGTCATGCTCAATCATTACACGTGTATGCAAAATGGCCATGCTCAGTAACAATTATTTAAACATGTAATAAAAGCATATCGACCATACAACCACGACCAAATTAGTCCACTCATTGCACAAGTCGATCATTTACCTACAAGGGCAAATTAGTCATTTTACCCTATAAGGGTATTTCGGTAATTCTACCCTACAGGGGTAGTTTGGTAATTCTACTCATAACCAATCCATGTATGCAACGCATCTCAAACATAATCAATCATACAATTAACACATACAACGCTAGTACTACCACGAGGGTACAACGCTCATTTTGTCATTTAGTGGTAAAACAATAATTTCACAAACCGAGGGTATTTCAGTAATTTCACAAATCGGGGGGGTATTTCGCTAATTTCACAAACCAGGGGTATTTCGGTAATTTTGCAAACCGGGGGTATTTCGGTAATTTCACTAATCAGGGTATTTTGGTAATTTTGCAAATTGGGGTATTTTAGTAATTTTGCAAATCGGAGTATTTTAGTAATTTCACAAATTGAGGGTATTTCCGTAATTTTCCAAATCGGGGGTATTTCGGTAATTTTGCAAACCGAGGGTATTTCGGTAATTTCACAAACCGGGGTATTTTGGTAATTTTACAAATCGGGGGTATTTCAGTAATTTTGTAAACCAATGGTATTTTAGTAATTTTGTAAACCAAGGGTATTTTAGTAATTTTGTAAACCAAGGATATTTTAGTAATTTTGTAAACCAAGGGTATTTTAGTAATTTTGTAAACCAAGGGTTTTTTAGTAATTTTGTAAACCAAGGGTATTTTAGTAATTTTGTAAACCAAAGGTATTTCAGTAATTTCGCACCTGCAATGGCCTTTCCAAAGGCCTAATGTCGCCTCGAGCGACTCAACTACCATTTCCGATCATACCGGACTATTGGGCCTAAAACCCGATTTCGGCCCATTCGAGCCCACACGCTCGTGTGGCCCACCTATCACAAATCTAGCCACGTATATGAGATTCACCTAGTCTAGTTCACTATATACTACACCATCATGCCTTTTATTCAATTGGGCCCACGGGCCCATTGGGCCCACTTCGACCCATCGTGGCCCAAGCAGCCTCAACCCATAAGAATACTACTGATGGCCTCAACTATCGCGTCGAAGCCCCACACGTGCGTTCGCACGCTCGTGTGGCTACTATTGTCGTGACCGGCACTTCGGCATTTGCCGCTCTACAACTAGAGTAGAGAGAGTTACACACCTGATAGGAATCTAATGCTAATCCGCGCTCGACCACCTCCTGCCCCAAACGCCCTCCAAGGTATCCTTCCTCCTATCATAGAATGCTCTATATATAGCTAGCTTCTCACCTTCCTTCTTTGTATCTTTCCGATGTGGGATCCCTTCGTCAGTAGAGTTTAAATCCAACTCAAACTCTTGCCGTCCAATTCGCAAAATAAATACTCCCTTGCTTTTCATAAGATTCGAACCCAGGCTCCCTTGTAGCGTAATCCACACCGCTAACCACTTGGCCACAAGCTCCTCTTGTGTCTTAAACCATGCGCAACTAAATATAAATCTATAGCCAAATTCTAAAGTCCATTTAAAAAGAAAACCAAAATGCAAGAGCCAAGACTTGAACCTTGGACCTCCTTCCTTCCTTGTGGCGTCACTCCCTTGCCTCTAAGTGGCGTCACTTTGCCACTACACCACACCTCCACTTGTGTCGTTTTTCTCCACATTTTATTCTTAAAGCCTACCTACCAACTCCCAGGATTTTTTTCACCTAAAACCAAAAATTTCCTAAAGCTCAAGTTTAATCCCGGGACCTCATAAAAGCCCCCTAACCTTCCAAAATCACTCACCTAATAGGTCCAAGAAGCCGTTCTCTTGTTCTCAAAAATTTTAAACGCTACTACGCCCAAGGCCCATTGGGCCCAATTCTCCTAGGCCCAAATTCAGGTCGTTACAATTTGGATAGACTTATTTGTGTTGATTTTGAGTAAGGAAATAGATGATGTTGTTGATGGTTAAATTTATCCTTGAAATGGTATGTATTGGTGGCATTTGAGGCATGAAATGGTAATGTTTTGATGGATATAGATGATTTAATGTGTGGGAGGCAAGTTTGGCCTTGAAAATGGCCTATAACTGCCCACACGGTATAGCACACGGGCATGTGGCTCGACCGTGTTGTTTAAGTTTGCCAAGTGAAACAAGTCAGTAGCGACCACGGGCTGGACACATGGGCATGTGATTGGCCGTGTGGTGCAAGTACGAGTTCACCACTGGTGAGGCACACGGGCGTGTCTCAGGCCGTGTGGACAAGTCAGTATGTATGCCCTGTTTTGACACGGCTTGGACGCACGGGCGTGTCCATGGCCGTGTGAGGCACACGGCCTACCCATACGGGCGTGTGACCTCTGTAGTTTTAAAAAATGTTTAAATTTATGAAAATTTTTGTATGTATTTAGTTTGGTCCCGACATCTTTCTAACACGTGTTTAAGGTCACGTAGACCTAGATAAGGGACTATATGTTCGTATTTGCATATGATTGATTGGTGATTGACTTTGTGTTGATTAAATGGATTGAAATGTTTTGAATGTTCAGTAATGCCTCTTAACCCTATTTCGGCCACGGTTTTGGGTTAGGGGTGTTACATTTTATTGGTATCAGAGCTATGGTTTAGTCGATTCTAGGATTAACGTAGCATGTGTGAGTCTAGCTATACATGCCATATATGAAATTGTGATAGTGTGATGAATTCTGACAGTTATAAATATGTTTTCGTATAGTAATGGATCCCGATTGAGCAGTTGCTGACGATGTTGAGAGTAATCTGCCTACTCCCGCTCAAGGGACAGCACCGGCCACATCTAGGCCGAATGATAGTGGTGAGGGAGGAGAGGCTAAGCAAGCCTTCTTCCGAATGATGAGTGAGTGGTTCTCGGAGTTCGTTCGAATGAATCCGGCTGCTCTGTAACCTCCACCCCCACAAGTGCCTATTGTGCCACAAATTGTAGATCCAATCAGATTGAATAAGCCTCCTATAGATAAAATCTGAAAGTATGGGGCCGAAGAGTTTAGGGCCACAGTTGATGATGATGCTGAGCGAGCTGAGTTTTGGCTCGAGAATACCATTCGAGTATTTGACGAGATGTCGTTGACTCCTGATGAATGTATTAAATGTGCTGTCTCGTTGTTGAGGGATACCGCGCATAACTGGTGGAAGACATTGATATCCGTGGTTCTGAGAGAGAGAATCACCTAGGATTTCTTTCAGGCTAAATTTAGAAAGAAGTATATCAGTCAATAATTCGTTGATCAGAAACGTAAAGAATTCCTCGAGTTGAAACAAGGTTGCATGTCCGCATCGAGTCTGAACGGAATTTGTGAGATTGAGTCAATATGCACGTGAATGTGTTTCGATTTGAAGCTACTACTATGTGCAAACGTTTCATAGAAGGGATGAATGAGGATATTAAGTTGGTTGGAATACTTGATATAAATGAATTTGTTGTGTTAGTTGAAAGAGCCTGTAAAGCTGAGGAGCTCAGTAAAGAAAAAAAGAAAGCTGATTCTGAAACTCGTGATGAAAGAAAAAAATTGATGAGTAAGTTTTCTCAATCTTCGACGAAGAGATTTAGAGATGCAAGTAATCACCCAAATGTTTCGTTTGGACATTCGAGTAGAGATCATGCGAGGCAAAGTGTTGGTCCAAGAATTCAAGCTCCAATTGAATCAAGTGTTGGTAATGTTAAAAGCAACAAGCCTGAGTGTAGATAGTGTGGAAGACGACATGTGGGAGAATGCTGGGGCAAGTACAATAATCAAACTTGTTGTAAGTGTGGATCACGAGATCACTTCATCCGAGACTGCCCAAAGTTAGCTGAGGAAGAAAATGTCCAGAGTGCGAGACCGGGTAATACGACGGCTAGGGGTAGACCACCCAGAAACACCGGGAATGTTAGTGGGAGCCAAAGAGGGACTACTATACAGCTGTGAGATCAGAGGCGAGAGCACCTGCTCGAGCCTATGCTATACGTGCGCGAGAGGAAGCGTCATCTCCAAGCATCATCACTGGTACTTTTACTCTATTTGATACTGATGTGATTGCATTGATAGATCCAGGTTCTACTCATTCCTATGTGTGTGTGAATCTAGTATCAAGTAAGACTCTACCTGTTGAGTCTACTTGAATTTGTGATTAGAGTTTCAACCCCTTAGGCAAGTGTGTCTTGGTGGATAAAGTGTGCAAGAACTGTCCATTGATGTTTCGAGATGCTTGTTTTTCGGCTAATTTGATGTTGCTACCATTCGATGAATTTGATATAATTCTGGGTATGGATTGGCTCACTTTGCATAATGCCATTGTGAATTGAAAAAGAAAGAGTATTAAATTGAGAAGTCGAAATGGTGAGATAGTCCGAATTGAATCCATTGATTTGAATGGGTTACCAGCTGTTGTATCTGCGATGAAAGCTTTGAACTATGTGAGGAAGGGTTGCGAAGCTTACCTGGCATATGTGATTGATACAAAAATGATAGAAAAGAAAGTTTAATCTGTGCTTGTGGTTTGTGAATTCTTCGATGTATTCCCTGAAGAACTATCAGGATTGCCTCCAATACGTGAAGTTAAATTTGGTATTGATCTGTTGCCTGGTACAACTCCTATTTTGATAGCTCCGTATAGAATGGCACCAACAGAACTTAAAGAATTGAAGTCATAGTTGCAAGAGTTGACTGACAGAGGGCTCGAAAGAACGAGTTTCTCACCCTGGGGTGCTCCTGTGTTGTTCGTGAAAAAGAAAGACGGCACTATGAGGATGTGTATTGATTATCGACAATTGAACAAAGTGACGATAAAGAACAAATATTTTTTGCCTCGTATTGATGATTTATTTGATCAGCTGAAAGGAGCTATAGTGTTTTCTAAAATAGATTTGAGATCAGGCTACTACCAGCTACGAGTCAAAGAGTCAGATGTACCAAAGACTACTTTTAGAATGAGGTACGGACATTATGAATTCTTAGTTATGCCTTTTGGATTAACGAATGCTCCTGCAATTTTTATGGATTTGATGAACCGGATATTTAGACCGTATTTGAATCATTTTGTTGTGGTGTTCATTGATGATGTTCTGATTTATTCCTGTGATGAGGTGCAACATGCCGAGCATTTGAGAATCGTGTTACAGACTCTGCGTGAGAAGCAATTGTATGCAAAGTTTAGAAAATGTGAGTTTTGGTTGCGTGAGGTTGGTTTTCTTGGACATATTGTATCAGCTGCGGGAATACGAGTTGATCCGAGTAAAATCTCAGCTATTCTAGAATGGAAACCTCAGAGAAATGTGTTTGAATTCTGTAGTTTTCTGGGACTAGCAGGATATTATAGACGGTTTGTGAAAGGCTTCTCGATGATTATGACTCCGCTGACAAAGTTGCTACAGAAAGATGTTAAATTTGAGTGGTTAGAAAAGTGCCATCAGAGTTTTGAGCAGTTGAAAGCGTTGTTGATGGAAGCACCAGTGTTAGTTCAACCTGAATCGGGTAAAGAATTCATAGTTTACAGTGATGCATCGTTTAATGGTTTAGGCTGTGTGCTGATGCAGGAAGGCAAAGTCATTGCTTATGCTTCAAGGCAGTTAAAACCGCATGAAAAGAATTATCCGACGCACGACCTTGAATTAGCCGCAATTGTGTTTGCGCTGAAGATTTGGCGTCACTATTTATTTGGTGAGAAATGTCATATTTATACCGATCACAAGAGTTTAAAGTATCTGATGACTCAGAAAGAATTGAATTTGCGACAGAGAAGATGGTTAGAATTATTGAATGATTACGAACTTGTGATTGATTATCATCCGGGCAAAGCTAATGTTATTGCGGATGCCTTAAGTCGAAAGTCTCTATGAGCTTTGCGAGCTATGAGTACTCAGATAGATCTATGTGATTAAGATTTAGTTTTGGCTGAGTTGAAAGTAAGACCGATGTTCGCACGACAGATTTGTGATGCCCAGAAAAGTGACGATGAGATAATAGCAAAACGAACTCAATGTGATTTGAATTCTGATTCAGAAATTCGAGTTGATAGTGATGATTGTTTGTGATTCCGAGATCGGATTTGTATTCCAAGGAATTCAGATTTGATTCAGTCGATTTTGAACGAAGCTCACAATAGTCGTTTGACTGTTCATCCGGGGAGTACAAAAATGTATAATGATTTGAAACAGTTTTATTTGTGGCATGGTATGAAACTGGACATCTCAGACTTTGTGTCGAAATGTTTAATTTGTCAGCAAGTTAAAGCTGAACATCAGGTTCCGTCCGGTTTGTTACAACCGATTATGATTCCTGAGTGGAAATGGGAAAGAATCACAATGGACTTTGTGTCGGGATTGCCTTTGTCTCTGGGAAAGAAAGATGCAATCTAGGTGATAGTTGACAGATTGACAAAATCAGCTCATTTTGTTCCGGTGAGAACAAATTATTCACTCGATAGATTGGCTGAATTATATATTGCTGAGATTGTGAGATTGCACGGGTGCCACTATCTATTGTGTAACAGTCTGGTTTTGGGGCTAGTAGGAACAGTGGTTTTGAGACCACTAATCCGAGGTGTAGGAAAATTATTTTGACGTTAATTTATGTGTTGTAGCATGATTATATGGATGCATGAAAATTTTGGTGTTTTAATTTGAGTGATAGCATGCTTAATTGCGAAAAAGGACTAAATCGCATAAAATACAAAAGTTCTATTTTTCATGGTAGAGGTGTCTAATAGCTAAAGAATGTAATTGGAAGGATTTTAAAGTGCAATTAGGCCATTTATCTAGTGATGGCCGGCCATGTGCATAGGGGAGACAAGGGCATTTAATTCTTGGTCAAAATTTTGGTGAATTAGGTGAGAAAAGATGAATAAAATATGGTAAAGAGAAAAGCTATCATCTTTCACTATTCACTCTTCCTCTCCACCGAAAATTTCAAGCTTAGAGGGGTTTTGAATGCTTTAAAATTTCAGCAACTCATCTTCTTCACAAGTAAGTGATTTTAGAGATCTTTCTTGATGATTTTTGTATTTTTGGAGTCCCCAAAGCTTAAGCTAGCTAATGAGAGGACTAAATTGTCAAATGGCTAAAAGTTTAGGGACTTGCCATGAGAGATTTTATGTTTTAACTGAGTTTTTATGGAAGAAATGAATGTTAGTGAGATGAGAAACAACTTTTGTGAAAGGTGTTAGCATGAAAACACCTAAATAGGACTTAAATGCAAAGATTTAAATTGTGTCATAAATGCATGAAATAGTTGTAATGGTGAGTAGTTGTAAGAGAAATAAATGTTCATCTATGCTTGTTCATTGAGAAAATGTGTTGAAAAATAAATTACGAGCATAGGGGCAAAATCGTAATTTTGCCAATGTACAAGGGCAAAATGGTCAATTTTACCCAAGTGTAGAATTTGAAGTATTATGATCATAGAATGATCTAAACGAATAAATTTCATTGTTATAGAACAAGAAGAGCGCAGAATCCACCTTGACCGAGGAAAAGGCAAGGTGACGGATTAGATCGTTGGTTATCACGTTTTGCACCGAGGTAAGTTTATGTGTAAACAATGCATGATTGTGTAAATATTGTGTGGTTAACTAGTGTATGGCAAGATCGAGAACATGTGTGGTTCAAATGGATTGAATGTGGAAATTGTTGAATAATTATTGTATGAATGATGAAATAGTCATATAAATATGTAATGTCGACACTTTTTGGTGGGCTAAGTGCGATACCACCTTGTTGCTTAATTTACGATGGGCTATGTGCGAAAGCATCGTCTAAAATCTTTTGGTGGGCTAAGTGCGATACCACCTTGTTGCTAATTTACGATGGGCTATGTGCGATACCATCGTCTATTCATCTTTTGGTGGGCTATGTGCGATACCACCATAACTAATCTTTTTGGTGGGCTAAGTGCGAAACCACCGAGTGGCTTGACTGTGTGAAATGGAATTAGAAATAGTGAATGTTGTATTATGTGACCTTGTGATACTAAATGCAGGGAAACTCTTAATGAGTGTGTGCATTAAGATGTGAGATGGTTGAAATGTGGGAATGGAGAAAATGAGTAAGCATGTCATGAATGTAAATTGCTTCTTGCTTAGTACGTAATGCTATGTATTTGTTCAATACATGTTATAATTTTGTGTTGTTTATATGTAAACTTACTAAGCTTAAAGCTTACTCCCCCTTCTCTTTTTCCCTTGTTTTATAGAGTTTAAGAGACGAGCCGGGATACGCAGCTAACCAGAAGACCGCCCACACTATCAGCTCCCCTCGGTATACCTAGACTTAATGATTTTGTAAATGGCATGTATAGGGGCTAGACTAGTTAGATTATTTTGTTATTTTGGCCAAAGATGTGTTGGCTCTTGTTAAGACATTTAATTTTGTAACTTGCCATGCATGATGGCTCATTTTACCATCTATGAAATTATGAGGTTATCTATGGGAGTTCATGATGAAAATTATGAGATGTTTATTAGCATGTTGAATAGATTCATGTAATGTAAGCTATAGGGGTGCTAAGAGCTTGGCAAATAGCCTTGTTCTTGTCCACATGGGTAGGCACACGGGCGTGTGTCTAGGCCATGTGAGACACACGATCAAGCCATGGGCGTGTGCCCAGGCCGTGCGAAGTCTGCACCTTGAAATTGGAATTTGAATAGTCGCACGGTTAAAGCACAAGGGCGTGCCTAGGCCGTGTTGAACAAGTCAATATATTAAGGTATTACACACGATTTAGGCCCACGGACGTGTCAAAACTGTGTGTGATTAGTCAGTGTCGACCACGGGTGGAAGGCATGGACGTGTAATAGGGAACACGGGCGTGTTCCCAAATTGCATGGGCGTGTGCCTTACCCGTGGGCATTTGGCAGAATGTTTGGGTTTTTAGGCACGGTTAGGGGACATGGGCGTGCGTGTCTATGCACGGGCGTGTCTAATCTTGCACGGGCATGTAAGACCTATTTTGAAAGGAAAAATATTAAGATTGGAAAAAGTTCCGGATTAGTCTCGAGAGCCCTCGTGTGTACGAGTGAGGTACCGTAAGTCGAGAATGAAGTTATAGAGTAATTACGTTCAGCTTAAGTGGCGATCAAGTGGTTTGAGTTCGGTATTGCCTCGGGCCCGGTTCCTGATGTAGAACCCGGGTAAGGGGCGTTACATTTAGTGGTATCAGAGCTATGGTTTAGTCGGTTCTAGGACTACCATAGCGTGGGTAGGAGTCTAGCTATACATGCCATAAGCGTATGATGATAGTGTGGTGGCTTCTGATGATTTTAAACTTGTTTATTATAGCATATGGATCCTGAACAATTGGATGCAGCTGACGCAACTAGTAATGCCCCGGCTCCTACGCAAGGGACCGCGCCTGTGCAGAGTAGCCCCGAGACTAGGGGTCAAGGAGAAGAGGTTCGGGAAGCCTTTCTCTAAATGATGGATAACTGGTACTCTAAGTATGTACAAGCAAACCCCAATGCTCAACCTCCTCCACCCCACCTATACCTCAGCCAATTCCTGTGGCTCCCCAAGGTATAGAAATGGTGAGGACGGCTAAGCCCCCGGTAGACAAAATTCGGAAGCAAAGGGCTGAGGATTTTCGAGCTAATATAGATGACGACCCTGAGCGAGTAGAGTTCTGGCTTGAGAACTCAATAAGGGTTTTTGATGAACTCTCCTGCACACCTGGGGAGAGTTTGAAATGTGCTGTGTCTTTGCTGAGGGATTCGGCATACCATTGGTGGAAAACATTGACATCAGTGGTTCCTAAAGAGAGGGTAACGTGGGACTTCTTTTTGGAAGAGTTTCGAAAGAAGTATATAAGTCAACGGTTTGTAGACCAGAAACAGAAAAAATTCCTGGAGTTGAAGTAAAGAAAAATGACTGTGGCAGAATATGAGCGCGAATTTGTTAGGCTCAGCAAGTATGCGCAAGAATGTGTATCCACGGAAGCTACCTTATGCAAGAGATTTTAAGATGGGTTGAATGATGATGTCAGACTCTTAGTCAGAATTTTAGAGCTAAAAGAATTTGTGGTATTGGTGGATAGGGCTAGTAAGGCCGAAGAATTGAGTAAGGAAAAGAGGAAAGCCTTGAGTGAGGCTCGAGATGCGAAGAAGAGGCCGATGAGCAAATCATAGCAAGCTCAATCGAAGAGGTCTCGGGAAGTAAACCCACGGACAACTACATCAGTCGGGTATTCGCAGAGAGAGCGAGGCAACATGTATTCGGGTTCAAGAGTTCAAGCTACCTCAATGGCAAGTGTGGGCAATCCAAGGCCCAAACCAAAGTGCCCAAGTTGTGGCAGACATCACACTGGGGAGTGTTGGGGAAATAATCGAAATTGCTATAAGTGTGGGTCCACCGACCATCTCATCCGAAATTGTCTAGAAAGGGATGACAAGGAGAGGAAGCAAGAGATAAGATCAAGCGGTGCATCCTTTAGAGGTAGGCCACAAAAGAACTCGGGAGGTGGAACTAGTGGTAGAGGTGTATCACGAGACACCACTGTGAGGCCAGAGGGTCGAGCGCCAACAAGAACTTATGCTATTCGCGCTCGAGAAGAGGCGTCATCACCGGATGTAATAACGGGTACATTTTCTCTCTATGACACCTCTGTTATTGCTTTAATTGACCCGGGATCAACTCATTCTTATATTTGTATGAGACTGGCATCTAGTTTGAGTATGACTGTTGAGTCTACTAAATTTGTAGTAAAAGTGTCAAACCCACTAGGTAAACAGGTGTTAGTTGACAAGGTGTGTAGGAACCGTCTCTCCGATGATTAAGGGTCATTGTTTCCCGGCAAACCTTATGTTGTTACCGTTTGATGAATTTGATTTGATTCTTGGTATGGATTGGTTGACTGCCCATAGTGTTTTAGTAAATTGTGGTAGTAAATTTATTGAATTGAATTGTGAAAATGGAGATGTTATTCAGGTTGTATCAGGTGAGTCAGATAGCTTACCGGTGATGATCTCCTCCATGATAGTTGAGAAATATCTGAGAAAAGGGTACGAATCTTATCTCGCTTTTGTATTAAACACTCAAGAATATGAAGTCAGGATTGAAACAGTACCGGTTGTATGTGAGTATCCGGATGTATTCCCGGAAGAGTTGTCTGGATTACCCCCAGTTAGAGAGGTCGAGTTTGGAATTGAGTTAATTCCAGGAACAGCACCCATTTCGATTGCTCTGTATAGGATGGCCCCACTAGAGTTGAAAGAACTGAAAGTTCAGTTGCAAGAATTGACGGATAAGGGTTTTGCAACACCGAGCTATTCACCGTGGGGTGCCCCAGTACTCTTTGTAAAGAAGAGAGATGGGTCGATGAGATTGTGCATAGACTACAGACAGCTTAACAAAGTAACTTTGAAGAACAAGTATCCTTTGCCGAGAATAGATGATTTATTTGATCAACTGAAGGGAGCTACGGTGTTCTCCAAGATTGACCTGAGGTCCAGCTATTACCAGTTGAGGATTAAGGAGCAAGATGTACCGAAAACGACATTTCGGACGAGGTATGGCCATTATGAGTTTCTGGTCATGCCATTTAGTTTAACGAATGCTCCTGCGGTTTTTATGGATTTAATGAACCGTGTCTTCTGATCGTATTTGGACAAGTTTGTGGTTGTCTTTATTGACGACATATTGGTTTATTCTCGAGATGAGAGTGATCATGCAGAACATCTGAGAATTGTCTTACAGACCTTAAGAGACAAGCAGTTATATGCTAAACTTAGTAAGAGCGAGTTTATGCTTCGAGAAGTAGGGTTTCTAGGACATATTGTGTCAGGTAAAGGTATTAGAGTAGATCCAGGAAAGGTCTCGGCTATTGTGGAGTGGAAACCACCGAGGAATATGTCAGAAGTTAGAAGCTTTCTGGGTTTAGCAGGGTACTATAGGCGGTTTGTGAAGGGATTCTCTATGATTGCTACTCCAATGACGAAACTATTACACAAGGATGTTAAATTTTAATGGACTGAAGAATGCCAGCAGAGTTTCGAGAGATTGAAAATGTTTTTGACAGAGGCACCGGTTTTGGTACAACCTGAGTCGGGAAAGGAGTTTGTAGTTTACAGTGATGCGTCATTAAATGGTCTCGGTTGTGTGTTGATGCAAGAGGGTAAGGTGATCGCTTACGCCTCGAGACAACTAAAACCACATGAGAAGAATTATCCGACTCATGATCTGGAGTTGGCCGCAATTGTTTTCGTGTTAAAGATTTGGCGCCATTACCTATATGGTGAGAATTGTCGAATCTTTACTAATCATAAGAGTTTGAGGTACTTGATGGATCAAAAGGAATTAAATCTACGGCAACGACGGTGGCTTGAATTATTGAAGGACTACGAGCTAGTGATCGAATACCACCCGGGGAAAGCGAATGTAGTTGCAGATGCTTTAAGTAGAAAATCCCTGTATGCTTTGAGAACTACGAGCAGAAATTTGTTATTGTCTGATGATGGTGCTATACTGGCCGAGCTGAGAGCTAGACCACTATTTGTTCAACGAATACGTGAGGCTCAAAGGAATGATAGTGAGATACTAGCTAAAAGAGCTAAGTGTGAATCAAGAACTAATTCTGAATTCCGGGTGAGTTCGGATGGTTGCTTAATGTTCCATGATAGAATTTGTGTGCCTAAAGATGAAGAGTTGATCCGAGAAATTTTACGGGAAGACATAGTAGTTATTTATCAGTACATCCGGGCAGCACGAAAATGTATAATGATCTAAAGAAATTCTATTGGTGGCCGGGAATGAAAAGAGACATCTCGGAGTATGTAACAAGATGCCTGATTTGTCAACAAGTGAAGGCGGAGCATCAAGTGCCTTCGGGATTTCTTCAGCCAGTGATGGTCCCCGAGTGGAAATTGGATCGGATTACCATGGATTTTGTTACGGGCTTGCCTATGACCCCGAGAAAGAAAGATGCTGTGTGGGTTGTCGTAGATAGACTAACGAAGTCGGCTCACTTTATTCTAGTACGTGTTGATTATTCACTGGATAAATTAGCTGAGTTGTATGTGGCAGAGATAGTAAGATTGCATGGTGTGCCTGTATCCATTATATCGGATAGAGACCCGAGATTTACTTCGAGGTTTTGGAAGAAGTTACAGGAGGCCTTGGGTACGAAGTTGAATTTTAGTACTGCATTTCATCCTCAAACCGATGGTCAGTCCGAGAGAGTAATCCAAGTTCTTGAGGATATGCTCCGATGTTGTGTGTTAGAGTTCGAAGGTAGTTGGGAAAAATACCTACCCTTGGTCGAATTTGCTTACAACAATAGTTATCAGTTGAGCATACGGATGGCACCGTATCAAGCCTTGTATGGTCGTAAATGTCGGACCCCTTTGTATTAGACCGAGCTGAGTGAGAAGCAAGTTCATGGGGTTGATTTGGTTAAAGAGACCGAGGAGAAAGTGAAAGTTATCCGGGATAGTCTTAAGGCTACTTCGGACCGGCAAAAGTCGTATGCGGATTTGAAAAGAAAAGAAATTGAATTTCTAGTAGGCGGCAAGGTATTTCTGAAAGTGTCACCGAGGAAGAAAATATTGAGATTTGGTCGAAAAGGTAAATTGAGCCCGAGATTTATAGGGCCGTATGAGATTACCGAGAGGATTGGGCCAGTGGCATATCGATTGGCTTTACCGGTAGAGTTAGAGAAAATTCATAATGTGTTCCATGTATCAATGTTAAGGCGTTATCGCTCCGATCCTTCGCATGTGATTCCTCCAACAGAAATCGAAATACAACCGGATATGACATATGAGGAAGAGCCGATTAAAATTTTGGCTCGAGAGGTGAAACAGTTTAGGAACAAGGACATAACCTTAGTAAATGTGTTATGGCAAAAGCACGGTGTAGAAGAGGCTACTTGGGAACCGAAAGAAGCTATGAGGGAGCAATATCCAAACCTCTTTATCGGTAAAATTTTTTAGGGCGAAAATCCCTAAAGAGGGGGAGAGTTGTAACAGTCTGGTTTTGGGGCTAGTCGGAACAGTGGTTTTGAGACCACTAATCCGAGGTCAAGGAAAATTATTTTGACGTTAATTTATGTGCTATAGCATGATTATATGGATGCATGAAAATTTTGGTGTTTTAATTTGAGTGATAGCATGCTTAATTGCGAAAAAGGACTAAATCGCATAAAATGTGAAAGTTCTATTTTTCATGGTAGAGATGTCTAATAGCTAAAGAATGTAATTGGGAGGATTTTAAAGTGCAATTAGGCCATTTATCTAGTGATGGCCGGCCATGTGCATAGGGGAGACAAGGGCATTTAATTCTTGGTCAAAATTTGGGTGAATTAGGTGAGAAAAGATGAATAAAATATGGTAAAGAGAAAAGCTATCATCTTTCACTATTCACTCTTCCTCTCCACCGAAAATTTCAAGCTTAGAGGGGTTTTGAATGCTTTAAAATTTTAGCAACTCATCTTCTTCACAAGTAAGTGATTATAGAGATCTTTCTTGATGACTTTTGTATTTTTGGAGTCCCCAAAGTTAAGCTAGCTAATGAGGGGACTAAATTGTCAAATGGATGAAGGTTTAGGGACTTGCCATGAGAGATTTTATGTTGTTAACTGAGTTTTTATGGAAGAAAATGAATGTTAGTGAGATGAGAAACAACTTTTGTGAAAGGTGTTAGCATGAAAACACCTAAATAGGACTTAAATGCAAAGATTTAAATTGTGTCATAAATGCATGAAATAGTTGTAATGGTGAGTAGTTGTAAGAGAAATAAATGTTCATCTATGCTTGTTCATTGAGAAAATGTGTTGAAAAATAAATTACGAGCCTAGGGGCAAAATCGTAATTTTGCCAATGTACAAGGGCAAAATGGTCAATTTTACCCAAGTGTAGAATTTGAAGTATTATGATCATAGAATGATCTAAACGAATAAATTTCATTGTTATAGATCAAGAAGAGCGTGGAATCAACCTTGACCGAGGAAAAGGCAAGGTGACGGATTAGATCGTTGGTTATCACGTTTTGCACCGAGGTAAGTTTATGTGTAAATAATACATGATTGTGTAAATATTGTGTGGTTAACTAGTG
The DNA here is from genome assembly GCA_025698515.1 of Gossypium sturtianum. NCBI lineage: Eukaryota > Viridiplantae > Streptophyta > Magnoliopsida > Malvales > Malvaceae > Gossypium > Gossypium sturtianum. The sequence continues at coordinate 28,832,134 of CM046955.1, read as the reverse complement.
TATGGCAAGATCGAGAACATGTGTGGTTCAAATGGATTGAATGTGGAAATTGTTGAATAATTATTGTATAAATGATGAAATAGTCATATAAATGTGTAATGTCGACACTTTTTGGTGGGCTAAGTGCGATACCACCTTGTTGCTTAATTTACGATGGGCTATGTGCGAAAGCATCGTCTAAAATCTTTTGGTGGTTAAGTGCGATACCACCTTGTTGCTAATTTACGATGGGCTATGTGCGATACCATCGTCTATTCATCTTTTGGTGGGCTATGTGCGATACCACCATAACTAATCTTTTTGGTGGGCTAAGTGCGAAACCACCGAGTGGCTTGACTGGGTGAAATGGAATTAGAAATAGTGAATGTTGTATTATGTGACCTTGTAATACTAAGTGCAGGGAAACTCTTAATGAGTGTGTGCATTAAGATGTGAGATGGTTGAAATGTGGGAATGGAGAAAATGAGTAAGCATGTCATGAATGTAAATTTCTTCTTGCTTAGTACGTAATGCTATGCATTTGTTCAATACATGTTATAATGTTGTGTTGTTTATATGTAAATTTACTAAGCTTAAAGCTTACTCCCCCTTCTTTTTTTCCCTTATTTTATAGAGTTTAAGAGTCGAGCCGGGATACGCAGCTAACTGGAAGACCGCCCATACTATCAGCTCCTCTCGGTATACCTAGACTTAATGATTTTGTAAATGGCATGTATAGGGGCTAGACTAGTTAGATTATTTTGTTATTTTGGCCAAAGGTGTGTTGGCTCTTGTTAAGACATTTAATTTTGTAACTTGCCATGCATGATGGCTCATTTTACCATCTATGAAATTATGAGGTTATCTATGGGAGTTCATGATGAAAATTATGAGATGTTTATTAGCATGTTGAATAGATTCATGTAATGTAAGCTATAGGGGTGCTAAGAGCTTGGCAAATAGCCTTGTTCTTGTCCACATAGGTAGGCACACGGGCGTGTGTCTAGGCCGTGTGAGACACACGATCAAGCCATGGGCGTGTGCCCAGGCCGTGTGAAGTCTACACCTTGAAATTGGAATTTGAATAGTCGCACGGTTACAGCACACGGGCGTTCCTAGGCCATGTTGAACAAGTCAGTATATTAAGGCATGGCACACGGTTTAGGCCCACGGGCGTGTCAAAACTGTGTGTGGTTAGTCAGTGTTGACCACGGGTGGAAGGCACGGACGTGTAATAGGTTACATGGGCATGTTCTCAAACCGCATGGGCGTGTGCCTTACCCGTGGGCATTTGGCAGAATGCTTGGGTTTTTAGGCAGGGTCAGGGGACACGGGCGTGCGTGTCTATGCACGGGCGTGTGTAATCTTGCACGGGCGTGCAAGACCTATTTTGAAAGGAAAAATTTTATGATTGGAAAAATTTCTGGATTAGTCTCAAGAGCCCTCGTGTGTATGAGTGAGGCCTCGTAAGTCGAGAATGAGGTTATAGAGAGTAATTACGTTGAGCTTAAGTGGCGATCAAGTGGTTTGAGTTCGGTATCGCCTCAGGCTCAGTTCCCGGTGTAGAACCCGGGTAAGGGCCGTTACATTTAATGGTATCAGAGCTATGATTTAGTCAGTTATAGGACTACCATAGCGTGGGTAGGAGTCTAGCTATACATGCCATAAGCGTATGATGATAGTGTGGTGGCTTCTGATGATTTTAAACTTGTTTATTGTAGCATATGGATCCTGAATAATCGGCTGCAGATGACGCGGCTAGTAATGCGCCGGCTCCTGCGCAAGGGACCACGCCTGTGCAGAGTAGCCCCGAGACTAGGGGTCAAGGAGAAGAGGCTCGGGAAGCCTTTCTCCAAATGATGGATAACTGGTACACTGAGTTTGTACGAGCAAACCCCAATGCTCAACCTCCTCTACCCCCACCTATACCTCAGCCAATTCTTGTGGCTCCCCAATGTATAGAAATGGTGAGGAAGGCTAAGCCCCCGGTAGAGAGAATTCGGAAGCAAGGGGGTGAGGATTTTCAAGCTAATATAGATGACGACCACTGAGCGAGCGAGAGTTACGCTTGAGAACTCAATAAGGGTTTTGATGAACTCTCCGCACACCGAGGAGAGTTTGAAATGTCTTTGTGTCTTTCTTTGAGGATTCGGCATACCATTGGTGGAAAACATTGACATCGAGTGGTTCCTAAAGAGAGGGTAACGTGGACTTCTTTTTGGAAGAGTTTTGAAAGAAGTATATAAGTCAACGGTTTGTAGACCAGAAACAGAAAGAATTCCTTGAGTTGAAGCAAAGAAAAATGACTGTGGCAGAATATGAGCGCGAATTTGTTAGGCTCAGCAAGTATTCGGAAGAATGTGTATCCACGGAAGCTACCTTATGCAAGAGATTTGAAGATGGGTTGAATGAAGATGTCAGACTCTTAGTCAGAATTTTATAGCTAAAAGAATTTGTGGTATTGGTGGATAGGGCTAGTAAGGACGAAGAATTGAGTAAGGAAAAGAGGAAAGCCCTAAGTGAGGCTCGAGATGCGAAGAAGAGGCCGATGATCAAATCATACCAAGCTCAATCGAAGAGGTCCAGGGAAGTGAACCCACGAACAACTACATCAGTCGGGTATTCGCAGAGAGAGCGAGGCAACATGTATTCGGGTTCAAGAGTTCAAGCTACCTCAACGGCAAGTGTGGACAATCCAAGGCCCAAACCAGAGTGCCCAAGTTGTGGCAGACATCACACTGGGGAGTGTTGGGGAAATAATTGAAATTGCTATAAGTGTGGGTCACCCGACCATCTCATCCGAAATTGTCTAGAAAGGGATGACAAGGAGAGGAAGCAAGAGATAAGATCAAGCAGTGCATCCATTAGAGGTAGGCCACAAAAGAACCCGAGAGGCGAAACTAGTGGTAGAGGTGTATCACGAGACACCACTGTGAGGCCAGAGGGTCGAGCGCCAGCAAGAACTTATGCTATTCGCGCTCAAGAAGAGGCGTCATCACTGGATGTAATAACGGGTACATTTTCTCTCTATGACACCTCTGTTATTGCTTTAGTTGACCCGGGATCAACTCATTCTTATATTTGTATGAGACTGGCATCTAGTTTGAGTATGACTGTTGAGTCTACTAAATTTGTAGTAAAAGTGTCAAACCCACTAGGTAAACAGGTGTTAGTTGACAAGGTGTGTAGGAACTGTCCTCTGATGATTAAGGGTCATTGTTTCCCAGCAAACCTTATGTTGTTACCGTTTGATGAATTTGATTTGATTCTTGGTATGGATTGGTTGACTGCCCATAGTGTTTTAGTGAATTGTGGTAGTAAATTTATTGAATTGAATTGTGAAAATGGAGATGTTATTCGGGTTGAATTAGGTGAGTCAGATAGCTTACCGGTGATGATCTCTTCCATGGTAGCTGAGAAATATCTGAGAAAAGGGTACGAATCTTATCTCACTTTTGTATTAAACACTCAAGAATCAAGTCGATTGAAAAACAGATCTTAGGTTGTATGTGAGTATCCGAATGTATTCCCGAAAGAGTTGCCTGGATTACCCCCAGTTAGAGAGATCGAGTTTGGAATTGAGTTAATTTTGGGAACAACACCCATTTTGATTGCTCCGTATAGGATGTCCCCACTAGAGTTGATAGAATTGAAAGTTTAGTTGCAAGAATTGACGGATAAGGGTTTTGCAAGACCGAGCTATTCACCGTGGGGTGCCCCAGTACTCCTTGTAAAGAAGAGAGATGGGTCGATGAGACTGTGCATAGACTACAGACAGCTCAACAAAGTAACTGTGAAGAACAAGTATCCTTTGCCGAGAATAGATGATTTATTTGATCAACTGAAGGGAGCTATGGTGTGCTCCAAGATTGACCTGAGGTCCGGCTATTACCAGTTGAGGGTTAAGGAGCAAGATGTACCGAAAATGGCATTTCGGACGAGGTATGGCCATTATGAGTTTCTGGTCATGCCATTCAGTTTAACGAATGCTCCTGCGGTTTTTATGGATTTAATGAACCGTGTCTTCCGACCGTATTTGGACAAGTTTGTGGTTGTCTTTATTGACGACATATTGGTTTATTCTCGAGATGAGAGTGATCATGCAGAACATCTGAGAATTGTCTTACTGACCTTAAGAGACAAGCAGTTATATGCTAAACTTAGTAAGAGCGAGTTTTGGCTTCGAGAACTAGGGTTTCTAGGACATATTGTGTCGGGTGAAGGTATTAGAGTAGATCCAGGAAAGGTCTCGGCTATTGTGTAGTGGAAACCACCAAGAAATGTGTCGGAAGTTAGAAGCTTTCTGGGTTTAGCAGGGTACTATAGGCGGTTTGTGAAGGGATTCTCTATGATTGCTACTCCAATGATAAAACTATTACAGAAGGATGTTAAATTTTAATGGACTGAAGAATGCCAGCAGAGTTTCGAGAGATTGAAAATGTTGTTGACAGAGAGCAATCGGTTTTGGTACAACTGAGTCGGGAAGGAGTTTGTAGTCTCTGATGTGGCGTCATTAAATGGTCTCGGTTGTGTGTTGATGCAAGAGGGTAAGGTGATCGCTTACGCCTCGAGACAACTAAAACCACATGAGAAGAATTATCCGACTCATGATCTGGAGTTGGCCGTAATTGTTTTCGTGTTAAAGATTTGGCGCCATTACCTATGTGGTGAGAATTGGCGAATCTTTACTGATCATAAGAGTTTGAGGTACTTGGTTGATCAAAAGGAATTAAATCTACGGCAACGACGGTGGCTTGAATTATTGAAGGACTACGAGCTAGTGATCGATTACCACCCGGGGAAAGTGAATGTAGTTGCAGATGCTTTATGTAGAAAATCCTTGTATGCTTTGAGAACTATGAACACAAATTTGTCATTGTCTGATGATGGTGCTATACTGGCCGAGCTGAGAGCTAGACCACTATTTGTTCAATGAATATGTGAGGCTCAAAGGAATGATAGTGAGATACTAGCTAAAAGAGCTAAGTGTGAATTAGGAACTAATTCTGAATTCTGGGTGAGTTCGGATGGTTGCTTAGTGTTCCATGACAGAAATTGTGTGCCTAAAGATGACGAGTTGATCCAAGAAATTTTACGGGAAGCACATAGTAGTTATTTGTCAGTACACCCGGGCAGCACGAAAATGTATAATGATATAAAAAAATTCTATTGGTGGCCGGGAATGAAAAGAGACATCTCGGAGTATGTAACGAGATGTCTGATTTGTCAACAAGTGAAGGCGGAGCATCAAGTGCCTTCGGGATTGCTTCAGCCAGTGATGGTCCCCGAGTGGAAATGGGATCGGATTACCATGGATTTTGTTACGGGCTTGCTTATGACCCCGAGAAAGAAAGATACTGTGTGGGTTGTCGTAGATAGACTAACGAAGTCGGATCACTTTATTCCAGTACGTGTTGATTATTCACTGGATAAATTAGCTGAGTTGTATGTGGCAGAGATAGTAAGATTGCATGGTGTGCCTGTATCCATTATATCGGATAGAGACCCGAGATTTACTTCGAGGTTTTGGAAGAAGTTACATGAGGCGTTGGGTACGAAGTTGAATTTTAGTACTGCATTTCATCCTCAAACCGATGGTCAGTCCGAGAGAGTAATCCAAGTTCTTGAAGATATGCTCTGATATTGTGTGTTAGAGTTCGAAGGTAGTTGGGAAAAATACCTACCCTTGGTCGAATTTGCTTACAAAAAATAGTTATCAGTCGAGCATACGGATGGCACCGTATCAAGCCTTGTATGGTCGTAAATGTCGGACCCCTTTGCATTGGACCGAGCTGAGTGAGAAGAAAGTTCATGGGGTTGATTTGGTTAAAGAGACCGAGGAGAAAGTGAAAGTTATACGGGATAGTCTGAAGGCTGCTTCGGACCGACAAAAGTCGTATGCAGATTTGAAAATAAAAGAAATTGAATTTCAAGTAGGCGACAAGGTATTTCTGAAAGTGTCACCGTGGAAGAAAATATTGAGATTTGGTCGAAAAGGTAAATTGAGCCCGAGATTTATAGGGCCGTATGAGATTACCGAGAGGATTGGGCCAGTGGCATATCGGTTGGCTTTACCAGTAGAGTTAGAGAAAATTCATAATGTGTTCCATGTATCAATGTTAAGGCGTTATCGCTCTGATCCTTCGCATGTGATTCCTCCAACAGAAATCGAAATACGACCGGATATGACATATGAGGAAGAGTCGATTAAAATTTTGGCTCGAGAGGTGAAATAGTTGAGGAACAAGGACATAACCTTAGTAAATGTGTTATGGCAAAAGCACGGTGTAGAAGAGGCTACTTCAGAACCGGAAGAAGCTATGAGGGAGCAATATCCAAACCTCTTTACCGGTAAGATTTTCGAGGGCGAAAATCCCTAAAGAGGGGGAGAGTTGTAACAGTCTGGTTTTGGGGCTAGTCGAAATAGTGGTATCGAGACCACTAATCCGAGGTCAAGGAAAATTATTTTGACGTTAATTTATGTGCTGTAGCATGATTATATGGATGCATGAAAATTTTGGTGTTTTAATTTGAGTGATAACATGCTTAATTGCGAAAAAAGACTAAATTGCATAAAATGCAAAAGTTCTATTTTTCATGGTAGAGGTGTCTAATAGCTAAAGAATGTAATTGGGAGGATTTTAAAGTGCAATTAGGCCATTTATCTAGTGATGGCCGGCCATGTGCATAGGGGAGACAAGGGCATTTAATTCTTGGTCAAAATTTGGGTGAATTAGGTGAGAAAAGATGAATAAAATTTGGTAAAGAGAAAAGCTATCATCTTTCACTATTCACTCTTCCTCTCCACCGAAAATTTCAAGCTTAGAGGGGTTTTGAATGCTTTAAAATTTCAGCAACTCATCTTCTTCACAAGTAAGTGATTTTAGAGATCTTTCTTGATGATTTTTGTATTTTTGGAGTCCCCAAAGCTTAAGCTAGCTAATGAGGGGACTAAATTGTCAAATGGCTGAAGGTTTAGGGACTTGCCATGAGAGATTTTATGTTGTTAACTGAGTTTTTATGGAAGAAAATGAATGTTAGTGAGATGAGAAACAACTTTTGTGAAAGGTGTTAGCATGAAAACACCTAAATAGGACTTAAATGCAAAGATTTAAATTGTGTCATAAATGCATGAAATAGTTGTAATGGTGAGTAGTTGTAAGAGAAATAAATGTTCATCTATGCTTGTTCATTGAGAAAATGTGTTGAAAAATAAATTACGAGCCTAGGGGCAAAATTGTAATTTTGCCAATGTACAAGGGCAAAATGGTCAATTTTACCCAAGTGTAGAATTTGAAGTATTATGATCATAGAATGATCTAAACAAATAAATTTCATTGTTATAGATCAAGAAGAGCACGGAATCAACCTTGACCGAGGAAAAGGCAAGGTGACAGATTAGATCGTTGGTTATCACGTTTTGCACCGAGGTAAGTTTATGTGTAAACAATGCATGATTGTGTAAATATTGTGTGGTTAACTAGTGTATGGCAAGATCGAGAACATGTGTGGTTCAAATGGATTGAATGTGGAAATTGTTGAATAATTATTGTATGAATGATGAAATAGTCATATAAATATGTAATGTCGACACTTTTTGGTGGGCTAAGTGCGATACCACCTTGTTGCTTAATTTACGATGGGCTATGTGCGAAAGCATTATCTAAAATATTTTGGTGGGCTAAGTGCGATACCACCTTGTTGCTAATTTACGATGGGCTATGTGCGATACCATCGTCTATTCATCTTTTGGTGGGCTATGTGCGATACCACCATAACTAACCTTTTTGGTGGGCTAAGTGCGAAACCACCGAGTGGCTTAACTGTGTGAAATGGAATTATAAATAGTGAATGTTGTATTATGTGACCTTGTAATACTAAGTGCAGGGAAACTCTTAATGAGTGTGTGCATTAAGATGTGAGATGGCTGAAATGTGGGAATGGAGAAAACGAGTAAGCATGTCATGAATGTAAATTGCTTCTTGCTTAGTACGTAATGCTATGTATTTGTTCAATACATGTTATAATGTTGTGTTGTTTATATGTAAACTTACTAAGCTTAAAGCTTACTTCCCCTTCTCTTTTTCCCTTGTTTTATAGAGTTTAAGAGCCGAGTCGGGATACGCAGCTAACCGGAAGACCGCCCACACTATCAGCTCCTCTCGGTATACCTAGACTTAATGATTTTGTAAATGACATGTATAGGGGCTAGACTAGTTAGATTATTTTGTTATTTTGGCCAAAGGTGTGTTGGCTCTTGTTAAGACATTTAATTTTGTAACTTGCCATGCATGATGGCTCATTTTACCATCTATGAAATTATGAGGTTATCTATGGGAGTTCATGATGAAAATTATGAGATGTTTATTAGCATGTTGAATAGATTCATGTAATGTAAGCTATAGGGGTGCTAAGAGCTTGGCAAATGGCCTTATTCTTGTCCACATGGGTAGGCACACGGGCGTGTGTCTAGGACGTGTGAGACACACGATCAAGCCATGGGCGTGTGCCCAGGTCGTGCGAAGTCTGCACCTTGAAATTGGAATTTGAATAGTCGCACGGTTAAAGCACACGGGCGTACCTAGGCCGTGTTGAACAAGTCAGTATATTAAGGCATGGCACACGGTTTAGGCCCACGGGCGTGTAAAAATCGTGTGTGATTAGTCAGTGTCGACCACGGGTGGAAGGCACGGACGTGTAATAGGGTACACGGGCGTGTTCCCAAACCGCATGGGTGTGTGCCTTACCCGTGGGCATTTGGCAGAATGCTTGGGTTTTTAGGCACGGTCAGGGGACATGGGCGTGCGTGTCTATGCTCGGGCGTGTCTAATCTTGCACGGGCGTGTAAGACCTGTTTTGAAAGGAAAAATTTTAAGATTGGAAAAAGTTCCGGATTAGTCTCGAGAGCCCTCGTGTGTATGAGTGAGGCCTCGTAAGTCGAGAATGAGGTTATAGAGAGTGATTACGTTGAGCTTAAGTGGCGATCAAGTGGTTTGAGTTCGGTATCACCTCGGGCCCGTTTCCCAGTGTAGAACCCGGGTAAGGGGCATTACATATTGTATCTGATAGAGATCCGAGATTTACCTCACGATTTTGGAGGAAATTGCAAGAAACTTTAGGTACAAGATTGCATTTCAGCACTGTATTTCATCTGTAAACGGATGGACAATCCGAGCGGATCATTCAGGTTCTCGAAGATATGTTGAGATGTTGTGTTTTGGATTTCGAAAATACATGGGAAAAGGCATTTGCCATTGACTGGATTCGCATACAATAATAGTTTTCAATCTAGCATTAAAATGGCACCGTATAAAGCTCTTTACGGATGAAAATGTCGAACTCCATTGTATTGGACTGAGCTGAGTGAAAATAGATTCACGGAGTTGATTTGATAAAAGAGACTGAGCAGAAAGTTAAAGTGATTCGTGACAGTTTGAAAGCGGCTTCAGATCGTCAGAAGTCTTATGCAGACTTGAAACGAAAAGATATTGAATTCGAAGTTGGTGATAAAGTGTTTTTCAAAGTATCTCCGTGGAAGAAAATTCTTCGATTTGGTCGGAAAGGCAAGCTGAGTCCGAGGTTCATCGGGCCGTATGAGATCATTGAACGTGTTAGACATATTGCGTACAGATTGTTGTTGCCCTCCGAGGTAGAAAAGATACATAATGTATTTCATGTATCGATGCTTCGACGGTACAGATCTGATCTGTCACGTGTAATTGCTCCTACTGAGGTTAAAATTCAGTCAGATATGTCGTAAAATGAAGAACCGATCTAAATTCTGGCACGTGAGATCAAAGAGTTGAGAAATAAAAGAATTTCCTTAGTGAAAGTGTTGTGGCATAAACACGGAGTTGAGGAGGCTACGTGGGAGCCTGAGAATGTTATGAGAGAGCAATATCCACACCTATTCACTGGTAAGATTTTCGGGGACGAAAATTCCTAAGGGGGGAGAGTTGTAACAGCTCGGTTTAGACCCTAGTCGGAATAATGGTTTCGGGACCACAAATCCGAGGTCGTAAAAATATTTTAATATTTTTTTTGGTGTCTACAGTATGTGAATTAGCCTGTGTGAAATTTCTGTGTTAAGATTTTATTGATTGTGTGTTTAATTTGCGAAAAGGACTTAATCGCATAAAATGTAAAAGCTGTGTGCTGATTGTTAAAGTGTTTATTTGTCATGGCTTTCTAAAGGAGGAGTCCTTATGTTGTTATTAAGCCATTATTAAGTTAGTGGATGGTGGATGGATATTTATAACCTATTATAATGTATGTTATAATGTTTTATAATAAGGGTAAAATAGTAAAGTTTGTATTAATATGTATTAAATAAAACAAAAAGAAAGATGAAGCCATATTCTCATCTTTTCTTGCCGAAAATTTGAAGAAAATGAAATGAAGAAAGCTTTGATATTTTCGGCTAGGGCTTAGCTTGATTAAGGTAAGTTTTGACTTCGATTTTTGATAATTTCTACGTTTTTTTTATCGCTGCTTAGTGTACTATCAAACCCACGCTTTAATTTTAGAAATTGATGGTGATTTTGAGATATGCCATTGATGAATGCTTGATCTTTGTTATAGTTGATAATGAAATATGGAAGATATGTGAAGGATGAACATGTTTTGTCTTTGAATTTTTAGTGAAATTGAGTAATTTGGGCTAAATTTAGAAAAGTGTAAATGAAGGGACTAAAATGTGAAATAAATGAAATGTGTGGGCTTGTATTAGCATGGGAAGAATTCAGTTAAGCTTGTGTGAGTAGAAATTTGGTGTATTTTGTGATTTTGTGAATTAGGGACTAAAGTGTCGAAGTGTGAAAATGTGAGGGCTATTTTGCAAAATACCCTAAATGTGTGTGGACTAAATTGAATGAACTGGTGATTGAATGGACTGAATTTGAATGTGTATAGACCAAGAAAGGAGGGGTTTGGATCGAGATCGAGGCAAAGACAAAGTGCTCGATTAATCGACCGTTTCGGTATTTCAACGTTCGAGGTAAGTTCGGATATAATATTAGTTGTTAAATTATATCTATGTGATGTGAATTGAATGAATATATACATAATTATGAGATTAGAAGTGCTATGTGCGGAATTGAAATAGATGGAACTAAGTGTGCGAAATTAGAAACGAGATAGAGATGATTAGCACTGTGTGTGCGAAAAGATAGAAGCTTCGGCTTATTGATTTGGCACTGTGTGTGCATTACCGATGTAAGTTTGGTTTAACATATTGGCACTAACTGTGCAATGACGATTATGTTTTGATCATAAAACTAGCACTAAGTGTGCGAATGAATGAATAGAATAGCAAAGATTGAACGAGATGTAATATTGAGCTATTGAGTAGCATGAATGGTGAGTAACTGTGTTGATCAAGGTACGTTTGAACCTATGTGGTTGATGATAGTTTTTAGAAGTTGAGTGAATAGATATTTGAGTATATGGTTGAGGTTGATATTGTGCCTATTTGAGAAATTAATCTAAGTGATGGTTTAATTATATATTGATGTAGTACTATTAAGTTGTATGTATTGTATTCCGAACTTACTAAGCTTTGAAAGCTTACTGTGTGATTTGTTTCTCTGCTTTACAGTGTCAGTAAAGCTAGCTCGGATTTGGGGATCGTCAGTATCTCTAGCACACTATCGGCAATCTAATTCGGTACTTTTGAAAGATGTATATAGTTGGTATATGGCATGTATAGGCTAGTCAATGTGGCATGTTTTGAGTTGTATATAACTTGCCATGTGATATGGCTTAGTAGTTGAATGTTGTTGGTTTATACTTGATGTTATGAAAATGATGAATGTGGTATGAAATCATGAGTATGAAAATGGTATGTTTTATATTGAATTGGTTGATGAGAATGATAGATTAAATGTGAATTGTGATAAGAATTACATGATGCTCAACTTGTATACTTTAGGTTGCAAAATTTGTATTTGGATAGACTTATTTGTGTTGATTTTGAGTAAGGAAATAGATGATGTTGTTGATGGTTAAATTTATCCTTGAAATGGTATGTAATGGTGGCATTTGAGGCATGAAATGGTAATGGTTTGATGCATATAGATGATTTAATGTGTGGGAGGCAAGTTTGGCCTTGAAAATGGCCTATAACTGCCCACAAGGTTGAGCACACGGGCATGTGGCTCGACCGTGTTGTTTAAGTTTTCCAAGTGAAACAAGTCAGTAGCGACCACGGGCTGGAGACACATGCGTGTGATTGGCCGTGTGGTGCAAGTACGAGTTCACCATGGGTGAGGCACACGGGCGTGTCTCAGGCCGTGTGGACAAGTCAGTATGTATGCCATGTTTTGACACGGCTTGGACGCACGGGCGTGTACACGGCCGTGTGAGGCACACGGCCTACCCACACGGGCGTGTGACCTCTGCAGTTTTGAAATATGTTTAAATTTTTGAGAATTTTCATATGTATTCGGTTTGGTCCCGACTTCTTTCTAACACGTGTTTAAGGTCACGTAGACCTTGATAAGGGACTATATGTTCGTATTTGCATATGATTGATTGGTGATTGACTTTGTGTTGATTAAATGGATGTGAAATGTTTTGAATGTTTAGTAATGCCTCTTAACCCTATTCCGGCGACGGTTTCGGGTTAGGGGTGTTGCAAAATGACCGTTATGCCCCTATGATATAAAATGACTGTTATGCCCCTATGATACAAAATGACTGTTATGCCCCTATGATATAAAATGACTGTATGCCTTATGTTATGTATGAATGTATATGAGCATGCCACGATATATATGTTGCATACATGTGTGATATGTTGCATGCGATGGGATTATTATGATTGGAGGAAGCGTACTGTACTTGCAGCCCTGCTGCAAATACTGTTTAGTGCCGCAATCGGTGCTAATTTTGGAGTGTAGGGATGGGTGGGTGATCTTATCTCCACATGGAGTGTTGGGCTGGATAGAGTGTAGTGTAGAGGCTGGTTGGGTAGGATTTTTTATTGCATGCCTGAACTGTTACTGTCACTAAAATGGGCTAAGGCCCACACTGATATTGATACTGTAATTGGCTAAGGCCCAACTAATCTGAACTGTTATTGATTTGGGCTTAGGCCCAGACTGTACTTGCCTACGGCCTGATTGGCCATTTTGCTTATATGGGGTTACACACTGAGTTTTCATAAACTCACCCCTCTGTTTATCTCTGTCATGTAATCCCAAATTAGGCGGATCGGTCTTTGCGAGGGATTCGAAGGTGGCCACACAACCGCACCTGTTTTTATATTTGAGTTTTATTTCCAATAAATTTGATTTTGGGTATTTGTTCTGTAATAAGTCCTCTTTAAATTATAACTTTTAATTTAGGGATTTTAATTATTTTAATTCACATCTGAGTAGTAGTAGGACGCGAATTTTCGAAAGATAAATGTTTTTTCAAACCACCACGTTTTCGTAACATGCTATAAAAGCTTCCGCTTCAAACATTGTTTTAAAGTATAGTAACAAACTAATATGATCAATGTTCTGCTAAAAACAACTTGAGTTTTAAAAGAACAAGATACCCTAAAATTTTCGTTAAGATCATAAACAAGATTTGAGAATAAGAATGGATTTTCCAAAGAAACTATGTTTTCGAAAAACACTTCAATGTGATGTCGCCAGATTCGGCCATAACATCTGGGCCGGGTTTGGGGTATCACATTTAGTGGTATCAGAGCCAAGTTTCAAAACTCGGCTGTGTTTTTGGGTTTCTTCTAAAAACTCAAAATTTTCAAAAAGAACTGCTCCAAACGATTTGGAAGTATTTTGAAATATTTTTACTGAATGTGTGGTACACCGAATCTCCGGCGCCGATGTGTAAGTCCTCTAAAACTTCTCTGAAACTACTGTTTGTTTAAAGTGAAATATTGAGACTACTATAGGTAGTAGACTATACTGAAATATTCTTGTTAGGGAAAACTAAAACTGTAGTAAGACTACGTTCTGCGAAAACAAACTCTTAAATACTGATATTGCTTTCCATAAGATATCTGTTAATCAACACTGGAACTGTAAACTAATGCATAAAATTGTTAAAAACAGATAATATGCAATTAGAGAGTGAGACCAGAGGTACTCGTGGAAGGGGTACAAGAGGCCGTGGCAGAGGCCGTAGAGGTGCTCGGGCTGGGTCTTCGTCATCGGGCCACATGCCTAACGCTGAAGCTAGAGAAGCACCGACTTCACCTATGACTGAGACTGGGTCTCACGATCAAGCGGCTGGGGACGACGCATTGTCCCAAGCTATGTTCCACTCGAAAGGGTCATTGGGCCCAATCATCGGGTATCAAATAAGGGTCGGTTCTGAAAACGACTCCGATCCAATGGAACTGAGAATTTTAGAGGTATTGCTTGAGTTGCCCCTAACGTGGTTGAATATTGGATTGAGGCCATAGATAGGATCATAAATGACCTCGACTGCACCTCCGAGTAGAAACTAAAAGGTGCAGTGTCATTCTTACGAGATGAAGCCTATCAGTGGTGGCTTACAGTTAAAGAGGGTACTCAGGCCGACCGATTGACATGGGAATTCTTCAAGACTGCTTTCAAAGGGAAGTATGTGGGCGCTAGTTATGTGGATGCCTGGAGGAGGGAGTTTCTAAATCTGACTCAGGGGGATAAATCAGTGGCTGAATATGAAGCTGAATTTCCGCGATTGAGCCACTATGCACGTGGGATGGTGGCAACTGAATATGAGCGGTGTGTTTGGTTTGAGGACGGCCTCAGGGATAGTCTGAGAGTTTTGATAGCTCCACAGAGGGAGTGAAATTTTTCCACACTGGTAGATAAGGCGAAGATTGCCGAAGAGGTGAAGCGCACTGAGCATCAGAACTGAGAAAATGGTAGGAATAAGAGGGATTCAGAGCCCTCAAGTTCCGTTCAGAGGCCAAAGAAAAAGGCCAGAGTGGATGGGCCAGTCAGAGTTGGGGCCCCTAATGCTACTACTGGACCGCAGCCATGTGTTGACTGTGGTAGACGCCATCAGGGCGAGTACTGGAAAAGGATTGAGGCATGTTTGAGATGCGGATCATTAGAGCACCGTATTAGAGATTGTCCACGGAGGCCCGAACAGATGCAAGTTACAGGTCGGGGTATTGTTCAGCCGCCAAGAGGTGTTCAGCAGCCACCGAGAGGCCGTGGTCAGGCCAGAGATGGAAATGGTATGGGCCGTGGTCGTGGAGCACCGGGAAGAGGTACTGGTCATGCTGAGGCGAGGCAACCAGCTCTGGTTTATGCTGCACGTCGTCGAGAGGAAGGAGATGCCCCAGATGTTATTACTGGTACGTTCTTTATCTATAATGTACCTTATACTTCACTGATTGATGTTGGGTCTACGCATTCGTATATAGCATGCTCGGTGTCTAAGACTTTGGGTATAGTGGTTGAAACCACTGTGAGTGAGATTACTGTGTTGAGTCCTTTAGGGCAATCAGTTAAGGTAAAAAAATTGTTCAGAGATGTACCTTTGGAGGTTCAAGGAACCATCTTTTTGGCGGATTTAATGGAACTTCCTTTTGGAGAATTCGACTTAATACTAGGCATGGATTGGATGGTTAAGCATCAAGTGAATTTGGATTGTGCTGCTAAACGGGTGGTACTGAAAACTGTGGAGGGTGGTGAGGTGGTGGTAATAGGCGAGCATCGGAATTATTTATCAAATGTAATTTCTGCTCTGAAGGCCGAGAAGTTGGTTCGTAAGGGTTGTGAGGCATATATAACCTACATCGGTGATTTTGATTTTGAGGTTTTGACTGTTAAAGACATCAGAACAGTCAAAGACTTTCCGGATGTTTTTCCCGATGAACTACCTGGACTACCTCCAAACCTTGAAGTTGAATTTGGGATTGAGCTCCTACCGGGTACAGCTCCGGTGTCCATCGCTCTCTATAGAATAGCACCGAAGGAGCTAGTGGAGCTTAAGGCTCAGATTCAAGAGTTACTGGATCGAGTGTTCATCCACCCTAGTGTGTCTCCATGGGGAGCACCGATGTTAATTGTGAAAAAGAAGGATGGATCAATGCGTATGTGCATCGACTACCTGTAACACCCCTAACCCGTAACCATCACCTGTCTAGGGTTAAGAGGCATTACTAGAACATATCGAAACATTTTACAATCATTTTACAACACAAAGTATTTCATCATTCAATCATATCAAAATATATACATATAATCCCTTTACGAGGTCTACGAGACCTTAAACAAGCACTAGAAAGGGGTCGGGACAAACCGGAATCATACAAAAATTTTTCGAAAATCAAACAATTTTCTAAGTTACAGAGGTTACACGCCCGTGTGGGTAGGCCGTGTGCCTCACACGGCCTCGGACACGCCCGTGCGTCCAAGCCGTGGCAAAACAGGGCATACATACTGACTTGTCCACACGGCCTGAGACACGCCCGTGTGTCTCACCCATGGTCGACACTGACTTGCACAACACCGCCAGTCACACGCCCATGTGTCTTGCCCGTGGTCAAGCCTGACTTGTACCAATTTACCAACCTGAATGACACGGTCGAGCCACACGCCCGTGTGCTCAACCGTGTGGGCATTTCTAGGCCATTTACAAGGCCAAACATGCCATCCACACTTAGGATCACTAAAGCATCAAACCATTAGCATTTATACCTCAAATGGAAACCAAAACATCCCAATATATGCACCAATTAACCATCAACTATACAATCTATATCCATACTCAATTTCAACTCAAATAAGTCCATCCAAAATACCAAATTTCACAAACAAAAGCATATAAGTCAAGCATCATATAATCCATACCACAAGTTAACATTTGAACCACAATACTCATCAACCTTTTAAGCATGAAACATACCATTTCCATTTTCATAGCCCATATATATAATAATCAATATCATTCAACTTCCAAGCAATATCACATGGCAAGGCTCAAACATCTCAAAATATAACATATCAACTAGCCTATACATGCCATATACCAAATATATACATCTTTCAAAAGTACCAAAATAGATAGCTGATAGTGTGATTGAGTCGTTGACGATCCCCTGATCCGAGCTAGCTTTAAAGACACTGTAAAACAAAGAAAACTTCACACAGTAAGCTTAAGAGCTTAGTAAGTTCGTAATATAATACATATTACTCAATAATGCAATATTAATACATAAATAAACCATCATTTAGATAGATTCACAACTAAACACAATATCATCCTCTACCATATACTCATACATCCATCTATTCAATCTTAAACAAATTCATCAACCACGTAGGTTCGAAACATACCTTCGCTAACACTTAGTTTACTAACGTTCTTGCTATTCAATGCTCGATACCAAAATTTACTCACTGTTCACTATCTCTTCAATTCAATCGCACACTTAGTGTCCAATTCATAGCCAAAGCTTGAACAACATCGCACACTTAGTACCTCAGTATAAAACCGAAATTAATTCGGTATCACACACACAGTGCCAATAAAAAAGCCAAAGCTTCTATTATTTCGCACAAACAGTGCTAATCATCTCTGTCTCCTTTCTAATTACGCACACTTAGTGTCACCTAACTTGATTCCATACATAGCATTTCTAATTTAATAATCACATAACTATTCATTTCATAGCATCTAAACATAATTTAAGAACACGTATTGTATCCGAACTTACCTCGGACGTAGAAATACCGAGACTAGTCGATTAATCGAGCACTTTGTCTTATACAAACATAATTCAATCACCAATTCATTAAATTTAGTCCAAACACACATATTTAGGGTATTTTACAAAATAGCCCTCACATTTTCACATTTCGACACTTTAGTCCCTATTTCACAAAATCACAAAATACACAAAATTTCTCTTCACTTATGCCTAGCCGAATTTTCCTTGTGCTTATACAAGCCCATATATTTCATTTATTTCACATTTTAGTCTTCCAATTTCTCTTTTTCACAATTTAGCCGAAATTACTCAATTTCACCAAAAATTCAAAGACAAAACATGTTAATCTTTCACATATCTTTCATATTTCATCATCAACTCTCAAAAAACTAAAACATTCATCAATGGCATATCTCAAAATCACCATCAAATTCTAAAATTAAAGCATGGGTTTTGAAGAACACGAAGCAACAATCACAAAAACGTAGAAATTATCAAAAATCGAAACAAAACATACCTTGATTCAAGCTAAACCCTTGCCGAAACTTAACAACTCTTTTTCTTTTTTCTTTCCTTTGTAATTTCGGTGGATGAACATAATATAATGGCTTATTTTTAGGCTTTTGTTTTATTATAAATCATAATAATGCATAATTTACTAAAATGTCATTTAATAAAACGTAATATATATACTTAATGGTTGTCCATCTTTGTCCACTCAAAAATTCAATGGTCAATTTATATCACAAGGACTTCCTCTTATAAAGACACATCAATTCAGCCATTATTCAAATAGGAGGCTACTTTTATATTTTATGCAATTTAATCCTTTTCTCAAATTAAGCACACAAATGATAAAATTTTCACACAGAATTTTCACACATGCTCAATCACATATCATAAACACAGAAAATAATATTAAGATATTTTTTCGACCTCGAATTTGTGGTCCTAAAACCACTGTTCCGACTAGGGTCTAAACCGGGCTGTTATAACTCTCCCCCCTTAGGGATTTTCGTCCCCGAAAATCTTACCAGTGAATAGGTTTGGATATTGTTCTCTCATAACATCTTTAGGCTCCCACGTAGCCTCTTCAACTCCGTGTTTATGCCACAATACTTTCACTAAAGAAATTCTTTTGTTTCTCAATTCTTTGTTCTCACGTGCCAGTATTCGAATCGGTTCTTCACTATACGACAAATCTAACTGAATCTCAACCTCGGTAGGAGCAATTATATGCGAGGGATCAGATCTGTATCATCAAAGCATCGATACGTGAAACACATTATGAATCTTTTCTAATTCAGGTGGCAAAAATAATCTATAAGCAACTGGCCCAATTCTTTCAATAATCTCATACGGCCCGATGAACCTCGGACTCAGCTTTCCTTTTCGGCCAAATCGAAGTATTTTCTTCCACGGAGACACTTTCAAAATCACTTTGTCACCAACCTCAAATTCTATATCTTTTCGTTTCAAGTCTGCATAAGACTTCTGACGATTTGGAGCCACTTTCAAACAGTCACGAATCACTTTCACTTTCTGCTCGGTCTCTTTGATTAAATCAACCCCGTGAATCTTATTCTCGCTAAGCTCAATCCAGTACAATGGAGTTCGGCATTTTCGACCGTAAAGAGCCTCATATGGTGCCATTTTGATGCTAGATTGAAAACTATTATTGTATGCGAATTCAATCAACGACAAATGCTTTTCCCATGTACTTTCAAATTCAAGAATACAACATCTCAACATATCCTCAAGAATCTGAATGATCCGCTAGGATTGACCATCCGTTTGCGGATGAAATGCAGTACTGAAATGCAACTTTGTGCCTAAAGCCTCTTGCAATTTCTTCCAAAATCGTGAGGTAAATCTCGGATCTCTGTCAGATACAATAGAGAGTGGCACCCCATGCAATCTCACAATCTCAGAAATATACAATTCAACTAATTTACCAAGAGAATAATCTGTTCTCACCGGAACAAAATGAGCTGATTTCGTCAATCTGTCAACTATCACCCAGATTGCATCTTTCTTTCTTGGAGATAAAGGCAATCCCGACACAAAGTCCATCGTGATTCTCTCCCATTTCCACTCAGAAATAATAATTGGTTGTAACAAACTGGATGGAGCCTGATGTTCAGCTTTAACTTGTTGACATGCTAAACATCTCGAAACAAATTCTGAGATATCTCGTTTCATACCATGCCACCAATAGAACTGTTTCAAGTCATTATACATTTTTGTACTCCCAGGGTGAACAGCCAAACGACTATTATGAGCTTCGTTCAAAATCATCTGAATCAACTTTAAATTCCTCGGAACACAAATCCGATCTCTGAATCTCAAACAATCATCGTTATCAACTCAAAATTCTGAATCATAATTCAAATCACATTGAGCTCGTTTTGTCATAATATCATTATCACTTTTCTGTGCATCAGAAATCTGACGTATAAACATTGGCCTCACTTTCAACTCAACCAAAACAGAACTGTAACACCCCAAACCCGGCCCAAACACTACGACCGAATTTGGTGTGCTACAGAGAAAACATCTTTGAAAATCCTTTTAAGTCAAATTATCTTTTTGGTAAAAGATGGTTATTTTGTTTGAAACATTTGAGGTGTATAAAATCCATACTTAGGTTTATTTTAAAATATTTATTAAGCCAGATTGTAGCCGATTCAGATGTGCCCGATGGCACGATAAAACATTTTGCGATTAAAATTTTAGAAAACATGTGGACTTAATTTAATGTTAAGAAATAGTTTAAACAAATTAATCCAAAACATAGAATAATAAAAAAATATATCTAGGAGGCCTTACTACAGCTTAATTAAAATAAACCAACATTAAATAAAATAAAACAAAGTCCAAGTTCGTCTAATTAAAATTTCCACTTTGCATGGCCACCTCGAGTCCATCCACCTCCATCTCCGCGATCTACCCATCCGCAAAATGTTAAGGGAAGGGGTGAGTCACCAAGACTCGAGTGTGTAATCCCCACCCGGTAAGATAACTCATACACAAGTCATTAATAAACATGCACATGCAACCCAACCTAACCATCCATACTCCTTTTCTACCCCGTGTGGTCAAAACCACCGGTGGTCAAAACCACCGATGACTTAGAGTCACAAATCGGATGATGGGGCCAACCCATCATGTGGTCAAAACCACCGATGACCATGGGTCACAATATTTCAAATGTGGTCAAAACCACTGGTGGTACCAAACCACCGGGACTTAGTCGCAAATAATCAATCGTTGTGGTCAAAACCACCGATGACCATAGGTCACAATAATCGATGGGGCCAACCCATCTTGTGGTCAAAACCACTCGACGACACCATAGTTCATCCCCCTCCTCTCATCAATCCCACCATCACATGCTTACACATCAAATTTCATACATCATGTCATAGTATTAAACATCATGTGATGGCATGCAAACATATAAAAATTACAAGTTAGGGGACTTACACAAATCCATGATTATGCCACAAACTAACCACAACCAAAAGATCTAAGGCAAATGATAACATCATGTAAATTAATAAAGTGTGTATAGAGATCTTACACACCTGTTACTATCGTAATTCCTAGATCTCGAAAAGCCGATCTACGATGCTAGATCTTGACCCTACATTCGCCAAAGAGATACTAATAGGGAGGGTAGATTTTGGCAACAAGGTTTTGAGAAAAGAGAGGAAATAAAAGATGAATGAGGTTCACACATGAAGATTCGGCCAACAAGTCCAAGGGAGAAATCGGCAAGGTCTATGATGTTAATGGCTTTTGATTTCAAAGAAGAAAAATAGGTAAGCTTTACTTGAAGGTTCGGCCAAATGACAAAAGGGAAAAGAAGGAAACAAAAAGGAGTAAGGCTTTCGAAGAATT
The DNA here is from genome assembly GCA_025698515.1 of Gossypium sturtianum. NCBI lineage: Eukaryota > Viridiplantae > Streptophyta > Magnoliopsida > Malvales > Malvaceae > Gossypium > Gossypium sturtianum. The sequence goes on along the minus strand of CM046955.1, from coordinate 28,810,590 downwards.
AAAATTTGGCAAAGGGAACCTCACCACCCTTTAAATAGCATTCGGCCACTCTCCCCCCTTGAAGACTCCAACATTCGGCCATTTCCTAGAATCTCTCCTAGCCACTAATTCAAACACATTTGAATTAATCAAATCCTTTAATTTACTCCCAGCCAACCATTTAAAACCAATTCAAATTAAACTAAAATAAAACCCACCTTTATCCATTATTATCTTATCAATTGAAAAAAAAAACAAAATAAACTAATATAAATCCACCCCTCCAGCCGAATTCTAAATCAAAATATTATGCTTATCCTATTGAAGTCCACATGCTGCCCAACTCTCCCCCCTGCTGTTGACGTCACAAGCAAAAATTAAAAGGCTCAAAATATTGCTTCTCCTGCGTCTTGAACCCCCGTCCTGCACCAAGCCCCTTTAAGTTTTAACACCCCCACGCCATTCTGCCAACGCATTTTTTATGATATAAATCCGCCACATATTCTTTTAAGCCCTCCTTCCTTAGTTCCTTCCTTTTAAACGCCAAAACCAAAAATAAAACCCAGGTGCTTTCCATGCTATTCGAACTTGAGTCCCTTGCCAAGACCCACAAGTGGCGCCCCAAGCCACTCCACCAAGCTGACTTTCTTGTCATAAAACCCCACCATTAAATTTTTAAGGCATACCTGGCCCAGTTTCTTTAGCTGACGCAAAAATAAAACAAAAATGCTGCCTTAGCAGCTCGAACCCTTGCTCCCTGAGGCGTCTCCTTCCAAGCTCTAAAGTGGCGTCTCCCTTGCCACTCTGCCAAGCCATTTCTTGCGTCTTAATCCCCCAAATATTTTTTTAAGACCTCTAAAGCCAAGCTCCCCTTTTTAACACTAAAAAAAAAAATCAAAAATTCCTTAAGCCTTCCCCTACCTTCTAGGGTTTTCCAAACCCCCTTAAACCTCATATAACTTCACTATAAACCCACCATTTCTTGAGTTATACACTAAATGCATAACCCCTAGAACCAGGGTGTTACAATTCTACCCTCCTTAAAAATAATTTCGTCCTCGAAATTACTTGGCTAGATCAAACAGGAACTACTGCTGCGCACTCTGATCTCAAAAGAGCTATCCACATTTCTAGGCACAGTTTCTAAGTCCATACTCAAGATTCCCAATACTTTACTAATACCAGAAGACAACCTGACTTAACCACAAGCAAGGCAATGAAGGGTATTATTTTGAAATACAAAATTTGAGAATTTATTGAAATCGGGGTAATATGGTAAATTCTAAAACCAAGGGCATTTTCGTAATTTTTCCACTAGGGGCATTTTGGTAATTTTGATAAATCGAGAATATTTTGAAAATTTTCCAAAAATAAATTTGTCCTACTATTTAAAAGAGATATTTTAGTGATTTTAAAACTAGAGTTTTCCTTAAAACATGGCTAATCCCTTTCGGGTTTTATTTAGCGTGTTTAGCCTAAGACCGAGTCCTCTTGGTTAGGGTGAACCGAAGCTACGCACCAGGTAGGAATCCCGCGAAGAGGAGGTGAGTCACGAGGACTGCTTAAGTACCAAGCTCTTCCGAATCCAATCCTAGACATGCGCACCAAGGTTACCACACCCTAACTCGGCGACTTGGTCCTAGGTTTGTTTAATTAGGCTTTTAAAGTCTTATGTCTTTTGTTGGGGTAACTAGTCCTAAGGTTTAAAGCACTTATCACTATCTACGTTCCATGCTTCCTACCCTTCTACAGACAATAAATCATACAGAAGTTAGGAGTACTTACCTGGGCGGATAGGTGCCGGAGACTCGATGCCATGCTGTTCAAAACAAAAACCATTTTCATAGTATTTCACAAAGGCCTACCGAGACATTTTGGGCCTTGGGCCCCCCCACAGCCGAGTTTTGAACCTGGCTCTGATACCAATTTGTAACACCCCAAACCTGGCCCAAACACTACGACCGAATTTGGTGTGCTACAGAGAAAACATCTTTGAAAATCCTTTTAAGTCGAATTATCTTTTTGGTAAAAGATGGTTATTTTGTTTGAAACATTTGAGGTGTATAAAATCCATACTTAGGTTTATTTTAAAATATTTATTAAGCCAGATTGTAGCCGATTCAGATGTGCCCGATGGCACGATAAAACATTTTGCGATTAAAATTTTAGAAAACATGTGGACTTAATTTAATGTTAAGAAATAGTTTAAACAAATTAATCCAAAACATAGAATAATAAAAAAATATATCTAGGAGGCCTTACTACAGCTTAATTAAAATAAACCAACATTAAATAAAATAAAACAAAGTCCAAGTTCGTCTAATTAAAATTTCCACTGCATGGCCACCTCGAGTCCATCCAGCTCCATCTCCGCGATCTACCCATCTGCAAAATGTTAAGGGAAGGGGTGAGTCACCAAGACTCGAGTGTAATCCCCACCCAGGTAAGATAACTCATACACAAGTCATTAATAAACATGCACATGCAACCCAACCTAACCATCCATACTCCTTTTCTACCCCGTGTGGTCAAAACCACTGGTGGTCAAAACCACTGATGACTTAGAGTCACAAATCAGATGATGGGGCCAACCCATCATGTGGTCAAAACCACTGATGACCATGGGTCACAATATTTCAAATGTGGTCAAAACCACTGGTGGTACCAAACCACTGGGACTTAGTCGCAAATAATCAATCGTTGTGGTCAAAACCACTGATGACCATAGGTCACAATAATCTGATGGGGCCAACCCATCTTGTGGTCAAAACCACTGACGACAGTCCATAGTTCATCCCCCTCCTCTCATCAATCCCACCATCACATGCTTACACATCAAATTTCATACATCATGTCATAGTATTAAACATCATGTGATGGCATGCAAACATATAAAAATTACAAGTTAGGGGACTTACCTGAAATCCATGATTATGCCACAAACTAACCACAACCAAAAGATCTAAGGCAAATGATAACATCATGTAAATTAATAAAGTGTGTATAGAGATCTTACACACCTGTTACTATCGTAATTCCTAGATCTCGAAAAGCCGATCTACGATGCTAGATCTTGACCCTACATTCGGCCAAAGAGATACTAATAGGGGAGGGTAGATTTTGGCAACAAGGTTTTGAGAAAAGAGAGGAAATAAAAGATGAATGAGGTTCACACATGAAGATTCGGCCAACAAGTCCAAGGGAGAAATCGGCAAGGTCTATGATGTTAATGGCTTTTGATTTCAAAGAAGAAAAATAGGTAAGCTTTACTTGAAGGTTCGGCCAAATGACAAAAGGGAAAAGAAGGAAACAAAAAGGAGTAAGGCTTTGAAGAATTAAAATTCGGCAAAGGGAACCTCACCACCCTTTAAATAGCATTCGGCCACTCTCCCCCCTTGAAGACTCCAACATTCGGCCATTTCCTAGAATCTCTCCTAGCCACTAATTCAAACACATTTGAATTAATCAAATCCTTTAATTTACTCCCAGCCAACCATTTAAAACCAATTCAAATTAAACTAAAATAAAACCCACCTTTATCCATTATTATCTTATCAATTGAAAAAAACAAAATAAACTAATATAATTCCACCCTCCAAATTAATTCTAAATCAAAATATTATGCTTATCCTATTGAAGTCCACATGTCGCCCAACTCTCCCCCTCGCCGTTGACGTCACAAGCAAAAAAAATAAAAGGCTCAAAATATTGCTTCTCCTGCGTCTTGAACCCCGTCCCCGCACTCAAGCCCCTTTAAGTTTTAACACCCCACGCCATTCTCACAGCGCATTTTTATGATATAAATCGCCATATATCTTTTAAGCCCTCCTTCCTTAGTTCCTTCCTTTTAAACGCCAAAACCAAAAATAAAACCCAGGTGCTTTCCATGCTATTCGAACTTGAGTCCCTTGCCAAGACCCACAAGTGGCGCCCCAAGCCACTCCACCAAGCTGACTTTCTTGTCATAAAACCCCACCATTAAATTTTTAAGGCATACCTGGCCCAGTTTCTTTAGCTGACGCAAAAATAAAACCAAAATGCTGCCTTAGCAGCTCGAACCCTTGCTCCTTGAGGCGTCCCCTTCCAAGCTCTAAAGTGGCGTCTCCCTTGCCACTCTGCCAAGCCATTTCTTGCGTCTTAATCCCCCAAATATTTTTTTTAAGACCTCTAAAGCCAAGCTCCCCTTTTTAACACTAAAAAAAAATCAAAAAAAATTCCTTAAGCCTTCCCCTACCTTCTAGGGTTTTCCAAACCCCCTTAAACCTCATATAACTTCACTATAAACCCACCATTTCTTGAGTTATACACTAAATGCATAACCCCTAGAACCAGGGTGTTACAAGAACCATCATCACGTAAATCTATTTGAGTACTCATTGCATGCAAAGCAAATAAAGACTTTCTGCTCAAAGCGTCAGCAACAACATTAGCTTTTCCCGGATGATAATCAATTACTAATTCATAATCTTTTAGTAATTCGAACCATCTTCTCTGTCTCAAATTCAATTCTTTTTGAGTCATCAGATATTTCAAACTCTTGTGATCAGTATAAATGTGACATTTCTCACCAAATAGGTAATGACGTCGAATCTTTAATGCAAATACAATTGCAGCTAATTCAAGATCGTGCGTCGGGCAGTTCTTTTCATGAGGCTTTAACTGTCTGGAAGCATAAGCTATAACTTTGCCCTCTTGCATCAACATACAGCCCAAATCATTCAACGATGCAGCACTGTAGACTATGAATTCTTTACCCAATTCTGGCTAAACTAACATTGGTGCTTCTGTCAACAATGTTTTCAACTGTTCAAAACTCTGCTGACATCTTTCTGACCACTCAAATTTAACATCTTTCTGTAGCAATTTTGTCAACAGAGTCGCAATCATCGAGAAGCCTTTCACAAACCGCCTATAATATCCCGCTAGCCTCAGAAAACTACGAACTTCAGACACATTTCTTAGAGGCTTCCACTCCAAAATAGCTAAAATTTTGCTCGGATCAACTCGTATACCAGATGCTGACATAATATGTCCCAGAAAACTAACTTCATGCAACCAGAACTCACATTTACTAAACTTTGCATACAATTACTTCTCACGCAGAGTCTGTAACACAATTCTCAATTGCTCGGCATGCTGCGTCTTATCACAAGAATAAATCAAAATTTCATCAATAAACACAACAACTACGGTCTGAATATTCGGTTCATTAAATCCATAAACACTGCAGGAGCATTCGTTAGTCCGAAAGGCATTACTAAAAATTCATAGTGTTCGTACCTCGTTCTAAAAGCAATTTTCGGTACATCTGATTCTTTAACTCGTAGCTGATAATAACCCGATCTCAAATCTATCTTAGAAAACACTGTAGCTCCTTTCAGCTGATCAAACAAATCATCAATACGAGGCAAAGGATATTTATTCTTTATAGTCACCTTGTTCAACTGTCGATAATCAATACACATCTTCATAGTGCCATCTTTATTTTTCACAAACAACACAGGAGCACCCCAGGGCGAGAAACTCGGTCGTGTAAATCCTCTATCTGTCAACTCTTGCAACTGTGACTTTAATTCTTTCAATTCTATTGGTGCCATTCTATGTAGAGCTATTGAGATAGGAGTCCTCCCAGGCACTAAATTGATACCAAACTCAACTTCTCATAGCGGATGTAATCCCGGTAATTCTTCAGGAAACACATCTAAAAACTCGCAAACTACAAGCACATATTCAACTTTCTTTTCAGTCACTTTTGTATCTATCAGATACGCAAGATAGGCTTCGCAACCCTTTTTCACATAACTCTAAACTTTCATCACTGAGATCACAGCCGATAACCCATTCAAATCATTGGATTCAATTCAAACTATCTCACCATTCTGACTTCTCAAATCAATACTCTTCCATTTACAATTCACAATAGCATTATGCAAAGTAAGCCAATCCATACCCAGAATTATATCAAATTCATCGAATGGTAGCAACATCAAATTAGCCAGAAAACAAATATCTCGAAACATCAACGGACAGTTCTTGCACACTTTATCAACCAAAACACCCTTGCCTAAGGGGTTCGATACTCTAATTATGAACTCAGTAGACTCAACAGGTAGAGTCTTACTGGATGCTAAGTTCATGAATACATACGAATGAGTAGACCCTGGACCTATCAATGCAATCACATCAGTATCAAATAGAGTAAAAGTACTAGTAATGACGTCTGGAGATGACGCTTCTTCACGAGCGCGAATAGCATAGGCTCGGGCAGGTGCTCTTGCCTCGGATCTAACAGCTATATCAGTGGTCCCTCTTTGACTTCCACTCACATTTCCAATGTTTCTGGGTGGTCTACCCCTAGTCATCGTATTACTCGGTCTCGCACTCTGAACATTGTCTTTCTCAGCTAACTCTAGGCAATCTCGAATAAAATGATCTCGTGATCCACATTTATAACAAGTTCTATTGTTGTACTTGCCCCAGCATTCTCCAACATGTCGTCTTCCACACTATTTACACTCAAGCTTGTTGCTTTTAACACTACCAACACTTGATTCAATTGGAGTTTGAGTTCTTAGACCAACACTTTGTCTCGCACGATCTCTACTCGAATGTCCAAACGAAGCATTTGAATGATTACTTGCATCTCTAAATCTCTTCATCGAAGGTTGACACAACTTACTCATCGATCTTTTTCTTTCATCTTTAGCTTCAGAATATGCTTTCTTCTTTTCTTTGTTAAGCTCCTCGGCTTTGCAAGCTCTTTCAACTAACACAACAAATTCATTCAAGTCGAGTATTCTAACCAGCAATTTAATGTCTTCATTCAGCCATTCAATAAAATGTTTACACATAGTAGCTTCGGTTGAAACACATTCTCGTGCATACTGACTTAATCTCACAAACTCCCCTTCATACTCAGTAACTGACATACGGCCCTGTTTTAGCTCAAGGAATTCTTTATGTTTTTGATCTATGAATCGTTGACTGATATACTTCTTTCAGAATTCAACTTGAAAGAAATCCCAGGTGATTCTCTCTCTCGGAACCACGGATATCAACGTTTTCCACCAATTATATGTCATATCTCTCAACAAGGAAACATCAAATTTTATGCGTTCTTCAGGAGTTAATGACATCTCATCAAACACTCGAACAGTATTCTCAAGCCAGAACTTAGCTCGCTCAGTATCATCATCAACTGTGGCCCTAAACTCTTCGGTACCATACTTTCAAATTTTATCTACGGGAGGTTTATTCAATCGGATCGGATCTGCAACTTGTGGCACAATAGGTACTTGTGGGGGTGATGGTTGTTGAATAGCCGGATTCATTCGAACAAACTCCGTAAACCACTCACTCATCATTTGGAAGAAGACTTGCTTAGCCTCTCCCTCGTGGCTACTAACATTCGGCCTAGATGTGGTCGGCGCTGTCCCTTGAGCGGAAGCAGGCGCATTACTCTCTACATCATCAGCAATTGCTCGATCGGGATCCATTTACTATACAAAAACACATTTTTAACTGTCAAGATTCATCACACTATCGCAATTATATATATGGCATGTATAGCTAGAATCGCATGCGCTACGTTAGTCCTAGAATTGACTAAACCATAGCTCTGATACAAATAAAATGTAACACCCCTAACCCGTAACCATCGCTGGTCTAGGGTTAAGAGGCATTACTGGAACATATCAGAACATTTTACAATCATTTTACAACACAAAGTATTTCATCATTCAATCATTTCAAAATATATACATATAGTCCCTTTACGAGGTCTACGAGACCTTAAAAAAGCACTAGGAAGGGGTCGGGACTAAACCGAAATCATACAATTTTTTTCTGAAAATCAAACATTTTTCTAATTTACAGAGGTCACATACTCGTGTGGGTAGGCCGTGTGCCTCACACGGCCTCGGACACGCCCATGCGTCCAAGCCGTGGCAAAACAGGGCATACATACTGACTTGTCCACACGGCCTGAGACACGCCCGTGTGTCTCATGATCGTGTGTCAGAGTCTTAATATTTATATAATGAATGATCTAGCCTAGAAACTAACTGTGACAATGATTGAGGCAAGCGTACCTATCGAACAGTAGTATAGTTTAGTGGCAAGACCGGAATGTCGAACCCAAAGGAACCAAAAGTACTAATACTAACTTTCTTTCTATTATTTAGCCTGAGAATTGAAGTGAATTATTGTTTAATCTAAAATTAACTAACTATTAAGCTAAAGACGCTAAGACAAAGAGAATGAATTGGGGAAATACTTGTGGGAAAAACCAATTGATTAAGACAATACCCAAGGAGGAATCCACCTAGACTTCACTTCTTATCTAACTCTCAACCAGACGATTTATTCACTTGAGTTGGTCCGTAGGATTCCCTAATTTATGTTAATACCTCTCTCGAGGCTACTAACGTCTAACCTTAGGTTGATTAATTAAAATCTCTTTCTAATTAAAACCCCTAGAATTGCATTAACTCGATCTATGGACTCCCATATTAGGTTTGACCCTAATCCGACAGATTTTTGCCATCCTATGTCTAGGGTTATGATCAACTCCGCTTAACTATGCTAGATCTACTCTTAAATAGGGACTTTTGCTCCACTGCCTAAGGACATCAATACTTGAATCAATACCCTCAAATATCAAAACAAGAATTAAGAACAAATCAAGTATTTATCATATAGTTTAGAAAACAACAACAAGATCCGTCTTAGGTTTCATTCCCCTCAGGTATCTGAGGGGTTTAGTTAATAATCATAAAAGAATACATCTTAGAAGAAAAGATAAAACAAAACATAAGAAAACCCTAAAAACCCCCTGAAGGAATTGAAAAAGAGATTCGCCGTCTTGAGTATGATTTCGGCTTCTTGAGATGAATTAATTGGCTTTCTTCGAGTAAATCCCACGATTCTGACCTCTCTGGCTCGGCTCCTTGGCCTAGCTGGACGCCGCCTTCAAGGTTAGCCTCTAGGGTGTTTATATAGGCTTTGGAATGTGTTTCTTTTCCTCTAAGTATCCTATTCCGAGTGAAATTCCTCTTTGTCACGATAGGGACACACCTGTGCAACACGCCCGTGTGAATCAAATTCAGGCCGTGGTCGAGCCTGCTAAAGGGGCACGGCCGTGTGCTTTGGGCCCAGGCCGTGCTGATTTCCTACTTTGGCCCATTTGGCTCGTTTTAAGCTTATTTTCCGTTCTTTTCATCCTTCTATGCTCTCCTGAGTATAAAACATGAAATTAAAGGATTAAGAGCACCAAATTCCATAATTCAAGGGATAAATCATCCAAAAGCATGCTAAATGTGGAGATAAAATATGTTATTATTACGGTTTATCAAATACCCCCACACTTAAGCTTTTGCTTGTCCTCAAGCAAAATTCTCAACTTACAATTAAAACTAACTTCCTCAATTCATAACCTTCATCAACAATGTTTCATCATAATTCATAGGTAATTCATACATTGATAATTTAACCGGAAGGTTCCTAAAGATTCAAACAATCAAAGTCATAGTTTTTATGGTACGAAAAATAGGTGTTTCCCCTTACCTAAATAATTACCCTTGATTCAAAATTGACAAGGATTGACATCCTTACTAAAGATTCACTCAAATCACTCAAAGTGTTTAAGGTTAAAAAATAAGCACTCAAAACTCGAACACGAAAAGTTAATCCCATAGGCTTGCATGAAAATCAAATCTCCACCACTATAATATGAGATGATACACAAATCAAAAGGTCTTTTATGGGTTGTAACGGGGCTTGGGTTAAAGGTGTGGATAAAGGCTTGAATTAGAGGGTTAGTATCGAGACTGAATTGACAAATTACCTAACTAAAAAGTTGTACTAATACTAAATAATTACATCACAGAAACTTAATACTAATAACATGAGCTTCTTCTAAAGATAATTAAATTAACAGTTTGACCTCAAATAACATAGAACTAATAATGAATATACTTTTTTTTTTGTTTAAGAACAAATCATACAATAATAAAGAAATTAATAACTGAAATGGAAAGCATAGTTTAGCTAAGTAATCTGTTCAAATCAGACCTCGACTTAATGTGGGTCAAACTAATTAAAGGGATTTCAACAATAATGGTTTTTGGTTAATGTTGAGGGTGAGTCAAAAGAAGGGTTGTTAGGATCAAAGGGGTTCACTAGGGGTTAATTGTGAGGGTAGGCTTTTAGTGGAGTAAGTGGGTTAAAACCTAGGTGCCTTTATCATCTCTGTATATCAAATCAAAGGTGTGGTCTCGACATTTATAATCGAAGCAAGTTCTAGAATAACAGATCAATGTTGACACACTCATAATCAATAAAGTGAGCAAGAAAGGAATATGCTCTAAAGGCTCAAAATCTTACAAAAATTATGGGCTTTTGATGTCAACTTTGTAAATTTCAAACTTCAAGGTAATACTTAGATTCGGGTAGACAAGCTAACAAAAAAACTTTACTTCTAAAAATAGACTTATCATGCTTGATTCTCTAGTCTCCTAAAGTTTAAATCATCACTGCACAATTAACTATGAGTTAATCCAAAACATATCAATAAAAATCATAAATCAAAGGAAATTTCATTTTAATCGTAATATGAGAAAATTATTTAAGAACAAGGCCTAATTCAGGGATATGAGAATAATGCAAAAAGTTAGGCATTTTTAAGATTCACTCCCCTACACTTAAGATGTACATTGCCCTCAATGTACAAAGATAGATATAGATACAGAAAATTAAAAGATAGGGGGAGAAATAAAACTTCCTGAATTTAGGATGGGTTCCTTGAGTTGGGAGTGTGGAAACTTGACTCGGAGGTGAAAGATAAGTTGGAGGAGGCGTCTCTGGTGGTGGTATGGTGGCTGCCCACAATTGTTGCGCTAGATGAAGAAATTGGGTAGCTCGTGAAGAAAAAACCAGGAAATAATAAGAAAAATTCAAAATAAACTACTTATGTATTTAAGGACAAGGAAGATAAAGAGAAGGAAAATAAAGGAGAAGAGAGAAGAAAATTAAAAACTAAATGGCCTCAAATATCCTTGGCATGTCGAGTGGATGAAGCGGCCGGCATGAACTTATGTAGATCGGTCTCCCACAGGGAGACTGTGCTAGGATTCTTCCATTTCTTCGACATGGATAATGTTAACCGGTGATTTTAGGGCAGGAGAATGAGAGAAAATGGAAAAGGGGGGAGAAGAGTGTAAAGGGTATGGATGAAAGGGAATGGGTGAGAAAGGGAACAAGGGGTGTTTTAAATAGAAGTTTTAAATCTGGTACATCCCCACGTCCGTGTACTATGGGTGTGTTGAGTCACACGGTCATGTCACATGGCCGTGTTGTGCTGTGTTCATTTCTCCCACGCCTGTTTCGTGGTCACCACGCCCATGTTTGATAAAACAGTGTTGACCACGACTGTATCGCACGATTGTGGTATTTAGTCGAAGCCCGTGTATCTTTCTAAGTGTCGGCCACGGCCATATCGCACGGCCGTGGTAGTTTATAACCGTCCGTGATCTGGGGATCTTTTGTCATCGACTCGTACAGCCTCTGCCATGTCAGTACGGAAATCTGTGGTGTCCACACGGCCACGGCCATGGCCGTGTGCAGGGCCGTGTTGTATGGAAATCTGCACTTTGGTTAGTTAATAGTTAGATGCTAAAAAGGGGAAATAAAAGTAAAAAATAAATGTAAAAACAAACGGAGTTAGTGCTCGGGTTGCCTCCCGAGAGCGCTTGTTTAAAGTATTAAGCTAGACTTACCTCTCATTCGTATATTCAGGGTGGTTTGAAGAGTTGAACATCCTCTTTCATGCTATCAGTTCTACTATCATGATATAACTCAAGTCGAGTAGCGTTTACTTTAAAAGTGCCAAAATAGGGTTACTTACCTCGACTGTTCCGTATGGAAAAACATTGATTACCTTAAAAGAGATTTCTTCATTTGTATTAAGGTCTCAGGGAGATATTCGAGGGTCTGTTTTATCCAACAATACCTGATCTCCTATCTTGAAGTGATTTGCCATTCCTATAAGCTCGTCTGGGGTTCCCTTGGTTTTGCTTCGTGTGATTTTGATTTTTCCTTGAAATGTGTCTTCCACTCGTCTAGTTCATCAACATGAAGCCTTCGATCCTCATGAATTACTTCTTTGTTGTCACGAGGTCTAGGATCTGGCTCAGTTGTGTTGTTCCGTGGTGCTTCCTGAAAAGAAGGTTTACCCAAATGGTCATTAATAAAATTAATTTTCTCACATTGATTACTTGATGTCCTAAGCCGAGTCAAGAGCTTGAAGAGTGACTGTCTCGTCACCTACACGAAGTATGAGTTCACTTGTATCAATGTCAATTTTTGTTCTAGCAGTTGCTAAAAAAGGGTCTTCTCAAAAGTAAAGGGATCGTATTATCCTCATCCATGTCTAAAATGACAAAGTCTAATGGGAATACGAATTTATCAATTTTTACAAGTACATATTCAATTATACCCCTAGGAATTCTAATAGTTTTATCAGCTAATTGAATGCTCATCCTAGTTTGTTTGGGTTTCCCTAGACCTAGCTGTTTAAACATTTTATAAGGCATGACATTTATACTTGCCCCTAGATCTGCTAAAGCATTATCAATGGATAAACTACAAATTAAGCATGGAATTTTAAAACTCCGTGGATCTTTTAATTTTCGTGGTAGTCGATTTTGCAACATTGCTGAGCATACTGCGGTTAGTTCCACATGCGACTCCTCGTCTAACTTCCGTTTGTTTGTCAAAAGCTCTTTTAAAAATTTCCTTGAATCTAGCATCTGCGAAAGAGCTTCAAGGAATGGTAAGTTAATATGTAATTTCTTTAAAAGTTTAAGAAACTTACCGAACTGTTCCTCTGTGTTATCTTTCTTCATTGCTTCGGGATATGGTATGCGAGGTTGGTACTCTTTGATTACCGGTTTTGGTTTATCATGACTTTCCTCATCTTTACCTTCTTCTACCACATTCTCTTGCCTTAATTTGGGATCATCTAACCCTACACCATCATGAGCTGTTATGGCTTGAATTTTCTCCTTTGGGTTAGTCTCAGTGTTGCTTGGTAGGCTTCCTTGTGGTCGTTCAGAAATCAGCTTAGCAAGTTGCCCTAACTAGTTCTCGATCCCTTGAATCGATGCTTGTTGATTTTTAAGTGTTGTTTCGGTGTTTTAGAAACGTGTTTCTGACACCGCTATGAATTTTGTCAGCATCTCCTCAAGGTTCGGCTTCTTTTCCTGTGGGTAGGGCTGTTGTTGGAAGTTTGGAGGGGGTTGCTGTCTCTGATTTCCTTGACCTCCCCATGAAAAATTGGGGTGGTTCCTCCAACCTGGATTATAATTGTTACTATAGGGGTTATTTTGAGATCTAAAATTATTACCCATATAGTTCATCTGCTCGCTTTCTACGCCAGGGTTGTAGGGTGGATATTTCGTATTGTTCGACCCTCCATTCGTATCACACTGCATCACTGGATGTACCTGCGAAGAACTATACAAACCATCAATCTTTTTATTTAAGAGTTCTTCCTAATTGGATAGCATGGTTACTACGTCCAGGTTGAAAACTCCGGCTGTTTTTGTTGGCCTTGTCCTTGTGACTTGCCACTGATAGTTATTCAGTGACATCTCTTCTATAAACTCGTAGGCAGCCTCAGGTGTTTTATTATTCAAGGTTTCGCCGGTGGCTGAATCGATCAATTGCCTTGTTGAAGGGTTTACACCATTATAAATTGTTTGGACTTGTAGCCACAAGGGTAATCCATGGTGTGGGCACCTTCTCAATAGATCTTTGTATCTCTCCCATGCATCATAAAGTGTCTCTAAATCCATCTGCACAAAAGAAGAGATATCATTCCTTAACTTAGCCCTTTTAGCCGACGGGAAATATTTTAATAAAAATTTCTCAGTCATTTGATCCCATGTAGTGATTGACCCTCGTGGAAGAGAATTCAACCACTATTTAGCTTTATTCCTCAAAGAAAAGGGAAATAACTGAAGACGAATGGCATCATCAGAAACGCCATTTATTTTGAAGGTATCACGAGAATTCAAGAAAATTCGCTAAGTGTGTGTTAGGATCCTCATCCTGCAAAACCATCAAACCCAGAACAAACTGTTGTATCATCCAGTATAGTGTTAGGTTTCAATTGAAATTATTTGCAGCAATAGTAGGTCTAACAATACTTGATTCAGTACCAACTAAACTAGGCTTAGCATAATCATACATAGTACGAGGAGCATGATTTTTGGCCACCTCTGGTGGTAGCGGATTATTCTCAGCCATCTCTTCAGTGGTATTGGTTTCGTCTTCTTGCTCTTTTTCTATGAAATTTAAGCTTCGCCTTATTTCTCTATGATTTTTGCGAACGGTACCTTCAATATCACTGTCGTAAATTAAGGGTCCTGTCGGGTTCCTTCTAGTCATAAACTAGAGGTACCTGCTAGGAACAAAATAAAAGAAGAAAAATTATCAAAGTTAAAAACACAATAAAAGTAAATTGCAAAAATTAAAAAATGGCTAAAGTAATAAAAATTGAGCGTTCTTAATATTTTGGTTCCCTAGCAACGGCGCCAAAAACTTGATCGTGTGTCAGAGTCTTAATATTTATATAATGAATGATCTAGCCTAGAAACTAACTGTGACAACGATTGAGGCAAGCACACCTATCGAACAGTAGTATAGTTTAGTGGCAAGACCGGAATGTCGAACCTAAAGGAACCAAAAGTACTAATACTAACTTTCTTTCTATTATTTAGCCTAAGAATTGAAGTGAATTATTGTTTAATCTAAAATTAACTAACTACTAAGCTAAAGACGCTATGACAAAGAGAATGAATTGGGGAAATACTTGTGGGAAAAACCAATTGATTAAGACAATACCCAAGGAGGAATCCACCTAGACTTCACTTGTTATCTAACTCTAAACCAGACGATTTATTCACTTGACTTGATACATAGGATTCCCTAATTTATGTTAATACCTCTCTCGAGGCCACTAACGTCTAACCCTAGGTTGATTAATTGAAATCCCTTTCTAATTAAAACCCTTAGAATTGCATTAACTCGATCTATGGACTCCCATATTAGGTTTGACCCTAATCCGGCAGATTTTCGTCATCCTATGTCTAGGGTTGCGATCAACTACGCTTAACTATGCTAGATCTCCTCTTAGACAGAGACTTTTGTTCCACTGCCTAAGCACATCAATAATTGAATCAATACCCTGAAACATCAAAACAAGAATTAAGAACACATAATTCAGAACAAATCAAGTATTTATCATATAGTTCAGAAAACAATAACAATAACAAGATCCGTCTTAGGTTTCATCCCCCTCAGGTATCTGAGGGGTTTAGGTAATAATCATAAAAGAATACATCTTACAAGAAAAGATAAAACAAAACATAAGAAAACCCTAAAACCCCCTAAACGAATTGAAGGAGAGATCCGCCGTCTTGAGTATGATTTTGGATTTTTGAGATGAATCAACTAGCTTTCTTCGAGTAAATCCCACGATTCTGACCTCTCTAGCTCGGCTCCTTGGCCTAGCTGGACGCCGCCTTCAAGGTTGGCCTCTAGGGTGTTTATATAGGCTTTGGAATGTATTTCTTTGCCTCTAAGTATCCTATTCCAAGTGAAATTCCTCTTTGTCACGGCAGGGACACGCCCGTGCAACACGCCCGTGTGAATCAAATTTAGGTCGTGGTCGAGCTTGCTAAAGGGGTACGGCCGTGTACTTTGGGCCCAGGCCGTGCTGATTTCCTACTTTGGCCCATATGGCCCGTTTTAAGCCCGTTTTCAGTTCTTTTCATCCTCCTATGCTCTCTTGAGTATAAAACATGAAATTAAAGGATTAAGAGCACCAAATTCCATAATTCAAGGTATAAATCATCCAAAAGCATGCTAAATGTGAACATAAAATATGTTACTATTACGGTTTATCATCTCACCCGTGGTCGACACTGACTTGCACCACACGGCCAATCAAACGCCTGTGTGTCTTGCCCGTGGTCGAGTCTGACTTGTATCAATTTACCAACCTGAATGACACAGTCGAGCCACACGCCCGTGTGCTCAACCGTGTGGGCATTTCTAGGCTACTTACAAGGCCAAACATGCCATCCACACTTAGGATCACTAACAAGCATCAAACCATTAGCATTTCTAGGCCATTGATGTATTCGAAAACTGAGGATGAACATGACGCTCATCTCTGAGTTGTTCTGCAGATTCTGAGGGAAAAACAATTATACGCTAACTTCAGCAAGTGTGAAATCTGGCTACGAGAGGTAACATTTCTGGGCCATGTGGTATCTTCTGAAGGGATTAGAGTTGATCATTGGAAAATTGAAGCTATTTTGGATTGGAAGCCACCTAAGACGGTATCTGAGATTTAAAGTTTTCTAAGTCTGGCAGGGTATTATAGACGTTTTGTTGAAGGGTTTTCATTGATTGTTGCACCTCTGACTAAATTGTTGCGTAAAGGGGTGCCGTTTGTCTGGACTGATAAGCAGCAAGAGAGTTTTGAGAAACTTAATAAGGTTCTGACAGAGGCTCCTGTCTTAATACAACCAGAGTCTGGAAAGAATTCACTGTCTATAGTGATGCATCACATGTCGGTTTGGGATGTGTGTTGATGCAAGAGGGTAAGGTAGTGGCGTATGCGTCTCGTCAGCTTAAATCTCATGAGGCAAATTATTAGACGCAAGACTTGGAGTTGGCCGTGGTGGTATTCGCACTGAAAATCTTGAGGCATTACCTGTATGGTGAAAAGTGTATCATTTACACAGATCACAAGAGCCTCAAATACCTTCACACTCAGAAGGAGCTAAACCTTAGGCAGCATAGATGGATTGAGCTACTTAAGGATTATGACTGTTCGATTGAATACCATCCTGGTAAGGCCAGTGTGGTGGCTGACGCACTGAGCCGTAGGACTATGGCAGATCTGAGGGTGATGTTTTCTCGTCTCAGTTTATTTGATGATGGTAGTTTGTTGGCCGAACTTCAAGTTAAATCGTCGTGGATTGAACAGATTAAGGGTAAGCAGTTGGAGGATGGGTCTTTGGGTCCTCGATTCCGATAGATTGAGAGTGGGGAAACTTCAGATTTTGGACTGAATAGCGAAGGGGTACTGTGTTTTCATGGGAGAGTCTATGTACCTAGTGATACTGATTTAAGGCAGTCTATACTGCGGGAGGCGCATAGTAGTCCTTATGCTATGCATCCCGGTGGGAATAAAATGTACCAAGACCTTCGTGAGTTATATTGCTGGCCAGGTCTTAAGCGTGAAGTTATTGATTTTGTGGGTAAGTGTCTGACCTGCCAGCAGGTTAAGGATGAACGTCAATTACCTTCAGGGTTGCTTCAGCTAGTTAAAATTTCACTTTGGAAGTGGGAGAGAGTAACTATGGACTTCGTTAGTGGGCTGCCCCTAACGTTTACTAAGAAGGATGCAATATGGGTCATCGTGGATCGGTTGACCAAGTCAGCCCATTTCATACCAGTTAGATGCGATTACTCTTTGCGTGTAGCTAAAGCGTATGTGGTCGAGATAGTGAGACTGCATGGGGTACCGGTTTCCATCATATCAGATAGAGATCCTCGCTTCACGTCTCGATTCTGGAAGAAGTTACACGAGGCTTTGGGTACAAGATTGGACTTCAGTACTGCGTTTCATCCTCAGACAGATGGTCAATCAGAGAGGGTGATTCAAGTACTGGAGGATATGTTAAGGAGTTGTGTAATAGATTTCCAAGGCTGTTGGGAAGACTATTTTCCATTGGCAGAGTTTGCATATAACAATAGCTACCAGTCTAGCATACAGATGGCACTTTACGAGGCATTATATGGCCGTAGGTGTCGTACTCCTTCGTGTTGGACTGAGTTGGGCAAGCGGTGTGTTCTGGGCCCTGAATTAGTTTCTAATACCAAGGACAAAGTTAGAATAATTCGGGATCGACTGAAGGTGGCATCAGACAGACAGAAGTCGTATGCGAATTTGAAGCGCAAGGAGATTGAGTATTTTGTGGGGGACTTCATTTTTCTCAAAGTCTCATCATAGAAAAAGGTACTAAGATTTGGACGGAAGGGCAAGTTGAGCCCTAGGTTTATTGGGCCTTACCGGATACTAAAGCGTGTGGGACCGATTGCCTATCAACTTGAGTTACCTCCAGAGTTGAATCGGATTCATGATGTGTTCCACGTCTCGATGCTGAGGCATTATCGCTTTGATCCCACACACGTGATTTCGACTGAGGAAATTGAGGTTAGATTGGACCTGACTTTTGAGGAGGAACTGGTTCAAATTTTAGATCGTGATGTGAAAGTTTTGAAGAAGAAGTCTATCCCAGTGGTTAAGGTACTTTAGCGCAATCACAGCTTAGAGGAGGCCACGTGGGAACCCGAAGAGGCGATACGTCAACAATACCCTCATCTGTTTTGATCAGGTAAATTTTGAGGCCAAAATTTTCTTTTAGGGGTAGAGTTGTAACGCCCCAAAGTCTAGGTATTTATTTTTGTATGTTGTAACACAAAGTACTGGTCTGCTTCAGTGGTTAAGTGATTTGGGTGTGTTTGGGAGTGTCTGAGAAGTCTTGGGTTAAAGCCTGGGCATGTGCAAAAAGTTTTTTTTAAGGAATAAACCCTTGCCTATAGTTAGTAGGCTTTTAAATTATTTTAGATGAGGCAAGACATAAAAAGCTTGCTGGTCTAGGGGGTAAGTGGCTTGTTACCTATGCTAGTAGACTGAGGTTTGAATCTTGGTGGAGGCAAGGGGAATATTTATTTTGCTGCTGTGTCGTGGGGGGTGTTGTGATTTGACTGAAACACTAAAGTGGTTGAGAAGAATTCAAATTGGAATGTTGAATGGGATTCGAATTGGGGGGTTGAGAGATTGGAGGAGGGATTTTAGGAGGAAATCAAGGGATGTGAGGGGAGAGGGAGAGTAGTGCCGAAATGGGACTCTGGGGCACTCAAGAATTCGGCTAGAGGGGTGCTTCTCATTTTCGGTTTTGCTTTGTATGTGTTTTTCCCTCTACCAAAACCTCTTCTCCCCTTTTTCATTTTTTTCTTTTCCCTCTTCCGAATACTCCCTCTTGCAATTGCCTCATCTTAGTTTCTTTTCCCAAGTAATTCTACTGTTGGCCGAATACACCTACCACCCCCTTTTGTCATTTTGAATCTATTTCTCTACCGTTCTTTTTCTTGCTTCACTATTGCCGATTTGCTCTTCTGGCTTTTCTCTTCTTTTATCATTCCCTTTCATTTCCTGGTTGCCGAATCTTTCCTTTCTCTTGGGGCCGACCGTGTTCCCTTCTCTTTTTTCTGGTAAGCATTCAATACTTGTCGTTAAGTCTTGCACTTCGTAGTTGATTCTCTTTCTCGCGTTGTTAGTAAATGTAATAGTATAGTGTCATTTTGTTACTTGTTGATTAAGTGCTTACTCATTTTCAGTTGGTGCCTAGGAACTTTTTGAAGGGTAAAAGGGTTGTAATTAACGTTTTGGTAGGCGAAACTTCCCTCTTCACTTGATCAAAGGTAAGTTGTTGTGAGTATAATGATTGGGATAACTTGTGTGTATTCGATTGAGTAACTGCTTAAATGAATAATTAGGGATTGTTGGTCAAGTGTAGGTTTCAAAGGCGTGGGCGATTTTCTCAACAAATATAACCCAAGTGTGTAGCAGTACTCCATAAACAATATCAGTGAAATGTCGAAAAGTGTGTAAACACTGCCCAAATCGTAAACCGACAAAAGCCAGAAAATAGGACAATTGACGCTACACGAGCGTGCGCTCGCTCGTGTGGTAATCCAAACGCATAAAACGTGGGCATTAGACTATTGAGGCCACCATGAGTGATTTCTTGGTCTTAGGCCGTTTTGGGCCACGTTGGGTCGAAATGGGCCGTGTGGGCCCAACGGGCTTGTGGGCCCCACACGGATAAACCACACGAACGTGTGGAGAAAATTGGGCCAAACTGTGTAATTTACGTGGCGGAGACCAATTCTGGGCTATGTAGGCTACACGGGCATGTGGGCCCGCATGGGCCCGCATTATGGCCTTTGGGCTCATTTTCACTGTTTGACTGTTAAGGTTGCACGGGTCGCCCGAGACGACTGTGGACCTACTGATGGGTCGGTAACTATACCTAGACCCCCAAACTGATATGAAATGACCGTTATGCCCCTATGATACAAAATGACTGTTATGCCCCTATGATATAAAATGACTGTATACCTTATGTTATGTATGAATGTATATAAGCATGCCACGATATATATGTTGCATACATGTGTGATATGTTGCATGCGATGGGATTATTATGATTGGAGGAAGTGTATTGTACTGGCAGCCCTGCTGCAAATACTGTTTAGTACCGCAACTGGTGCTAATTTTGGAGTGTAGGGATGGGTGGGTGATCTTATCCCCACATAGAGTGTTGGGTTGGATGGAGTGTAGTGTAGAGGCTGGTTGGGTAGGATTTTTGATTGCATGCCTGAGCTGTTACTGTCACTGAAATGGGCTAAGGCCCACACTGATACTAATACTATAATGGGCTAAGGCCCAACTAATCTGAACTGTTATTGATTTGGGCTTAGGCCCAGACTGTACTTGCCTACGGCCTGATTGGCCATTTTGCTTATATGGGGTTACACACTGAGTTTTTGTAAACTCACCCCTCTGTTTATCTGTAAAGGTAATCCCCAGTCTTAAGCGGATCGGTGCTGCGAGGGATTCGATGGTGGCCACACAACCGCACCTGTTTTTATATTTGAGTTTTATTTCCAATAAATTTGATTTGGGTATTTGTTCTGTAATATGGCCTCTTTAAATTATAACTTTTAATTTAGGGATTTTACTTATTTTAATTCAAATCTGAGTAGTAGAAGGACGCGGATTTTCAAAAGATAAATGTTTTTCAAACCACCACGTTTTCGTAACATGCTATAAAAGTTTCCGCATCAAACATTGTTTTAAAGTATAATAACAAACTAATATAATCAACGTTTTTTCTAAAAACAACTTGAGTTTTAAAAGAACAAGATACCCTAAAATTTTCGTTAAGATTTAAGAATAAGAATGGATTTTCCAAAGAAACTGTAACAATCCGAATTTGACCCTAATCGGAACAGTGGTTTCAGGACCACGAATTTGAGTCCGAAAATTTTTTAAATATTATTTTCGGTGCTTATTATATTTGAATTAATGTTTGTGAAAGTTTCGTATGAAAATTTGATCGTTTGTGTGTTTAATTTAACAAAAGGACTTAATCGCGTAAAGTGCAAAAGTTGCAAACTATAGTGAATAGTGCTAAAGTGATAATGGCTTTTTAATATGGGGTATCAAAAGGGAAAATAGCCCATTTTAAAGTTAGTGGATGGTAGAAAGAAAAATAAACCATTGTTTATGTTTTATATTATTAATTAGAAAAGGTTAAAATTGTAAATTAGTAATAACATAATATAAGTTAATAATTAAACAAAAAAAAAGGCCATTATCATCTTTTATTTCTTGGCCGAATGTGGAGGAAGAACAAGAACTTGGTTTCTTTTGATTTTCGGCAATTATAGTCTCAAATTCAAGGTTAGTTTAATTTCAGTTCTTGATAATTTTTACGTTTTTGAGATCGTTGCTTAGAAATCTTCAAGACCCATACTTTAATTTTTGAATTTGGTGGATATTTTGAGTTGAGATATGGTTGATAATTAGTTTTTTATGATGTTTAGGGATGAATTATGAAATATATGTGTTAGATTAATATGTTTTGTCTTTGGATTTTTGATTAATTTGAGTATTTTGGGCTAAATTGCAAAAATAAATTTTTGAGGGGTTAAAATGAAAAATAAATGAAATAAATGGACTTGTATAGTCCCTATAAATATCTGGCCCTTAGGTGATGAAATCAAATTTTGTGTATTTTATGTTTTGTGCAAATAGGACTAAATTGTAAAAATGTGAAATATTAGGGGCAAAATGGCAATTTGGCCATTTAAGTGTTTTTGGATTAAATTGAAATGAAATGTGTTTGAATGAGCTCAAATTGAATGTGTTTAGATCAAGAACAAAGAAAAACAGACTTGGATCGGGGAAAGGCAAAAGTTATTGAATAGCCAGGTTTCTTTGTCAACGATTTCCAAAGTAAGTCTTTAAGCAATTTAATATCGTTAATATCAGTTATAGTCTTGATTACATGCTGAATTTTTGGATTTAATAGTGTGATGTTTGTCAAGGTCGAATATGATAAGTTAATTTAATAGTCTAATGTAGTTTTAATTATTAAATTTTGAAATGTAATAGTAATGTGAAATTTTATGTGATATCAAAAGTATGAAGTGTGTATGAAAGGGTTCAATTATATTTGTATCAGGCTTATTGCCTAGCGTGCCTCGTCTTGCCGGTGAATTATATCGGGTTTATTGCCTAGCGAGCCTTATGCTTGAAGTGAAGTATTTCGAGCTTTGTTGCCTAGCGGGCTTAATCTTAGGTGTCTTATTATAAATAGAAGAATTCATAGATCATCGACAAGGTGGAAATTATTTCTTTGCAAAGAAACTAAATGTTCGGGTATGTGTAAGCCTCATAGTTGTGAAAAATGAGGTAAGTTGTTATATCACTATTTGATGTTGGTAAAATGTAGTATAATTGAGGCATTTTCGTAGGTATATAATAGGTGTATGTGACTTAATTAACAAGGTGTATTATATATATAGTGGTAAATGATCTTGGTTGTGTTTTTGAGATTCGGCTATATTGGGTAAGTGTAATATGTGAGAGTAATGAATATGTTTACATATGTGACCGATTGGTAATATGTGGTTGATATGTATATGATACTTATTTGATATAGATGTGGAAATGTATTAAATTTAAAATGGATTCGGTGAGTTTACTTATTTAAGGTGATATGGGAGCATTTTGAGGTTGCTAAGGAAATAGCATATGTATTCGGCTTTGATAAATCATATTATTATTATTAAGCTTTAATAGAAATGTTTCGATATTAGTTATGATTTTGTAATTGCTGAATGATCATAAGTTCTAACTTTGTTGCTTGAGACTTACTAAGCTATTGAGCTTACTTGGGTGATATGTTTTTCCTCTGTTTTATAAATTTGGTTAAAGCTACGAGCTCAGGGGATCGTCATTGAAGTCATTCACACTATCGGCTCACTTTGGTATCTTTAAAGTTTGGACTTTTGAACTTAAGGCATGTATAGGCTAGTTTAATATTTGAATGAGATTTTGTTAATGTATAAAAGCCATGCGAAATTGGCTTGTTTTAAATGTTAATGTTTGATGGTTTATTCAATCTTGGGTATAATATGCATGTATGTTATGCTTGGAAGATGAATGTGGCTTTGATGCATGTTTTTCATGATTATATTATTCGGAAATGAATAATGGAAATGTTTATGATTATTTTGGGTTGAACATTGGAGAGTTAAATTGAGAATTGATTATATGGTAAAGAATTAGTTGTACATATGTATTTTGGATTAGTTATTGAGCATATGTGTTTGGTATGTTAATTAATGATCTTTGTGGTTGTGAATCTTGATGTGGCTATGGTAAAATGAGCGTAAATTAGAGACTATTTCAATTGTATGTGGTTATAGGTATGCTTATTATGCCGTGTGGATTTCTTAACCTAGATTAATATGCATAACTTGTGAATTGGCATAGTCACAAAACTTGTTAATAAAAATATGATATTATTAAATTGATATTCATGGTTTGATATGGCTTTTATTTCTAGGAATTATGCGCATGTTATATTAGCATTAGGAGCATGTTCGGTTATGCTATAATGTTCTAATGTCACATATGGGAATGGATATTTAACAGAGTATTATGGGTCTATATGTTTTGATATACATATGTGCATAAGTTATGAAATTATATGCTGATATTCGACTAATGAAATAGATGTATTGACACGTATTTGATATATATATATATATAAAGTGAATGATATATGCCTGGATACGTTTAAAATGTTTGAGTGTCTTAGATTCGATGGTCAGATGGTTCTGATTTTAGAAGTATGAAACATGTATAATTTGGTTTAATAAATAAATGAATCGTGTGTGTGTATGAGATAGAAATGTTAAAGAGTTATAATTGTAACCTGTAGTATGAATAGTGATGAATGACTGTGATGAACTGAGTCTAGATCGGTAATGCCTCATAACCCTAATCCGGCGATGGATACGGGTTAGGGTGTTACATTTGATTGGTATCATAGCTTACGGTTTAGTCGATTCTAGGACTACCGTAGCGCGTGTGAGTCTAGCTATACATGCCTTAACCTTATAATATGATAGTGTGGTGACTTTTGACATTTAAATTGTGTTTTATATAGTAAATGGATCCTGATAGAGCCGTGGCAGATGATGTAGAGAGTGTAGCGCCTGATCTTGCACATGGGTCAGCGCCGGTAGACTCTCGACCTGTTTCGGGTAGCCATGAGGGAGAGGCTAAGCAAGCCTTCTATCAGATGATGAATGAATGGTTTACCCAATTTATTCAGACTAATCCGGCTGTACAACAACCTCTGCCCCTAAGTAATCCAACTCCGATACCTTCAGCACCTCCGATGATGGATCCGATGAGATCTAGCAGGCCTCCCGTTGATAAGATCAGGAAACACGGGGCTAAAGAATTTAAAGCTAATGATGATGACGATGCGGAACGAGCTGAGATGTGGCTTGATAATACTATCCGTGTGCTTGATGAGCTGTCATGTACTCCAGACGAATGCTTGAAGTGTGCTATATCCTTATTACGGGACACCGCATATCAATGGTGGAATACACTAGTATCGGTGGTTTCGAGGGAGAAAGTGACCTGGGAATTCTTTCAGATAGAATTCCGTAAAAAGTACATCAGTCAGAGATTCATTGATCAGAAACGAAAAGAATTTCTGGAATTGAAATAGGGTCGAATGACCGTGACTGAGTATGAACGGAAATTTGTCAGACTGAGCCGATATGCTCGTGAATGTGTGTCAACTGAAGCCATTATGTGTAAAAGATTTGAAGACGATCTGAATGAAGATATTAAGTTGCTAGTCGGCATACTCGAGATTAAAGAGTTCGTGGTACTTATCGAACGAGCTTGCAAAGCAGAAGAGCTTGGACAAGAGAAAAGAAAAGCTGAGTTCGAAGCTAGAGACATTTGAAAAAGATCATCGAGTAAGACCTTTCATTCCGCATCAAAGAAGTTTAAAGATGAATCTAGTCGACATAAGGCTACTTCAAATTTCTCTAGATGAGATCGACCTCCTGTGGGTTCCCGAGCCACTTCGATGGCTAGTGTTGGTAATGTTCAGCAGAACCGGGCTGAGTGCAAGCATTGTGGAAAATGGCATTCTAGGAGTTGTAGATTCCATGACCAGTCCTGCTTTAAATGTGGATCGTCAGATCATTTTATTCGAGAGTGCCTGATGCCTGCCGAGCAAAATACGGCTCAGAATACAAGACCGAGCAACACGTCGGGGATTTAGGCGGACCACCCGACATTCGGGAATGTAGGTGGCGATCGAGAGAGGAACAAAGGACAACTGCGATTCGATCGAGGCTCAAGCACTGCTAGAGCATATGCTATACGTGCTAGAGAGGATGTTTCTTCTCCGGATGTTATCACCGGTACTTTCACTCTTTATGATACTACTGTGATTGCATTGATTGATCCGGGTTCGACTCATTCATATGTGTGTGAAACTTTAGTATCCAGGAAAGACTTGGCTTGATGAGTCTCTGAGTTTGTGATTCGTGTATCAAACCCCTTGGGTCGATGTGTTCTGGTTGATAAAGTGTGTAAAACTTGCCCGTTGATGATTCGAGATTCATGCTTCCCAGCTGATTTAATGTTGTTGCCTTTCGACAAGTTCGATATAATTTTGGGAATGGACTGGTTAACTTTGCACGATGCTTTTGTTAATTGCAAAAGAAGGACCATTGATTTGAGATGTCAGAAAGGTGAAATCATCCGGATTGAATCTAATGACTTGAATGGGTTACTGCGCGATAATATCCTCGATGTTAGCTCGTAAGTATGTGAGAAAAGGGTGTGAAGCTTACTTGGCTTATGTGTTGGATAGTAAAGTGGCTGAAAAGCAGATTGAATCCGTATCAGTTGTGTGTGAATATCCAGATGTGTTTCCTGAAGAATTACCGAGGTTTCTGCTTGATTCGAGAGATAGAGTTTGGCATTGAATTAGTGCAGGGGATGACTCCGATTTCAATTGCTCCGTGTCGAATGGCACCTCTTGAATTGAAAGAGTTGAAAGCACGATTGCAAGAGTTAACAGATAGGGCTTTGCACGACCGAGAGTTTCTCTCCTTGGGGTGCACCAGTTTTATTTGTGAAAAAGAGAGATGGGACTATGTGAATGTGCATTGATTATCGGCAGCTGAATAAGGTGACTATACAGAATAAATACCCGTTGCCACGGATTGACGACTTGTTTGATCGGTTGAAAGGGGCTTGATGTTTTCAAAGATAGATTTGAGATCACGATATTATTAGTTGCGAGTCAGAGATTTTGATGTGCCAAACACTGCTTTTTGAACGAGGTACGAACATTATGAGTTTCTGATTATGCCTTTTGGGCTTACTAATGCACTGCTTTGTTTTTATGGATCGATGAATCGATTTTGAGGCCGATATTTGGATCGATTCGTGGTAGTGTTTATAGATGATATTCTAATCTACTCCGGAGATGAAACCGAGCATCTTTGAGCATCTAAGATTGGTGCTACAAACTTTGCGAGATAAGCAATTGTATGCGAAGTTTAGCAAATGTGAGTTACGGTTAAGTGAAGTCGACTTCCTAGGCCACGTTATTTCAACATCAAGAATTGGGTTGATCCGAATAAAATATCGGCTATACTCGATTGGAAACCCCCAAAGAATGTTTACAAATCCAAAGCTTTACAGGACTTGCTGGTTATTATAGACGATTTGTGAAAGGTTTTTCTATAATAGCTACCCAGTTGACAAAGCTATTCTGAGAAAGACACTAAATTTGAATGGTCGGAAAAATGTCAGAAAAGTTTCGATCAGTTGAAAGCCCTTTTGACCGAAGCTCCAGTATTAGTTCAACCTGAATTGAGTAAAGAATTTTTTGTTTATAGTGATGTTTCTTTGAATGGTTTGGGTTGCGTTTTGATGCAGGAAGGCAAAGTTGTAGCCTACGCTTCGAGACAATTGAAGCCACATGAAAGAAATTACCCGACGCATGATTTGGAGCTACCAGCTATTGTATTCGCGTTGAAGATTTGGCGTCATTACTTGTTCGGAGAGAAATGTCATGTCTATTCAGATCACAAAAGTTTGAAGTATCTGATGACTCAAAAAGATCTGAACTTGAGACAATGCAGATGGTTAGAGCTGTTGAAAGATTACGAGTTAGTGATTGACTATCATCCGGGAAAGGCTAACGTTGTTGCAGATGCTTTAAGTCGGAAGTCATTATTTGCTCTTCGTGCGATGAACACACATATGGCTATGTCTGGTGATGGTTTGTTAGTAGCTGAGTTAAAAGCAAGACCGTTGTTTATACAACAAATTTGTGATGCTCAGAGAGTTGACAAAGATACGATGGCCAGACGAATTCAGTGTGAAAGTAATGCAGAGTCAGAGTTTCAAATTGACGAAAATGACTGTTTGAACTTCAAAGGCCGAATATGTGTTCCGAGGAATGTGGATTTGATTCAGATGATATTGAATGAGGCGCATAATAGTCGATTGTGGGTACATCCGGGTAGTACGAAAATGTATAATGATTTGAAACAATTCTATTGGTGGCCTGGTATGAAATGGGATATATCCGAATTTGTCTCGAAGTGCTTAATTTGTCAGCAAGTAAAAGTCGAACATCAGGTGCCTTCTGGGCTACTTCAGCCAATCATGATACCTGAATGGAAATGGGATAGAATTACTATGGATTTTTTATCCAGTTTGCCTACGACACCGAGAAAGATAGATGCCGTCTGGGTTATAGTGGATAGACTAACCAAATCTGTAACACCCCAAACCCGGTCAATACACCACGACCGAATCTGGCATGCTACAGGGAAAATCGCATTTGAAGGGTTAGGTTTCTGGTTAAAGATTCGATGAGAAACTCCTTGTCATATTTTATACTATTCGAAATCTTGGCATGATTGCTTTGTCATATTTTAATGTTTTAGAGTGATACCCGATGGTAAAGTTTAAAACACATTGTGTTATAGTTTTGAAACCGTTGACCTTCCAAGTTTTTAGCAACTTTAACTCAATTAATTTGTTAAAGCATATTAGAAAGCTACTTTAAGCATAAACATAGTAAAACCTAATTTAAAGGCCATTTACAACCCAAAATAAAACCAAATAGTAATAAATAAGCTAAAGTACCAAATTTTGTAAAGTCTGAGCAAATATTTATTAAAGCATGGCATGAGCACCCCGAGTCCATCCCGGCTCCATGTCCGCGTCTAAGTGTCACCTGAAATGTCAAAGGAGAGGGTGAGTCGCAAGACTCAGTGCATAAATCCCACTCCCGATAAAACAACATGCTAACACACATCATATCATAGCAACATTATCAATGCACCCGATCCTAACCATCCATATCACCTTTCTCTACCCGTGTGGTACCAAACCACCGGTGGTGCCAAACCACCGGTGACCCAAAGTCACGATATCCATAATTGTGGTGCCAAACCACTTGGTGACCCAAAGTCACGAATAATCCAATGATGGGGCCAACCCATCGTGTGATACCAAATCACTAGCGACGATCCCATATCTCAAAGTGGGGCCAACCCACGGTGGTGTTAACCACGAGGGACGAGTCGCAATGAGGTGCCAAACCTCACGGTGTCCCAAAGACACGATGTGATACCAAATCACCGGTGACCGCGATCACAAATCCGATGATGGGGCCAACCCATCGTGTGATACCAAATCACCGCGTCAATCCCGTATAATCAATCGTGGGGCCAACCCATTGTGGTGCTAAGCCACTGGGACGAGGCGCTACGAGGTGCCAAACCTCGGTGTCCCAAAGACACAAATGTGATACCAAATCACTTTGGTGACCAAAGTCACAAAATCAAGCGTGGTACCAAACCACTTTGGAGGTGCCAAACCTCTGCAGTGTCCCAAAGACACGATGTGCCAAAGACACGGATATCATATTCCCCCTCCTCTCATATCACCCACACATGTCATACTAATGCAAATGATATAAAACATGCAATCATGCTATCATGCTCAAATGACATCTCATGGTATTTACATCATAAAACATGTTATCACATATATCACTACAGATCTCGTAATGAAACGGACTTACCAGTATCCGTGCTTATACCCCATCGGTACCAAATCCATCAATCATATTGTTTCACTTTAATAAGTAATTAGGTTATCAATCATATTACCAAGCGAAGTGTGTTAGTTTACACACTGTTAAAACGATCCTTAGTACCAAAAGAATCGATCTAAGGCCCCTTGATTACTCGCTCCTAAGATATGATTTGGTTTCCTACCAAATCTCGAACCAAGCAGTGACCAACTCCTATAACAACAACAGTCACACCTTTAATAACTTGGCTTAATAGAACTAAACGAATAAACCATGAACAACCTCTCACCATCACTTACCAATCAATCGAGTTCGGATAACGGCCTTGTTGGTGCCGAATCCGAAGGCCCTAAAAGAAATTGGTTACACAAGAGATTAGTTCTCTTCTAACGAAGCGAAAATCATCCTTTTGCCTTACCAAAATCGTTAGAGAAGTAGGGGGAGAAGAGATAGCCTTTCGGCCAAATACTCACCTTCACTAACCGATTACCCAACACAGGATGAACACCAACACTACACCAATATTCGGCCCTAGGTGTTTAACACTCCTACTTTCGGCTTTGAATGTATAAGGAAAGAAGAAATAGAGGTGGAAAGAAATAGAGGAATCGGCAATTGGGTTTAGGGAAAAGAAGGGGAATAAAGATGGAAAAGGTGTTTTGGAGAGGTGGAGTTTAGACTTACAAGGTTTCAAAGAAAAAGAAATGGAAGTGGGGTGCTAGGTTAGAAGCAACAAGGGATTTTGAGAGAAAACACAAAGCCAAATTCGGCAAGGATGAAGTTGCTTAAAGCTTTCGGTTTTGAGAAGGGAAAAGAGAGACTTACTTGGAGGAAATTCGGCTTAGGCTCTTGACAAAAGAAAGAACTTTGTTTTGAAACAAAGTGACCAGAATAAAAATGCCCAAAAATACCAAGATGAATTTATTACCACCTTCTCAAAAGGCAACACGAGTTCGGCAATTGAGCTTACACTTTCGGTTTTGGTATGGCAAAAAGAAAAATTTGCTTCTAAAGATTTTGACCGAAAAACACCAAAACTCAAAATGGATTTCGGCACTACCCCACACCCACACTACCAAGCCGTCCACTCCCCACTCCAAACTCCCTCAAATTGGCCATAATCCCCCAATAGCTCCCAACCACACATTTCAAATGTGTTTACCAAATCTTACTCCTAAAATCCCTCTCCACCCACCATTCAAATGGGTAGACCAAGTCAAAGCGAGTTTGAACGCCTACAAACTCTTCCTTCCATGCCGTCAAAATGGAAGCCAAAATGTGAGTCTTTGCGGCTTGAACACAAGACCTCCACCTCATGCGATTGGCGCCACACCTAGCTCCCAAGTAGCGCATGCCTTGCCACTTTGCCAGCTCCTCACTTGTGCAACAAGCACCAAATAAAATACATATCCCTCGGCTCCATCGGCTCCCTACACCTAAAGCTCAAAAACTAAAATTTTCCCATTCCTCGGGCATACTCCTAGCCTACAACTAAGCCCCTAAAACATAGAAATAGCAACATAGCACACCAACACATGCAATATCATGCAACAACAAAATAGCCCCCAACCGGGATATTACAGTTCTACCCCCTTAAAATAATTTCGGCCTCAAAATTACACGATCAAAAAGAGTTGCGAATGCTGCTTGTCTCATCATATCCTCGGGTTCCCGTGGCTTCTTCCACGCCATGATTCCGCCAAAGAACCTTAACCAAAGGCACGGACTTTCTACGCGAACCTTCACATCCCGATCAAGAATCGCACATGTTCTTCTTCAAAAGTCAAATGCGGATTTACCTCGATCTCTTCCATCTTTGCTACCACATGCGGCGGATCCGAGCGATAACGTCGAAGCATCGAAACGTGAAATCGTCGTGAATCGACTAAGCTCTGCTTGGCAACTCCGGTTGATACGCCACTGGTCCCACTCGTCTCAAAACCTTATACGGCCCAATAAACCTCGGACTTAGCTTGCCTTTCTTTCCGAACCTCAAAACCTTCTTCCATGGCGAGACCTTGAAAAAACTTGATCCCCACGAGAAAACTCTATGTCTCTCCGCTTAAGATCGGCATAAGACTTACATCGGTCAAAGCTTCCTTCAACCGAGCCTGAATCAACTTAACCTTGTCTTGGTCTCGACCAACCAACTCGGGTCCCAACAAGCTGGCGTTCACCTAATTACGTCCAACACGTAGGTGATCGACACTTCCTACCATACAACGCCTCATATGGTGCCATCTTGATGCTCGCAGTAGCTGTTGTTGTAGGCAAACTCGACTAATGGTAGAAACTCCTCCCAACTACCTCTGAAATCCGAACACAACCCCTCGGCATATCCTCCAAGATCTGAATAACCCTTTCCGATTGTCCGTCGATTTGCGGGTGAAAAGCCGTCTTTGAAATCCAACAGCGTGCCGAGGCTGATGCAACGCTTTCGAACCTTGACGTAAATCACGGGATCCCTATCCGTGATGATCGATCTTTGGCACACCGTGCAACCTCACTATCTCTGAAACATACGGCTTTGCCAACCTCTGAAGTGAGTAGTCAACCCTCACCGGAATGAAATGGCGGATTTAGTCGATCGATCCACAATTACCTAAATCTGAATCCTTCTTGCTTGGCGTGGCGGTAACCCATTGATGAAATCCATGGTTATCCTTTCCCACTTCCATCGAGGAATCTTCACGGTGAAGCAACCACGGCGGCAAGCGATGTTCACCTTGACCTGCTTGACATGTCGGACACTTCCCAACAAACTCTGTCACTTCTTTCTTGAGACCAGGCCACCAAAAGCGCTCTGAGATCCCTATACATCTTACTACCTCCGGGATGCATAGCATAAGAGGCTGCTATGTGCATCTGAAGAATCCTCTGCCTCGACTCAACATCCTTGGGCATACAAGCTTTACCTTGAAAGCCACAGCACCCCATCACTAGACAAGTTGTAACCTTCCGAACCACCACTCTGTACACGCAACCTCCGCGCACTCGGAACCTCATCCTCTAAGCTGTTTCTCTCACGATCTGCTCCAGCCCAAGTAGGCTTAATCGCAACTCTGCTGCGAATACTCCGTCGTCATACAAACTCAAATGGGCAAACATCGCTCTTAAGTCAGAAACAACCTTGCGGCTCAATGCGTGCGCCACCACGTTAGCCTTGCCGGATGATACTCAATCGAGCGATCGTAATCCTTAAGCAACTCAACCCATCTCGCGCCTCAAATTCAAATCCTTACGAGTCAAGAGGTACTTGAACTCTTATGATCGGTGTAGACTATTGATCTCTCTCCGTACAAGTAGTGCCTCCAAATCTTCAACGCAAAGACTACGACCGCTAACTCCGGATCGTGCATCGGATAGTTGACCTCATGTGGCCTCATTGCCGAGATCGTAAGCCACAACCTTACCTTCTGCATCATTTTACACAACCCAACCCATATGTGATGCATCGCGATGGGCCGTGAATTCCTTACCGGCCTCGAGTTGAATCAAAGCCGGAGCTTACGTTAGAATCTTCTTAAGCTTGTTGAAACTCTCCTGCTTTGTTTCTCGGTCGGACAAACGGAACCTCTTTCCTTAACAACTTGGTCATTGGTGCTGCAATCAACGAAACCCTCTACAAACCTTCGGTAGTATCTGCCAAACCAGAAAAACTCGAATCTCGAGCCACGACTTAGGCGGTTTCAATCCAAAATCGCCTCAATTTTCCGAGATCCACTCTAATCCCCTCACGACACTACATGTCCCAAGAAAGTTACTTCTCTAAGCGAACTACACTTCACCAACTTAGCGTAAAGCGCTTCTCCTCAAAATCTGCGATTACCACACGCCGTCGCGCATCATGCTCTTCTTACGTTCTTGAATACACCAGGATGTCGTCAATAAAAACTACCACGAAGCGGGTCGGAATCTTTGCTTTGAAACACCCTATTCATCATATCCATGAATCTTTGCCGGTAGCGTTAGTCAACCCGAGCGGCATTACGAAATCGTAGTGCCCATCTGAGTCGAAACGCTGTCTTGTGAATATCAAGCTTCTTTCACCTTTAGCTGGTGATACCCAGGACCTCGAGTCAATCTTAGAAAATACTGCTGCACCCTTCCGGTGATCAAACAAGTCATCTATACGTAGCAGCGGATACTTGTTTTTGATCGTCGACTTATTCAATTGGCGGTAATCTATGCACATCCGTAATGTACCATCTTTCTTCTTAACAAAATGCAGCGCACCCACGGTGAAACACTTGGCTTTGATAAAACCTCGGTCGAACAACTCTTGGATCTGAGCCTTAAGCTCCACCAATTCCTTTGGCGCCATCCTATACGGAGCAATAGACACTGGCGCGATTCAGATAACAGATCTATCCCAAACTCTACCTCACGATCCGGCGGCAAACCGGAAGTTCTTACGAAACACATCAACAAATTCCTTAAGCTGTTCGGACTTTTTCTCTGAGGACTCTTTAGCCTCCAAGGCATACACATGAACCACATACGCTTCACGGCCCTTTCTCACCATCTTCTGCGCTTTAGAGCGGACACCACATTAGATAAGTAATCCCTCCTATTACCTATCATAGCCACTTCATCACCCTCGATCGTCCTTAGAACCATGCGCTTAGCGCGCAATCCAACTTCGCTGGTACTTAACCAACCATCCATCCCAAGAATCAAATCGAACTCCCCAAATGGCGGTTCCATCGGATCGGCGACAAACACTACCCCTTGGAGTTCTAGGGTACATCTCTAAACAGACTTATCTACTACCACGAGTGACCTAAAGGGCTAATTACGGTCATACGCCTAGAAGATATCTCGAGTCTAAGTCCATGGTCTCTACTATACTCACTGCCCACGTAAGAATCGTCGAACCCACATCAATCAAAGCGATAAAAGGAGAACCAAAGATCAAGAACGTCTGCAGTTATGGCGTCCGGTGCGTCGCCCTCCTCTCGGCGCCTTGCTGCATACACTAACCCGGTATCGGCGTCGAACTACCGCGCCCACGCCGGTGCTCCATGGCCCCTCGGCGGTGGCGGTACATTATTCCTAAAGCGATGCGGCCACGACTCTCGGGCCAGAATCTGGCCAACTTACGCGGGCGGTCCCTCACGCGATGATCCAGAGAACCACACTCAAAACAACCTTTTCCACGGTCCAAAGACCTCCCCAATGATATCTCCCACAATGGTTACACCGCGGCGGTCCCCGACTAGCGGCAACAACCCTACGGGACCGATTCGGCCCACTCTGTCTAGCCCTTTTACGAGGATTACCCGGCGATCCGAAGACCCAAAGCTCCTCTTATGCCTCGCTTGTCCATGCCCGCCTCACGGACTCCTTAACACCCTCGGCTACCTTAGCCTTCTCAACGGGGACAAAAACTCACGCTCTTGTTGAGGAGCAATCGATAACCTCAACTCGTCTCTCGGACCATCCTCGAAACGAACACACCTCTCGTGTTCGGTAGCCACAATACCCCTAGCATACCGCTCGGCTTCAAGAACTCGACCTCATACTCGGAAACAGACTTACTCCCTTGGACTAGCCTCAAAAATGCTTTTATTTGCTGGCGTCGATGTAGCTAGCTCCAATGTACTTTTACGAAATGCGACCTGAAATAATCCCATGTCGGATCCTCTGCTTTGCCACAACTGTCGAACCGTGAGCCACCACTGGTATGACTCATCCCAAGAAGCGATACTATGCCCTTCACTTCTCCTCGGCGATCAAGTCCGTATCATCCATGATCCACTCCGTTGCCTCCGGCCAATACTCGGCGATCTTTGGGAGCAACACCGAAACACCTCGAAAGAATTCAGCCCCATTTGCGAAAGTCGCTCGAGCACCGATTTCCTAGCTCCTGCACCACCACCTACTCCAACTACCCTTTCCAACACTCGTAGCATCGCTGTGACACTGCGTCATCCCGGTCGATCTTGAAACTCACCACCTCTAGCCGGAGGCGATGCCTCTGTATCTCATTTTCTCGACCCACGGCCGGACCTACGGGTTTAGAAACCGTCATCCTACCACGACCTCGTCCCACGACCACGTCCACCTCTAGCGCTCATGACTAAATTCTCTCACGTATCTGATTTAGGAGTTTTATGCATCGATATTTATTCCACTATTTTAAAGCAAAGTCTTATGAATAGTAAAGAAGCTTTGTTTTCGCGAGTTCACACGAGAATCCTATCGGTTCGATTTCTAAAGTAATCCACTCTGCAATCATCCAATCACATCAATAAATCACAAGAAATAGTAAGGGGTACTTACAGGCGGGTGGTGCCGAGACTCGGTGTCATGCCTTTCAAACCATTTATTTCAACAAAACACTTAAAAGCAGACTTTTGAAAACATTTTGGGCCTCGGGCCCACAGTGAGCCTTTGAACTTGGCTCGATACCTGAATTGTAACACACCAAACCCGGTCAATACACCACGACCGAATCTGGCATGCTACGGGGAAAATCGCATTTGAAGGGTTAGGTTTCTGGTTAAAGATTCGATGAGAAACTCCTTGTCATATTTTATACTATTCGAAATTTTGGCATGATTGCTTTGTCATATTTTAATGTTTTAGAGTGATACCCGATGGTAAAGTTTAAAACACATTGCGTTATAGTTTTGAAACCGTTGACCTTCCAAGTTTTTAGCAACTTTAACTCAATTAATTTGTTAAAGTATATTAGAAAGCTACTTTAAGCATAAACATAGTAAAACCTAATTTAAAGGCCATTTACAACCCAAAATAAAACCAAATAGTAATAAATAAGCTAAAGTACCAAATTTTGTAAAGTCTGAGCAAATATTTATTAAAGCATGGCATGAGCACCCGAGTCCATCCCGCTCCATGTCCAGCGTCTAAGTGTCACCAATGTCAAAGGAGAGGGTGAGTCGCAAGACTCAGTGCATAAATCCCACTCCCGATAAAACAACATGCTAACACATATCATATCATAGCAACATTATCAATGCACCCCGATCCTAACCATCCATATCACCTTTCTCTACCCGTGTGGTACCAAACCACTGGTGGTGCCAAACCACCGGTGACCCAAAGTCACGAATAATCCAATGATGGGGCCAACCCATCGCGTGTGATACTAAATCACTAGCGAGACGATCCCATATCTCAAAGTGGGGCCAACCCACGGTGGTGTTAACCACGGGGATGAGTCACAATGAGGTGCCAAACCTGCGGTGTCCCAAAGACACGGTGTGATACCAAATCACTTTGGTGACCGCGATCACAAATCCGATGATGGGGCCAACCCATCGTGTGATACCAAATCACCGGCGTCAATCCCGTATAATCAGCGTGGGGCCAACCCAGCGTGGTGCTAAGCCACCGGGGCGAGGCGCTATGAGGTGCCAAACCTGCGGTGTCCCAAAGACACAAATGTGATACCAAATCACCGGTGACCAAAGTCACAAAATCAATCGTGGTACCAAACCACTTTGGAGGTGCCAAACCTCTGGTGTCCCAAAGACACAGATGTCCCAAAGACACGGATATCATATTCCCCTCCTCTCATATCACCCACACATGTCATACTAATGCAAATGATATAAAACATGCAATCATGCTATCATGCTCAAATGACATCTCATGGTATTTACATCATAAAACATGTTATCACATATATCACTACTGATCTCGTAATGAAACGGACTTACCCAGATCCGTGCTTATACCCCATCGGTACCAAATCCATCAATCATATTGTTTCACTTTAATAAGTAATTAGGTTATCAATCATATTACCAAACAGAAGTGTGTTAGTTTACACACCTGTTAAAACGCAGTCTTTAGTACCAAAAGAATCGATCTAAGGCCCCTTGATTACTCGCTCCTAAGATATGATTTGGTTTCCTACCAAATCTCGAACCAAGCAGTGACCAACTCCTATAACAACAACAGTCACACCTTTAATAACTTGTCTTAATAGAACTAAACGAATAAACCATGAACAACCTCTCACCATCACTTACCAATCAATCGAGTTCAGATAACGGCCTTGTTGACTGCTTCGAATCCCGAAGGCCCTAAAAAGAAATTGGTTACACAAGAGATTAGTTCTCTTCTAACAGAAGCCGAAAATCATCCTTTTGCCTTACAAAAATCGTTAGAGAAGTAGGGGGAGAAGAGATAGCCTTTCGGCCAAATACTCACCTTCACTAACCGATTGCCCAACACAGGATGAACACCAACACTACACCAATATTCGGCCCTAGGTGTTTAACACTCCTACTTTCGGCTTTGAATGTATAAGGAAAGAAGAAATAGAGGTGGAAAGAAATGGAGGAATCGGCAATTGGGTTTAGGGAAAGAAGGGAATAAAGATGGAAAAGGTGTTTTGGAGAGGTGGAGTTTCGACACAAGGTTTCAAAAGAGAAAAGAAATGGAAGTGGGGTGCTAGGTTAGAAGCAACAAGGGATTTTGAGAGAAAACACAAAGCCAAATTCGGCAAGGATGAAGTTGCTTAAAGCTTTCGGTTTTGAAAAGGGAAAAGAGAGACTTACTTGGAGGAAATTCGGCTTAGGCTCTTGACAAAAGAAAGAACTTTGTTTTGAAACAAAGTGACCGAATAAAAATGCCCAAAAATACCAAGATGAATTTGGCTACCACCTTCTCAAAAGGCAACACAGTTCGGCAATTGAGAGCTTACACTTTCGGTTTTGGTATGGAAAAAGAAAAATTTGCTTCTAAAGATTTTGACCGAAAAACACCAAAACTCAAAATGGATTTCGGCACTACCCCACACCCACACTACCAAGCCGTCCACTCCCTACTCCAAACTCCCTCAAATTCGGCCATAATCCCCAATAGCTCCCAACCACACATTTCAAATGTGTTTACCAAGTCTTACTCCTAAAATCCCTCTCCACCCACCATTCAAATGGGTAGACCAAGTCCAAGGCGAGTTTGAATCGCCTACAAACTCTTCCTTCCATGCCGTCAAAATGGAAGCCAAAATGTGAGGTCTTTGCGGCTTGAACACAAGACCTCCACCTCATGCGATTGACGCCACACCTAGCTCCCAAGTAGCGCATGCCTTGCCACTTTGCCAGCTCCTCACTTGTGCAACAAGCACCAAATAAAATACATATCCCTCAGCTCCATCAGCTCCCTACACCTAAAGCTCAAAAACTAAATTTTTCCCATTCCCTCAGGCATACTCCTAGCCTACAACTAAGCCCCTAAAACATAGAAATAGCAACATAGCACACCAACACATGCAATATCATGCAACAACAAAATAGCCCCCCAACCCGGGATATTACAAAATCAGCTCACTTTGTTCCAGTTCGTACAGATTATTCGCTCGATAAGCTTGTTGAGTTATATGTATATCAAATTGTGAGATTATATGGTGTGCCGATTTCCATTGTTTCGGACAAAGACCCGAGATTCATGTCACGATTTTGGAAGAAATTGCAAGATGCTTTAGGTACCAAACTACACTTTAGCACAGCCTTCCATCCGCAGACAGACGGTCAGTCTGAGCGAACCATTCAGATACTTGAGGACATGTTGAGATGTTGCGTCCTTGAGTTTGAAGGTACGTGGGAAAGATACTTTCCTTTGATTGAATTTGCTTATAATAATAGTTTTCAATCTAGTATCAAAATGGCACCTTACGAAGCTCTATATGGCCACAAGTGTCGTACACCATTGTACTGGACCGAGCTCAGTGAAAATAAGATACACGGGGTTGATATGATTAAAGAGACTAAACAGAAAGTGACTGTAATCAGAGATAGTTTGAAAGCTGCATCGGATCGCCAAAAGTTCTACGCTGATTTGAAACGTAATGACATTGAGTTTCAGGTCGGAGACCGAGTATTTTTGAAAGTTTCTCCGTGGAAGAAAATACTAAGATTTGGTCGAAAAGGCAAATTAAGTCCGAGGTTCATCGGACCGTATGAGATCATCGAACGTATCGGGCCTGTTGCTTATAGATTAAAGTTGCCCTCTGAATTAGAAAAGATACACAACGTATTTCTTGTTTCGATGCTCCGTAAATATTGATCAGATCCGTCACATGTGATTTCTCCGTCTGAGATTGAAATCCGATCCGATATGACGTACGAGGAGGAACCGATTCGTATTTTAGCTCGTGAAGTGAAAGAGTTGAGAAACAAGAAAATTCAATTAGTAAAAGTACTATGGAATCGACATGGAGTAGAAGAGGCTACGTGGGAGCCCGAGGATTCAATGAGGCAACAATATCCGACTTTGTTTAACGGTATGATTTTCAGGGACGAAAATCCCTAAGAGAGAGAGTTATAAATCAAATTTGACCCTAATCGGACGGTGGTTTGGGACCACGAATCCTAGTCCAAAATTTTTTAAATATTATTTTCTTGCTTATTATATGTGAATTAATGTGTGTGAAAGTTTCAGTATGAAAATCGATCGTTTGTGTGTTTAATTTTACAAAAGGACTTAATCGCGTAAAGTGCAAAAGTTGCAAACTATAGTGAATAGTGCTAAAGTGATAATGGCTTTTTAATATCGGGTATCAAAAGGGCAAATAGCCCATTTTAAAGTTAGTGGACGGTAGAAAGACAAATAAACCATTGTTTATGTTTTATATTATTAATTAGAAAAGGTTAAAATTGTAAATTAGTAATAACATAATATAAGTTAATAATTAAACAAAACAAAAAGGCCATTATCACCTTTTATTTCTTGGCCAAATGTGGAGGAAGAACAAGGGCTTGGTTTCTTTTGATTTTCGGCAATTATAGTCTCAAATTCAAGGTTAGTTTGATTTCGGTTCTTGATAATTTTTACGTTTTTGAGATCGTTGCTTAGAAATCTTCAAGACCCATACTTTAATTTTTGAATTTGGTGGATATTTTGAGTTGAGCTATGGTTGATAATTAGTTGTTTATGATGTTTAAGGATGAATTATGAAATATATGTGTTAGATTAATATGTTTTGTCTTTGGATTTTTGATGAATTTGAGTATTTTGGGCTAAATTGCAAAAATAAATTTTTGAGGGGTTAAAATACAAATTAAATGAAATAAATGGACTTGTATAGTCCCTATAAATATTCGGCCCTTAGGTGATGAAATCAAATTTTGTTTATTTTTTGTTTTGTGCAAATAGGATTAAATTATAAAAATGTGAAACATTAGGGGCAAAATGGCAATTTGCCCATTTAAGTGTTTTTGGATTAAATTGAAATGAAATGTGTTTGAATAAGCTCAAATTGAATGTGTTTAGATCAAGAACAAAGAAAAACGGACTTGGATCGGGGAAAGGCAAAAGTTATTGAATAGCCGGTTTTGCTGTCCGACGATTTCCAAAGTAAGTCTTTAAGCAATTTAATATCGTTAATATCAGTTATAATCTTGATTACATTCTGAATTTTTGGATTTAATAGTGTGATGTTGGCCAAGGCCGAATATGATAAGTGAATTTAATAGTCTAATGTAGTTTGAATTATTAAATTTTGAAATGTAATAGTAATGTGAAATTTTATGTGATATCGAAAGTATGAAGTGTGTATGAAAGGGTTCAATTATATTTGTATCGGGCTTATTGCCTAGCAGGCCTCATGCCAGTGAATTATATCGGGCTTATTGCCTAGCAGGCCTCGTGCCGGTGAATTATATCGGGCTTATTGCCTAGCAGGCCTCGTGCCGGTGAATTATATCGGGCTTATTGCCTAGCAGGCCTCGTCTTGCTGAATTATATCGGGTTTATTGCCTAGCGGGCCTTGTGTGCCGTGAAGTATTTCAGGCTTTGTTGCCTAGCAGGCTTAATGCCGGTGTCTTATTAGAAATAGAAGAATTCATAGATCATCGACAAGGTTGAAATTATTTACTGCAAAGAAACTAAATGTTCAGGTATGTGTAAGCCTCATAGTTGTGAGAAATGAGGTAAGTTGTTATATCACTATTTGATGTTGGTAAAATGTAGTATAATTGAGGCATTTTCGTAGGTATATAATAGGTGTATGTGACTTAATTAACAAGGTGTATTATATATATATATATATAGTGGTAAATGATCTTGGTTGTGTTTTTAAGATTCGGCTATATTGGGTAAGTGTAATATGTGAGAGTAATGAATATGTTTACATATGTGACCGATTGGTAATATGTGGTTGATATGTATATGATACTTATTTGATATAGATGTGGAAATGTATTAAATTTAAAATGGATTCGGTGAGTTTACTTATTTAAGGTGATATGGGAGCATTTTGAGGTTGCTAAGGAAATAGCATATGTATTCGGCTTTGATAAATCATATTATTATTATTAAGCTTTAATAGAAATGTTTCGATATTAGTTATGATTTTGTAATTGCCTGAATGATCATAAGTTCTAACTTTGTTGCTTGAGACTTACTAAGCTATTGAGCTTACTTGGGTGATATGTTTTTCCTCTGTTTTATAAATTTGGTTAAAGCTACGAGCTCAGGGGATCGTCATTGAAGTCATTCACACTATCGGCTCACTTTGGTATCTTTAAAGTTTGGACTTTTGAACTTAAGGCATGTATAGGCTAGTTTAATATTTGAATGAGATTTTGTTAATGTATAAAAGCCATGCGAAATTGGCTTGTTTTAAATGTTAATGTTTGATGGTTTATTCAATCTTGGGTATAATATGCATGTATGTTATGCTTGGAAGATGAATGTGGCTTTGATGCATGTTTTTCATGATTATATGATTCGGAAATGAATAATGGAAATGTTTATGATTATTTTGGGTTGAACATTGGAGAGTTAAATTGGGAATCGATTATATGGTAAAGAATTAGTTGTACATATGTATTTTGGATTAGTTATTGAGCATATGTGTTTGGTATGTTAATTAATGATCTTTGTGGTTGTGAATCTTCAGTGTAGCTATGGTAAAATGAGCGTAAATTAGAGACTATTTCAATTGTATGTGGTTATAGGTATGCTTATTATGTCGTGTGGATTTCCTAACCTAGATTAATATGCATAACTTGTGAATTGGCATAGTCACAAAACTTGTTAATAAAAATATGATATTATTAAATTGATATTCATGGTTTGATATGGCTTTTATTTCTAGGAATTATGCGCATGTTACATTAGCATTAGGAGCATGTTCGGTTATGCTATAATGTTCTAATGTCACATATGGGAATGGATATTTAATAGAGTATTATGGGTCTATATGTTTTGATATACATATGTGCATAAGTTATGAAATTATATGCTGATATTCGACTAATGAAATAGATGTATTGACACGTATTTGACATATATATATAAAGTGAATGATATATGCCTGGATACGTTTAAAATGTTTGAGTGTCTTAGATTCGATGGTCAGATGGTTCGGATTTTAGAAGTATGAAACATGTATAATTTGGTTTAATAAATAAATGAATCGTGTGTGTGTATGAGATAGAAATGTTAAAGAGTTATAATTGTAACCTGTAGTATGAATAGTGATGAATGACTGTGATGAACTGAGTCTAGATCGGTAATGCCTCATAACCCTAATCCGGCGACGGATACGGGTTAGGGTGTTACATTTGATTGGTATCATAGCTTACGGTTTAGTCGATTCTAGGACTACCGTAGCACGTGTGAGTCTAGCTATACATGCCTTAACCTTATAATATGATAGTGTGGTGACTTCTGACATTTAAATTGTGTTTTATATAGTAAATGGATCCTGATAGAGCCGTGGCAGATGATGTAGAGAGTGTAGCGCCTGATCTTGCACATGGGTCAGCGCCGGTAGACTCTCGACCTGTTTCGGGTAGCCATGAGGGGGAGGCTAAGCAAGCCTTCTATCAGATGATGAATGAATGGTTTACCCAATTTATTCAGACTAATTCGGCTGTACAACAACCTCCACCCCTAAATAATCCAACTCCGATACCTTCAGCACCTTCGATGATGGATCCGATGAGATCTAGCAGGCCTCCCGTTGATAAAATCAGGAAACACGGGGCCGAAGAATTTAAAGCTAATGATGATGACGGTGCTGAACGAGTTGAGATGTGGCTTGATAATACTATCCGTGTGCTTGATGAGCTGTCATGTACTCCAGACGAATGCTTGAAGTGTGCTATATCCTTATTACGAGACACCGCATATCACTGGTGGAATACACTAGTATCGGTGGTTCCGAGGGAGAAAGTGACCTCAGAATTCTTTCAGATAGAATTCCATAAAAAGTACATCAGTCAGAGATTCATTGATCAGAAACGAAAAGAATTTCTTGAATTGAAACAGGGTCGAATGACCGTGACTGAGTATGAACGGAAATTTGTCAGACTGAGCCGATATG
This sequence comes from Gossypium sturtianum, assembly GCA_025698515.1. NCBI lineage: Eukaryota > Viridiplantae > Streptophyta > Magnoliopsida > Malvales > Malvaceae > Gossypium > Gossypium sturtianum. Next base: position 28,766,919 of record CM046955.1, on the reverse strand, counting down.
CTCGTGAATGTGTGTCAATGTGTAAAAGATTTGAAGACGATCTAAATGAAGATATTAAGTTGCTAGTCAGCATACTCGAGATTAAAGAGTTCGTGGTACTTGTCGAACGAGCTTGCAAAGCCGAAGAGCTTGGAAAAGAGAAAAGAAAAGCTGAGTTCGAAGCTAGAGACATTTGAAAAAGATCATCGAGTAAGACCTTTCATTCCGCATCAAAGAAGTTTAAAGATGAATCCAGTCGACATAAGGCTACTTCAAATTTCTCTAGATGAGATCGACCTCCTGTGGGTTCCCGAGCCACTTCGATGGCTAGTGTTGGTAATGTTCAATGACAAACGGGCCGAGTGCAAGCATTGTGGAAAATGGCATTCTAGGAGTTGTAGATTCCATGACCAGTCCTGCTTTAAATGTGGATCGTCAGATCATTTTATTCGAGAGTGCCCGATGCTAGCCGAGCAAAATATAGCTCAGAATACAAGACCGAGCAACACGTCAAGACGAGGCAGACCACCCCGACATTCGGGGAATGTAGGTGGCAGTCAAAGAGGAACAAAGGACACTACAGTCCGATCAGAGGCTCGAGCACCTACTAGAGCATATGCTATACGTGCCAGAGAGGATGTTTCTTCTCCAGATGTTATCACCGGTACTTTCACTCTTTATGATACTACTGTGATTGCATTGATTGATCCGGGTTCGACTCATTCATATGTGTGTGAAACTTTAGTATCCAGTAAGACTCTTCTTGTTGAGTCTACTGAGTTTTTGATTCGTGTATCAAACCCCTTGGGTCGATGTGTTTTGGTTGATAAAGTGTGTAAAAGTTGCCCGTTGATGATTCGAGATTCATGCTTCCCAGCTGATTTAATGTTGTTGCCTTTCGACAAGTTCGATATAATGTTGGGAATGGACTGGTTAACTTTGCACGATGTTGTTGTTAATTGCAAAAGAAAAACCATTGATTTGAGATGTCAGAAAGGTGAAATCATCCAGATTGAATCTAATGACTTGAATGGGTTACTGCGCAGAATATCCTCGATGTTAGCTCGTAAGTATGTGAGAAAAGGGTGTGAAGCTTACTTGGCTTATGTGTTGATATAGTAAAGTGACCGAAAAGCGCATTGAATCCGTATCAGTTGTGTGTGAATACCCAGATGTGTTTCCTGAAGAATTACCAGGTTTACCGCCAGTTCGAGAGATAGAGTTTGGCATTGAATTAGTACCGGGGATGACTCCGATTTCAATTGCTCCGTATCGAATGGCACCTCTTCGAATTGAAAGAGTTGAAAGCACACGATTGCAAGAGTTAACAGATAGGGGCTTTGCACGACCGAGTTTCTCTCCTTGGGGTGCACCAGTTTTATTTGTGAAAAAGAGATATGGGACTATGCGAATGTGCATTGATTATCGGCAGCTGAATAAGGTGACTATACAGAATAAATACCCGTTGCCCGCGGATTGACGACTTGTTTGATCGGTTGAAAGGGGCTTCAAGTTTTCAAAGATAGATTTGAGATCGGGCTATTATCGGGCCTGCAGTCGAGAGATTTCGATGTGCCAAACACCGCTTTTGAGGTACGAACATTATGAGTTTCGTTATGCCTTTTGGGCTTACTAATGCACTGCTGTTTTTATGGATCGATGAATCGATTTTCGAATGATATTTGGATCGATTCGTGGTAGTGTTTATAGAAGATATTCTAATCTACTCCAGAGATGAAACCGAGCATGCTGAGCATCTAAGATTGGTGCTACAAACTTTGCGAGATAAGCAATTGTATGTGAAGTTTAGCAAATGTGAGTTCTGGTTAAGTGAAGTCAGCTTCCTAGGCCACGTTATTTCAGCATCAAGAATTCGGGTTGATCCGAATAAAATATCGGCTATACTCGATTGGAAACCCCCAAAGAATGTTTCCGAAATCCAAAGCTTTCTGGGACTTGCTGGTTACTATAGACGATTTGTGAAAGGTTTTTCTATAATAGCTACCCCGTTGAAAAAGCTATTACAGAAAGACACTAAATTTGAATGGTCGGAAAAGTGTCAGAAAAGTTTCGATCAGTTGAAAGCCCTTTTGACCGAAGCTCCAGTATTAGTTCAGCCTGAATTGAGTAAAGAATTTGTTGTTTATAGTGATGCTTCTTTGAATGGTTTGGGTTGCGTTTTGATGCAGGAAGGCAAAGTTGTAGCCTACGCTTCGAGACAATTGAAGCCACATGAAAGAAATTACCCGACGCATGATTTGGAGCTAGCAGCTATTGTATTCGCGTTGAAGATTTGGCGTCACTACTTGTTCGGAGAGAAATGTCATGTCTATTCAGATCACAAAAGTTTGAAGTATCTGATGACTCAAAAAGATCTGAACTTGAGACAACGCAGATGGTTAGAGCTGTTGAAAGATTACGAGTTAGTTATTGACTATCATCCGGGAAAGCCTAACGTTGTTGCAGATGCTTTAAGTCGGAAGTCATTATTTGCTCTTCCTGCGATGAACGCACATATGGCTATGTCTGGTGATGGTTCGTTAGTAGCTGAGTTAAAAGCAAGACCGTTGTTTATACAACAAATTTGTGATGCTCAGAGAGTTGACAAAGATACGATGGCCAGACGAATTCAGTGTGAAAGTAATGCAGAGTCAGAGTTTCGAATTGACGAAAATGACTGTTTGAACTTCAAAGGCCGAATATGTGTTCCGAGGAATGTGGATTTGATTCTGATGATATTGAATGAGGTGCATAATAGTCGATTGTGGGTACATCCGGGTAGTACGAAAATGTATAATGATTTGAAACAATTCTATTGGTGGCCTGGTATGAAACGGGATATATCCGAATTTGTCTTGAAGTGCTTAATTTGTCAGCAAGTAAAAGCCGAACATCAGGTGCCTTCTGGGCTACTTCAGCCAATCATGATACCTGAATGGAAATGGGATAAAATTACTATGGATTTTTTATCCGGTTTGCGTATGACACCGAGCAAGAAAGATGCAGTCTGGGTTATAGTGGATAGACTAACCAAATCAGCTCACTTTGTTCCAGTTCGTACAGATTATTCGCTCGATAAGCTTGTTGAGTTATATGTATCTCAAATTGTGAGATTACATGGTGTGCCGATTTCCATTGTTTCGGACAGAGACCCGAGATTCATGTCACGGTTTTGGAAGAAATTGCAAGATGCTTTAGGTACCAAACTACACTTTAGCACAGCCTTCCATCCGCAGACAGACGGTCAGTATGAGCGAACCATTCAGATACTTGAGGACATGTTGAGATGTTGCGTCCTTCAGTTTGAAGGTACGTGGGAAAGATACTTACCTTTGATTTAATTTGCTTATAATAATAGTTTTCAATCTAGTATCAAAATGGCACCTTACGAAGCTCTATATGGCCACAAGTGTCGTACACCGTTGTACTGGACCGAGCTCAGTGAAAATAAGATACACGGGGTTGATATGATTAAAGAGACTAAACAGAAAGTGACTGTAATCAGAGATAGTTTGAAAGCTGCATCGGATCGCCAAAAGTTCTACGCTGATTTGAAACGTAATGACATTGAGTTTCAGGTCAGAGACCGAGTATTTTTGAAAGTTTCTCCGTGGAAGAAAATACTAAGATTTGGTCGAAAAGGCAAATTAAGTCTGAGGTTCATCGGACCGTACGAGATCATCGAACGTATCGGGCCTGTTTCTTATAGATTAAAGTTTCCCTCTGAATTAGAAAAGATACACAACGTATTTCATGTTTCGATGCTCCGTAAATATCGATCAGATCCGTCACATGTGATTCCTCCGTCTGAGATTGAAATCCGATCCGATATGACGTACGAGGAGGAACCGATTCGTATTTTATCTCGTGAAGTGAAAGAGTTGAGAAACAAGAAAATTCCGTTAGTAAAAGTACTATGGAATCGACATGGAGTAGAAGAGGCTACGTGGGAGCCTGAGGATTCAATGAGGCAACAATATCCGACTTTGTTTAACAGTAAGATTTTCAGGGACGAAAATCCCTAAGGGGGGAGAGTTGTAATAGTCCGAATTTGACCCTAATCGGAACGGTGGTTTTGGGACCACAAATCCGAGTCTGAAATATTTTTAAATATTATTTTCGGTGCTTATTATATGTGAATTAATGTGTGTGAAAGTTTCGTATGAAAATTTGATCGTTTGTGTGTTTAATTTAACAAAAGGACTTAATCGCGTAAAGTGCAAAAGTTGCAAACTATAGTGAATAGTGCTAAAGTGATAATGGCTTTTTAATATCGGGTATCAAAAGGGCAAATAGCCCATTTTAAAGTTAGTGGACGGTAGAAAGACAAATAAACCATTGTTTATGTTTTATATTATTAATTAGAAAAGGTTAAAATTGTAAATTAGTAATAACATAATATAAGTTAATAATTAAACAAAACAAAAAGGCCATTATCACCTTTTATTTCTTGGCCGAATGTGGAGGAAGAACAAGGGCTTGGTTTCTTTTGATTTTCTGCAATTATAGTCTCAAATTCAAGGTTGGTTTGATTTCGGTTCTTGATAATTTTTACGTTTTTGAGATCGTTGCTTAGAAATCTTCAAGACCCATACTTTAATTTTTGAATTTGGTGGATATTTTGAGTTGAGCTATGGTTTATAATTAGTTATTTATGATGTTTAAGGATGATTTATGAAATATATGTGTTAGATTAATATGTTTTGTCTTTGGATTTTTGATGAATTTGAGTATTTTGGGCTAAATTGCAAAAATAAATTTTTGAGGGGTTAAAATGCAAATTAAATGAAATAAATGTACTTGTATAGTCCCTATAAATATTCGGCCCTTAGGTGATGAAATCAAATTTTGTGTATTTTTTGTTTTGTGCAAATAGGATTAAATTGTAAAAATGTGAAACATTAGGGGCAAAATGGCAATTTGCCCCTTTAATTGTTTTTGGATTAAATTGAAATGAAATGTGTTTGAATGAGCTCAAATTGAATGTGTTTAGATCAAGAACAAAGAAAAACGGACTTGGATCGGGGAAAGGCAAAAGTTATTGAATAGCCGGTTTTGCTGTCCGACGATTTCCAAAGTAAGTCTTTAAGCAATTTAATATCGTTAATATCAGTTATGGTCTTGATGACATGCTGAATTTTTGGGTTTAATAGTGTGATGTTGGCCAAGGCCGAATATGATAAGTGAATTTAATAGTCTAATGTAGTTTGAATTATTAAATTTTGAAATGTAATAGTAATGTGAAATTTTATGTGATATCGAAAGTATGAAGTGTGTATGAAAGGGTTCAATTATATTTGTATCGGGCTTATTGCCTAGAAGGCCTCATGCCGGTGAATTATATCGGGCTTATTGCCTAGCAAGCCTCGTGCCGGTGAATTATATCGGGCTTATTGCCTAGCAGGCCTCGTGCCGGTGAATTATATCGGGCTTATTGCCTAGCAGGCCTCGTGCCGGTGAATTATATCGGGTTTATTGCCTAGCAGGCCTTGTGCCGGTGAAGTATTTCAGGCTTTGTTGCCTAGCAGGCTTAATGCCGGTGTCTTATTATAAATAGAAGAATTCATAGATCATCGACAAGGTGGAAATTATTTACTGCAAAGAAACTAAATGTTCAGGTATGTGTAAGCCTCATAGTTGTGAGAAATGAGGTAAGTTGTTATATCACTATTTGATGTTGGTAAAATGTAGTATAATTGAGGCATTTTCGTAGGTATATAATAGGTGTATGTGACTTAATTAACAAGGTGTATTATATATATATATATAGTGGTAAATGATCTTGGTTGTGTTTTTGAGATTCGGCTATATTGGGTAAGTGTAATATGTGAGAGTAATGAATATGTTTACATATGTGACCGATTGGTAATATGTGGTTGATATGTATATGATACTTATTTGATATAGATGTGGAAATGTATTAAATTTAAAATGGATTCGGTGAGTTTACTTATTTAAGGTGATATGGGAGCATTTTGAGGTTGCTAAGGAAATAGCATATGTATTCGGCTTTGATAAATCATATTATTATTATTAAGCTTTAATAGAAATGTTTCGATATTAGTTATGATTTTGTAATTGCCTGAATGATCATAAGTTCTAAGTTTGTTGCTTGAGACTTACTAAGCTATTGAGCTTACTTGGGTGATATGTTTTTCCTCTGTTTTATAAATTTGGTTAAAGCTACGAGCTCAGGGGATCGTCATTGAAGTCATTCACACTATCGGCTCACTTTGGTATCTTTAAAGTTTGGACTTTTGAACTTAAGGCATGTATAGGCTAGTTTAATATTTGAATGAGATTTTGTTAATGTATAAAAGCCATGCGAAATTGGCTTGTTTTAAATGTTAATGTTTGATGGTTTATTCAATCTTGGGTATAATATGCATGTATGTTATGCTTGGAAGATGAATGTGGCTTTGATTCATGTTTTTCATGATTATATGATTCGGAAATGAATAATGGAAATGTTTATGATTATTTTGGGTTGAACATTGGAGAGTTAAATTGAGAATCGATTATATGGTAAAGAATTAGTTGTACATATGTATTTTGGATTAGTTATTGAGCATATGTGTTTGGTATGTTAATTAATGATCTTTGTGGTTGTGAATCTTCAGTGTGGCTATGGTAAAATGAGCGTAAATTAGAGACTATTTCAATTGTATGTGGTTATAGGTATGCTTATTATGCCGTGTGGATTTCTTAACCTAGATTAATATGCATAACTTGTGAATTGGCATAGTCACAAAACTTGTTAATAAAAATATGATATTATTAAATTGATATTCATGGTTTGATATGGCTTTTATTTCTAGGAATTATGCGCATGTTATATTAGCATTAGGAGCATGTTCGGTTATGCTATAATGTTCTAATGTCACATATGGGAATGGATATTTAACAGAGTATTATGGGTCTATATGTTTTGATATACATATGTGCATAAGTTATGAAATTATATGCTGATATTCGACTAATGAAATAGATGTATTGACACGTATTTGATATATATATATAAAGTGAATGATATATGCCTGGATACGTTTAAAATGTTTGAGTGTCTTAGATTCGATGGTCAGATGGTTCAGATTTTAGAAGTATGAAACATGTATAATTTGGTTTAATAAATAAATGAATCGTGTGTGTGTATGAGATAGAAATGTTAAAGAGTTATAATTGTAACCTGTAGTATGAATAGTGATGAATGATTGTGATGAACTGAGTCTAGATCGGTAATGCCTCATAACCCTAATCCGGAAACTATGTTAGGGTGTTACAGAAACTATGTTTTCGAAAAACCCTTCAATGTGATGTCGCCAAATTCGGCCATAACGTTTGGGCCAGGTTTGGGGGTGTCACATTTAGTGGTATCCGAGCCAGGTTTCAAAACTCGACTGTGGTTTTTGGGTTTCTTCTAAAAACTCAGAATTTTCAAAAAGAACTGCTCTAAACGATGTGGAAGTATTTTGAAATATTTTTACTGAATGTGTGGTACACCGAATCTCCGGCGCCGATGTGTAAGTACTCTGAAACTTCGCTGAAACTTCTGTTTGTTTAAAGTGAAATATTGAGACTACTATAGGTAGTAGGCCAGGTTTGGGGTGTTACAGTGACTCTTAACATGATATGAATTATTCAAGTTTAATCACTACATATAGTTGGAATGATGAAATAAGACAAAGGAATGTTTAGTCTATGTTATGTATTTTTCTAAATTAAATTGACAGGTATGTGATGATTTATTTTAGGAACTTACTAAGCTTTATATAAGCTTACTCTATTTGGTTTTTCTTCTTTGTAGATTTTTGGACTGTTGCTGTAATAGCCTGGTTTGGACCTTAGTCAGAACAGTGGTTTCGAGACCACAAATCCGAGGTCGGAATGATAATTTAATATTATTTTCTGTGTGAATAGTATGTGGCATAGTCTGTGTGAAAATTCTGTGTGATAATTTTATCGATTGTGTGCTGAATTAAGAAAAAGGACTTAATCGCAAAAAATGTAAAAGTTGTGTGCTGATTGTTAAAGTGCCTAATTGTTGTTGTCTTTATAAATTGGGGGTTTTATGTTGTAAATTGCCCAAAGATAATGATAGTGGATGACATTATGATTAATATATATAGTTTATAAATATTTATTAATTATAAAAGTTAAAAATTTATATTATAAGTTATAATATATTAAAATAAAACATAAGATAGTGGATGGTTGTTCATCCTTCACCAAAAATTTAAAGAAAAAGAAGAGAACAAGGGCTAGCTAGGTTCGACACTTGAAAGCTTCAATTGGTAAGCATTTTGTGTTTGGTTTTTGATACTTTCTATGTTTTTGTAATCGTTGCTTTGTGCTCTACAAAACCCATGCTTTAATTTTAGAAATTGATGGTGATTTTGAAATGTTCCATGGATGAATTATGAAAGCTATGTGATAGATTAACATAGTTTGTCTTTGAGTTTTTGGTGATTTTGAGTAAATTGGACTAAATTGTGAAAATAATATTTTGAGGGACTAAAATGTGAAACAAATGAAATGTGTGGACTTGTATGAACATATAGAGAATTCGGCTAGGCATGGGTGAAGTAAAATTTTGTGTATCTTGTGATTTTATGAAATAGGGACTAAAGTGTCGAAATGCGAAAATGTGAGGGCTATTTTGTAAAATGCCCTAAATATGTGTTTTTGGACTAAAATGAATGATTTGGTGGTTGAATGGATTGAATTTGAATGTGTATAGACCAAGAGAGGAGAGGTTCGGATCGAGATCGAGGCAAAGATAAAGTGCTCGATTGACCGACGGTTGCGATAGTTCAACGTCCGAGGTAAGTTCGGACATAATACGAACATTTAGTTATGTTAAATATTATGAAATGAATGTTATAATGATATTGAAATGTGAATGCTATGTGAGAGTTGAGTTTGAGTTATGTGGCACTAAGTGTGCGTATTCGAAAACATGATCGAGATGATCAGCACTGTGTGTGCGAGATAATATAAGTTTCGACTTTGTGGTTGGCACTGTGTGTGCGATACCGATTAAAGAATGGTTTGGTATAAATGCACTATGTGTGCGATGATAATTAAGCTTCGGCTAAATATCGGGGCACTAAGTGTGCGATTGAATCAAAGAAGAGACGGAAGTTGATCGAAAAGGAAACGTGAGTATTGAGTAGCAAATGTAATTAACTACTAGATGTTGGCTAAGGTACGCTCGGAACCTAAGTGGTTGATGAATCTATGAATGAGATTACGAAATGTTAAATGAGCAATTTAGTGTTCAATGGTATGATATATATATATGTGAAATAACCTATGTAGTGATTTGTTTGATTTAAATGTGTTATGGTACGAACTTACTAAGCTTTGGAAAGCTTACTGTGTGATTTGTTTCTCTCGCTGCGAAAGTCGAGAAAGCTAGCTCGGATCCGGGGATCGTCAGCATTCTCTATCAAACTATCAGCAATCTATTTTGGTACTTTTGGGAAAGATGTACATAGTTTAAATATGGCATGTATAGGCTAGTTTTGTAAAACATGTTTGAGATGTGTAAATAGCCATGTGATGTGGCTAGATAAATGTTGGTAAAATGCATGTGTGGCTTTGATATATGGTTCATATTTTGGTATAGCTATTGAGTAAAGAAAATGTCTTATGAATGGTAATCTTAGTGATGGTATGATGCTAGTATGATTTAGTGAATTTGGGGATGAATCATGATTGATATTGAATGTATTCAAGTTGTGTAATTTAGTTCCTAAGTTGACATGTTAGAAATGTGATGATATGAGATGATATGTTGATCATTTGATATGAAAATTGGTTGCCAAATTGTCTGTGGAAGTATGCTTAAATGTGCTTGTAGGTTTGACCCTTGTGTGGGTGGTAAATTGGCCTTGCAAATGGCCTATAATGTCACACGGTTGTGGCACACGGGCGTGCCTAGTCTCTGTGTGAGAAAGTCAGAATATGGCCTAAGAGTACACGGCCTTAGCACACGGGGTACTGGGTGGCCGTGGGTGTAAAGTCAGATTCGACCACGGCCAAGGCACACGGGCGTGCTTGGTGGCCGTGGATGGGAAGTCAGATTCGACCACGGCCAAGACACACGGGCGTGCTTGGTGGCCATGGGTGTGAGGTCAGATTCGACCATGGGGAGGACACACGGGGGTGTCCAGCAGCCGTGGGAGGCACACGGCTTGCCTACACGGGCATGTAACCCCTGAAACTTAGAAAAGTTTTAAATTTTCGTGAAATTTTGTATGTGTTCCGGTTTAGTCCGACCCGATTTATAAGTATGTTTAGATCTCGTTGATCGTATTAAGGGAACTTATGTTTGAGATTGATGGATGAATGTATGAACTTCTGAAAATGTTTCTGATCTGTCTGGTAACGCCGTTAACCCTAGTCCGGTGACGGATACGGGTTAGGGGTGTTACATTTTATTGGTATCAGAGCTACGGTTTAGTCGATTCTCGGACTGACGTAGCGTGTGTGAGTCTAGCTATACATGCCATAAATGAAATTGCGATAGTGTGATGAATACTGACAGTTGAAAATGTGTTTTATTATAGTAATGTATCCCGATCGAGCAGTTGCTGACGACGTAGAGAGCAACGCGCCTGCTCCCGTTCAAGGGACAGCGCCGGCCACATCTAGGCCGAATGATAGTAGTGAGGGAGGAGAGGCTAAGCAAGCCTTCTTCCGAATGATGAGTGAGTGGTTTTCGGAGTTCGTTCGAATGAATCCGGCTGCTCCACAACCTCCACCCCCACAAGTCCCTGTTGTGCCACAAGTGATAGATCCGATTCGATTGAATAAACCTCCCGTGGATAAGATCCGGAAGTATGGGGCCGAAGAGTTTAGGGCCACAGCTGATGACGATGCCGAGCGGGCCGAGTATTGGCTCGAAAATACAATTCGAGTATTCGATGAAATGTCGTTGACTCCTGATGAGTGTATTAAGTGTGCAGTTTCATTGTTGAGAGATACAACCTATAATTGGTGGAAAACATTGATATTTGTGGTTCCGATAGAGAGAATCACTTGGGACTTCTTTCAAGTCAAGTTCAGAAAGAAGTATATCAGTCAACGCTTCATTGATCAGAAACGTAAAGAGTTTTTAGAGCTGAAACAGGGCCGTTTGTCAGTTATTGAGTACGAGCGAGAATTTATGAGACTGAGCGAGTATGCATGGGAATGTGTTCCGACCGAAGCCACTATGTGTAAACGCCTCATAGAAGGGTTGGACGAAGATATTAAGTTATTGGTTGGGATACTTGATATAAATGAATTTGTTGTGTTAGTTGAAAGAGCTTGTAAAGCCGAGGAGCTCAATAAAGAAAAAAAAGCTGATCTGAAGCTCGTGATGAAAGAACAAGATCAATGAGTAAGTTTTCTCAACCTTCAACCAAGAGATTCAGAGATACAAGCAACCGATCAAATGCTTCATTTGGGCATCAGAATAGAGATCGCGCAAGACTAAGTGTTGGTCCGAGAACTCAAGTTCCAATGGAATCAAGTGTCGATAGTGCCAAAAGCAACAAACTTGAGTGTAGACAGTGTGGAAGGCGACATGTGGGAGAATGCTGGGGTAAGTACAACAATAGAGTTTGTTATAAATGTGGATCTCGAGGTCATTTTATTCGAGATTGCCCAAAGATGGTCGAAGAGGAAAATGTTCAGAATGAAAGACCGAGTAATGTGACGGCTAGAGGTAGACCGCCCAGAAACACCAGAAATGTAAGTGGAAGCCAAAAGGGGACAACTGACACAGCTGTGAGGTAAGAAGCGAGAGCACCTGCCCGAGCTTATGCAATACGTGTACGAGAGGAAGCATCATCTCCAGACGTCATCACCGGTACTTTCACTTTATTTGATATTGATGTCATTGCATTAATAGATCCAGGATCTACTCATTCATATGTGTGTGTGAATCTAGTATCAAGTAAGACTCTACCTGTTGAGTCTACTAAATTCGTGATTAGAGTATCGAATCCCTTAGGCAAGTGTGTTTTGGTGGATAAGGTGTGCAGGAATTGTCCATTGATGTTTCCGGATGTTTGTTTTCCGGTTAATTTGATGTTACTACCATTTGATGAGTTTGACATAATTCTGGGTATGGATTGGCTTACTCTGCATAAAGCCATCGTGAATTGTAAAAGGAAGAGTATTGAGTTGAAAAGTCAGAATGGTGAGCTAGTTCGAATAGAATCCAATGATATGAAAGGATTACCAGCTATTGTATCTGCGATGAAAGCTATGAACTATGTGAGAAAGGGTTGTAAAGCTTATTTGGTGTACGTGATTGATACAAAAGTGTCGGAAAAGAAAGTTGAATCTGTGCCTGTAGTATGTGAGTTTCCAGATGTGTTTCCTGAAGAATTACTGGGATTACCTCCGATTCGGGAAGTCAAATTTGGTATTGAATTAGTGCCGGGGACTACTTTTATTTCCATAGCCCCGTATAGAATGGCACCAACAGAATTGAAAGAGTTAAAGTCTCAGTTGCAGGAGTTGACTGACAGAGGATTTGCACGACCGAGTTTCTCACCCCGGGAGCTCTCGTGTTATTTTTGAAAAGAAAGATGGAACTATGAGAATGTATATTGATTATCGACAGTTGAACAAAGTAACGATAAAAACAAATATCTCACGCCTCGTATTGATGATTTGTTTGATCACCGAGAGAGAGCTACATGTTTTCAAAGATAGATTTGAGATCGTTACTATCGCTTAAGAGTTAAAGAATCGATGTGCAAACCGCTTTGTAACGAGGGTACGGACATTACGAATTCTTAGTGATGCCTTTCGGACTAACAAATGCTCCTACAGTGTTTATGGATCTGATGAATCGGATATTCAGACCGTATTTGGATCACTTTGTAGTGGTGTTCATTGATGATATTGTTCATTGATGATATTTTGATCTATTCGTGTGATGAGACGCAGCATGCCGAATTTGTTGGCCGAATTTTGGGAGGTGCTTGGGGAAAGAATTTTTTGTCAACCATTACCTTTATGGTGTTAGAGGTATACGGTTTTGGTAGGGGAATGTGGGAGCCGATTTCCTATAGCCTATTTGCAAGTTTGTGCATGAAAGGTTTTGTTTCTTTTTAACATTTTGGTACTTTCTTTACCAACCTTTTTCCCTTGTTTTGCCGAAACATTCAAGCCAATTTGTTCACCTTTTTCCTTTGTTTTGCCGAAACACTCAAGCCAATTTGTTCACCTTTTTCCTTTGTTTTACCGAAACACTCAAGCCATTTTGCTCTTCTTTTCTTATTTTTTTTCTCTCACCGTTCCTCCTATCTTTCTCTCTTCTTTCTTTAGTCGACCATATTTGGAGGACGAATATTCCTCTTTTCTTTCTCTCAAAGTAGCTGAATACTCTTAGCCATTATCTCTTCTCCATTCTTGTGCGTTGGACATTTCTTCCTTGGTTGAATCGGGCAAGTGGCTTCATTCTATTCCTTTCATCTTCTTTTCTCCCTAGCTGAATGTGTGTTCATCATCATTCGGTTGTTTCACTTTGTTTCTAAACCGAAACACCATTCCCTTCTACTCCCTCATATCGTGATCATCTCATTTTTGTAGTGCTCTAATAGGTTGGCCGAATAACACATCCTTACCGACTCATCTTTAGCCTTAAGTCGAATCGGTGGGAGTCGGGTTCATCATCAATAAGGTAAGGAGTTTCTTCTTGGTTCATTCGATATCTCTCTACTCGGTTATTTTACAAATCGGATCGAAGGTTATGACTAATCGATTATTTTAGGGACTAAAGCACTCGTTCTTCTGTACTCGTTGACCCTTGTAAGTAGTGGTAAGTCAAATCCTCTCCTAAACAACTACTTTCTCTCATCGTAGTATTATTCTGATCGAGACTCTTTCAATGGAGGCAAGTGGTAGAGTTATTAAGGGGAAATCGATAGGAGGGCAAAAAGGGAGTGGACTTGCAACCTCTACTCCCAAGTTCAAACGTAGGACGGTATCGCCAGTTCAGGATTTTCCACCAGGTTGTGGACCATCTTTTGGTGAGAGTAGGCAAATCGTGGTCGTTCACGATACTAAAGGTGAGCATTTCTTTAGATCGTTTGATTTAGATTTGGATTAAGACACTATTTTTGTTAGTTAGTCGAGTGTTATGGTGACATAGGTGCCGACGATCAAGAAGGTTTAGTCCTTACCGTAATCAGGTGTGTAATCTCACACCGAAATCCTGTTAATCCGTGATTCACCATCATGTTGGAAAAATGTATCGATGTTGCTTACGAATCTAATAACCGTAATATGGCATGAATCGAATAACTTACTTAAACAACATTATTTCTAAAGATCTGTCAAAATCGGTATTAATTTGTAAAATTACAAAAATGCCCTTATGGGCCGAATTACTAAAAAGCTTTAATGGGCCGTTTTTACAAAAATGCCCCTATAGGCCGATTTACCAAAATGCCCTCGATGGGCCGATGTGCTAGAATGCCTTAGTGGGCCGAATTACCAAAGTGCTTTAATGGGCCAATTCACTGAAATTTTTCACTAGATTAATAGTTGTAATATATGTGGTTATAATTTTTTTTATGTTGCATCTTTACATATTGCATGGGTTGGGAAAAATTGTATGGAGAGTAGTGTAGCCCGGTGGCATAGCCACAATTCATTTATTATTGTGCTTACTTATGATTTCGGTGGCATGGCTACAATAATTATATATTATAGCAGCTTGACTGCAAAATTTGGTGTGAGCGGCGGGGTGGGTTGACTTGATCCCCAAAGGTGTGATTGGCTGGTCGGGGGTGTGATGGATGGATGGGTTAGGTTGCATTCATTTCATTTGGTTTCTGTTATGTAAATGGGCTTAGGCCAAAGATGTTGCTATGCGGGTTCGGGCCCAGTGGATGACGGTAAGGGGATTATACACTGAGTTCTTGTAACTCAGTCCTTTTTCTTAATCCTTGCAGGTAATGCTCAGTAATGAGGACTTGGGGCCATGGATGACTCGGTGGAGGCCATACTTTAGGAATGATGTTTTCGAACATTAGTAAATTTCTTTTCCGCTTTATTTCGTTACTTTTACTATTTCGGGTTTAAAGTTGTAATAAAGCCTCTGATATTTTTATTTTGCTTTATGTTTTGACGTACTTATTATTTTCCATGAATTGTTTTATACGGGATTTTTTTCTGAGATCATAAATAAGGGTTTTCCAAATTTGAATAACAAATGGATTTCATAACAAATAATTTAACTTGGAATCTCTTTCGAATTATCAATGTTATTTTTAAAAGTCACGGTTTTAAAGTTCACTAGATCGATTTTTGATTCAATCAACCTTTCGATATTAGTAGTATTTTATCGAATATTTATAACCAAACTTGTTTTCTTAACTATAAACAAATAACGACAACTTTAGTAAAATCACGAGTTCTTTACACGTTTTCTTCATGTGACATGCCAGATCCGGTCATACCGCATGGACCGAGTTTGGGGTGTTACGGGACTAAAATTGATATTGATGCAGGAGAACTCATACTTCATTTAGGTAATGAGACGGTCACCCTCAAGGCTCTCGACTCAGCCAGAACATCGAGTAGTCAAGGTGAGAACGTAAATCCTACTAATAACCATTCGGTTAACCCTTATTTTCAAGAAGCACCACAAAAGAATACAACTGAACCCGATCCTAAACCCCATACCAACAAGAATGTAACACCCCAAACCCGGCCCAAACATTACGACCGAATTTGGTGTGCTACAGAGAAAACATTTCTTTGAAAACTCATTTAAACCGGTTTAACTTTTTGATAAAAGATAGTGTCTTGTTTAAAACAGTTGAGGTGTATAAAACCCATACTTAGGTTTATTTAAAAATATTTATTAAGTCAAGTTGTTATAGGTTTCAAATGTACCCGATGACACTTTAAAACATTTTGCGTTTGATTTGAGAAAACATGTGCACCCATTTTAGTATTATTAAATAATTTAAACAAATCATTCAAACATGTAAAATAGTAAAATAATTCTAGTCCATTTAAACCAATATTTCCACTGTATGGCCACCTCGAGTCCATCCGGCTCCTTATCCGCGATCTACGAGTCACCTGAAAAATGTTAAAGGAGAAGGTGAGTCACCAAGACTCAATGTGTAACCCTTCCCCGATTTAGTGCAACAACATACACAATTTATAACAAATTAACATGCACTAAACCATGCACCCAACCTAGCCATCCAAACACCTTTCTCTACCCCGTGTGGTACCAAACCACTGGTGGTGCCAAACCACTGGTGACTTAAAGTCACGAAATCCGTCATATTGTGGTGCCAAACCACTGGTGGTGCCAAACCACTGGTGACCCGAAGTCACAAATCAAATGATGGGGCCAACCCATCGTGTGATACCAAATCACTGGCGTCGATCCCATGATGTAAACTGTGGGGCCAACCCACTGTGGTGCTAAGCCACTGGGACGAGACGCTATGAGGTGCCAAACCTCTGGAGGTGCCAAACCTCTGGTGACCGAAGTCACGAAATGTGGTACCAAACCACTGGTGTCCGTCGACACAAATATCACTTCCCCCTCCACTCGTTTAACCCACATCAATCAATGATATGCAGAAATCATGCCAACATGTTCATTTAGCAACATACATAGAGTTTACCATTAGCTATAACCACATATACCAAATATGTCATGCTTCCCAAAAGCATCATAACAACAAGGACTTACCTGGATCCTTGCTCATACCTTTTATGGTATTAAATCCCATATCTACACAAATCAGATTTAGCATACACAAAATACTTAGCACATTAATTAGTTATAAAGTGTGTATGTACACACCCGATGCCAACGATAGCCTAAAACCCAGAAGAGTCAATCGGCCACACTAGGTTCCTTGCCCCTACACGTCCTTTGAATATTAGCCACCACACACTATGTGTTTCTGCTTCCCTACAATCGCCAACACCATACTTTTAAGACTAAAGCCATTCGGCTTAATCAAAAATCCCGAAGGATATGTCGCACAAAGGTAGCACCGCAATGGCCTTTCCAACGGCCTAATGTCGCCTCGAGCGACTCAACTACCATTTCGTCGGTCGCACGACTATTGGGCCTAAAACCCGATTTCGGCCCATTCGCCCACACGCTCGTGTGGCCCACCTAACACAAATCTAGCCACGTATAGCGATTCACCTAGTCTAGTTCACTATATACTACACCATCATACAATTTTATTCAATTGGGCCCACGGGCCCATTGGGCCCACTTCGCCCATCGTGGCCTGCAAAATTTCCAACCCACAAGAATACTACGATGGCCTCAACTATCGCGTCGAAGCCTCACACGCGCGCCGCACGCCGCGTGTGACTACTATTGTCGTGACCGGTACTTCGGCATTTGCCGCTCTACAACTAGAGTAGAGAGAGTTACACACCGATAGGAATCGTGCTAATCCGGCCCACCACCACTCCTGTGCCCAAACGCCTCCAAGGTGTATTCATCCTCCTCCTAGAATGGCTATATATATAGCTAGCTTCTCACCTTCCTTCTTTGTATCTTTCCGATGTGGGATCCTTCCGTCAGCAGAGTTTAAATCCAACTCAAACTCTTCCCGTCCAATCCGCAAAATAAATACTCATTTGCTGATCCCGAGACTTGAACCTCAGACGTCTTACCAGCTGTAACGCCACCTTGCCACTAGGCCACAAGCTCCTCTTGTGTCTAAAGCCATGCGCAACTAAATATAAATCTAATGCCAAATTCTAAAGTCCATTTAAAAAGAAAACCAAAATGCAAGAGCCAAGACTTGAACCTTGGACCTCCTTCCTTCCCTGTGGCGTCATCCCCTTGTCTCTTATGTGGCGCCACTTTGCCATTACACCACACACTCCACTTGTGTCATTTTTCTCCACATTTTATTCTTAAGGCCTACCTGCCAACTTCCAGGGTTTTTTTCACCTAAAACCAAAATTTTCCTAAAGCCAAAGTTCGATCCCGGGACTTCATAGAAGCCTTCTAACCTTCCAAAATCACTTATCCAATAGGTCCAACTTGCATTTAAGCCAATCTCTTGTTCTCTAAAAATTTTAAATCAAGGCCAATTGGGCCCAATCCTACTAGGCCCAATTTCGGGATGTTACAAATCTACCCTCCTTAAAGAAATTTCGGTCCTCGAAATTTCCAACTACAGAACATTCGTACAACCTAACCTACAACATCATGCTCACGCCACAGCACTCTGATTCCAATAACCCTAATATACTTTTAACTAGAATTTAGAAATCCTACACATACTTAAAAACACCTAACCATTAAAGGCATAAAATATTTCAGACGCAATCAACTCTATATCCGAACATCACATCCAACCCAAACACACAGAATTGATATTCAAAATACAAAGATATAACAAAGTAAAGTATCAAGAAACTTACAGTGCGGATTGGTGCCGGAGACTCGGGTGCCATATTTAAAAAAACATATATATTTTCTAAACCATTTTCCAAACCAACTTTTGAAAACATTTTTGAACCCAAACCCACAGCCGAGTTTTTGAACTTGGCTCTGATACCAATTTTGTAACACCCCAAACTCGATCCAAACATTACGACCGAATTTGGTGTGCTACAGAGAAAACATTTCTTTGAAAACTCCTTTAAACCGGTTTAACTTTTTGATAAAAGATAGTGTCTTGTTTAAAACAGTTGAGATGTATAAAACCCATACTTAGGTTTATTTAAAAATATTTATTAAGTCAAGTTGTTATAGGTTTCAAATGTACCCGATGGCACATTAAAACATTTTGCGTTTGATTTGAGAAAACATGTGCACCCATTTTAATATTATTAAATAATTTAAACAAATCATTCAAACATGTAAAATAGTAAAATAATTCTAGTCCATTTAAACCAATATTTCCACTGCATGGCCACCTCGAGTCCATCCGGCTCCTTATCCGCGATCTACGAGTCACCGAAAAATGTTAAAGGAGAAGGTGAGTCACCAAGACTCAATGTGTAACCCTTCCCGATTTAGTGCAACAACATACACAATTTATAACAAATTAACATGCACTAAACCATGCACCCAACCTAGCCATCCAAACACCTTTCTCTACCCCGTGTGGTACCAAACCACCGGGTGGTGGCAAACCACCGTGACTTAAAGTCACGAAATCCGTCATATTGTGGTGCCAAACCACCGGTGGTGCTAAACCACCGGTGACCCGAAGTCACAAATCAAATGATGGGGCCAACCCATCGTGTGATACCAAATCATTGGCGTCGATCCCATGATGTAAACTGTGGGCCAACCCACTCGTGGTGCTAAGCCACTAGGACGAGGCGCTATGAGGTGCCAAACCTCCGAGGTGCCAAACCTCCGTGACCGGAAGTCACGAAATGTGGTACTAAACCACCGGTGTCCGTCGACACAAATATCACTTCCCCTCCACTCGCTTAACCCACATCAATCAATGATATGCGTAATCATGCCAACATGTTCATTTAGCAACATAAATAGAGTTTACCATTAGCTATAACCATATATACCAAATATGTCATGCTTCCCAAAAGCATCATAACAACAAGGACTTACCTGGATCCTTGCTCATACCTTTTATGGTATTAAATCCCATATCTACACAAATCAGATTTAGCATACACAAAATACTTAGCACATTAATTAGTTATAAAGTGTGTATGTACACACTGATGCCAACGATAGCCTAAAACCCAGAAGAGTCAATCGGCCACACTAGGTTCCTTGCCCCTACACGTCCTTTGAATATTAGCCACCACACACTATGTGTTTCTGCTTCCCTACAATCGGCCAACACCATACTTTTAAGACTAAAGTCATTCGGCTTAATCACAAAATCTCGAAGGATATGTCGCACAAAGGTAGCACCTGCAATGGCCTTTCCAAAGGCCTAATGTCGCCTCGAGCGACTTAACTACCATTTCTGGTCGTACCGGACTATTGGGCCTAAAACCCGATTTCAGCCCATTCGGGCCCACACGCTCGTGTGGCCCACCTAACACAAATCTAGCCACGTATAGGAGATTCACCTAGTCTAGTTCACTATATACTACACCATCATACAATTTTATTCAATTGGGCCCACGGGCCCATTGGGCCCACTTCGGCCCATCATGGCCCAAGCAGCCCCAACCCACAAGAATACTACTAATGGCCTCAACTATCGCGTCGAAGCCCCACACGTGCGCTCGCACGCTCGTGTGGCTACTATTGTCGTGACCGGTACTTCGACATTTGCTGCTCTACAACTAGAGTAGAGAGAGTTACACACCTGATTGGAATCTGGTGCTAATCCGCGCTCCGACCACTCCTGTGCCCAAACGCCCTCCAAGGTGTATTCATCCTCCTCCTAGAATGGCTATATATATAGCTAGCTTCTCACCTTCCTTCTTTGTATCTTTTCGATGTGGGATCCTTCCGTCAGCAGAGTTTAAATCCAACTCAAACTCTTCCCGTCCAATCCGCAAAATAAATACTCATTTGCTGATCCCGAGACTTGAACCTCAGACGTCTTACCAGCTGTAACGCCACCTTGCCACTAGGCCACAAGCTCCTCTTGTGTCTAAAGCCATGTGCAACTAAATATAAATCTAATGCCAAATTCTAAAGTCCATTTAAAAAGAAAACCAAAATGCAAGAGCCAAGACTTGAACCTTGGACCTCCTTCCTTCCCTGTGGCGTCATCCCCTTGTCTCTTATGTGGCGCCACTTTGCCACTACACCACACACTCCACTTGTGTCATTTTTCTCCACATTTTATTCTTAAGGCCTACCTGCCAACTTCCAGGGTTTTTTTCACCTAAAACCAAAATTTCCCTAAAGCCAAAGTTCGATCCCGGGACTTCATAGAAGCCTTCTAACCTTCCAAAATCACTTATCCAATAGGTCCAACTTGCATTTAAGCCAATCTCTTGTTCTCTAAAAATTTTAAATCAAGGCCAATTGGGCCCAATCCTACTAGGCCCAATTTTGGGATGTTACAAAGAAAGTAGTTCATGAAGATCGAAGGATTCAGATCGGTGATCTAGACGAGTCGAAGACACACTTCAAGGAAAAATTAAGGATACACGACGAAGAACTGGAACCACACAAGGTAAAACCAAAGGAGCCCCCAAAAGAGCTCATAGGAACAACAAACCACTTCAAAATAGGAGACCAGGTACTGTTAGATAAGGCAGATCCTCGAATATCTCCTCCGGACCCTAACACAAACAAAGAAATACCTTTTAGGGTAACCAGTGTTTTTCCATACGAAACAGTCGAGGTAAGTAATCCTATTTTTGGTACTTTTACTATAAACACATCTCGACTTAAACTTTTTGATGAGGATAAAACTGATAGCATGAGGAAGGACTTCCAACTCCTCAAACCACCCTGATGATGCGAACGAGAGGAAAGTCTAGCTTAAGACTATAAACGAGCGCTTCTCGGGAGGCAACCTGAACACTAACCCATTAACTTTTACATTTTTACATTTTCTTATTTATTCTATTTTATCCTTTCTTTATAGTATCTAGCTTTAAACTAACCAAAAGTGCATATTTCCAGGCCACACGGCCTAGCACACGGTCGTGGCTGTGGCCGTGTGGATACCTCGAATTGCCGTACTGACATGGCAGAGGTGGTACGAGTCAGAGAGAATCAAATCTTCGAAGTCACGAACTCCAACCACTGCCCCACGGGCACCGACAGAATGCCACGACCGTGCGACTCGGCCGTGGATGACACTGACTTATCACCAACGGGCGTGGCAATCTATAAAACGGGCGTGGGTGAACCAACACGCCTATACACACGACCGTGCAAGGCGGCCGTGTGAATCGACAAGCCTAAGGAGCACGAGCGTGGGATGGTACCAGGTTTAAAAATCTATTTAACCCCTTCCCTTCCCTCTTCTCCTATTAACTTTCAACCTTCAAGTTTTCATTTTTTTTTCCTACTCCTTTTCTCCATACCCTTGAGCTACACCAAAACAATGCCAAAGAAGCGGAAGATGCCAAGCAAAGCCTCCCTAAGGGAGACCAATTTATATAAGTTCATGCCGGCCTCTTCAATCACACGACAAGCGAAGGACGTTGAAGGCCATTTAGTTTTTATTTCATTTTTCTCTTTTTCTTCAATTTCCTTATCTTTACTTCTCTTCTACTTAATTTAACTTATTTTACTTTAGTTTCTTGATTTTAGGTTCTAAAGGCTGCTAGGGAATCACACCACGACCACCACCATATCCCCAGCCTTAGAAATCACACCCAACAATAAGGACTCTACGGTCTATACATCTTTTCTTTTAATTTTATTTCAATTTTTATTTTTCTTCACTTTAGCTTGCTTTTATTTAATTCTTTAATTAGTATAGTTTTAATTATTATTATGACATCCTGGCTAATCCTCCATGAGCTACCCAATTTCTTCATCTAGCGCAGGATCGTCATCAAGAACGCCCCTCCAACTTATCTTTCACCTCCAATTCGAGGATTTCATCCATAATTCAGGAAGTTTCACTTCTCTCCATATCTTTTGAATTTCTACTTAATTTTCTATATATATATATATATATATATATATATATATCTTTGTACATTGAGGACAATGTACATCTTAAGTGTGGGGGGATGAACAACCTAAAAAGGTGCCAGACTTTTTGCATTATTCTCAAAATCCTGAATTATGTCTTGTTTCTTAAAGTAAGTTTCTCATATTATCATTATAATGAAATTCCTATGATTTATGATTTTTATTGATAAGTTTTAGATTAATTCATTGATAATTGTGCATTGATAATTAAATTTTAAGATACTAAAGAATCAAGCATGATAAGTCCATATTTTTTCAATTAAAATTTGCTAGGTTTTCGAACTAAGTTTAAATATTACTTTGAAGTTTGAAATTTACGAGGTTGATGTCAAAAATACCCATAATTTTTTTGAGTTTTTTAGCCTTATAGAGCATATATTCTTTTTCATGCTTACTTTATTGATTATGAGTATGTCAACATTGATTTGTTATTCTAGAACTTGCCTCGTTTATACATATCGAGACCACACCCATGATTTGATATACAGAGATGATTAAGGCACCTAGGTATTAACCCACTAACTCCATTAAAAGCCTACCCTCATAATTAACCCCTAGTGAACCCTTTTTAATCCTAACAACCCTTTTTATTGACATAACCACTAATATTAACCCAGAAACCCTTTGTTTTTGTTATCCCCATTCCTTTTGACTACCCTTATATCGAGATTTGATTTGATTAATAGCCTAACTATGTTCTTTTATTTTAGTAATTTATCCTTTGTTATGTATTTATGATTTGTTCTTAAAAAAAAGAGAAAAATCAAAAGTATATTCATTATCCATTATTAGTTGTGATTAAATGAGCTTATACGTTTGAATTCCAAATATTGAAGAAGAAGCTCATATTATTAGTATTATTAGCATTCATTTAGTTCATTGTTTCTAGTTAGGTAATTTTTCAAATACAATCTCGATTCTAACCTTCTAATTCAGCCTCTATCCACACCTTAATCCTAGCCCCGTTACAACCCTAATTAAAGACCTTTTGATTTGTGCATCATCTCATATTACAGTGGTAGAGACTTGATTTTCAGGCAAACCTATGGGATTAACTTTTCATGTTCGACTTTTGAGTGCCTAAATTTTGAACCTTAAACACTTTGAGTGATTTGAGTGAATCTTTTGTGAGGATGTCAATCCTTGTCGGTTTTGAATTAAAGGTAATTATTTAGATAAGGGGAGACGCCTATATTTTCGAGCTACAAATCTATGAATTAGATTGATTGAATCCTTAGAACTCTTTGAATTGAATTATCCATGTATAAATTATCTATGAATTATGATGAAACATTGTTGATAGGAATTATGAATTATAGAAAGTTCGTTTTAAAGGTAAGATGAGAATTTTTCTTGAGGACAAGCAAAAGCTTAAGTGTGGGGGTATTTGATAAACCGAAATAGTAACATATTTTAATCCCACAATTAGTATGCTTTTGGATGATTTATCCCTTGATTTATGTAAAAAGGTGCTCTTAATCCTTTCTTTTCATGTCTTATACTCAGGAAAACACCCAAGAATAAAGAACGAGAAACGGGCTCAAAACGGACCAAAATGGGCCAAAGAAGAAATCGACACGGCCTGGACTAAAGCCCACACGGTCGTGCCTCCCCAATATACTAGAACACGGCCTGAAGTCGATCTACACGGCCGAGCCTCACTAACGGAGTCCAACACGGCCTGGCCACGATTCACACGGGCGTGTGCCATGGCCGTGCCCCTACCGTGGAGGAGAGTAATTTCACTCGGAAAAGGATACTTAGGGGCATAGAAACCTATTTCAAAAGCCTATATAAAGACCCTAAGTATAACCTAGAAGAGGGCGGTTAGCTAGGCCAAGGAGCCGAGCTGAAGAGGTCAGATTTGTGGGAAACTCTCAAGGGATAGCCAGTTGATCCATCTCAAGAAGCTGGAATTCTACTCAAGACGGAGGATCTCCTCTTCAATTCCTTCAGGGAGTTTTAGGGATTTCTTATGTTTTGTTTTATCTTTTCTTCTGAGATGTTTTTCTTTATTATTATAAACTAAACCCTTCAGATACCTGAAGGGGGATGAAACCTAGATGAATCTTGTTATTGTTTTCTAAACTATATGATAAATACTTGATTTGTTCTTGATTATGTGTGCTTAATTCTTGTGTTGATATTTTGCGGATATTAATTCAAGTTGAATGTGCTTAGGTGGTGGAGCAAAAGTCCCTGCTTAAGAGTAGATCTAGCATAATTAAGCGGAGTTGATCGCACGCCTAGAGATAGGGTGACGAGATTTTGCTGGATTAGGGTGAAACCTAATATGGGAGTCAATAGATCGATTTACTGCTATTCTAGGGGTTTTAATTAGAAAGAGATTTCAATTAATCAACCTAGGGTTAGACGTTATTCGCCTCGAGAGAGGGATTAATATAAATTAGGGAGTCCTATGGATCAAGTCAAGTGAATAAATCGTCTGGTTCAGTGTTGGATAACAAGTGAAGTCTAGGTGGATTCTTCCTAAGTGTATCGTCTTAATCAACTGAGTTTTTCCCAAGTATTTCCCCAATTCATTCTTTTTGTCTTTGCGTTTTTAGCTTAGTAATTAGTTAATTTAGATTAATAAACAACTTCACTTATTTTAGGCTAAATAATAGAAAGAAAGTTAGTATTAGTACTTTTAGTTCCTTTGGGTTCGACAATCCGGTCTTGCCTAAGCTATGCTACTGTTCGATAGGTGCACTTGCCTCAATCGTTGTTATAGTTAGTTCCAGGATCGATCATTATAAATTTAAAACTCTGAAATACAACGATAAGTTAGTGCCGCAACCGGTGCTAACATTGGGAGTGTAGGGATGGCGTGGGTGATTTATTCCCCGCAGGTAGTGCAGGGTTGGACGGAGGCAAGTGCAGGGTTTGATGGGATGGGTTAGCATGCATCACACATTATGCATATGAAATTGATTCTGACAAGGGCTAAGGCCCAAGTGTGATTGTACTCGGCTTAGACCCACACACATTGTTCTGTTACTGTTTTGGGCTCCGGCTCAGACTGATTCTGAATTCGGTCTGTTTTACTAACTGTTTTAGTTAGGAGGGGATTGCACACTGAGTTTTCGCAAACTCACCCCTTTTTTAACTGTGCAGGTAATCCCCAGTTTTAGGAGGATCGGTGCTGCGAGGGACTCAGAGATGGCCACACGACTGCCTTTGGACTTCAGTTATGCTTTAGATTCCGTTTTGGATTTTAAATTTTGTAATAAGGCCTCTTTAAGGTTCTGGGTTTTAACTTGGGGTTTTTATTTACCTTGAATTATATCCGTTAGAAGTAAATCACGGTTTTCCAAAATGTTAACTGTTTTAAAACAATACTACGGTTTCGCAACATTTTCGAAATGGTTTCGCGACTTAATCATTTTCGTAAATTGATTACTCTCAATATTAGCTTCCGTAACTGAAAAGATATTTTGGGAATAAAATTAATAATTTTTCAATGTACCACATTTTAAAAATAAACTAGCGTAACTGGGATTTTACTTAAGCTTTTAAACAAGAAGGGTTTTCAATGAAAACATGGTTTTCGAAAAACACTTCAATGTGACACGCCAGGTTCGGGTCTACCTTCTAGGCCGGGTTTGGGGTGTTACAGAGGGCATATTGGTTAGGCACATAGGTTGAATGTGAATTGCCATATTTTGACATATTTTGATACATTTTGAAAAAGTTTATGTGATGGTAAATGCATGGCTTGGAGTCTAAGAAATTGTGGGTGATTTGGCTTGTGTTTGAAGGTATTTTGGGCACACGCAGTCGTGTGTTCCACACGGTCTTGTGTCCCATACGGTTGCATGAGATGGCCATGTTGCCTCTTTGATTTTTGGTACAGGTTTGTCCACATGGCCTCATAGAGTTACACAGCCTAGCGACCTGGTCGTGTGACCATGATTTACATGGGCCTAGGTTGTTACACATGGTCATGTGTCCCACACGGTTGCATTAGATGGCCATGTTGCCTCTTTGATTTTTGGTGCAAGTTTGTCCACACGGCCTCAGAGAGTTACACAGCCTAGTGACATGGCTGTGTAACCCTGAGTTACACGGGCATAGGTTGTTACACAGTTTGGCCACATAATCATGTTCTTGAGCCACACAAGCTGAGCTCCATCACACAACCGTGTGACCCCTATTTTTACTTTTTACTCATACTATTGTAAAAAGTTTCATTTTAATCTAAAATTGTTCCTGATTTGTTTTAAATGTTTCGTGAGCTCGAATTAAGTAACGTTTTGATTGAATAACATGGAAAAATGATTGCAGATGATTTATTTGGTTATTTTTTATTAAATTATGAACGATGTCAAAGTTTTATAGTTGTAATACCTTATAACTTGGGTCAGGCGACTGGACCGAGTATAGGGTGTTACAACTAGATTTGTATGAATCTTATAAATCAAGAGAAAACTTATTTTGTGTACATATTGTTACGTTGTAATGCCCTTTGGGCTAAAAAATGTCGAGGCCATGTATCAATGCCTAATGACCAAAATTTTTAAAGGGTTTATTGGCACCTTTATTGAAAATTATGTCGATGACTTGTTGATTAAAAGAAACTCGATACAATAATATATCTTTAACTTGGCTATGATTTTTAAGGTGCTAATAGAATACCAATTATTTTTCAACTCAATAAAATTCTCTTTTAGGGCCATGATAAGAAAATTTTTGGGGTTTCTAATATCAAACCGGGGTATTGAAGCTAACCTAGATAAGATACGAGCTATAATGGACATGGAACCTCCTACAACAATTAAAGAGTTACAATGGCTCAAAGGAAGGGTTGCAACTTGAAACAAATTCATCTCGAGCTTGACAAGTAAATGGATGCCATTCTTCCTGTTACTGTGAAACTCAAAAAAGTTCAACTGGGATCAGGAGTGTTAGCAAGATTTTAATGAGATTAAAAAAAATGTAGGAATTGTACCATTTTTATCCTGATCTGTAACAAGAGAGCCACTATTCTTGTACCTTCCTGCTTCAAATTACTCTATAGCAACTTTCTTAGTCAAAGAACACGATGGCGTACAACATCCAATATACTATATCAACCAAACCCTACAAAATGACAAACAAAATTATTTAAGGAATGAAAAAAAACATCATATGCATTGGTTATAGATCCCCAAAAAAGTAATCTGACAAATTTGACACCTTAGGACAACTAATATGGTATTGGAGCATAGAACTCAATGAATCTGGGCTCACTTATCAACCTTGACGAGCTATCAAGGTGCAAGTGTTAGTATACTTTGTGAAAATTACACATTTTAAAGAAAAGATACCTATGGGACAAGAATCCTCTACAGAAATACCACTTCAGCACTTGCCCTAAATTTTTAAATAGACCCTTTTATAGAAACTTGAACATTTTACATAGATGGATCCTCTATTAAAGAAATAGTAGAAGCAAAGATACTGTTAATTTATCAAGTCATGAGTGGCACTACTATTTGATTCTATCATTCCTAGTAACAAATAAAGTTAGAGTTAGCTTAATCCATAAAAGTTCAACACTTGAAAGTATTCATCAACTCACAACTCGTAAAAGCCAACTGTAAAAGATAAAGTCAAAGTCTATATGCTTTCAAAGATAGCTCACATTATGAAAGTGGGGTACCAAGGGAAGCTGTTGATTGAACAAGTTTGTAAGTCGAGCTACAAATGTTTACCCTCCATTAATACTGTTAGTTTCATAGATTGTTGGATGAAACCAATCATCAGATTTCTAAAACACACATGGGAGGAAAAGAATCAACAAAAATCTTGGAAAATAGAACAAAAGTATGTTCGATATGTGTTGATTGATGGAATCCTTTACAATAAGTCGTTCTACTACTAATCTGGTTAAAAGATGCGAATGATGTTAGAAAGTTTACAGGTTACCAAGACAACCAGCTGAGATGTTAAAAAATATCTTCAATCCGTAGCCATACATGACTTGGGGTATTAATATGTTGGGTCCATTTCTATTGGTCACAAGGAAGCAAAATTTCTTATTGTTGCTTGTGAATATTTTATGAAATGAGTAGAAGTAGAACCCATTGCAACCATCAGTATAGGAGCTGTAGAAAGTTTTCTCTTTAAAAATGTCTTACGTCAATTTGGAAAAGGCACGCAATTAAATTTATCGCTCAATATTTACATTTTTTTTCAATTTGGCCCTTGTTCTTATATTTTTTTTGTGCTAAATTTGACTTTTAACTTTTCAAATAGTCAAATCTCTTTTTCTAAACATAAATGCTAACTAAAACATTCTTTTAACGATGTTGGCCTAACAACTCTTATGGCAGTCCATATTTACTACATTCTAACATGACACTATTTGTCTCACGTCAAAAAATAATTAAAATTATAAAAATATTTCAAAATTAAAAAATATATAACAATTTCATAAAAATTCAAAAAAAATTAGCATGAAGTACCCATGGATTTCCACGCAAGCTATTATGCTTAAAGATTTAACATTTTAGTCAATATTTTTGTTAACAAACAACAATTATACTCTTTCTAAAAGGTTGATGGTATAATTTAAATATTTTTAGAAGGTTGAGAGTCAAATTTATCTGAAAAAATAATAATGAAGGTTCATGTATAATTTTCTAATTTGTCCTAAATTATTATATTGTTTTAATATTTTTTTATTAAAAAAGTGTTAACGTAACCGCTCGTTTTCAGTGAAATCGGAATAGTAGTTTTAAAACCATAAATTTGATGTGAAAATATTTATTTTATTATTATTTTAATATCTACAGTATGTTAGCAAGGTCGTATAAAAATTTCGTGAAGAAATTTTATCGTTTGCATGCTTAATTTAGTAAAAAGGACTAAATCGTAAAAAAGTGAAAAAAGTAGAGTTCTAGTAGCTAAAGGTATTAAATAGCTATAGAACCTTAAAGTAAGAGTGCTTATATGGTAATTAGACCATTAAGTTAAATAGTGGATAAATATAGACATTAAATGGGTGAATTTCTAAGTATTAAACAAATGTTAAAAATGTAATTTAATAAATAATTCAAGTAAAACAAAGAATAACAAAAGCTATCATCTTGTTTTGTTATTCATCCAATGAAAATAGACTTAAAAAATCCATGGAAGGAGCTTGTGCATTCGGCTAAGGTTTTCTAATGCATGTAAGTGAATTTCGCTCCTTTTTTTAATGATTTTTATGTTTTTGAAATCGTTGTAGCTTAATCTAGCTAGCCTAGGAACTAATTTGCAAAACTGTTAAAAGATTAAAGTTTTACCGTGAATGTATTCATGTTGTTTTTGATGTTTGATGAAAGAAAATGAATAGTTGTTGATAGATAAACAACTTTTATAA
This sequence comes from Gossypium sturtianum, assembly GCA_025698515.1. Lineage (NCBI taxonomy): Eukaryota > Viridiplantae > Streptophyta > Magnoliopsida > Malvales > Malvaceae > Gossypium > Gossypium sturtianum. The sequence continues at coordinate 28,736,977 of CM046955.1, read as the reverse complement.
AGTGAATTTTGTTGAAAATGTCAAATAGGGATTTATTTGTAAAATGTGTAAAATATATGGTAAAATTGTGAAATAATGAATTGTATGAGTTTCTATGGACATATATGAAATTCGGCTAGCTTGGGGTAGGGATGAAATTGCATGAATTTCTATTTATGAGCTTAAGGGCTAAATTGTAAAGAAATTAAAATAATAGGGCAAAAGTTTAATTTTGTAAAAATATGAATTTTGGATTGAATTGTATAGAAAAGGTATTAAATGGATTGATTTTATTAATTTAGATTAGGATAGACCTCGTACAGCTTTAGATCGGGGTAAATATAAAGGTTCGAATTAATCGACTCTGTTTCTACGCTCTTATTGTCGAGGTAAGTTCGTGTAATCGCATAATGTTTATATGCTATCTATTGAACTATATATATTATGGTTTATTATGTAAATTCCTATTGCATATCCAAATATGTTACGATGACTACCGAGCCTCGTTTGAACCCCAGGAATTCGTAGGATACAAATGACATGTCATTAGGATTTACATGTTTCAGGTGCTGGTCTTGAATTTCCTACCAATGGCTGAGGTTTGACATGTGTTACAGATACTCCACAGCTCGTGTGAGCAGCATCGTGTAGCTTACATTCTGACCCACAACTCGTGTGAGTAGGCCCATGTCACAGCTCGTGTGAGCAACTATATATATGACATAAAAGATTATGATTATATGATCAGCACACTTCGTGTGAGCTATCCCGCATATCTGATGATATTCTAAATAGTTCAACATGCATGAATTGACAAGTATATGGTAAGTGTTCTATATGAACTAAAACATGTATGTATGAAAGTCATTGAAATGATGAGCTACATGGAAAATATGCTATGTTGTGATGGATGTCAAATCCAAATGAATCATGTTCAAGTTTAATGGCTATACATGTTAAATTGCCTATGAATTATGTTCAAGTATGCTAACACGTTTGTGTTGGTGCTTAGGCAGTGGCCAAGCTATTGGTTGGATTATGCCATGTTAAATTTTAATGTTATATATGGTAAGTTAAGTTTATGTTATACGAACTTACTAAGCATTATATGCTTACATGGTTTTCTTTTCATGTTTTATAGATAATCGAAAGCTCGTTCGATTTGGAAGCTCTCGAAGACCTATCACACTATCCCGCGACTATTTTGGTAGATTTTGAAGTTTTGAATTATGGTTATAATGGCATGTATTGTAACATCCGGGATTTATGGCTTATGCATAATTGCTGAATTTTACGTGAAAGCATGCCTATGTGTATTATAGGTATGTTTTATGAATTTTGTGAACCCTAGTGTGTAGTCAAATGCCTTAGAAATTATTTGATTTTAAGCCTAAAAAGAGGGAGCTTAGCCTGATAGGCCTTAAGAGAAAATGTAGGGGAATTATGACACACAAATAGGCTTGGTTGAGTGGCTTGGAGGCGCCACTTAAGGCCTCTGTAAATGTCGCCACAAACAGGTGCAAATGGGCCAAGGTTCGAGTCGCATAGGAAGCTAATTAAAGTTTTTATTTTTGCGGCAACAAGGGAAGTAATGGATGGCATGGGGAGACTAGATGGATGAGTTTAAGATGTGGTCTAATCCTTTTAAATTTTGGCTAAGGTGGAAGATAAATGATGATTTATTTTGAATTATTTTTGAATGGGTAAGAAGAGAGAAAAGAGGAGAAAAATGAGGAAACTGATAAGGGAAGGAGAGGTGGCCGGCCTAGGGACTTTATTGATAGCATTTTAGGCTAGTGATAGTTTAGGGGTGCCGAAACTTAGTTCTCTCTTCACTTATCTCATTTGTACCGAAAATCCTTAGGAGTTCAACTAGCTTTCTCTGCTTTCCTCTTCCTTTCCTCTTCGTTTGACCAAAGCCGAATATTCCTTTCTTAAAATCCATCATTGCCGATTCTCTCTAAGTCTCATACACTCTCTTCTCTTTTCCTTTTTGATTCTCCAAAAGCCGAATCTCAAGGTACTCCTAGCCGATTATTCAGTAAGCCTCAAAACCGAATATCTCTGTGGTGTCAGGCAAAGGTGCTATCGATTTCTATAGTAAGGGTGAGATCAATACTATTCGGTTCCCTTTGTTTTTCTTTTAGCTGAAACTTAAGGACTAATCCATTATTGTTCTTGGCTGAAACTTTGAAAGATTATTCGGGATTTCCATAGTAGCCGACTTCTAGGGAGATCATCCGGGATTTTAGATCTGAGGTATTTCGGTAACTTCATAAGCTTAGTGACAAGTTTTCGGGACTTGATCCATCAAGGTAAGGGTATAAGCGTTTGGCCTAAGGCCACTTTCTAATACTTTTTGGTATAAAAGCCGATTCTAACAAGTGGGTAAGCAGGGAATTTCGACAACTCCATAATCAAGTGGTTGTTTTCGGGATTTTAGAATCGCAAGGTAAGTGGACATATGTATTCGGCCAAGGCCATATTTGGTGTCTTAGATCTATTTCCTACTTATTCAAAAGCCGAAACTAACCAAGTCTAGTGATTTAAATGTTAGCCGATTGCAAGGAGGGAAGACTACAAGTTTTCGGGATTTGATCAATAGACAAATCGGCAGCCAAGTAAGAAATTGATTACGTTAATCCTTCGGGATTTGGATTCTTAGCCGAATGGCTTTTCACTGACATGTTCTGGGTTGGCCGAATGTAGGGACTAAGATTTAGGACGTTAGATCGAGTTTTCGGGACTTCAGTAAACTTGCTAAGTATATCAGGTGTGTACCCCACACTATCTCTTAATCGATTTATGGTACCAACTTAATATATATATATGTTTATAATAAATAAGATGTAGCTAAGGTACCATGCAATGGTACTAAGTACTCAGGTACGTAAACCTACTCCTTTTATGAGTACGATATGATAAAAATATGTATGGCACATATGTGAAACTATAAGAATGTGAATAAAGAATATGACATGATATTGTATGTTTTGTATGACATGGGCATATGGGTTATATGGAAAGGGGAAGTGATTGGTGGTTTTATACCCCAATATCTGAATGTGGTGACCTCGGTCACATAATCTGAATGTGGTGACTTATGTCACAAAATATATTATGTGGTGGCTCTGCCACAAATTTATAAGGGCGATGAGCACGCTCACCGCAAGCTGATCGCTTTTGATGATGTGTAGCAGATGGAGGGTCGACTTAGTAGTCCCCACGGTGTGATGGTTGGTACGAGTGATGTAACACCCTAGTTTTAGGGGTTAGGCATTTGGTGCTTAGCTCAAGTGTTGGCACACTTCAGTGTGTGGTTGGGTAAGTTTTAGGGGTCCAGAGAACCCTAGGTGGTGGTAGGTTGCCTTAGAAAATTTTTAGTTTTAGGGGCTAGTAGGGGAGTTGGATGGAGAGGGCTTTAAGAGAATTTTTGGTGGGGTTTTAGCACAAGAAAGAGGCTTGGTAGAGTGGCTTAAGGACGCCACTTAGGGCCTTGTTATGGGGCGCTTCAAGGAGCAAAAAGGGGGCAAGGTTCGAGTCGTGGTAGAGGCATGAGATGCGTTTTTTTGTGTGTGTGCGTCATAGATAAGGGGGTCAAGTTAAAGAAGGTTTTAAGAATTAATTTGGGGTTTAGGACACAAGAAGTAGCCGGTCCAAGTGGTGCTCGTCGTGGCGCGCTTGGGCGCTGAGGTGCGTGTGGGCGCTGGTTCGAGCGACGGAAGCAGCATTTTGGCGTTTCATTTTATGTGCGGCTATGGGGCTGGAGAAAGAAGGGTTATAAATAAATGTTGGGGGTTTCTAGCATAAAATTCAAAGTGGCCGAGTGGCCTGGGCGTTGGGGGGCGCAAGGAGTGCGGCAGAAGGTCCCAAGTTCGAACCTGGTGTTTGGAGTTTTGTTTTTGTTATTTTGGGCAGCAAATTTGGTGGTATTGGACGGTTTTGGGAGGCTTGAAAGGTGGAGAAGACTTGGTCTTTGTTTTTTAAATTTTGGCTAGTTAGGTTTGATTTTATTTTATTTTATTTATTTTTTTTTTTTCAAAACATTTTGAATGGATGGTAGGGAGGTGTTTTAGGAAGATTTTGGGGCTATTTTTGGGGGTTGGAGCTTGGCCTTTTAGTATAAATAGGGGAGGAGGGATGCTCATTTCACTCATCCATCTGTTTCCTCTCTTCTCCTCTCTTCTCCTCTCTTCTCCTCTCCTTTGCCGAATTTCGTTCCCCATCTCCAAAGCTCATTGGCCGAACCTCCACTCTCCCTATTTCCCTTTCCTTTTCACTTCAAAACCGAATACACCCCACACTTCTTCTTTCCCTCCTTTAAAATACCTCTTTGGCCGAAATTGCTATTTCCTCTCCTTGATTTAATTAGTAGCCGAATCTACCCTTTGCCGAATTTTCTTCCCTCAACTTGATAGCACTTGGGACCGAGTGTTAGCTTAGATCTTTTCGAGTTCCGTGACCGAGATACTTGGAGTTTTAGTGGTCGGCCAAGCCTCCGTTGTAGCAACGATCGGTTTGGTCAAGTGGAGGTAAGGTTATTTATTAAGGTTAAATGCTTAGGTGGTGTTTTGGGGTTAACCTGTTTTCCTGATTAAGCTTTTGCATGGAGGCCACAACCAGTCAGAGTGGGCAAGGGAAGGCCCCTGTCCCAAAGTTCAAGAGAAGGGCGGTTTCTGCTGTACGTGATTGGCCACCGGGTGTGGGCCAGCAGCAAAAAGCGTTAAGCAAATAGCCGTAGTTTCGCTAGACGATAGCGTCGAGGATCGAGAGTCTAGAACTCCTAGTAATAAGGTGTGTAATTAACCATTGTTTCCAGGGTTCGAGTATATCTGCTTATGTTGTATGATGCTAATAAGTGCAGTTAAATGTGGAAATGGTACCCTTAAGGGGTATGAAGATGATCAGGTTAGTAGCAAAGTTTGTAATTATGTGAACACTGATTTTATTGTGTGAGTATGCCTATGATTACGAATAGCATGCACATGCATCATCTACGCATTATATCATGTTACATGTGCATGGGTGGGTTTATGAAAAGAAGGTACGGGTGTACTTCGAGTACGTGGTTGATGTCAGCTTTGTGCTACATCGTGGATTGGCGCTGACTGAGGTCGCGTTGTGGATCTTTGCGATTTAGTTCGCGTGGTTACCTTGATTGATATCGGCTTATGCCATATCGTGGCTTGATGGATTGCTGTGTGCTCCATCGTGGTTTGATGTTGGCTATACGCTACATCGTGGATGGCATTGGTTGCCTTTTGGAGGGAAAAGGAGAGGGTGACTCGATAGTCCCCGGTGTGTGGTAGGTCGGATAAGGGGTGTGTAGCGGATGGACCCTAGGTTTGGGTGGGTTTCATGATTGCATTATTCCATTTATGAAATGACATGAAAATGGGCCAAGCCCAATGAATAGGTAAGTTTTGGGGACATACGTGGACATGGGCCAAACCCAGTGATCAGTGGTCTAATGTGAAAAGGGCCTAGTCCAGTTTTTGTGTATGACTTGAAGGTGGGCCAAGCCCGTTTGTGGTAATGTCTCAATAATTATACTTGCATGTTGCATTTGATAATTGGGATGTTATGTGGTTTGCATGTGGGTGGATTTCGATGGTTTAGTTACACACTGGAGTCATTGTGACTCACCCAATCTCTTATCCAACATCGCAGTAGAAGGATGATCGGACCGGGTTGGAGTGGATACAAGGTGGCCCATGCAGAGGACGTTTAATATTTTCTTTATGCACTTATTTACCAAGTACTTGGAATCATTATGTTGTAATAAGAGCCTCTTAAGTTATTTGGTTTTCTTTTGGTAATTTATGTCTAAAGAGTTTTGGGAATAATGTTACTTTTATGAATCAAGCTTAAACCACTTGAGTCCGATGTTTCAAACGTTTTCCAACCTAAGCAAATTGACAACTAAGAGTTTTAAAAACGAAACCCCGAGATTTCAAAGTAACTTAACGGTTTGCAAACAAACATGCCCGTGGATTTCATGCGAGTAAAACTAGTCTAGGGAGTTTAGGCAAAAAGTTAAACGGCAACATGTTTTCGCTCAATAAGTCTTTCCCATAACATAACCAGATTCTTCGTAGTGTGAATGGGCCGGTTTGGGGATGTTACTGATTTAATATCGAGCCAGTTCAAAACTCGGCTTTGAGGGTTTTGGGCCCAAAAATGTTTTCAAAATGGGCTTTTTTTTTTTTTTTTTGAGATATGGGTTTAATGAAATATTTTCTAGGTTATTCGGCATGGCACTGTACCTCACCCAAAAGTCCACCAGTAAGTACTTCGGACTTCAAGTGATTTGTTTGTATGAATGGTTATGGGTTTATTTGGGCTCGTAGATTAGAATATTAGGGCTATTGGACCCTAGGAATAATCTACTCAAACATATGCATAAAACTTAAGGTTACTAAACAAACCTGTGATTAAGTCGCCGAGTTAAGGTGTGGCAACCATTGTGCGCATGTCTAGGAGTGGATCCTAAGAGCCTCAGTACTTAAGCAATCCTCGTGACTCACCTCCTCTTCGCAGAATCCTACCTGGTGCGTAGCTACGGTTCACCTTAACCAAGAGGACTTGTTCATAGGCTAAACCAGCTTATTAAAACCCGAAGGGATTTGCCTCACTGCTTTTTTAAACCCTTAGTTTTAAAATTTCCAAAATCTACTCCTTGGGTTTGCAAGCTCTAAATCAGTTTTTGAACGATGTTTTCTCGATTTGCAAAATTTCCAAAAATACCCTCAGGAAAATGACGAAATTACCCCTGGGTAGGAAAAGGAAACTTGATTGCTCGAAAGAACTACTCTTGGAACCTTCATTGCATAAAATTGCTCGTGGATAAAACAGTTGAAACAATAATTTCTAATTCATAAAACTTTCTAAACAGATTAAATCAAGCGCTAGAGATGAGTTCTAGGGGACGCGGTAGAGGAAGAATGACAACTTGGAACCAGTAGGGTCCAGCTATGGGTCGAAGCGAAGTGCCGCCAAAGAAGGATGTAGAGGAACAAGACCCGATAAGTGAAGAGAACGCAGTTGTCGCAGCTATGTTACGCGTGCTTCAAAGCAAGTGGCAAGAGCTAGTAGGGGAAATGGAGCTCGGAAGTCGCGTGCCGAGAGGCTTAGGTCTAACGGGCAAGTTTTTAGGGAGTATCTGGAGTGGCCCCGAATGTAGCGGAGTATTGGCTAGAAGGAGTCGAGAGAATTATGGACGACTTGGATTGTGCCCCAGAGGAAAAGCTTAAAGGTGCTGTTTCGCTTCTTCGGGATGAGGCTTATCGTTGGTGGCTCACTGTCAAACAAGGAGTACCGGCAGAGCGATTGGATTGGGACTACTTTAAGGAAAAGTTTGAAGGAAAATATGTTGGAGCAAGCTACTTAGATGCGCAAAGGAAGGCGTTTCTAAGTCTGGTGCAAGGAAATAAGTCGATAGCTGAGTACGAAGCAGAGTTCGTGCGACTTAGTCAGTATGCTAAGGGAATTGTGGCCACTGACTATGAGAGGTGCGTCCGGTTTGAAGATGGATTGCGAGATGAGCTTCGAGTGCTGATCGCTCCGCAGAGGGAAAGAGACTTCGCGGTGCTAGTGGAGAAAGCTCGTATAGCCGAAGAAGTTAAGAGGACGGTAAGGGAAAACCGAGAAAAGAAGAGGAACGAGAATAAGAGAAATTTTGGGTCGTCAGCATCGTTTGGTAATGTCCAGAAAAGACCAAAGATCGAGAATCCTGCGCATGCACTTGTACCAGTGGATCGGAATCGTTCTTGTGCTCGATGTGGAAGACCTCACACAGGAGAGTGCTGGGGGAATAGTAAAGAATGTTTTCGATGTGGATCTAAGGCACATTTGGTCAAGAATTGTCCTCAAGCGACGAGGGGTCGTGGTTCAAGTCATGGAAGGAATGGTTCTGGTCGGAGTCAACCAAGGATGTGATTCTAGGTAAGCTCCTTTGCTTGGGTACTTGCGTTAATTGCTTTGTTTTGCTTATGAGTTAGCCTTTCCGGTATTGCTAAGAGAGGCGTTTCGAGTTTTGAGCGCGAGTTTGGGAGATTGTGTAGGTACGATAGCCTTAGTAAGATCAGAGTGCGCAGCATAAGCGTAAGGTGGTGAGATGGGTTGTAGGGACGTTTGCTAGTAAAGTAATTTCGAGGACGAAATTATTTTAAGGAGGGTAGAATTGTAACACCCTAGTTTTAGGGGTTAGGCATTTGGTGCTTAGCTCAAGTGTTGGCACACTTCAGTGTGTGGTTGGGTAAGTTTTAGGGGTCCAGAGAACCCTAGGTGGTGGTAGGTTGCCTTAGAAAATTTTTAGTTTTAGGGGCTAGTAGGGGGAGTTGGATGGAGAGGGCTTTAAGAGAATTTTTGGTGGGGTTTTAGCACAAGAAAGAGGCTTGGTAGAGTGGCTTAAGGACGCCACTTAGGGCCTTGTTATGGGGCGCTTCAAGGAGCAAAAAGGGGGGGGGCAAGGTTCGAGTCGTGGTAGAGGCATGAGATGCGTTTTTTTTTTGTGTGGCGTCATAGATAAGGGGGCTGGGTTAAAGAAGGTTTTAAGAATTAATTTGGGGTTTAGGACACAAGAAGCAGCTGGTCCAAGTGGTGCTCGTGCGGCGCTTGGGCGCTGGAGGTGCGTGTGGGCGCTGGTTCGAGCGACGGAAGCAGCATTTTGGCGTTTCATTTTATGTGCGGCTATGGGGCTGGAGAAAGAAGGGTTATAAATAAATGTTGGGGGTTTCTAGCATAAAATTCAAAGTGGCCGAGTGGCCTGGACGTTGGGGGGCGCAAGGAGTGCGGCAGAAGGTCCCAAGTTCGAACCTGGTGTTTGGAGTTTTGTTTTTGTTATTTTGGGCAGCAAATTTGGTGGTATTGGACGGTTTTGGGAGGCTTGAAAGGTGGAGAAGACTTGGTCTTTGTTTTTTAAATTTTGGCTAGTTAGGTTTGATTTTATTTTATTTCATTTATTTTTTTTCAAAACATTTTGAATGGATGGTAGGGAGGTGTTTTAGGAAGATTTTGGGGGCTATTTTTGGGGGGTTGGAGCTTGGCCTTTTAGTATAAATAGGGGGAGGAGGGATGCTCATTTCACTCATCCATCTGTTTCCTCTCTTCTCCTCTCTTCTCCTCTCTTCTCCTCTCCTTTGCCGAATTTCGTTCCCCATCTCCAAAGCCTGTTGGCCGAACCCTCCACTCTCCCTATTTCCCTTTCCTTTTCACTTCAAAACCGAATACACCCCACACTTCTTCTTTCCCTCCTTTAAAATACCTCTTTGGCCGAAATTGCTATTTCCTCTCCTTGATTTAATTAGTAGCCGAATCTACCCTTTGCCGAATTTTCTTCCCTCAACTTGATAGCACTTGGGACCGAGTGTTAGCTTAGATCTTTTCGAGTTCCGTGACCGAGATACTTGGAGTTTTAGTGGTCGGCCAAGCCTCCGTTGTAGCAGTCAGTTTGGTCAAGTGGAGGTAAGGTTATTTATTAAGGTTAAATGCTTAGGTGGTGTTTTGGGGTTAACCTGTTTTCCTGATTAAGCTTTTGCATGGAGGCCACAACCAGTCAGAGTGGGCAAGGGAAGGCCCCTGTCCCAAAGTTCAAGAGAAGGCGGTTTCACAGACGTGATTGGCCACCGGGGTGGGCGAAAGCAAAAGCGTTAAGCAAATAGCCGTAGTTTCGCTAGACGATAGCGTCGAGGATCGAGAGTCTAGAACTCCTAGTAATAAGGTGTGTAATTAACCATTGTTTCCGGGGTTCGAGTATATCTGCTTATGTTGTATGATGCTAATAAGTGCAGTTAAATGTGGAAATGGTACCCTTAAGGGGGTATGAAGATGATCAGTTAGTAGCAAAGTTTGTAATTATGTGAACACTGATTTTATTGTGTGAGTATGCCTATGATTACGAATAGCATGCACATGCATCATCTACGCATTATATCATGTTACATGTGCATGGGTGGGTTTATGAAAAGAAGGTACGGGTGTACTTCGAGTACGTGGTTGATGTCAGCTTTGTGCTACATCGTGGATTTGGCGCCGATCGAGGTCGCGTTGTGGATCTTTGCGATTTAGTTCGCGTGGTTACCTTGATTGATATCGGCTTATGCCATATCGTGGCTTGATGGATTGCTGTGTGCTCCATCGTGGTTTGATGTTGGCTATACGCTACATCGTGGATGGCATTGGTTGCCTTTTTGGAGGGAAAAGGAGAGGGTGACTCGATAGTCCCCTGGTGTGTGGTAGGCTGGATAAGGGGGTGTGTAGCGGATGGACCCTAGGTTTGGGTGGGTTTCATGATTGCATTATTCCATTTATGAAATGACATGAAAATGGGCCAAGCCCAATGAATAGGTAAGTTTTGGGGACATACGTGGACATGGGCCAAACCCAGTGATCAGTGGTCTAATGTGAAAAGGGCCTAGTCCAGTTTTTGTGTATGACTTGAAGGTGGGCCAAGCCCAGATTGTGGTAATGTCTGAATAATTATACTTGCATGTTGCATTTGATAATTGGGATGTTATGTGGTTTGCATGTGGGTGGATTTCGATGGTTTAGTTACACACTGAGTCATTGTGACTCACCCAATCTCTTATCCAACATCGCAGGTAGAAGGATGATCGGACCGGGTTGGAGTGGATACAAGGTGGCCCATGCAGAGGACGTTTTAATATTTTCTTTATGCACTTATTTACCAAGTACTTGGAATCATTATGTTGTAATAAGAGCCTCTTAAGTTATTTGGTTTTCTTTTGGTAATTTATGTCTAAAGAGTTTTGGGAATAATGTTACTTTTATGAATCAAGCTTAAACCACTTGAGTCTGATGTTTCAAACGTTTTCCAACCTAAGCAAATTGACAACTAAGAGTTTTAAAAACGAAACCCCGAGATTTCAAAGTAACTTAACGGTTTGCAAACAAACATGCCCAGGATTTCTGCGAGTAAAACTAGTCTAGGGGAGTTTAGGCAAAAAGTTAAACGGCAACATGTTTTCGTCAATAAGTCTTTCCCATAACATAACCAGATTCGGTCGTAGTGAATGGGCCGGGTTTGGGGATGTTACAAGTGATGTGTAGCGGATGGCATCTAGGTTTGGGTTTGGGTTTGCATCATTATTTCTAGCTGTTAAATAGGTATATGTATGATATGATCTGATATGCCTGATTCGTTGGGACTTAGTGTTGGTTGTACACATTGAGTCTGCTTTGACTCACCCTGCTAGGATCTTTTCAGTGACACACAATGATGGACCTGGTCGGCAGGAGCTTAGTGGTGGCCATGATCAGCTTAATTTTATTTTATTTTGGACTTTTCATTTCTAAGTATTTTTGGATTTATTTTTTTTGAGTTTTGTTTTGATGTAATAAGGCCTTAGTATGAGACTATTTTATGCTTGCTTTTATTTTTTTTTTCCACGATATTATTATTATTATTAAAACAAAGGTTACCTAAATTGTTTTTCAAATAAACGTTAAATGTTTTGAGATCTAAACACAAATAGTTTCCAGTATAAGGACAAGATTTTCAATTGAACCCAACACAAGCAAATCCTTCTTCAAAACCACACGAATTTTCCTAAGTAACCAACGGATTTTCAAATGTTTTCCCGAGGAACATACCAGATCCGGTCAAGGTTCGTGGGCCGGGTTTGGGGTGTTTCAATTTGGTATCAGAGCCCGGTTTAAACTCTCGGCCTTGGGTTTAAAGCCCATAACGTTTTCAAAATGAGCCCAAATGAATTTTGTGAAAACTTTTATGAAATGAGCAGGTTTTCTGGCATGGCACCTAAGTCTCCGACCCGAAGTCCACCAGGTAAGTACCCCTAACCATTTGTGTGATTTATAGTATGTAAAAGGGTACAAATGGAACGTAGAATAGTATATTAAGTACTTGGACCCTAGGACTAGTATACCCCTACAATTACATAAAACTTAATGCCTAATCAAACCAACCTATGACTAAGTCACCGAGTTAGGGTGTGGCAACCATTGTGCGCATGTCTAGGATTGGATCCGGAAGAGCCTGGTATTTAAGCAGTCCTAGTGACTCACCTCCTCTTCGCTGAATCCTACAGTGCGTAGCTACACGCTCACCCTAACCAAGAGGACCTATTCACGGGCTAAACTCAGTAACTAAAACCTGAAAGGGATTAGCCGTATTCTTATAAAAACCCTAGTTGGCAAAATATTAAGATACCTTGATTTGGAAAATTTACGAAATTACCCCTGACTTACAAAATTACCAAAATGACCCCGATTTCCAAAATTTCTGCAACAACACCGATTTGGAAAACAAATTCTCAGAAATAACCCCCAAGTTTCGCAAATTTTGAAATACCTTTGATTTATTTTTAAATTGACCCTGAATTATTACCAAAATACCCCTGTAGGTAAAATGACGAAAATACCCCTGGGATAGGAATAAGACAAAGATGTTTGAATATGAATGTGTGTTTGAATGAATGTGCTCCTCTAAATTAGGATAGAAGACTTGAAACTTTGATCGATCGAAAGAACTACTTCTGAACTTCTTTCATAAAATTTCTTCGCGGATAATTAGTGAAACAAGGACTAATTCATAAAATTTCTTAATCAGATCAAACGCAATCGTAGAAATGAGCTCTAGGGGACGTGGTCGTAATACGCAAGGGCGTGGTAGAGGCAGGATGGCCGTATCGGAACCCGTTAGATTGGGTCAAGGGTCTGAGAATGAGGTACCACCACCCCACCACCACCAACAGTGCTTGACAAAGAAGATCGGATAGGGATAATGCAATGACGCAGCGATGCTGCGGGTTCTTGAAATGGTAGCTGGAGCAGGAGGAAATATGGGAGCTCAGAAATCTATACCCAGTACGGAGCCGAGGTATTCCGTGGCGTATCTGGTGTGGCACCCAGTACGGCTGAGTATTGGTTGGAGGCAACCGAACGAATTATGGATGAGCTCGATTTAACTGCTGAAGAGAAACTGAAAGGGATGGTGGCACTACTTCGCGATGAAGCATATCAATGGTGGCTCACAGTTCGGGATGGTGCCACAGCTGAGGATCTCACTTGGGAATATGTTAAGGCGGCATACCAGAAGAAGTATGTTGGTACTCATTATGTTGATGCGCAGAGGAAGGCATTTCTGGGGCTGGTTCAAGGGAATAAGTCCATAGCGGAATACGAGGCTGAGTTCTTAAGGCTGAGTTAGTATGCTCGAGGGATAGTGGCTACGGAGCATGAGCGATGTGTCCGGTTTGAGGATGGACTGAGAGATGATCTGAGGTTATTGATAGCTCCGCAGCAGGAGCGGGAATTTGCCGTACTAGTGGAGAAGGTTAAAGTGGCCGAAAGAGTTAAAGACTCTGTAAGGCAGAATTCTGATCGGAATAGGCAGAAAAGAGGGTTTGGATCAGCAGGGTCAGCTGGGAACGCTCAAAAGAGGCCTAGAGTTGATGGGCCGCGAGGTCAGCAAGCTGGTACAGGAGGGCAGTACCGTACTTGTGCTGAGTGTGGGAAAAAGCACCTAGGAGAGTGTTGGAAGAAAACGGGAGGATGCTTTAAGTGTGGGTCTAAGGAACACGTGATCAAGGATTGTCCTATCAGGATAGACGGGGGCCGACCAGCAGGGCAGAATGTTAATCAGGCTGGTAGAGGTGGACAGCAGCCTCAGCGAGGTCGTGGTCCGAATGGTAGAGGTAACGGTGCTGGAAGAGGACGAGAAACACCGGGCCAAGGTGTTGGTAATACCCAGGCAAGACAGCCGGGTCTGGTATATGCGATTCGTCGAAAGGAGGATGGAGACGCACCGGACGTCATAACCGGTACGTTCCTTATATTTGGCAAGCCTTATTTTGCTCTGATTGATGTGGGCTCGACCCATTCTTATGTTGCATGTAGAGTAGTTGAAACTCTAGGCATAGCCTCTGAACTTTCGGATAGGGAGATGACTGTAGTAAGCCCATTAGGTCAAACTGTAGTGGTAAAAAAAGATCTTTTGGAGAGTATCGTTAGAGATTCAAGGAATGGTATTCTCTGTCGACTTAATGGAACTACTCTTCAGAGAATTCGATCTGATACTTGGTATGGACTGGCTAGTGGAACATCAGGCGGTATTGGATTGTGCAGCTAAACGAATGGAGTTAAGGACCCCGGAGGATGAAGCGGTAACTATGATAGGAGAAAGAAGAAACTACTTGTCTAATGTAGTGTCAGCACTGAAAGCTGAAAAGATGGTTCGGAAGGGATGCAAGGCTTTCTTGACCTTCGTTAGTGCATTGAATGCAAAAGAAGGGGGAGTTAGTGAAGTTAGAACCGTAAAGGAATTTGCGATGTCTTTCCGAGGAATTGCCGTGAATACCCCCTGACGGGAGGTAGAGTTTGGAATTGACTTGTTTGCTCGAACGGTGCGCAGATCTATCGCCCGTATAGAATGGCACCGAAGGAATTGGTTGAGCTCAAGGCTCAAATCCAAGAGTTGCTTGATCATGGGTTTATCCGACCCAGTGTGTCTCCATGGGGAGCACCGGTCCTATTTGTGAAGAAGAAGGACGGAACTATGCGCATGTGCATAGATTATCGTCAGTTGAATAAGCTGACCATCAAGAACAAGTACCCATTGCCAAGGATAGATGACTTGTTCGATCAGCTTAAGGGGGCAGCGATATTCTCAAAGATAGACCTAAGGTCTGGATATCATCAGCTTAAGGTGAAGGAGGCAGACATCCATAAGACGGCTTTCCGGACAAGATACGGACACTATTAGTTCGTAGTAATGCCGTTTGGGTTGACAAACGCCCCAGCCGCGTTCATGGATATGATGAACTGGGTTTTTCAACACTACCTGGATCGGTTCGTCGTTGTGTTCATCAACGACATCCTGGTATACTCCAAGTCTGAGGAAGAACATGATGAGCATCTCCGGATAGTGCTGCAAGTGTTAAGGGAGAAGAAGCTCTACGCCAAATTCAGCAAGTGCGAATTTTGGCTTAAGGAGGTTACATTCTTAGGGCATGTAGTGTCCGCAGAAGGAATAGGGTGGATCCTCGAAAGATTGAGGCAGTATTAGATTGGAAACCACTTAAGTCTGTGGCTGAGGTTCAGAGTTTCTTGGGTTTGGCAGGCTACTACAGAAGGTTTGTGGAAGGGTTTTCTTCAATAGCCGCACCGTTGACAAAGTTGTTAAGGAAGGAGGTACCTTTCGTTTGGGCAGATAAGCAGCAGGAGAGCTTTGAGAAGCTTAAGAGGGTGTTAACGGAAGCTCCGGTCTTGATTCAGCCGGAGGCAGGGAAGGACTTTGTGGTGTACTGTGATGCTTCTCACACAGGATTAGGATGTGTTTTAATACAAGACGGGAAGGTTGTAGCTTATGCATCTCGACAACTGAGGCCACATGAGGTTAACTACCCGACGCATGACTTGGAACTGGCGGCAGTGGTCTTTGCTCTTAAGGTGTGGAGACACTACCTTTACGGAGAAAAGTCAGTGATTTACACGGACCACAAGAGCCTTAAGTACCTATTGACTCAAAAAGAGTTGAACCTGAGACAGCGGAGGTGGGTAGAATTATTGAAGGATTATGACTGTTCTATAGAGTATCACCCGAGCAAGGCGAATGTGGTAGCAGATGCCCTAAGTCGAAAAGTAGTGTCAGATTTGAGGGCAATGTTTGCACATCTGAGCTTGTATGACGATGGAAGTTTGCTGGCAGAATTGCAAGTTAAGCCGATGTGGCTGAATGAGGTGAAGGAAAGTCAGCTAGTGGATGAGGACTTAAGTGCTAAGTTGCAGCAAGTGCAGAGTGGAGAGTTAAAATATTATGGTATTAATAACGAAGGATTGTTGTGTTTCAAGGGTAAGGTCTGTATGCCTAGGAACAAGGAGTTAAGATAGAGGATTCTTCAGGAATCGCATAGTAGCCCTTATGGTATGCATCCTGGAGGTACTAAGTTATACAGGGATCTAAGGGAACAATTTTGGTGGCCTGGTCTGAAGAGGGAAGTTACAGAATTTGTCGGCAAATGCTTAACGTGTCAGCAAGTTAAGGCTGAACACCAAGTTCCGTCAGGATTGCTTCAGCCAATCAAGATTCCGCGATGGAAGTGGGAGAGAATTACCATGGACTTCGTTAGTGGGCTTCCCCTTACGCCTACTAAGAAGGACTCGGTATGGGTGATAGTGGACCGATTGACCAAGTTCGCGCACTTCCTTCCGGTAAGAGTTCATTATTCTTTGCAGAAGTTGGCAAAGCTATATGTGGCGGAGATTGTGAGGTTGCATGGAGTGCCGCTATCAATTATCTCAGACAGGGATCCAAGGTTTACATCTCGATTTTGGAAGGCTCTACATCAGGCTTTGGGCACCAAGTTGGATTTCACTACGGCTATTCATCCCCAATGGACGGCACCAACGAGTAATCCAAGTGTTAGAGGATATGTTGAGGGGTCAGTGATGGACTTGAGAGGAAGTTGGGAGGAATATTTACCTTTAGCAGAGTTTGCCTACAACAACAACGCCTATCGTGCCGCGATTCGGATGGCACCGCATTTGCGCTGTATGGATCGGAAGTGTCGTACTCCTACATGTTGGACCGAATTAGGGGAACGCCAGGTTTTGGGGCCAGAGATTGTGGCTGAGTCCGAGGAGAAGGTTGAGGTAATTTGGGCACGGTTGAAGGAAGCATCTGATAGGCAGAAGTCGTATGCAGATCTCAAACGGAAGGAAATAGAATTGATGTGGGAGACCAAGTGTTTCTTAAAGTGTCGCCTTGGAAGAAGGTGATGAGATTTGGTCGGAAAGGGAAGTTAAGTCCAAGGTTTATAGGGCCCTATCGGGTATTGAAGCGAGTTGGACCAGTGGCATACCAGTTAGAGTTGCCTTCGGAATTGAAGCAGATACACGACGTATTCCATGTGTCCATGCTACGTCGTTATCGATCGGATCCATCTCATGTAGTACCAGTTGAGGAAGTGGAACTAAGGCCAGATTTGTCCTACGAGGAGGAGCCGATTCAGATCTTGGAACGAGATGTGAAAGTGTTACGGAGGAAGTCAGTTCCTCTAGTCAAAGTGTTATGGCGTAATTATGGATCGGAAGAAGCTTCGTGGGAGTTGGAAGAAGCAATGCGACAGCAATACCCTCACTTGTTTTAGCCAGGTAATTTCGAGGTCGAAATTATTTTAAGGGGGTAGAACTGTAACATCCGGGATTTATGGCTTATGCATAATTGCTGAATTTTACGTGAAAACATGCCTATGTGTATTATAAGTATGTTTTATGAATTTTGTGAACCCTAGTGTGTAGTCAAATGCCTTAGAAATTATTTGATTTTAAGTCTAAAAAGAGGGAGCTTAGCCTGATAGGCCTTAAGAGAAAATGTAGTGGAATTATGACACACAAATAGGCTTGGTTAAGTGGCTTGGAGGCGCCACTTAAGGCCTCTGTAAATGACGCCACAAACAGGTGCAAATGGGCCAAGGTTCGAGTCGCATAGGAAGCTAATTAAAGCTTTTATTTTTGCGGCAACAAGGGAAGTAATGGACGGCATGGGGAGACTAGATGGATGAGTTTAAGATGTGGTCTAATCCTTTTAAATTTCGGCTAAGGTGGAAGATAAATGATGATTTATTTTGAATTATTTTTGAATGGGTAAGAAGAGAGAAAAGAGGAGAAAAATGAGGAAACTGATAAGGGAAGGAGAGGTGGCCGGCCTAGGGACTTTATTGATAGCATTTTCGGCTAGTGATAGTTTAGGGGTGCCGAAACTTAGTTCTCTCTTCACTTATCTCATTTGTGTCGAAAATCCTTAGGAGTTCAACTAGCTTTCTCTGCTTTTCTCTTCCTTTCCTCTTCGTTTGACCAAAGCCGAATATTCCTTTCTTAAAATCCATCATTGCCGATTCTCTCTAAGTCTCATACACTCTCTTCTCTTTTCCTTTTTGATTCTCCAAAAGCCGAATCTCAAGGTACTCCTAGCCGATTATTCAGTAAGCCTCAAAACCGAATATCTCTGTGGTGTCAGGCAAAGGTGCTATCGATTTCTATAGTAAGGGTGAGATCAATACTATTTGGTTCCCTTTGTTTTTCTTTTAGCCGAAACTTAAGGACTAATCCATTATTGTTCTTGGCTGAAACTTTGAAAGATTATTCGGGATTTCCATAATAGCCGACTTCTAGGGAGATCGTCCGGGATTTCAGATCTGAGGTATTTCGGTAACTTCATAAGCTTAGTGACAAGTTTTCGGGACTTGATCCATCAAGGTAAGGGTATAAGCGTTCGGCCTAAGGCCAATTTCTAATACTTTTTGGTATAAAAGCCGATTCTAACAAGTAGGTAAGCAGGGAATTTCGACAACTCCATAGTCAAGTGGTTGTTTTCGGGATTTTAGAATCGCAAGGTAAGTGGACATATGTATTTGGCCAAGGCCATATTTGGTGTCTTAGATCTATTTCCTACTTATTCAAAAGCCGAAACTAACCAAGTCTAGTGATTTAAATGTTAGCCGATTGCAAGGAGGGAAGACTACAAGTTTTCGGGATTTGATCAATAGACAAATCGGCAGCCAAGTAAGAAATTGATTACGTTAATCCTTCGGGATTTGGATTCTTAGCCGAATGGCTTTTCACTGACATGTTCTGGGTTGGCCGAATGTAGGGACTAAGATTTAGGACGTTAGATCGAGTTTTCGGGACTTCAGTAAACTTGCTAAGTATATCAGGTGTGTACCCCACACTATCTCTTAATCGATTTATGGTACCAACTTAATATATATATATATATATGTTTATAATAAATAAGATGTGGCTAAGGTACCATGCAATGGTACTAAGTACTCAGGTACGTAAACCTACTCCTTTTATGAGTACGATATGATAAAAATCTGTATGGCACATATGTGAAACTATAAGAATGTGAATAAAGAATATGACATGATATTGCATGTTTTGTATGACATGGGCATATGGGTTATATGGAAAGGGGAAGTGATTGGTGGTTTTATACCCCAATATCTGAATGTGGTGACCTCGGTCACATAATCTGAATGTGGTGACTTATGTCAAAAAATATATTATGTGGTGGCTCTGCCACAAATTTATAAGGGCGATGAGCACGTCGGCTGCAGCGACTGCCTTCGATGATGTGTAGCGGATGGAGGGTCGACTTAGTAGTCCCCACGGTGTGATGGTTGGTACGGGTGATGTGTAGCGGATGGCATCTAGGTTTGTGTTCGGGTTTGCATCATTATTTCTACCTGTTAAATAGGTATATGTATGATATGATCTGATATGCCTGATTCGTTGGGACTTAGTGTTGGTTGTACACATTGAGTCTGTTTGACTCACCCCGTTGTGGGATCTTTTTCAGGTGACACACAGTGATGGACCGGGTCGGCATGAGCTTAGTGGTGGCCATGATCAGCTTAATTTTATTTTATTTTGGACTTTTCATTTCTAAGTATTTTTGGATTTATTTTTTTTTGAGTTTTGTTTTGATGTAATAAGGCCTTAGTATGAGACTATTTTATGCTTGCTTTTATTTTTTTTTCCACGATATTATTATTATTATTAAAACAAAGGTTACCTAAATTGTTTTTCAAATAAACGTTAAATGTTTTGAGATCTAAACACAAATAGTTTCCAGTATAAGGACAAGATTTTCAATTGAACCCAACACAAGCAAATCCTTCTTCAAAACCACATGAATTTTCCTAAGTAACCAACGGATTTTCAAATGTTTTCCCGAGGAACATACCAGATCCGGTCAAGGTTCGTGGGCCGGGTTTGGGGTGTTTCATGTATAGGTGAATTATGTTTGATGATCTAGTTGTTATGTTTGGCATGTAAATATGTTGTTACATGGTTGATGACATTTTGGCATTTTGGTGCTTTGATGGCTAATGTTGATATGGTCAAGTGAATGTGTGTTTTAAAAGGCCAATTTGGTGTGTTAGAAGTGTTTTGGCATATGGTTAATTGTGCTATGGCTTGGCATGAAAATAGGTAGTTTGTGTGTGGTTGATTTATGCCAAATGTGTTTATACTTTGGTTGATTGGATGATTTGTGATTGAGGTGCCTTTTGCCATATTGGTTGTATGAATTATTGGATCAATGATTTAGTCATGGTTAAGCATGTTTAGGTATGTTTTAAAGGCTTGGTGATATGTGCAAAATGGCTTGTGGATGTGTGTTTTTTTAGGGTGAAGGGAATGGCTTGAAATTGGCCTATTTCTAGTCCACATGGCCAAAAACACGGGCGCATGTCTCAACCGCGTGTGACACAGGGCCATGCAACACAGTCGCATTTTCCCTGTCGGTTTCAATGGGCTGCAGATCAGGCAGTTACACGGCCTAGCACACAGGCATATGAGGCCATTTCAAGAGTTACATGGCCTGGCACACAGGCGTGTGGCTTGGCCGTGTGACCCAAGTCAGAGAGTTACACGGACATAGACATGGGCTGGGACACGACCGTGTGTCCCTACTTCGAATGTCTACATGGCCTAAGACACAGGCGTGTGTCTCAGCCGTGTGACCCCTACAGTGTGAAAAATTCTATCTTTTTCTATAAAATTTTAAATCTTTCCGATTTAGTCCCAAATCGTTTCTAAAGTGTTTCTAAGGCCTCGAGGGCTCGAAATAGGGACGTTATACATGTGTTTCAATGAGTTTAGATATGATTCATGAAATGTATGTGTAACACCCCTAACCCGAGACCGTCGCCGGAACAGTGTTAAGAGGTATTACCTACCAACACAAAATTTGACATTCAATAGTCAATTTCTCAACCCATAAACCATGCCAAAAGATGCATCACATATATCAAATTCACTCGTGTTAAGACTAGCACATATCTAGCCACATCTCATGGCTACTTACAAACATCAAACATGATTCAAATGACCAGCCTATACATGCCATATTTAACTATATACATTGTTCCAAAATACCCCAAAATAGATTTGCCGATAGTGTGACTGAGATGCTGACCATCCCCTGATCCGAGCAAGCTTTACTGACACTGCAAAGCAGAGAAAGAAATCATACAGTAAGCTTTCTAAAGCTTAGTAAGTTCGAAATACAATAAAATCGTATCATCAAATTAAACCAATGTATACACTAACCATCACATAGATCATTTCTCTTATATTCATACCATATTGTCTATAGATAAAATACTCATTCATCCATCCATAGCATCATCTATAAACTCATCAACCACAAAGGTAAGATACATACCTTAGCTAACACATAGTTATTCAATTTCCAAGCTACTCAATGCTCGATATTACAAGTCGATCTCTCTATAAATTCCTTTCAATTTTTATCGCACACTCAGTGCCATCTACATGAGAAAAACTTATTGGTTATCCCACACTTAGTGCTTAATCTTTCCAACCAACTTATCTCGGCATCGCACACACAGTGCCAAATCTATAAACCAAAGCTTTCATATCATCGCACACACAGTGCTATTCATTTTTGTTTCGATCTCAATTTCGCACACTTAGTGCCATCGACTAAATTTCGCACATAGCATCTCTATTTCATACACATATACAGATTCATTTCATAATACTAAAACGTATCTTAATAACATGTATTATATCCGAACTTACCTCAGATGTCGAAATACCGAAACGGTCGATTAATCGAGTACTTTCTCTTTGCCTCGATCTCGATCCGAACCTCTCCTCTCTTGGTTTATACATATTCAAATTAAGTCCATTTAATCACTAACTCATTCAATTTAGTCCACACACACACATTTAGGGCATTTTACAAAATAGCCCTCACATTTTCACATTTCGACACTTTAGTCCCTATCTTATAAAATCATCAAATACACAAAATTTCAAAAACACATATGCTAGCCGAATTCTTCCCATGCTAATACAAGCTCATACATTTCATTTATTTCACAATTTAACCCTTCAATTTCTCATTTTCTCAATTAAATCCAAAATATTCAATTTCATGAAAAATTCCAATACAAACTATGTTAACCCAACACCAAGTTTTCATATTTCATTATCAATTAACACTTAGCTCAAACATTCATCAATGGCTCATCACAAAAACATCATCAATTCACAAAATTACAACATGGGTTAACTAGAGCACGAAGCAACGATTACAAAAACGTAGAAATTATCAAAAACCAAGTTCAAACATACCTTGAATCAAGCCTAACACCAAAGGAAACCTAAGTGTTCTTCTCCTTTTTTCTTTCCTTGATTTTTCGGCATAAAAGATGAGCACTTTCATCTTATTTGCATCTTTTATTTGTATAATAAACATATTATTAATCTAATTACTAAATTATCCCTTCATAAAACATATAAGACAAATATACCATAGGATTATTTTGTCATTTAACCACCCACTAACTTAATAATGGTTTAATAACAACATAAGGCCTCAACCTTAAAATGCCAACAACACTTAAGTGCTTATAAATCAACACACAGCTTTTACACCTTATGCAATTAAGTCCTTTCTTTTAATTTGGCACACAAACGATCAAATTATCACACAGAATTTTCACACCGACTATGTCACATATCATTCACACAGAAAATATCATAAAAATATTTTTACGACCTCGGATTTGTGGTCTCGAACCACTGTTCCGACTAGGGTCTAAATCGGGATGTTACAACTCTCCCCCCTTAGGGATTTTCATCCCCGAAAATCTTACCAATGAATAGGTGTGGATATTGCTCTCTCATAATGTTCTCAGACTCCCACGTGGCCTCTTCAACTCCGTGTTTGTGCCATAAAAATTTCACTAAGGAAATTCTTTTGTTTCTCAATTCTTTAGTCTCTCGTGCCAAAATTCGGATCGGTTCTTCAGTATACGATAAGTCTGACTAAATCTCAACCTCAGTAGGAGCAATCACATGGGACGGGTCTGATCTGTACCGTCAAAGCATTGACACATGAAACACGTTATGAATCTTTTCTAACTCAGATGGCAATCTCAATCTATAAGCAACCGGCCCAACTCGTTCAGTAATCTCATACGGTCCGATAACCTCGGACTCAGCTTGCTCTTTCGGCCAAATCGAAGTATTTTCATCCACGGAGATACTTTCAAAAACACTTTATCACCGACCTCAAATTTGATATCTTTCCGTTTCAAATCTGCATAAGACTTCTGACGATCTGAGGTTGCTTTGAAACTATCACGAATCACTTGCACTTTCTGTTCAGTCTCTTTTATAAGATCAACTCCGTGAATCTTGTTCTCACTCAGCTCAGTCCAATACAATGGGGTTCGACACTTTCGACCATAAAGAGCTTCATATGGTGCCATTTTAATGCTAGATTGAAAATCGTTGTTATACGCGAACTCAATCAATGATAAATGCTTTTCCCACGCACTTTCAAATTCTAGTACACAACATCTCAAAGATGTCTTCGAGAATCTGAATGATTCGTTCGGATTGACCATCCGTTTGTGGATGAAAAGCAGTACTGAAATGCAATTTCGTGCCTAAAGCATCCTGCAATTTCTTTCAGAATCGCGAGGTAAATCTCGGATCTCTATCACACACAATAGATAGAGGTACCCCATGCAATCTCACGATCTCATCCATATATATTTCAGCCAATCTATCAAGTGAATAATCTATTCTCACTGGAATAAAGTGAGCTGATTTCGTCAATCTATTAACTATCACCCAGATTGCATCTTTCTTATTCAGAGATAAGGGCAACCCCGACACAAAGTCCATCATAATTCTTTCCCATTTCCACTCACGAATCATAATCGGTTGTAACAAACCAGACAGAACTTGATGTTCGGCTTTGACTTGCTGACAAACTAAACACTTCGACACAAAGTCAGAAATGTCTCTTTTCATACCATGCCACCAATAGAGCTGTTTCAGATCATTATACATTTTCGTACTCCTCGGATGTACAGTCAAATGACTATTGTGAGCTTCATTCAAAATCATTTGAATCAACTCTGAATTTCTTGGAACACAAATCCGATCTCTCGAATCTCAAACAATCATCACTATCAACTCGAAATTCGATACAAAGATCTCGAATCACACCAACTATTTTTGCCAATAACTCATTATCAATCTTTTGAGCATCGATATCCGTTGTATAAACATTGGCTTTACTTTCAATTCAGCTACCACCGCACTATCATCACACGCATCTATCTCGATTACTCATAGCTCTCAAAGCGTATAACGATTTTCGGCTTAAGGCATCGCCTACAACATTAGCCTTACCCGGGGTAATCTATCACAAGTTCATAATATTTCAATAACTCTAACCATCTTCTCTCACGCAAGTTCAAGTCTTTCTCGAGTCATCAAGTACTTTAAGCTCTTATGATCGTGATAGATGTGACATTTTTCCCCGAATAGATAGTGACGCCAAATCTTCAATGCGAACACAATCGCAAATGCAATTCAAGATCATGCGTTGGGTAGTTCCTTTCATGCGGTTTTAATCGCCTTAAAGCGTAAGCAATGACTTTCCTTCTTGCATCAACACACACCTAATCCATTCAACGATGCATCATCAGAAACTATGAATTCTTTGCCCGATTCGGGTTGAATCAAAACTGGTGCTTCTATTAACAACACTTTCAATCGCTCAAAACTTTGGCCGGCACTTTTCTCACCACTCGAATCTAACATCTTTCTCAGAACAACTTTATCAATGGAGTCGCAATCATCGAGAAGCCTTTCACAAATCGCCTATAATATCCCGCTAATCCCGTAAAACTACGGACTTCGGACACATTCCTCTGAGGCTTCCATTCTAAAATAGCAGAGATTTTACTCGGTCAACTTGTATCCCAAAGAAATTGATACAAGATGTCCCAGAAAACTGACCTCATACAACCAAAATTCACATTTGCTAAACTTTGCATACAACTGTTTTTCACACAGAGTTTGTAGTACAATTCTCAAATGCTTAGCATGTTGCGTCTCATCTCGCGAATAGATCAAAATATCATCAATAAATACCACAACAAAGTGATCCAAATACGGTCTGAGTATCCGATTCATCAGATCCATAAGCACTGCAGGAGCATTGGTTAGTCCAAAAGGCATTACTAAGAATTCGTAATGTCCATACCTCGCTCAGAAAGCGCTTTCACATCGATTCTTTAACTCTCAATTGATAGTAGCCTGATCTCAAATCTATCTTAGAAAATACGGTGGCTCCTTTCAGCTGATCAAACAAATCGTCAATACGAGGCAATGGATATTTGTTCTTTATCGTCACTTTTTCAATCACAATAATCGATACACATTCTCATAGTCCCATCTTTCTTTTCACAAACAACACAGAGCTCCCTGTGTGAGAAACTCGGTCGTGCAAAACCTCTCATCACCAATTCTTGCAATTGAGATTTCAACTCTTTCAATTCGGTTGGGGCAATTCAGTATGGAGCTATCGAAATAAGAGCAGTTCCCGACACTAACTCAATACCAAATTCCACCTCTCGAATTGGAGGTAATCCTGGTAACTCTTCAGAAATACATCCGAAACTCACAAACTACGCATACGATTCAACTTTCTTTTACGACACCTTTGTATCAATCACGCACGCCAAATAAGCTTCACAACCTTTTCTCACATAGTTCATAGCTTTCATCGCAGATACAACAGCTGGTAATCCCTTCATATCACTGGATTCAATTCGAACTAGCTCACCGTTCTGACTTCTCAATTCAATACTCTTTCTTTTACAATTCACAATGGCATTATGCAGAGTAAGCCAATCCATACCTGCATTATGTCAAATTCATCAAAGGGAAGCAACATCAAATTAACCGAAAACATATATCACGAAAACATCAATGGGCAATTCTTGCACACCTTATCCACCAAAACACATTTGCCTAAGGGATTCGATACTCTAATCACAATTTCAGTAGACTCAACAGGTAGAGTCTTATTCAATACTAAATTCATACACACATAGGAATGAGTTGACCCCGGATCTATCAATGCAATAACATCAATATCAAATAAAGTGAAAGTACCGGTGATAACGCCCGAGATGATGCTTCCTCTCGTGCACGTATAGCATAGGCTCGGGCAGTGTGCTCGCTTCCGATCTCACAAATTTGTGTCATTTGTCTATATCCGACTTTCACTCACATTTTTGGTGCTTCTGGGTGGTCTACCCCTAGCTGTCACATTACTCGGTCTTTCATTCTGAACATTTTCTTCTTCGACCATCTTTGGGCAATCCCAAATAAAATGATCTCGGGATCCACATTTGTAACAAACTCTATTGTTGTACTTGCCCCAACACTCTCCCACATGTCGCCTTCCACACTGTCTGCACTCAGGCTTGTTACTCTTAACACTGCCAACACTTGATTCATTCGGAGCTTGAATTCGTGGACTAGTACTTTGTTTCAAACGATCTCTACTTGGATGTCCAAATGAAGCATTTGAACGGTTACTTGCATCTCTCAGATCTCTTAGTAGAAGGTTGAGAAAATTTATTCATCGATCTCTTTCTTTCATCACGAGCTTCTGAATCGGCTTTCTTCTTTTCCTTACTGAGCTCTTCAGCTTTACACGCTCTTTCAACTAACACAACAAATTCATTTATATCGAGTATCCCAACCAATAGCTTGATGTCTTCATTCAATCCCTCTATGAAACGCTTGCACATAGTAGCTTCGCCGAGACACATTCTCTCGCATATTGACTCAATCTTACAAATTCTCACTCGTGACTCGATAATGCACAACCGCCCTGCTTTCAATTCTAGAAACTCTTTACGCTTCGATCAACAAAACGTTGATCGATATGCTTCTTTTTGAACTCACTTTGAAAGAAATCCCGTGTGATTCTCTCTCTGGAACCACGATATCAACGTTTTCCACGGGCTTGTAAGTCGTGTCTTTCAACAAAGAAACTGCACACTTAATGCACTCATCAGGATTCAACGACATCTCATTGAATACTCTGATTGTATTCTCAAGCCAAAACTCAGCTTGCTCAGCATCATCATCAGATGTGGCCCTAAACTCCTCAGCCCCGTATTTTCGAATCTTATCTACAGGTGGTTTATTCAATCTGTTCGGATCTACAAAAAAATAAAGTCTTCAAAATGCTTTCCAAGCAACTCGAACCACTTCCCTCAAGCAACCTTTCAAGCTCCTTATCCACTATGCTACTAACTCCTCATGTGTTAGAATTTAACACTTAAATTAACTTAAGTGTCAGGTTCCCCTAATCCACTTCACTAAATTTTCCATACTAAAAATTATTCTAACTTCGTAAATAAATCCAAACCTTCACAAGACTATGCTAAGCACACAAACAATCCTACCCGAGCTAACACAAGTAACAAGATGACACTCAAATTTTTCCTAACACCCAGTTAAACCCGAGAATTCATAGAAACCTCGTAACCTTCCAAATCCACTTAACTAATAAATCCAATTTGCAAAAACACCATTCTCATTTTCTTAAAGATTTTAAACACTCCTAAGCTCAAGGTCCAATCGGCCCAATCCTACTAGGCCCAATTTTGGGATGTTACACAACCCATATGGGTGTGTTGATAGGCCGTGTGTCCCCTGCACTTAATTACGAGAATGTGATTCGTCACATGGGCCAGCACACGGGCGTGTGCCTTGGCCGTGTGCTAATTAAGATTTGGTGATGCCATAGTCAGAGATCTTCACGGGCAGGAGGCACAGGCATGTCCTAAGGCACACGGGCGTGTCCCTTGGACAACACGGGCGTGTGGCCCCTGTCTAGGTAAAAATTTTCAAAGAGCGTTTAAGTTTTCAGTTGAACCCCAAAACCTTCTGGGTGTATGTTTAAGGCCTCGTAGGCCCATAATACGAAGGTTATGATTAAGGAGGAAAGGGTTTTAGGTCGAAACAAAATTTTATATCCCGTAATTACATGTTCAAGGAAGGTCAAGCATGGTAATGCCTCGTATCCAGTTCCGGTGTTGGACACGGGTAGGGGGTGTTACATTTAGTGATATCAGAGCTACGGTTTAGTCGATTCTCGGACTAACGTAGCGTGAGTATGAGTCTAGCTATACATCCCATACGTAAGAGTACTTGTGTAATGATAGTGTGACAACTCCTGACAATTTGAATTGTATATATTTTTTTATAGTTGATGGATATTGATCCTGATCGAGCTACAGCTGATGATGCTGCAAGTAATGCGCCGGCTCCCGCCAAGGGATCGCGCCAGTAGAGAGCAGACTCGAGACTTTGTGATCGTTGTATTTCAGAGTTTTAAATTTATAATGATCGATCCTGGAATTAACTATAACAACGATTGAGGCAAGTGCACCTATCGAACAGTAGTATAGCTTAGGCAAGACCGGATTGTCGAACCCAAAGGAACTAAAAGTACTAATACTAACTTTCTTTCTATTATTTAGCCTAAAATAAGTGAAGTTGTTTATTAATCTAAATTAACTAATTACTAAGCTAAAGACGCAAAGGTAAAAAAATGAATTGGGGAAATACTTGGGAAAAACTCAGTTGATTAAGACGATACCCTTAGGAAGAATCCACCTAGACTTCACTTGTTATCTAACACCGAACTGCATTTTTTATTCACTTGACTTGATCCGTAGGACTCCCTAATTTATATTAATCCCTCTCTCGAGGCGAATAACGTCTAACCCTAGGTTGATTAATTGAAATCTCTTTCTAATTAAAACCCCTAGAATAGCAGTAAATCGATCTATGGACTCCCATATTAGGTTTCACCCTAATCCGGCAAAATCTCGTCACCCTATCTCTAGGCGCGCGATCAACTCCGCTTAATTATGCTAGATCTACTCTTAAGCAAGGACTTTTGCTCCACCACCTAAGCACATTCAACTTGAATTAATATCCGCGAAATATCAACACAAGAATTAAGCACACATAATCAAGAACAAATCAAGTATTTATCATATAGTTCAGAAAATAATAACAAGATTCATCTAGGTTTCATCCCCCTTCAGGTATCTGAATGGTTTAGTTCATAATAATAAAGAAAAACATCTCGGAAGAAAAGATAAAACAAAACATAAGAAATCCCTAAAACTCCCTGAAAAAATTGAAGGAGAGGTCCTCCGTCTTGAGTAGAATTCCGGCTTCTGGAGATGGATCAACTGGCTATCCCTTGAGAGTTTCCCACAAATCTGACATCTTCGGCTCGACTCCTTGGCCTAGCTAATTGCCCCCTCGACAGAGGGTTTCTGTCGAACTCCCCGAATAAGTTGCCCCCTAGGGTGTTTATATAAGTTTTGAGATGTGTTACTTGGCCTCCAAGTATCCTAATTTGAGTGCAATTCCATTTTGGGGGTTTAATTAGACTTTGGAGTGTGTTTCTTTGCCTCCAAGCATCCAAATCCGAGTAAAACTCCTCTTGGCCGCGGCAGTGACATGCCCATGGCACACGCCCGTGTGAATTGTGGCCAGGCCGTGTGGACTCCTTTCATGAGGTACGGTCATGTGGTCTTTGGCCCAAGCCGTGTCGATTTTGTGCTTTGGCCCATTTGGCCTGTTTTAAGCCCGTTTCTTGTTCTTTTCATCCTCCGATGCTTCCCTAAGTATAAAACATGAAAACAAAGGATTAAGAGCACCAAATTACATAAAATAAGGAATAATTCATCCAAAAGCATGCTAAATGTGGGCTTAAAATATGTTACTTTTACGGTTTATCACATACCCCCACACTTAAGCTTTTGCTTGTCCTCAAGCAAAATTCTCAACTCATAATTAAAACGAACTTCCCTCAATTCATAATAGTCATTGATAGTGTTTCATCATAATTCGAAGATAATTTATACATGGATAATTCAACTCAAAGGGTTCTAAAGATTCAAACAATCTAAGTCATACATTTGTAGCACAAAACATAGGTGTTTCCCTTCATCTAAATAATTACCTTTGATTCAAAACTGACAAGGATTGACATCCTCACTAAAGATTCACT
Source organism: Gossypium sturtianum (assembly GCA_025698515.1). Classification (NCBI taxonomy): domain Eukaryota; kingdom Viridiplantae; phylum Streptophyta; class Magnoliopsida; order Malvales; family Malvaceae; genus Gossypium; species Gossypium sturtianum. The sequence goes on along the minus strand of CM046955.1, from coordinate 28,707,060 downwards.
CAAATCACTCGAAGTGTTTAAGGTTCAGAATTAAGCACTCAAAAGTCAAACATGAAAAGTTAATCCTATAGGCTTGCATGAAAATCAAATCTCCACCACTATAATATGAGATGATACACAAATCAAAAGGTCTTTACAGGGTTGTAATGGGGCTTGGGTTAAGGTGTGGATAAAGGCTGAATTAGAGGGTTAGAATCGAGATTGACCTGAGAAATTACCTAACCAGAAACAATGAACTAAATAAAGGTAATTACATCAATTGAAATAAATACTAATACCACGAGCTTCTTCTTCAATATTTGGAATTCAAACGTATAAGCTCACTTAATCACAAAACTAATAATGAATAACGGCTATACTTCGATTTTTTTTAAGAACGAATCATAAATACATAACAAAGGATAAATTACTGAAATAAAAAACATAGTTAGGCTATTAATCAAATCAAATCTTGATATAAGGGTAGTCAAAAGGAATGGGGATAACACAAACGAAGGGTTTCTGGGTTGAAATTAGTGGGTGAGTCAATAAAAAGGGTTGTTAGGTTTAAACGGGGTTCACTAGGGGTTAATTATGAAGGTAGGTTTTTAGTGGAGTAAGTGGGTTAAATCCTAGGTGCCTTTATCATTTCTGTATATCAAATCAAAAGTGTGGTCTCGGCATGTATAATCGATGCAAGTTCTAGAATAACAAATCAATGTTGACACACTCATAATCAATGAAGTGAGCAAGGAAAAGATTTTATGCTCTATAAGGCTCAAAATCTCGCAAAAATTATGAGTGTTTTGATATCAACCTTGTAAATTTAAACTTCAAAGTAATATTCAAATTCAGGTAGACAACCTAGAAAATTTTTAATTTCTGAAAAATAGACTTATCATGCTTAATTCTCTAGTATTCTTAGAATTTATTTATCAATGCACAATTATCAATGACTTAATTTAAAACATATCAATAAAAATCATAAAATCATAGGAATTTCATTCTAATGATAATATGCGAAACTTACTTTAAGAAACAAGACATAATTCAGGATTTGAGAATAATGCAAAAAGTTTGGCACCCAATTTCAGGAATTTGAGAATAATGAAAAAAATTAGGCACCTTTTTAGGTTGTTCACCCCCCCACACTTAAGATGTACATTGACCTCAATGTACAAAGTTAGATAATAACACAATAATACTAAAATCATAAGATATAGGGAGAAGTGAAACTTCCTGAATTATGGATGAAATTAATGAAAAGAAACCGGATAGGATTGGAGGTGAACGTGGGGAAGCGCCTCGAACCGTTTGAACTTGAATCCTCAAGGTAGCCGGTCTGATTTTATTATATCCTAAGCTAAATCTAAATGGTATGAAGAATAAGAAGAAAATAATAAAGAAAATAAAAATAAAATAAAAATAAAAATAAAAATAGAAGTAAATAAAAATAAGAATAAAAGTAAATAATGGAAAATAAAAGAAGAAAGACAACTGAATAAGAAAAAGGAAGAAGGGGGGTCTAAATAGAGATTATGGATCTGGTGGTTGCCTCCGCCCTTGTACCTTCCTGTGATGGCCACACGGCCATGGCCACGACCGTGTGCAAGGCCGTGTGGTATGGAAATATGTACCTTGGTTAGTTTATGGTTAGGTGCTAAAAAGGAAAAATAAAAGTAAAAATAAAAAAATGTAAAAATTAATGGGGTTAGTGCTCGGGTTGCCTCTCGAGAAGCGCTCGTTTATAGTCTTAAGCTAGACTTTACCTCTCATTCATATGGTCATGGTGGTTTGAGGAGGTGAAAATCCTTTCTCATGCGATCAATTTGGTTATGGATATAAAGTTTAAGTCGAGTAGTGTTTACCTTAGAAGTGCTAAATTTAGGATTAGTTACCTCAACTGTTCCATCTGGGAAAATTTTGAGTACTTGATCTCCTATCTTAAGCTGGGTTGTCCCATCGTTAAGTTTCTCGTGGAGTTGCCTCGTTTTTGCTTCGTGTATTTTTAGTCTTTCCTTGAAGTGTGTCTTCCATTCGTCTAGTTCATCGATCCGAAGCTTTCGTTCCTCATGATTTTCTTCTTTATTGTCACGAGGTCTAGGATCTGGCATCTGCGAAAGAGCTTCAAGAAACGGCAAGTTAATAAGAAACTTCTTTGGAGGTATTCCTCTGTGTGGTCTTTCTTTGTCACATTGGGGTATGGCGCACGAGCTTGGTACTCTGTAATTACCGGGTTTGGTAAATCATGGCTTACCTCAACCTTACCTTCACTTACCACAGGCTCTTGCCTTGGGTTAGATTCCACTAATCTTTCACTGTCATGAGCTGTTACGGCTTGAATTTGCTCTTTTGGGTTAGTTTCAGTGTTGCTTGGCAAGCTTTCTTGTAGTTGTTCTGAGATTATCTTTGCAAGTTGTCCAACTGACTTAGTAGTTTCCCCAACTGACTTAGTAAGTTCCCCAACTTGGTTCTTGATCCCTTCAATCGATGTTTGTTAGTTTTTAAGTGTTGTCTCAGTGTCTTGGAGACGGGTAACTGTGGCTGCCATGAATTTTGTCAGTATCTCTTCAATGTTTGACTCCTCTTCCTGTTGGTGAGGTGGTTGTTAAAAATTTTGATCATCCCACGAGAAATTGGGATGGTACCTCCAACCTGCATTATAAGTGTTATCATAAAAATTATTTTGAGGTCTAGCATAGTTACCCATATAGTTGACTCGTTCGCTTTCCATGCCATGTCCGTAGGGTGGGTACTCGAGATTCGCCACGCCTCTTGTTTCACATCGCATAATCGATGTGCTGCGAGGAACCGTATAAACCATCAAATTTTTTATGTATCATCTCTAACTGGGTTGATAGCCTGGTTACTGCGTCGAGGTTGTAGATATCGGCTGCTTTTGTTGGCTTTGTCCTTTTAACTTGCCACTGATAGTTATTCAGTGCCATCTCCTCTATAAACTAAAATTTTCCTGAAAAAAGCAAATAAAAGAAACTTTAGCAAAGTAAAAACAATAAAAAAATAAAAAAAATAAATTGCAAAAAATAAAAATGGCTAAAGTAATAAAAATAGAGCTTTCTTAATATTTTAGTTACCCGGCAACGGCGCCAAAAACTTGATCGTTGTATTTCAGAGTTTTAAATTTATAATGATCAATCCTGGAATTAACTATAACAACGATTGAGACAAGTGCACCTATCGAACAGTAGTATAGCTTAGGCAAGATCGGATTGTCGAACCCAAAGGAACTAAAAGTACTAATACTAACTTTCTTTCTATTATTTAGCCTAAAATAAGTGAAGTTTTTTATTAATCTAAATTAACTGATTACTAAGCTAAGACGCAAAGACGAAAAGAATGAATTGGGGAAATACTTGGGAAAAACTCAGTTGATTAAGACGATACCCTTAGGAAGAATCCACCTAGACTTCACTTGTTATCTAACACTGAACCAGACGATTTATTCACTTGACTGGATCCGTAGGACTCCCTAATTTATATTAATCCCTCTCTCAAGGCGAATAACGTCTAACCCTTGGTTGATTAATTGAAATCTCTTTCTAATTAAAACCCCTAGAATAGCAGTAAATCAATCTATGGACACCCATATTAGGTTTCACCCTAATCCGGCAAAATCTCGTCACCCTATCTCTAGGCGCGCGATCAACTCCGCTTAATTATGCTAGATCTACTCTTAAGGAGGGACTTTTGCTCCACCACCTAAGCACATTCAACTTGAATTAATATCCGCGAAATATCAACACAAGAATTAAGCACACATAATCAAGAACAAATCAAGTATTTATCATATAGTTCAAAAAACAATAACAAGATTCATCTAGGTTTCATCCCCCTTCAGGTATCTGAAGGGTTTAGTTCATAATAATAAAGAAAAACATCTCGGAAGAAAAGAGAAAACAAAACATAAGAAACCCCTAAAACTCTTTGAAGGAATTGAAGGAGAGATCCTCCGTCTTGAGTAGAATTCCAGCTTCTGGAGATGGACCAACTGGCTATCCCTTGAGAGTTTCCCACAAATCTGACCTCTTCGGCTCGGCTCCTTGGCCTAGCTAACCACCCCCTCGACAGAGGGTTTCTATCGAACTCCCCGAATAAGTTGCCCCCTAGGGTGTTTATATAAGTTTTGAGATGTGTTACTTGGCCTCCAAGTATCCTAATCTTAGTGGAATTCCTATTTGGGGGTTTAATTAGACTTTGGAGTGTGTTTCTTTGCCTCCAAGCATCCAAATCCGAGAAAAACTCCTCTTGGCCGCGGCAGGGACTTGCCCATGGCACACGCCCGTGTGAATCGTGGCCAGGCCGTGTGGACTCCTTTCATGAGGCACGACCGTGTTGTCTTGGGCCCAGGCTGTGTCAATTTCGTGCTTTGGCCCATTTGGCCCATTTGGCCCATTTTAAGCCCGTTTCTTGTTCTTTTCATCCTCCGGTGCTTCCCTGAGTATAAAACATGAAAATAAAGGATTAAGAGCACTAAATTACATAAAATAAGGAATAATTCATCCAAAAGCATGCTAAATGTGGGCTTAAAATATGTTACTTTTACGGTTTATCACTTTGGGTCAGTGAGAAGAGGCCCGAGAAGCCTTTCTCTGAATGATGAGTAATTGGTATACAAAGAATATAAGAGCAAATTCGAACGCTCCACCCCTCTACCCCCGCCTATTCCTCAACCTACCCCTGTAGCTCCTCAAATGGTAGAGGTTGTAAGAAGAGAAAAGCCTCCGGTTGATAGGATCCAGAAGCAAGGAGCCGAGGAATTCAGGGCTAGTAAAGATGATGATCCAGAAAAAGCCGAATTTTGGCTTGAAAATACCATCAGGGTATTTGATAAGTTATCGCACACACCTGAAGAGTGCATGAAGTGTGTGGTTTCTCTTCTGAGAGATTCCGCTTACCAGTGGTGGAATACTCTTGTGTCGGTTGTACCGAGGGAAAGAATTACGTGGGAGTTTTTCCAAGAGGAATTTTGGAAGAAATACATAAGCCAAAGATTTATAGACCAGAAGAGAAAGGAATTCCTTGAACTGAAGCAAGGCAAGATGACAGTAACTGAATACGAGCACGAGTTTGTGAGGCTCAGCAAGTACACTCGGGAATATGTGTCCTCTGAAGCCATTATGTGTAAGAGGTTTGAGGACGAATTAAATGAAGATATCAAGCTGTTTGTCGGTGTTCTCAAATTGAAAGAATTTGTGGTGTTAGTGGATTGGGCTTGTAAGGCCGAAGAAATAGTGAAAGAGAAAAGGAAAGCCGAGATGGAGTCTCGTGACTCGAGAAAGAGGCAGATGAGCTAGTCATTGACTACCACCCGGGGAAGGCGAATGTACTCGCCGATGCTTTAAGTAGAAAATCCTTATTTGCCTTGAAGGCTATGAATACACGGATGAGTTTATCAGATGATGGTTCTATTCTAGCGGAGTTGAGGGCTAGACCAATGTTTCTTCAAGAAATCTGTGAGGCTTAGAAAGATGACAGCAACCTACAAGCTAGAAAAGCTTAATGCGATTCAAGTGTTGAGTCCGATTTTCGGATTAATCCAGACGTATGTTTAATGTTTAGGGACCAAGTATGTGTACCGAGGAACGATGAGCATATTCGTAAAGTTTTGCATGAGGCACATAGCGAATGTTTATCTGTACATCCGGGTAGTACCAAGATGTATAATGATCTGAAGAAATGGTACTTGTGGCTGAGTATGAAGAAAGATATTTCTGAATTTGTCTCATGATGCTTGATTTGTCAGCAGGTAAAGGCCGAACATCAAGTACCCTCGGGTTTACTTTAACCCACTATGGTGCCCGAGTGGAAGTGGGACCTATTTACTATGGACTTTGTAACAGGTTTACCGTTGACACCGAGTAAGAAAGATGCTGTATGGGTCGTAGTCGATAGACTTACGAAGTCAACCCATTTCATACCAGTGTGTGTTGACTATTCACTGGATAAGTTGGCAACCTTGTACATCTCTGAGATTGTGAGACTTCACGGAGTGCCCCTATCGATTATATCAGATAGAGATCCGAGATTCACCTCCAGGTTTTGGAAAAAGTTGCAAAAGGCCTTGGGCACCAAGTTGAGCTTTAGTACAGCCTTTGACCCCCAAACCAACGGACAGTCGGAAAGGTTAATACAAGTACTTGAGGATATGCTTCGGTGCTGTATTCTTGAATTTCAAGGCAGTTGGGAAAAGTATCTACCGTTTGTAGAGTTTACTTATAATAATAGTTTTCAGTCAAGTTTAAAAATGGCACCTTATGAGGCTTTATATGGGCGTAAGTGCCAAACGCCTTTATACTGGACTGAGCTTAAGGAAAACCAGATTCACGGGGTTGACTTGGTTAGAGAAACTGAAGAAAAAGTAAAGGTGATTCGAGACTGTTTAAAAGCTGCTTCTGACAGACAAAAATCTTACTCGGATTTAAAAATGAAAGAGATTGAGTATCAAGTTGGCGATAGAGTATTTTAAAAGTGTCGCCATGGAGGAAAGTTCTTAGATTTGGCCGGAAAGGCAAGTTGAGTTCGCGTTTCATCAGACCATATGAGATCACCGAGAGGATTGGGCCGGTAGCCTATCGGTTGGCTTTGCCGAATGAGTTAGAAAAGATTCATGACGTGTTTCATGTGTCGATGATACAACGCTACCGATCAGACCCATCACATGTAATCACACCGACTGAGGTTAAGATTCAACCCGACATGACATATGGTGAGGAACTAGTTAAGATCTTAGCACGGGAAGTCAAACTGTTGAGAAATAAAAGTATAGCCCTTGTGAAAGTATTGTGGCAAAGACATGGGGTAGAAGAAGCTACATGGGAGCCCGAAGAGGCTATGAGAAATTAGTACCCAAACCTTTTCACTGGTAAGATTTTCGGGGACGAAAATCCCTAAGGGGGAGAATTGTAACAGCCCGACTTAGGGCCTAGTCGGAATAGTGGTGCGAGACCACAAATCCGAAGTAGAAATATGATTTTAAATGATTTCATAAGGTTTATGAGGTGATTATATAATTGTGTGAAAATATCATGAAGAAAATTTATTAATTAGTGATTAAATTGTCCATTAGGACTAAATTTCATAGAATGGAAAATATGAGATTCTAGAAGATTCATGTATGAAATTGAATTATAAAAATTTCTAGAGGTCCTTATTTAGCAATTAGACCATTATATTTGATGATGGACAAAAATGGACATGGGAAGGAAAAATCTCAAGAAAGGGACATTAAGGGCATTTTAGTCATTTGGTAAATAAAAGAATTAAAAGGGAAAACAAGTCCAAAAACATGTCCATCTTCCTCCCTTGGCCAAAAATTTCAAGGAGCACCATAGCTAGGGTTTACTTTCAAGCTTGATAGTAAGTGCATCCTAGCCCTGTTTTTATTGTTTTTCGTATTTTTGAAACCCTTGTAGCTCGGTTTAGCTATTTTTAGCTATATTTTGAGCTAGGGTTTATGTTCAAAAATTTACCCATGTGTGACATGCATGTATTTGATGTTTTATGTAAGATTATGAAAGTTTGATGTTGGATAAACATCTTTTTCTAAGTGATTTTCATGAAAGATGCATGAAAAGGACCAAATTGTAAAAGTTATAGAAATGGTCATACATGAGTGAAATAGTGGAAATTGAATGTTGCTATAGTTGATAAAATGATTCGGTTAGGCTTGAAATGCAAGAAAGTTGAATGAAAATCATTTTACGAGCCTAGGGGCAAAAAGTGTAATATGCAAAAGTTTAGGGGCAAAATCGTTATTTTGCCAAATTATGAATTATGAGTCGATTTAGTCAATGTGAGTATTTAACAAGTGAAATTTTTATTATAGATCAAGAAACACCAAGCTTGAATCAAAATCGAGGTAAGAACAAAATCGAAGACTAAATCGAGCATCGAGACACATTTTGAGATTCGAGGTAAGTTTGTATGAAATTAAAGTTTATAATGCTTGAATGTTTGAAATTGTTCAATATTACGAGAATGTATGTTGTTACTATTAAAATCAAGCGATGAAGTCTCGATAATAAAATGATGAGAATAAGTTAAATTTAAGTCCCAAATTAAGTTCCGGAATAAGGATGAAATTATGTATTCATATGAGGTGAGAAAGGTCCCGTATAAGACCATGTCTGGGACATGGCTTCGGCACCCAAGAATGATCTCGTGTAAGACCATATCTGGGATATGGCTTCGACATCTATATACTATCTCTTATAAGACCATGTCTGGGACATGGCATCGACATTGAGTTGTGAGATCCCGTATAAGACCATATCTGGGATATGGCATCGGCATCAAGAGGTGATCCCATATAAAACCATATCCGGGATATGGCATTGGCATCAAAGTTCATACACGATGAAATTAAATATCTTACGATACATTGATTAGTTCATGGTTAAAAGAGTTAAGCATGTTAAACGGTATAGAGTTAAATCAAATTTTTGGATGATCTTGAGTCTCATTCATGATACGAATGATCATGATTGGAATTTATGTTCATGTCAGCATATGTGCTAAGCCACGTGATTAAGTGATACAGGTAGCATGAGTAAGTACAAGTTAGGAAACCATAGTGACATGAGACGGGTAAGAATAAGCATAATTAAATGCGAGTAAGTACGGGTAAGTATGCTCAATCATTGAGGCTTATATTGACATTGATTCATGTTATGAATGAGATGAATAAGTTATTAGGTTGTTCTAGAGTTTTGTGCAAACTTACTAAGCTATATGCTTACCTCTCTCTTTTCCCTTTTTCTTGTAGTTTCGCCAAGTTAGCTCAGGGGTCACGGAACGTCGGAGCTCGGAAACACACTATCAACCGCTCTTTTGGTATAGTAAAGTTAATTAATTTGAGTATGGCATGTATAGGGATTTGACCATTTTGTGTCATGTCATGTTTAAGGACCAAAAAGGGTTGGTTATCAATGTTTTGCACTCATTTTGTAAAAGGGTCATGATGAATTGGCATAAATTGCCAAGTTTAAGCGATAAGAATTATGAGTATGATGAAGTGAATGTTCATGCAAGTTATCGAGTATGATTGTGGTTGGAATGAATGTTAGTTTAAGGATTGTTAATAGCTTAACATTGCTATGTCATGTGCTAATTGTGGCTATATGAATGAGTCTTCGTTTCAGGGTGGCAAAAAGGCTTGGAAAATAGCCTATAGTTGTCCACACGGGTAGACACATAGGCGTGTGTCTAGGCCATGTATGACACACGGTCAACCCATATGGGTGTGTTGATAGGCCGTGTGTCCCCTGCACTTAATTACGAGAACGTGATTCGTCACACGGGCCAGCACACGAGCGTGTGCCTTGGCCGTGTGCTAATTAAGATTTGGTGATGTCATAGTCAGAGAGCTCCACGGGCAGGAGACACGGGCATGTCCTAGGGCACACGGGCATGTCCCTTGGACAACACGGGCGTGTGGCCCCTTGTCTAGGTAAAATATTTCAAAAAGCATTTAAGTTTCCAGTTGAACCCCGAAACCTTCCAGGTGTATGTTTAAGGCCTCCTAGTCCCATAATACGAAGGTTATGATCAAGGAGGAAAGGGTTTTAGGTCGAAACGAAATTTTACATCCCGTAGTTACATGTTCAAGCAAGGTCAAGCATGGTAATGTCTCGTATCCGATTCCGGTGTCAGACACGGGTAAGGGGTGTTACAATTGATGAAAGTGTAACACCCCAAACCTGGCCTAGACGTTATGGCCGAATCTGACGACGTCACATGATAGTGCTTTGGAAGACGTAATTACAATAAAGCCATTTTCGATATCTTAGGTTACCGTCAAAACGTGTCATTCATTCATTCGTTGTCCATTTTCAAAACATTATACGTTGGTGGAAGCTTTTAAAATAATTTGCGAATTCGTATGTATTTTAATAAAACCTTTGTTTATTTTGAAAACTCGAGTTTTCCTACTTCTAGTCGTAATACCATAATCGTCACAAATCCCATATTTAAAACAAAAATCCGTAAAGGCCTTATTATATAAAAATTACCCAGATATAATCAAACCATAATTAAAAATAAAGCCATAATAAAATGTCCAGAACCGTGGTCACCGCCGAGTCCTCCGCCGCATCGATCCGTCTACTGCTGGGGATTACCTGAACATATTAAATAGAAAAGGGGTGAGTTTTTGCAAACTCAGTGTGTACTCCCCACAGAAAACATACACACAGTGATATCAGATAACAGACATAATTCCACAGTTCGGGTCTGAGCCCATTACAGAAACGGTGTGGACCTTAGCCCACTCAGATACAGATTCAGACATATTACAGGGCCTTAGCCCATTTTAAATAGAATATGCAGAAAACAGAGTCCTACCCACCAGCCTCTACACGGCAACTCCGTCCAACCCTAAACACCATGTGGGGATAAAATCAACCCACCCAGCCCTACACACCATGTTGTACCGAATGCGGCACATAATCAGAAATTTGCAGCTGAGCTACCAGATAACAGGCTTCAGAGCCTTTCAGATACTTCCTCCAATCATAATCAACCCACCCCGATGCAATGCAACATACAAGAATGACATGCTGTTATGCAATTAAAACTCATATATTCAGATCAGTATACATGCTTAGTACAGAAATCAGACAGACAGATCATTCATTTAAGGGTCTAAGTATTGCTTACCGACCCTATGGTAGGTCCACAATTGACCTGGGCGACCCGTGAAACCTTACAGAGTTTTTCAAAAAAATGGGCTTACATGCCCATGTGGCCCACCCGTGTGGGCCCACACGGCTCAAATTGGCCTTGGCCGTATGGATTACATGGCCTGGCCTAGAATTCCACACACCAGTGTAGTTCACCCATGTGGGCCCACATGCCTGTGTGGCCCACCCGGCCCAATTGGTCAGGCCTGTGTCTCACACAAGGCCTCGCTCGGCGTGCACGGCCGGGCTCGTCGATCACACGACCGTGTGGTGACTTATAGTCTTACACACGGCCTACCACACGGGTGACCACACGCCCGTGTGGCATCGACAGTAAGGTTTTCAGCTTTCGCTGAAACCTCATTTTCTGCATTTCCGGGTACACACATGTTACTGTTTCCCAGCGTAGACACTCTCGAACCCTCAAAAACCTAAATATTGACATAATATCGCCCTTATTTAGTAACATCTTCCAAACCTTAATAGAAAAGTTCCACGAGCGAAATCTCATAACAACCAACAACGTTATCGGAACTTACCGGAGCTGATCAGAACCTCTAATGCATAATTCACTGTAGGAGCACCCACCGCAACTTGATCCTCCCCTAACGAAAGAACCGAAAAAGTCCCCTTTTAGCAAACCAACATGAACAAGAAAGTAATGGAAAACAGTTACTTACCGATCAGCGTGAAATAGACGAACGATTGAAAACTATTGCTAAAATCGAGAAGGGAAAACAGAGTAAAAATTCGGCAGAGGATGGGGAATCGACGTTAGAATAGTTTTTGGGGAGGAGAAGTTTTTGCAAAAAGAAAGGGAACAAAATCTGATAACCCTCAAATCCCTTATTTTTCTCACCCACTAATCCACTACTCAGTTTTTGAAACAAACTCAAACTCTCTGAACGGTGACAGAAAAAAATAATGCTCATGTCGCAACTCGAACACAAGACCATTTCCATCCCAGCACTCATCTTAACCACCAGACCAGTAGGCCCATTCTGACATGTTCTTACAAGCAAATACTTATAAGCCTACTAACCAAAGTTTGGGCTTTATTCATAAAAATACCAAAATTTACCCAAGTTGAGACTTGAACTTGGAACCTCTCACACACTCCCAGAACACGTAACCACTGAAGCAGTGTAACACCCCTTACTCGTATTCATCGCTGGGACCGGGTACGAGGCATTACCGGACTTAACCCACTTGAACATACAACTTTGGGCTATAAAATTTCATTTCAACTTAAAAATTCCCATTCATATTCAACGCATCCTCATTATGGGCCTATGAGGCCTTAAACATGTAAACGGAGGGTTTCGGAATCAAACCGGGAACTTTTGTATACGTAGAAAATTTTTGCTTAAACAGGGCCCCACGCCCGTGTGAAATGGGACACACCCGTGTGCGCAGGTTGTGTGGTTACACACGCCCATGTCCCTAGCCCGTGTGGAATTTATTTTTCTTTTTGGACCTACAGGGGCTTTCAGACAGTCGGACACACGCCCATGTCTTTGGCCCGTGTCCTTCACACGGTCTAGACACGCCCGTGTCCTCACCTGTGTGTGAAAACCTGGGTATTCTGTTTATGACGTCAGCAACTTCATAAGGGGCACACGACCTAGGCACACGCCCGTGTGTCTAGCCCGTGGTCGACACTGACTTGCAACACTAACATGTAGGGGACAAACGGCCCAGTCACACACCCATGGGACTGACCGTGTGTCACACACGGCCTAGACACACGCCCGTGTGTCTACTCGTGTGGACAAGAATAAGGCTATTTGCCAATCCCTTTTTATCACCCTAACTCATACAACATAATTCACATTCAGCCATTAACTAAGCAACCCAATCATGCATCATACACATTCATGAATAACCTCATCTTTTCATATATTAATAATAAGGAGCCATCAACTATGGCTATTTACAAAAAGTTCATCTTTAAAAGAGCCAACACACTTGGCCAAAACAACAAAACATTTCACTAAGTCTTGCCTTATACATGCCATACTCAAAATGCTAAGTCTAAATATACCGAGATGAGCTGATAGTGTGGTTGATCTTCTGATTATCTTCGTATCCCGAGCTGGCTATTTGACACTATAAAACAAGGGAAAAGAAAGGGAGTAAGCTTTGAGCTTAGTAAGTTTACATGTAAACAATAAGCATCATAACATATGCTAATTAATCAATAACATTACATACTAAGCAAGAACAATTCACATTTCCATAACCATGCTTACTCATCTCATCTCTTACCACATCCCAACCATATAACAAATATATTGCTCACATTTACTTGTACACAATCCCTGCACTCATCACCACAAAGCCACATGAAACATTTACTTAAACAATTTATTGATGAACCCTTCGGAATAATACTAAGTACCCGATGGTTTCGCACACAGCCCACCATTTATCAATAATAGGGTGGTATCGCACATAGCCCACCAAAAAGAATATTTACGGTGGTTTCGCACATAGCCCACCAAATGATAATATAAACGGTGGTATCACACACAGCCCATCGTGAGTAAATAATAAGGTGGTATCGCACATAGCCCACCAACAATGATAATTAAGGTGGTATCGCACACAGCCCACCAAATAGTTATCATGGATATTTTTTCGCACTTACAAATCTATTCCAAGGTTCATACGAAAATTACTCACTATCAATTTCAATCAATCTCATTCATACAATGCACCAATAAGTAACAACATATGTATTAAAGATGTAACGTTTACACATAAACTTACCTCGGTGCAAAATGTATTAATCATCGGTCTTGTCCGTAACCTTGCCTTTTCCTCGGTCAAGGTTGTTCCCACGCTCTTCTTGATATATAATAATAAAATTTACTCATTCAATCACTATATAACTCATGATACATCAAAATTTCTACTTAGGCAAAAAAGACTATTTTTCCCTTATACTTTGGCAAAATTACGATTTTGCCTCTAGGCTTGTAAATCGTTTTTCATCATATTTTCTCATTAAACAAGCCTAGCTGAACATTTAATTCTCTTACAACAACTTGCAAAACTAATTATTTCATGCATTTATTTCTAAATTACAACCTTTACAACTAAGTCCCATTTAGGTGTTTTCATGATAACACCTTTCACAAAAGTTATTCCTTAACCCTCTAACATTCATTTTCTTCCATAAAAACTCAGCAAACCACATGAACACTTTCATGGCAAGTCCCTAAACTTTCAACCATTTTGCAAAATAGTCCCCTCATTAGCTAGCTTAAGCTTTAGGGGGCTCCAAAAGTACAAAAATTATCAAGAAAGACCTCTAAAATCACTTACTTGTAAGAGAATAGCTTGGCTGAAAGTTTGAACTCCAAAATCCCCTATTTTCTCTTCAATTTTCGGTGAAGAAGAAGTGTGAATAGTGAAAGATGATATCTCTTTTATTTATCTTATTTTATTCATTTTTTATCACCTAATTTCACCAAATTTTGACCAAAATTAATGCCCTTGTCTCCCTTGTCTCTATGGTCGGCCAACACACTATTATTGGCCTAATTGCACTTTAAGGACCTCCAATTTAATATTCTATGGCTATTAGACACCTCTATCTTGTATAATGGAACTTTCGCACTTTATGCGATTTAGTCATTTTTCACAATTAAGCATACAATTGCTAAAATTAAAACACCAAAATTTCCATGCATCCTTATAATCATGATATAACATATAAAATAATATAAAAATAATTTTCTTCAACCTCAAATTAGTGGTTCCGAAACCACTGTTTTGACTAGCCCTAAAATCTGGCTCTTACAACTCTTCCCCCCTTTAGAGATTTTCGTCCCCGAAAATCTTACAAGTAAAGAGGTTTGGGTATTGTTCCCTCATGGCTTCTTCCGGTTCCCACGTAGCCTCTTCCACACCGTGTTTTTTCCATAACACTTTCACTAAGGCTATGCTCTTATTCCTCAACTGTTTAACCTCTCGAGCCAATATCTTAATTGGTTCCTCTTCATAAGTCATGTCCGATCGTATTTCAATTTCTTTTGGAGGGATCATATGTGAAGGATCGGAATGTTATCGCCGCAACATCGACACATGAAACACATTGTGTATTCTCTCTAACTCTACCAGTAAAGCCAACCGGTATGCGACTGGCCCAATCCTTTCAATAACCTCATACGGCCCTATGAATCGTGGACTCAATTTGCCCTTTCAACCAAATCTAAATATTTTATTCCACGAGGATACTTTCAGAAATACTTTGTCGCCCACTTGAAACTCAATTTCTTTCCTTTTTAAATCCGCATATGACTTTTGTCAATCCGAAGCAGCTTTCAGACTATCACGGATCACTTTCACTTTCCCCTCAGTTTCTTTAACTAGATCAACCCCGTGAATTTGCTTCTCACTAAGCTCGGTCCAATACAAAGGAGTCCGACACTTGCAACCATATAAAGCTTCATACGGTTCCATCCGTATACTCGACTGATAACTGTTGTTATAGGCGAACTCAACCAAAGGTAGATATTTTTCCCAACTACCTTCGAACTCTAACATACAGCATCGGAGCATATCCTCAATAACTTGAATCACTCTTTCAGATTGGCCATCGATTTGAGGATGGAACGCAGTACTAAAATTCAATCTTGTACCCAAGGCTTCCTGCAACTTCTTCCAAAACCTCGAAGTAAATCTCGGATCTCTATCCGAGATAATAGATATAGGTACTACATGTAATCTCACCACCTCAGCAATATATAGCTCGGCCAACTTATCAAGTGAATAAACCACACGCACCGGTATAAAGTGAGCCGACTTCGTTAATCTATCCACAATAACCCATACAAATCTTTCTTTTTCGGAGTTATTGGTAACCCCGTTACGAAATCCATTGTAATTCGACCCCACTTCCACTCTGGAACCATCGCCGGCTGAAGTAATCCCGAGGGTACTTTATGCTCGGCTTTCACTTGTTGACAAATTAAACATCTTGTAACAAACTCGGAGATGTCTCTTTTCATACCCGACCACCAATACAACTTCTTTAAATCATTGTACATTTTTGTGCTGCCCGGGTGTACTGACAAACAACCACTTTGTGGTTCATGTAAAATTTTCCGAATTAACTCATCATCCTTTGGTACACAAATTCTATCATGAAACATCAAGCAATCCTCTGAACTAACCCAAAAATCAGAGTCATTTCCCGATTCGCACTGAGCTCTCTTAGCTTGCATCTCACTATCATTCTTTTGAGCTTCACATATCTGCTGAATAAATAATGGTCTGGCCCTCAACTCGGCCAATAAAGCACCATCATCAGACAACGCTAAGCTCGTACTCATAGCTCTCAAAGCATACAGGGATTTTCTGCTCAAGGCATCTGCAACCACATTCGCTTTCCCCGGATGGTAATCAATTACTAACTCATAATCCTTCAATAATTCGAGCCACCGCCGTTGTCGCAAATTCAAATCTTTTTGGTCCATTAAGTACTTCAAACTCTTGTGATCGGTGAAGATTCGGCACTTCTCACCATATAAATAATGACGCCAAATCTTCAAAGCGAAAACGATTGCAGCCAACTCCAAATCGTGAGTCGAATAATTCTTCTCATGTGGTTTTAGCTGTCTCGAGGCGTAAGCTACTACTTTACCCTCTTGCTTCAACACACAACCAAGACCATTTAATAATGTATCACTATAGACCACAAACTCTTTCCTCGACTCCAGTTGTACTAAAATTGGTGCCTCGGTCAACAATGCTTTCAATTTCTCAAAACTCTGTTGGCATTTGTCAGTCCATTCAAACTTAACATCTTTATGCAACAGTTTTGTCATCGGAGTAGCAATCATGGAGAACCCTTTTATGAACTGTCTGTAGTACCCCGCTAATCCCAAAAAGCTTCTAATTTTCGACACATTCCTTGGCGGTTTCCACTCCACAATAGCCGAGATCTTACTCGGATCAAATTTAATGGCATCACCTGACACAATGTGTCCTAAGAATCTGACCTCTCGGAGCCAAAACTCACTCTTGCTGAATTTAGCATACAACTGCTTGTCTCTTAAAGTCTGCAAAATAATTCTCAGGTGCTCTGCATGCTCTCTCTCATCCCGGGAATAAATTAATATGTCGTCGATAAAAACAACCACAAACTTATCCAAACACAGTCGGAAAATGAGGTTCATTAGATCCATAAAAATCGTAGGAGCATTCGTTAAGCCAAATGGCATGACAAGAAACTCATAATGGCCATACCTCGTCCGAAATGTAGTTTTCGGCACATCTTGCTCCTTAACCCTCAACTGGTAATAGCCAGACCTTAGGTCCATCTTAGAGAACACCATAGCTCCTTTCAATTGGTCAAATAAATCATCTATCCTTGGCAAAGGATACTTATTCTTCACTGTCACCTTATTGAATTGTCTGTAGTCTATGCACAATCTCATCGACCCATCTTTATTCTTCACAAAAAGTACCGGAGCACCCCACTGTGAATAGCTCGGTCTTGCAAAACCCTTGTCCATTAACTCTTGCAACTGAATCTTCAACTCTTTTAACTCCAATGGTGCCATCCTATACGGAGCAACCGAAATAGGTGTCGTACCCGGAACTAACTCTATCCCAAACTCGACGTCTCTAACTGGAGGCAATCCGGGTAACTCTTTCGGAAACACATCTGGATACTCGCATACCACCAGCATTGATTCAATCTTTACCTCTGACTCTTGAGTATTCAGCACAAAGGCGAGATAGGACTCATACCCCTTTCTCAAGTATTTCTCAGCTACCATAGATGAAACCATTACAGACAAACTATCTGATTTACCTGATTCAACCCGAATGACATCTCCATTTACACATCTCAATTCAATAAGCTTACTACCATAGTTTACTAAAACATTATGAGCAGTCAACCAATCCATACCAAGAATCGGGTCAAATTCATCAAATGGCAACAACATGAGATTTGCCAGAAAATAATGACCTCTAATTGTCAAAGGACAATTCCTACACACCTTGTCAACTAGCACATGTTTACCTAACGGGTTTGACACTTTTACTACAAATTCCATAGACTCAACAATCATACTCATGCTAGATGCCAATTTTATGCAAATGTAAGAATGGGTAGACCCCGGTTCAATCAAAGAAACAACAGAGATATCGTAAAGAGAAAAAGTACCTGTTATCACATCTGGAGATGATGCCTCTTCGCAAGCGCGAATGGCATAAGTCCTTGCATGTGCTCGACCCTCCGATCTCACAGCAGAGTCTCTAGGCGCACCTCTACTACTAGTCCCACCTCCCGGGCTCTTTTGTGATCTACCCTTTGAAGATACATTGCTTGATCTTATTTCTTGCTTTCTATCCTTCTCATCCCTCTCAGGACAATTCCGGATAAAATGATCGGGTGAACCACACTTGTAACAATTTCGGTTGTTTCCCCAACACTCCCCAGTGTGTTGCCTACCATAATTTGCACACTCCGGTTTATTAGACTTTGGATTGCCCACGCTTGCCATCGAGGTGGCTTGAACTCTCGAGCCCGAGTATGTAT
Organism: Gossypium sturtianum; assembly: GCA_025698515.1. Taxonomy (NCBI): domain Eukaryota; kingdom Viridiplantae; phylum Streptophyta; class Magnoliopsida; order Malvales; family Malvaceae; genus Gossypium; species Gossypium sturtianum. The sequence continues at coordinate 28,688,820 of CM046955.1, read as the reverse complement.
TACTTCGATCTCGATGTGAATATCCAACTGACGCAGTCGTCCGAGGGTTTATTTCCTTAGACCTCTTCGATTGAGTTTGGTACGATTTACTCATTGGTATTTTTCTTGCATCTCGGGCCTCACTCATGGCTTTTCTCATTTCCTTATTTAGCTCCTCGACCTTGCATGCCCTATCAACCAACATTACAAATTATTTCAATTCCAAGATCCCAACTAGTAGTCTGATATCCTCATTCAGCCCATCTTCAAACCTCTTGCACAAGATAGCTTCTGTAGACACACACTGTAACACCCCATACCCAAGTCTGAGACTGAGACTGGATACGAGACATTACCATACTCGAACTTGAGGAAAAATGTACTTACAGGCTGTAAAATTTTGTTTCGAAATAGAAACTTCTCTTTCTTAATCAAAACATACATTTCATGGGCCTACGAGGCCTTAAACACCTATCCGGAAACTTTTGGAACTCAATCGGTAACTTTTCCTCGAAACAGGGGTCACACGCCCATGTGACTTGGGACACGCCCGTGTACCCCTAAGACATGCCCGTGTCTTCCACCTGTGGTCGACACTGACTAATTTCACACGGCCTTGACACGCCCGTGGCTTTGGCCCGTGTGCTAAACTTTGGCATTCCGACTTATCCACACGGTCCATACACACGCCCGTGTACTTCAGCCGTGTGGTAATTCAATTTACAAGTGCAAGGTGCAGACTTCACACGGCCAGGGCACACGCCCATGTGCTAACCGTGTGTCACACACGGCCTAAACATACGGCCGTGTGATTAGCCCGTGGTCTATTCTGACTTAAAACACTAATGTGCAGGGGACACAAGGCTTAGACACACGCCCGTGTGTCTATCCGTGTGGGCACCTAGAGGCTATCTTCCAAGCCAATTGCCACCCTGATATCAAGATCAATCCAATACTCAATTCAATAACTCAAGTATTACATCTAATATGACAAGGATGCATACTTCATTGATAGATAAAAACATACATACTTAATCATTCATGACCCATCTCTTTGGCCTTATACAAAAAGAATACTAAGCTTGATAGCCAACACTTTGGCTAATTCTAAAACATAACTCAAAATGAAATGCTTCCTATACATGCCATACTTAATATAAAAAACTTGGCTATACCAAAATAGCGATTGATAGTGTGCTCCGAGCTTCGATGACGATGATCCACGAGATTAGCTTGGCGGGACTACATGGAAAGAAAGAATTAAAGACGTAAGCATTTCGCTTAGTAAGTTTGCATGTAATGCATATAACAACGTATATAAATATATATACTTAACATACTCATTCATCATAAGCAAAGGCATTGCTAAGTTCACATGCTTAAGCTTACTTACTCTTAATGGTTCTTACACTTATCATGGTACTTACTAGTCTCGTGCTTGTAAGGTAAACAAGGTACATGTATCACTTAATCATATAGATTAGCATACTTTGTTAAGGTAAGCATAATCTTAACTTCATCATTCATAATATGAATAATACTCTTAGTTCACTATGACTAGCATACTTTGATGATAGCTTTACTTGCTTAACTTTCTTGCTTTCTCATTTATTCTTTACTCTTTTGCCCGATGAATTACTATGAATAACCGAGGATACTGAATCTCATCTCATAAATATCTCGATGCCAAAGCCATACCCTAGATATGGTCTTACATGGATCTCTCAACTTGGTATCGATGCCATGTCTTGACATGGACTTACACGAAGTCTTCCTTGTGTGTTCCATTGGGAACTTACCATTGCCATGCCTTGAAATGGTCTTACTTTGTATCTTTACTCATGAACGGGTTAATGCCGAGCCTTGGCTTGGACTTACATGAAATCTTCCTTGTTACTCACCAATGCCATGCCTTGGCTTGGACTTACATGGGATCTCTATCTCATGATAGCTTTTCAATGCCAAGACTTGTCTTGGACTTACATGACATCTTTACATGGAGACTCACCAATCCCATGCCTTGGCTTGGGCTTATATGGGTCTTCATCTCATAATAACTCTTCAATGCCAAGACTTGTCTTGGTCTTACATGATAACTTGCTTGATTGTCGATGCCATGCCTTGGCTTGTTCTTATACGGACTTCCTTGTCTCATGTGATAGATCGAGTATCCTAAGTAATTCAACTTCAATCGGGACTTTCTCATACTTAATCTCATTGATTTCTTTGTTTAGCATAGCATCAAAAATCTCATGGAATTAAGATATATTCTACATCATACTAAGCAATTCAATGATATTAATCATAAAGCTTAGAAATCATACAAACTTACGTCAATGTACAAAATGTATGTAGAAATGCAATTTAGTCCTCGACTTTGTTCTTGCCTCGGTTTTGATCCGGGCTTTGTTTTTCTTGATCTATAATAATAATTTAGATTATTTAATACACACATTGACTAAATTGACTCTTAACTCATACTTTGACAAAATTACCATTTTGCCCCTAAACTTCCTTATAATTACACTTTTGCCCCAAGGCTCGTAGAGTGATTTTTATTCAACTATCGTGAACTTCATGCTTAGCTGATTCATTCTCATAACTATAGCAACAATCAATTCTCACTATTTCTATCATGTATGACAAATTTCACAACTTTTACAAACTAGTCCTTACTAGCATTTTTCATGAAATTCATTTAGGAAAAGATGTTTATCTAACATTAAACTCTCATAATCTTTCATAAAACATCATTTTACAAGCATGTCATACATGGGTAGATTTATGAACATGAATTCTAGCTCAACTTATATCTATAAATAGCTAATTCATAATACGAGGACTCCAAAAATACGAAGAATATTAAAAACGGGGCTAGGATGCACTTACTAGCAAGCTTCAAAAATTGAAGAACCCTAGCTATGGAGTCTCTCAAATTTTCGAAACAAGGGGAAGAAGATGAATAAGATTTTTGTCATCTTTTTTCCCTTTTTAATCATTTAATTGATAAATGACCAAAATGCCCTTCTCACTAAACTTTCAAAATTTCTAACTCATGTCCATTTTTGTCCAAAAATTATAATTTGGGCAAATTTCTATTTAAGGACTTCTAATTAATATTCCAAAGCTATTTCATACTAAAAGCTTCTAGAATCTCAAATTTTGCAACTTTTGCAATTTAGACCTAATGGACCAATCAATGACAATTTCATAAAATTTCTACATGAAACTTTCATACTATCATGCAAACATATCTTAAACCTCAAAACTCATTTTTACTACTTCAGATTTGTGGTCTCGCACCACTGTTCTGATTAGGCCCTAAATCGGGATGTTACACACACTCTTGTGCATACTTGCTAAGCCTAACAAACTCGCGCTCATACTCTGCCACAGTCATTTTGCCTTGCTTTAATTCGAGGAACTCTTTCCGTTTCTGATCCACAAATCTCTGACTTATGTACTTCTTTCGAAACTCTTCCAAAAAGAAGTCCTACGTCACTCTCTCCCTTGGAACTACCGATGTCAACATTTTCCACCAACAATATGTCGAGTCCTTCAGCAATGACACGACGCATTTCAAGCTCTCCTCAGGTGTGCAGGAGAGTTCATCAAATACTCGCATTGAGTTCTCAAGCCAGAACTCCACCCTCTCGGGGTCATCGTCTATATTCGCTCTGAATTCCTCGGCCGCTTGTTTCCGAATCTTATCAACCGGGGATCTAGTCATTCTCACCAAATCTATACCTTGAGGAGCCACAGGAACTGGCTGAGGTATAGGAGGGGGTGGAGGAGGTTGAGCATTAGAATTCCCTCGTACATACTCCGTGTACCAATTACTCATCATTTGGAGAAAGTCTTCCCGAGCCTCTTCTCCTTGACCCATAATCTTGGGTCTACTCTCTACACGTGCGGTCCCTTGCGCGAGAGCCGGCGCATTACTAGCAGCATCATCAGCCGCTCGGTCGGGATCCATTTACTATATAAAAAAAAGTTTAGAATTGTCAGGAGTCACCACACTATCAATGTACATTCATGGCATGTATAGCTAGACTCTTACACATGCTACGGTAGTCTGAGAACTGACTAAACCATAGCTTTGATACCACTAAATGTAACACCCCTTACCCGTATTCATCGCCGAAACCGGGTACAAGGCATTACCGGACTTAACCCACTTGAACATACAACTTTGGGCTATAAAATTTCATTTCAACTTAAAACTTCCCGTTCACATTCAACGTATCCTCATTATGGGCCTACGAGGCCTTAAACATGTAAACGGAGGGTCTCGAAATCAAACCGAGAACTTTTGTATACGTAGAAATTTTTTGCTTAAATAGGGCCCCACGCCCGTGTGAAATGGGACACGCCCGTTGTAACACCCCTTACCCGTATTTTATGCTGGAACCGGGCCCGAGGCATTATCGAAATAAAACCGCTTGATCGCCACTTAGGCTCAACATAACTACTCTCTCTTAGTCATCATAACGACCTCATTCTCAACTTACGAGACCTTACTCATATACACGAGGGCTCTCGAGACCATATCGGAAACTCTTACGAATTTAAAATTTTTCCATCCCAACAGGGCTACATGCCCGTGTAAGATGATACACGCCCGTGTGTAGTCACACACGCCCATGTCCACAAACTGTACACAAAACTCAAGCATTCTGCCAAAGTCCCACAGCTAGGGCACACGCCCGTGGTCTCCAACTATGGTGAACACTGACTACTCTACACGGCCTAAAGCCTAGACACACGCCCGTGTGGCTAGCCCGTGGCCTATAACACTCGAATCTGCCAAAGTGACACGGCCAAGTCACACGCCCGTGGGCTGGCCGTGTGTCACACATGGCCTAGACACATGCCCGTGTGTCTATCCACATGGACAAGAACAAAGCTATTTGCTAAGCTCTTCTCACCCCTCTAGCATACACAACATATACTCATTCAACACATCCATAACCAACTCATTTTGAAACACAATCTTACATGGATAACTACATCTTTTATATAATAAAGTAGCCAACAACCATGGCATTATACAAAATAGTTTATCCATCTAATGGCCAACACATCTTATCCAATACAACAAAATTCACTAACTTATCTAGCCCCTATACATGCCATATACAAAATGTAACACCCCAAACCCGGTCAAAACGTTACGACCAAGTTTGAGTTGTTACAGGGAGAAAATTAAAAAAAAAACTTTTGGCAATATCGGAGTTGAGAAAAACATTTGGATTAGAGAGTTCAAGTCAGGGCATACTATCTTCTCTTTGAGTTAATTAGGTGTTGAAAACGAGTTTATTTTACCAAAATCGAACTCAGAAATTTTTGAAAGGTGATCATCAATGTAAAAGTTGAGGTACATAATCATTAGAAATAATATTTTTTTCTGAAATTGTTAAGAAAAATCCCAAGTTTTAGTTATTTGTAGCTTACCGTTCCTTTGTTGAAATTTTAGAAAACCTCTATTACGATTTTAAGAAAACCCCGTTCCTCGATAATTCATAACGTGCATAAAATCAGTATATAAGCAAAATCCCCAAAATAGAAATAAATTTAAAGCGGCCTTATTACAGATTAAAATCCCGAAATAGAAGAAGTAGGTTTAAAGTAAAGTTCGACTTTAGTAAAAAAAAAGTAGCAACGCATGGCCACCTCGAGTATGTCTCGGCTCAAAATCCGCTATCTACTGATTTCCTACAGAATTCGCAAAAAGGGGTGAGTCGTCGAGACTCAGTGTGTGTAAATCCCCGTATAACAAAGACTGGGCCTTAGCCCTCTCAATATAGCATATGTCACATGCATGCAATGCCGCCCAATCCTAGTTTAACTCTCCATCCAAACACCCGTGGCATCATGCCACTGTGGTTCATGACCACCGTGGTTCTAGGCCACTCGTAACAATAGTCACTCGTGACAATAGTCACTTAATATAATCGTGGGGCCAACCCACTGTGGTCTTAAACCACCGTGACGATCTCTGAATAGTTTATGTTTACATGGGGCCAACCCACTGTGGTCTTAGACCACCGAGACAAGTCACTATTATAAGCAATCGTGGTATTAACCACCATGGTACTCAGACCACTCGTGACAATAGTCACTCATGACAATAGTCACTTAATCAATACTTCCCCCTCCTTTCAATTCCCGAGCCCATGCTCTTTACATCATGCACAATGTGTATGCAATCGTCATCACAATGCATAACAGATACTATTTCATTCATGAATAACAATAAACATACATACAGGCATATAATCAAGAATATCAACCATGAAGAACTTACCCGGTGTCTCCAACCTTACCCATAAGGGTATTTTGCCTATCACATCAATCCTTTCAGCTTTTGGCCATTACAGTTAATAACGTAACTACAGATAAGTGTGTGAATAGTACACACCTGATAACGCGTAATACCAAGCTATCTACATCAACACTTTTGCTAATCGGAACGACAGCTATCTGCCTATCCCAGGCAGACGTCGGCTCTCTACCACAGCCTGGCGAAAAATCCTGAACCGACGATACTGCACGATGTTTAAAGTTTGAAATGGATACTATGGGTACACTCCCCTCCTCGGCTTGACCGTTTCTTGTATCCATGAAAGGTTCTTGATCAGGAAACAGGGTTAAGGCATGGAAAGAGAATAGAGGGAATAAGAACTCAAATCGATGAAGTTCCTTACCTTGATCAACAGAAGTCGAACGTTAACAGACTTGGCTTAAGAAACCGTTTGAGCCCCTAAATAATTACCATGTTGGAATCGGTTCTCCAGATAGATCAAAATAAGTGGCCTTTCGGCCAAACAAGTCGATAAAGAATCCCTACCTCCTATTCGGCCAACGGCTACTTGCCAAAACCCCCTTTGAAAATAGGCCACACGAAAAAGAGATGACGGAACACACCCTTCTATAATCGGTCAGTGCCCAGGAAGTGAGTCAGAACCTTCTGTTAACCATTGAAACGAGGATTAAGAAAAAGAATGAGATGAAAAGAGAGACGAGCTTCTTAACACCACAAGAATATGCCGAATGGAGAGTCTATGTTCGGCTTCTATCAAGAATCGATGGAAGGGTGTCGATTCGGTTTTGAAGAAGAAACAAGAGAAGATGAACTAGGGAGATTCGACTATGAAGAACAAGAAGAAAAGAAATGGAGCAAGAAGGTGTTTCGGCTTTGGAGAAAAAGTAGAGAAGAAAAGGAATTTCGGCTTGACAAGAGAGGGGATGAGGGTTGATTTGGATTCGGTTATGGTCCTTAAGAGAAGAGTAAAGAAGATGGCAAAAGGTAATATGGAGGGTGTATGGTAAGGAAATAGTCGGCCAAAGGTGGTTTGATAGTTTTCAAGAACAAGGTGCACGAATAAGAGGTTTGCAGTTCAGAGAAAAAGATGAGAAAAGAGTTGAAAGTCACCAAAAGAAAAAGGAGAGAAACCCTTAGGTGATCTTAGGCAATTTCGGCACACAATGCTAGACATCCCAAAACGAAACAAAGGCTCACAAATTCGCACACCTTCACTAGGAGCTCTCAATTTGTAAACCCACACTCAATGCCAAAAATCCCCCAACCACAACATCACATAGCCGTCACTCTCCTCCCCCCCAAACTCCAACTTTCGGCCAACACTCAAACACCAACCCTCTCCTTGATTTCCTCCACCGAATGCTCCCCATCACCCATTCGAATAGTTTGACCAATTCAAACTCCCCAAATCCCTCATGGCCTTTCATTCAAACGGTTTGACTCTTTCAACACCCATCCTTGAAGAGCCCTAGCCGAATCCACCACTCTAGCTCCCTAGGCGCAAAAATAAAACTCCACAGTGAGGCTTGTGGGATTCGAACCTTCTCCCATTGCTACTCCTTGTGACGCCACTTCCATGCACTCTTAAGTGGCGCCTCCTTGCCACCTTACCACCTCTCTTCTTGTGTCATCAAACCCAAATATTTATTCTTAAGACCTACCTCTACTAGCTTTCTCCCTAAAGTGCCTAAAACAGAATTTTCACCAAGGCTCAAGCTTAACCCCGAGCCTTCCCGGGATCCCCAAACACATAAAAAGAACAAACAAAACATGCCAACACACAGCAACACAAATAATGCCAAGCCCCTAAATCCAGGATGTTACAATTCTACCCCTTTAAAGAAATTTCTCGCCCCAAATTTACAGTCAAAAGAGGTGAGGGTATTCTGTCGCATCACATCCTCTGGCTCCCACGTGGCTTCTTCAAGACTGTGATTCTGCCACAACACTTTAACCAACGGAATCGTCTTCCTCCGCAACACTTTAACATCTCGGTCTAGGATCTGAACTAGTTCCTCCTCAAAAGATAAGTCAGGCCTTATTTCGATTTCTTCCACTGGCACTATATGAGATGGATCCGAACGGCAGCGCCTTAACATCGAGATATGGAACACATCATGAATCTGCCTCAATTCTGAAGGTAGCTCGAGCTGATAAGCTGCTGGTCCCACACGCTTCAACACACGATAAGGCCCGATGAACCTGGGGCTCAGTTTGCCCTTCCATCCGAACCTTAAGACTTTCTTCCACGGGGAAACCTTTAAGAAAATCGGATCACCCACAGAGAACTCTATATCTTTACGTTTCAGATCCGCGTAAGATTTTTACGTGTCAGAAGCTTCCTTTAACCGAGTCTGATTCAACTTAACCTTCTCCTCTGTTTCAGAAACTATTTCTGGACCCAACAATTGTCGCTCACCCAACTCAGTCCAACAAGTAGGAGTGCGACACTTCCGACCATATAACGCTTCATATGGTGCCATCTGAATACTGGATTGGTAGCTGTTGTTGTATACGAATTCAGCCAATGGTAGAAAATCCTCCCAACTACCCCCGAAGTCAATAACACAACCCCTCAACATGTCTTCCAAGACCTGAATTACCCTCTCCGACTGACCATCGATGCACGTGGATGAAACGCATTTGTCTTTGAAATCCGATTTTGTACCCAACGCTTGATGCAACGCCTTCTAGAACCTCGACGTAAACCTGGGGTCTCTGTCTGATATGATAGACACGGGTACCCCATGCAACCTCACAACCTTCGCCACATACAACTTGGCTAACTTCTGTAATGAATAATCAACTCGAACCGGTATAAAATGAGTAGACTTCGTCAACCGATCCACAACTACCCACACTGAATCTTTCTTCATGGGCGAAAGGGGTAGCCCACTCACAAAGTCCATCGTTATCCTTTCCCACTTCCAAAGTGGAATCTTTACTGGCTATAGCAACCCCGAAGGTAATTGGTGTTCCGCCTTCACCTGTTGACACGTCAAACATTTATCCACCATTTCAGTCACTTCTTGCTTGGACATCTCGCCACCAAAAAAACGTTCTCGCAGATCCCTATACATCTTACTCCCACCAGGATGCATAGCGTATGGGCTACTATGCACTTCCTATAAAATCTTCTGCCTCAATTCAGAATCCTTCGGCATACAAGCCTTTCCCCGAAAGCACAAAACTCCATCACTGATGACACTAAAATCTGCTGTCCCACCACCTGTTACTAGCCGAAATTTTGCACTTAGCAATTTATCAGACAACTGCTTCTCTTTTATCTGACTGACCCAAGAAGGCTTCACTTGAAGTTCAGCTAGCACACTTCCATCATCATACAAGCTAAGATAGGCAAACATTGCTCTCAAGTCTGATATCACTTTACGACTTAACGCATCTGCCACCATGTTAGCTTTACCCGGGTGGTACTCGATCGAGCAATCATAATCCTTTAATAATTCGATCCACCTCTGTTGCCTTAAATTCAGCTCCTTCTAAGGAGATATTCTAGGCTCTTGTGGTCTGTATAGATGATGGATTTCTCCCCATACAGATAATGTCTCCAGGTCTTCAGAGCAAACACTACTGCAGCCAATTCCAGATCATGCGTGGGATAATTCACTTCATGCGATCTCAACTGCCGAGACGCATAAGCTACCACCTTCCCTTCCTGCATCAACACACATCCTAAACCCGTGTGCGACACATCACAGTAAACGACAAACTCTTTCCCAGCCTCAGGCTGAATCAGTACTAGAGCCTCAGTTAGAATTCTCTTCAACTTCTCAAAACTTTCTTGTTGCTTATCTGACCAGACAAACAGTACCCCTTTTTGTAACAACTTGGTTAACGGTGCGGCTATTAACGAGAACCCCTCAACAAACCTCCTGTAGTACCCAGCTAAACTGAGAAAGCTCCGAATTTTCACCATAGACTTAGGCGGTTTCCAATCCAACACAGCTTTAATTTTTCGGGGATCTACCCTAATCCCCTCAGCAGACACAACATGTCCTAAAAAGGTAACTTCCCTCAGCCAGAATTCACACTTACTGAATTTGGCGTACAGCTATTTCTCTCTCAAAATTTGCAGCACCACCCGAAGATGCGAATCATGTTCCTCCTCCGAACTTGAATAGACCAAAATATCGTCTATAAACACCACGACAAACTGATCCAGATAGGGTTGGAATACCCGGTTCATCATGTCCATAAACGCAGCTGGTGCATTTGTTAATCCAAACGGCATCACCAAGAACTCGTAGTGACCATAACGAGTTCGAAAAGCTGTCTTATGAATATCTGCCTCCTTGACCTTAAGCTGGTGATAACCTGACCTCAAGTCTATCTTTGAAAAGACCAAAGCGCCTCCTAACTGGTCAAATAGATCGTATATCCTAGGCAGCGGGTACTTGTTCTTAATCGTCAACTTGTTCAACTGCCTATAGTCAATGCACATCCATATTGACCCGTCCTTCTTCTGAACAAATAACACCGGCGCTCCCCACGGTGACACACTTGGTCGGATAAAACCCCGGTCCAACAGTTCCTGAATTTGGGCTTTCAGTTCCACCACTTCTTTCGGCGCCATTCTATATAGGGCAATAGACACTGGCGCTGTCCTCGGAAGGAGGTCAATACCAAATTCCACCTCACGATCCGGAGGTATTCCTGGAAGCTCTTCTGGAAAAACATCAGAAAATTCCTTCACCATTTTGACATCCCCTACAGTCGACTCCTTGTCCTCCAAAGCACACACGAAAGTTAAGAAAGCCTCGCATCCTTTTCTCACCATTCTTTCAGCCTTTAATGCAGATACTACATTAGAAAAGTAGTTCCTCCTCTCACCTATCACCACCACCTCAATACCCTTAGGAGTCCTTAACACCATGCGCCTAGCAGCACAATCCAAGTTAGCTCGATATCTCACTAGCCAGTCCATACCTAAGATTAAATCGAACTCCCGAACGATCGTTCCATCGGATCACCGAAAAACCATCCTTGAACTTCTAGAGGCACACCCCTAGAGAGTTTGTTCACCACTACAGATTGTCCTAAAGGGCTAAGTACAGTAATCTCCCTAGAAGCAATCTCAGAGTCTATGTTCAGAGTTCCAGACACAGTACTAGCAACATAGGAATATGTTGATCCAATATAAATCAGTGCAGAAAAAGGCAATCCATAAATAAGGAACGTATCGGTTATGACGTCCGGTGCATCGCCCTCCTCTCGGCGTCTAGCCGCATAGACCAACCCAGGCTGTCTTGCATCAGTGTTCCCAGCACCTCTGCCCGGTGCTCCACGCCCATGACCAAAACCATTTCCTCCTCTGGCCGGACCACGGCCTCTCTGAGGTTGCTGACCACTCCTACCAGGCTGTACATAATTCTGACCTACTGGCCGTACTCTGATTGGTTCTTGCGGACAATCCTTTACCCGATGATCCACTGATCCACACCTGAAACATCCATTACTTCTTGCCCAGCATTCTCCTAAATGAAACTTCCCACACGTAGCACATTGCTGCGGCCGACCAGTAACAACGGGCCTCACGGCTCGACTCGGCCCATCCAACCTAGGCCTCTTCTGAAAATTTCCAGTAGATCTTGATGATCCAAAATCCCTTTTATTCCTACCCTTGTCCCTATCTTGGTTCTGCCTTTCAGACCGGTTTGCCTCTTCGGCTATCTTAGCCTTTTCCACCAAAACAACAAACTCTCTTTCCCATTGCGGAGCTATCAGTACTCGCAAATCGTCCCTCAGGCCATCCTCAAATCGGACACAACGCTCGTGATCCATTGACAAAATACCTCGGGCATATTGGCTAAGACGCAAGAACTCCGCTTCATACTCAGCCACCGACTTACTCCCCTGAACCAAGTTAAGGAATGCCTTCCGCTGAGCGTCCACATAACTCGACCCAATGTATTTCCATTGGAACGTAGACTTAAAGAAGTCCCAGGTAATACGGTCCATTGCTGTACCATCTCTGACCGTGAGCCACCACTGGTAAGCCTCATCTCGGAGAAGAGACACAACTCCTTTCAGTTTTTCTTCCGCGGTGCAGTCAAGATCATCCATAATCCGTTCCACCGCCTCTAGTACTCATTACTACTAACACAATTTAATCTGATTAAGAGTTTTATGAGTTAGTGTTTTCTTCCACTGTTAATTACTGAGCAGTTTTATGAAATTATCATTATGAGTAATTTTCGCCAATTCATGCACACCTAAGGTTTCAGTCTCTAGAGTTGCATTTCCCAGTACAAGTGATCATAGCATCTTACACCTAGTTCATGTAAAACAACCAGAAGTCAGAAGACTTACCGTGCGGATTTGGTGCCGGAGACTCGAGTGCCATGCTTCCAGAGAACATATATTTCTAAACCGTCTTTAAAAATTTTTTTGAACCCCATACCCACGGCCGAGTTTTTGAAACCTAGGCTCTGATACCATAATTGTAACACCCCAAACCCGGTCAAAACGTTACGACAAAATTTGAGTTGTTACATGGAGAAAATTAAAAAAAAACTTTTGGCAATATCGGAGTTGAGAAAAAAATTTGGATTAGATAGTTCAAGTCATGGCATACTATCTTCTCTTTGAGTTAATTAGGTGTTGAAAACGAGTTTATTTTACCAAAATCGAACTCAGAAATTTTTGAAAGGTGATCATCATTGTAAAAGTTGAGGTACGTAGCCATTGGAAATAATATTTTTTTTCTGAAATTGTTAAGAAAAATCCCAAGTTTTAGTTATTTGTAGCTTACCGTTCCTTTGTTGAAATTTTAGAAAACCTCTATTACGTTTTTAAGAAAACCCTGTTCCTCGATAATTCATAACGTGCATAAACTCAATATATAAGCAAAATCCCCAAAACAGAAATAAATTTAAAGCGGCCTTATTACAGATTAAAATCCCAAAATAGAAGAAGTAGGTTTAAAGTAAAGTTCGAGTTTACTAAAAAAAAGTAGCAATGCATGGCCACCTCGAGTCTTTCTCAGCTCCAAATCCGCTATCAACTGGTTACCTGCAGAATTTGCAAAAGGGTGAGTCGTCGAGACTCGTGTGTGTAAATCCTCAGTATAACACGCATCGGGCCTTAGCCTCTCAATATAGCATATGTCACATGCATGCAATGCAGCCCAATCCCAGTTTAAATCTCCATCCAAACACCCTTGGCATCATGCCACTGTGGTTCATGACCACCGTGGTTCTAGATCACTCGTGACAATAGTCATTCGTGACAATAGTCACTTAATATAATCATGGGCCAACCCACTGTGGTCTTAGACCACCGTGACGATCTCTGAATAGTTTATGTTTACGTGGGGCCAACCCACTGTGGTCTTAGACCACCGAGACAAGTCACTGTTATAAGCAATCATGGTATTAACCACCGTGGTACTCAGACCACTCGTGACAATAGTCACTCGTGACAATAGTCACTTAATCAATACTTCCCCCTCCTTTCAATTCCCGAGCCCATGCTCTTTACATCGTGCACAATGTGTATGCAATCGTCATCACAATGCATAATGATATATATTTCATTCATGAATAACAATAAACATACATACAGGCATATAATCAAGAATATCAACCATGAAGAACTTACCCGGTGTCTCCAACCTTACCCATAAGGGTATTTTGCCTATCACATCAATCCTTTCGGCTTTTGGTCATTACAGTTAATAACGTAACTACAGATAAATGTGTGAATAGTACACACCTGATAACGCGTAATACCAAGCTATCTACGTCAACACTTTCTCTAACAGGAACGACAGCTATCTGCCTATCCTAGGCAGACGTCGGCTCTCTACCACAGCTTGGCGGAAAATCCCGAACCGTCGATACCACACGATGTTTAAATTTTGGAATGGATACTATGGGTACACTCCCCTCCTCGGCTTGACCGTTTCTTGTATCCATGAAAGGTTCTTGATCATGAAACAGGGTTAAGGCATTGAAAGAGAATAGAGGGAATAAGAACTCAAATCGATGAAGTTCCTTACCTTGATCAACAGAAGCCGAACGTTAACAGACTTGGCTTAAGAAACCGTTTGAGCCCCTAAATAATTACCATGTTAGAATCGGTTCTCCAGATAGATCAAAAGAAGTGGCCTTTCGGCCAAACAAGTCGTAAAAGAATCCCTACCTCCTATTCGGCCAACGACTACTTGCCAAAACCCCCTTTGAAAATAGGCCACATGAAAAAGAGATGACGGAACACACCCTTTTACAATCGGTCAGCGCCCAGGAAGTGAGTCAGAACCTTCGGTTAACCATTGCAACGAGGATTAAGAAAAAGAATGAGATGAAAAGAGAGAAGAGCTTCTTAACACCACAAGAATATGCCGAATGGAGAGTCTATGTTCGGCTTCTATCAAGAATCGATGGAAGGGTGCCGATTCGATTTTGAAGAAGAAACAAGAGAAGATGAACTAAGGAGATTCGACTATGAAGAACAAGAAGAAAAGAAATGGAGAAAGAAGGTGTTTCGGCTTTGGAGAAAAAGTAGAGAAGAAAAGGAATTTCGGCTTGACAAGAGAGGGGATGAGGGTTGATTTGGATTCGGTTATGGTGCTTAAGAGAAGAGCAAAGAAGATGGCAAAAATTAATATGGAGGAAGTATGGTAAGGAAATAGTCCGCCAAAGGTGGTTTGATAGCTTTCAAGAACAAGGTGCACGAATGAGAGGTTTGCAGTTTAGAGAAAAAGATGAGAAAAGAGTAGAAAGTCACCAAAAGAAAAAGGAGAGACCCTTAGGTGATCTTAGGCAATTTCGGCACACAATGCTAGACATCCCTAAACGAAACAAAGGCTCACAAATTCGCACACCTTCACTAGGAGCTCTCGGTTTGTAAACCCACACTCAATGCCGAAAATCCCCCAACCACAACATCACATAGCCGTCACTCTCCTCCCCCCCAAACTCCAACTTTCGGCCAACACTCAAACACCAACCCTCTCCTTGATTTCCTCCACCGAATGCTCCCCATCACCGATTCGAATAGTTTGACCAATTCAAACTCCCCAAACCCCTCATGGCTATTCATTCAAACGGTTTGACTCTTTCAACACCCATCCTTGAAGAGCCCTAGCCGAATCCACCACTCTAGCTCCCTAGGCGCAAAAATAAAACTCCACAGTGAGGCTTGTGGGATTCGAACCTTCTCCCTGCTACTACTCCCTTGTGACGCCACTTCCATGCACTCTTAAGTGGCGCCTCCTTGCCACCTTACCACCTCTCTTCTTGTGTCATCAAACCCAAATATTTATTCTTAAGACCTGCCTCTGCTAGCTTTCCCCCTAAAGTGCCTAAAACAGAATTTTCACCAAGGCTCAAGCTTAACCCCGAGCCTTCTCGGGATCCCAAAACACATAAAAAGAACAAACAAAACATGCCAACACACAGTAACATAAATAATGCCAAGCCCCTAAATCCAGGATGTTACACAAAACATTAAGTCCAATGTACCAGAGTGTGCTGATAGTGTGGTCGATCTTCCGATTAATCCGCGTATCACGACTCAATCCTTGTTCTCTATAAGACAAGGGAAAAGAAAGGAATAAGCTTTGATCCTAGTAAGTTTACACATAAACAATTTAAGCATTCTAGTATAAGCTAAACAACAATTAGCATTATACTAACATATGTAATTCACATCCACTACTATGCTTACTCTTTCTATCCCTTACCACATCTCCAACACATCATGAGTCACATACTCATAATCATTAACATGCACCCCTGCACTCAATAGCACATTTACACAAAATACAACACATCACTATTTCTCAATAATACATCCACACAGCTAAATTACTCGGTGGTTTCGCACTTAGCCCACCACAATCAGATCATAGGGTAGTATCGCACATAGCCTACCACAAAGGATAAATATAGTGATTACGCACATAGCTCACTAAATAATATGCTTAACAATAGTATCGCGCACAGCCCATCATTGTTAAGTATCAAGGTGGTATCGCACTTAGCCCACTATCAAACATTATCACTACACATTCACATGTCTACTTGTAATACATTCATCCATTCACAACTACTATCTCATTCATTCCACTAGAATTTTATAGGTTCTCAATTATGCTACACATTAGCTAGCATTAACAATGTATACGCATAAATGCATTGTTCATACGGAAACTTACCTCGGTACTCAAAAAGTATGGAGATGTGCAATTTAGTCCACGACCTTGCCCTTGCCTCGGTTAAGATCCGGGCTTCGTCTTCCTTGATCTAAAATGACAAATCAACCCGTCCAATACACACATTGACTAAATTGACACTTATCTCATACTTTAGCAAAATTACCATTTTGCCCTTAAACTTCCTCATATTTATACTTTTGCCCCAAGGCTCGTAAAGTGATTTTCATTCAACTTTCTAGCCTTTCATGCTTAGCCGAATCATTTTCTCAACTAAAGAAATCATCAATTCTCACTAAATCACTCATGTATGACTAATCTCAAGACTTTCACAAACTAGTCCCTACATGTATTTTTCATGGAATTCACTTAGCAAAAGATGTTTCTACTACATCAAGCCTTCATATTCTTCCATAAAACATCAAAATACATGCATTCCATACATGGTTACATTTTTGAACATCAATCCTAGCTCAACATATAGCTAAAAATAGCTTACTCATGTTACTAGGAATTCAAAAATACGGAGAATATCAAAAACGGGGCTTGGATGCACTTACTAGCAAGCTTGAAAAATTGAAGAACCCTAACAATGGCTTCTTGAAATTTTTGGCAGCTTGGAGAAGAAGATGAATGAAATTTTGTCATCTTTTTCTCTTTTTAATCACTTAATTGACAAATGACCAAAATGCCCCTTAGTCAAACTTTTCCAATACCATCCACTCATGCCCATTTTTGTCCAAAAATTAGAATTTGGGAAAATTACTATTTAAGGACCTTTAATTGATAATCCAAAGCTATTTCATACAATTAGCTTCTAGAATCTCACATTTTGCAACTTTTGCAATTTAGTCCTTTTGGACAATTCAACCGCAATATAAAAAAATTGCTTCATGAAACTTTCACACTAACATGAAAACATAGCATAAACCTCAAAACTCATACATATACCTCAGATTTGTGGTCTCGCACTACTATTCCTACTAGGCCTTAAATCGGGATGTTACAACTCTCCTTCCCTTTAGAGATTTTCGCCCTCGAAAATCTTACCGGTAAAAAGGTTTGGATGTTGCTCTCTCATGTTTTCTTCCAGTTCCCACGTAGCCTCTTCCACACCATGTTTCTGCCATAACACTTTCACTAGGGCTATGCTCTTATTCTTCAATTGTTTCACTTCTCGAGCCAAGATCTTAATCGGCTCCTCTTCATAAGACATATCCGGTCTTATCTCAATTTTCGTTGAAGGAATCACATGTGAAGGATCGGAGCGATACTGTCGCAACATCGACACATGAAACACATTATGGATCTTGTCCAATTCTACCGGCAAAGCCAACCGTTATGCTACTGGCCCAACTCTATCTGTAATCTCATACGACCCAACGAATCTCGAACTCAATTTCCCCTTTCGTCCGAATCTCATGATTTTCTTCCACGGGTACACTTTTAAAAACACTTTGTCACCCACCTCAAACTCAATTTCCTTTCTTTTCAAATCTGCGTACGACTTCTTTCGGTCCGAAGCAACTTTCAGACTATTACGGATTACTTTCACTTTCTCCTCAGTCTCTTTTACTAGATCAACCCCATGGATCTGCTTCTCACTAAGCTCGGTCCAATACAGAGGAGTCCGACACTTACGACCATACAAAGCTTCATACGGTGCCATCTGTATACTCGACTGATAACTGTTGTTGTAGGCAAACTCGACCAAAGGTAGATACCTCTCCCAACTACCTTCGAATTCTAACACACAGCATCGAAGCATATCTTCAAGAACTTGAATCACTCTTTCAGACTGACCATCTATTTGTGGATGGAACGCAGTACTGAAATTTAACCTCGTACCCATGGCCTCTTGCAACTTCTTCCAAAACCTCGAAGTAAACCTCGGATCTCCATCTGATATTATAGACACAGGCACACCATGTAACCTCACTATCTCTGCAACATACAATTTGGCTAACTTGTCCAGTGAATAATCAACACGTACTGGAATAAAATGAGCCGACTTTGTCAATCTATCCACAACAACCCACACAGCGTCCCTCTTTTTCGGAGTCAAAGGCAACCCCATCACAAAATCCATGGTAACCCGATCCCATTTCCATTCGGGAACCATCACTGGCTAAAGCAATCCCGAAGGTACTTGATGCTCAGCTTTCACTTGTTAACGAATCAGACACTTCGCCATAAACTCAGAAATGTCTCTTTTCATACCTGGCCACCAATAAGACTTCTTCAAGTCATTGTACATTTTCGTACTGCCCGGGTGTACTGACAAATAACCACTATGTGCCTCATGCAAAACCTTTCAGAGAAATTCTTCATCTCTAGGTACACAAATTCTGTCATGGTACAACAAACAACCATCCGAACCCACTCGAAAATCAGAATCACTTTCTGATCCACACTTAGCTCTCTTAGCTTGCATCTCACTATCATTTCTCGGAGCCTCACATATCTGTTGAACAAATAGTGGCTTAGCTCTCAACTCTGCCAATATAGCACCATCATCAGACAATGCTAAACTCGTGCTCAAAACTCTTAGAGCATACAAGGATTTCCTACTCAGGGCATCCGCAACCACATTCACTTTTCCCGGGTGGTAATCAATGACTAACTCATAGTCTTTCAATAACTCGAGCCATCGCCTGCATCAAAATTCAAATCCTTTTGATCCTCAAATACTTCAAACTCTTGTGATCCGTAAAGATTCGACACTTCTCACCATATAAATAATGTCGCCAAATCTTTAACGTGAAAACAATCGCAGCCAACTCCAAATCATGAGTCGGATAATTCTTTTCATGCGGTTTTAACTGCCTCGAGGCGTAAGCGACTACCTTACCCTCTTGCATCAACACGCAACCGAGACCATTAAATGATGCGTCACTAAAAACCACAAACTCTTTCCCCAATTCTAGTTGAACCAAACCGGCGCCTCAGTCAACAATGTTTTCAATCTCTCAAAACTCTGTTGACATGTCCCAGTCCAATCAAACTTGACACCCTTATGCAACAATTTCGTCATCAGGGTAGCAATTACAGAGAACCCCTTTACGAAACGTCGTAATATCCACTGCCAATCCCAAGAAGCTTCGACTTGACACATTCCTCGGCTATTTCCAATCCACAACAAATGATATCTTACTACTCGGTCAACTCGACACCATCACCCGACACAATGTGTCCTAGAATCGACCTCTCGGAGCCAAAACTCACTCTTGCTAAACTTAGCATACAACTACTTATCCTTTAAAGTTTACAAGACAATTCTCAAATGTTCCTCATGATCGTTCTCATCTCGAGAATAGATCAATATGTCATCAATGAAGACAACTACAAACTTATCCACTTACGGTCGGAAGACACGGTTCATCAAATCCATGAAAATCGCAGGTGCATTCGTTAAACCAAACGGAATGACTAAAAACTCATAATGGCCATACCTTGTTCAAAATGCAGTTTTCAACACATCTTGCTCTTTCACTCTCAACTGGTAATAACCAGACCTCAGGTCGATCTTGGAGAACACTGTAGCTCCTTTTCCGTTGATCAAAAAGATCATCAATCCTTGGTAAAGGATACTTATTCTTCACCGTCACTTTATTGAGTTGCTTATAGTCTATACACAACCTCATAGACCCATCTTTCTTCTTTACAAATAGTACTTGGAGCACCCCGGTGAGTAGCTCGGTCTTGCAAAACCCTTATCTGTCAACTCTTGCAAATGAACCTTGATTATTTCAACTCTAAAGGTGCCATCCTATACGGAGCAATTGAAATAGGTGCCGTTCCCGGAACTAACTCAATCCCAAACTCGACCTCTCTCTCTAGGGGTAATCCGGGTAACTCTTCCGGGAATACATCCGGATACTCACATACCACTGGCACTGTATCAAACTTTACTCCAACCTCTTGAGTATTCAAAATAAAGGCGAGATAGGACTCACACCCTTTTCTCAAACATTTCTCAGCCACTAGGGAAGAAATCATCACTGGTAGACTATCCGATCCACCTGATTCAACCCGAACAACATCTCCATTCTCATATTTCAATTCGATAAACTTACTACAACAGTTCACTAAGACACTATGGGTAGTCAACCAATCCATGCCAAGGATTAAGTCAAACTCATCAAATGGCAACAACATGAGGTCTGCCGGAAAGCAATGACTCTTAATCAATAAAGGACAATTCTTACACACCTTGTCCACTAACACATGCTTACCTAATGGGTTTGACACCTCAACCATAATATCCGTAAACTCAACGGTCATACTCAAACTAGATGCCAATCTCATGCAAATATAAGAATGAGTAGACCCTGGATCTATTAAAGCAATAACAAAGGTGTCAAAAAGAGAAAAAGTACCCGCTATTACATCTGGGATGATGCCTCTTCGCGGGCGCGAATGGCATACGTCCTCGCAGGTGCCCGACCCTCCAGTCCCACAGCAGAGTCTTTGGACGTACCTCTACCACTAGTCCCACCTCTCGGGTTCCTTGGCGGTCTACCCCTTGTAGACACATCGCTAGGTCTTATCTCTTGCTTCTCTTCCTTATCATCCCTCTCGGGGCAATTTCGGATAAAATGGTCGGGGGAACCACACTTATAACAACTTCAGTTGTTTCCCCAACACTCTCCGGTATGATACCTACCACAACTTGGACACTCCAGTTTGTTCTTCGGATTGCCCACACTTTCCATCGAGGTGGCTTGGACTCTCGAACCCGAATGAGTGTTGTCCAAGTCTCGACGTGGATATCCCACTGGTGTTGTCGTCCGAGGATTTACTTCCTTGGATCTTTTCGACTGGGCTTGATATGATTTGCCCATCAGTCGTTTTCTCGCATCTCGGGCTTCACTCACAGCCCTTCACTTTTCCTTACTCAATTCCTCGGCCTTACTTTCCCTTTCAACCAACACAACAAACTCTTTCAACTCCAAAATACCTACTAGGAGCTTAATATCCTCGTTCAGTCCATCTTTAAACCTTTTACACAAGATAGTCTCGGTCGACACACATTCTTGCGCATACTTGCTAAGCCTAAAAAATTTGCGCTCATATTCTGCTACTATCATTCTTCCTTGCTTCAACTCAAGGAATTCCTTCCGTTTTCGGTCAGTAAATCGCTGGCTTATATACTTCTTTTGGAACTCTTCCAGAAAGAAGTCCCACGTCACCCGCTCTCTCGGGACTACCGACGTCAATGTCTTCCACCAATGGTATGCTGAGTCCCTCAGCAAAGATACGGCACACTTCAGGTTCTCTTCAGGTGTACAAGAGAGTTCATCGAATACTCTCATTGAGTTCTCTAGCCAGAACTCTGCCCTCTCGGGGTCATCATCTACCTTAGCTCTAAACTCCTCAGCCCCGTGTTTCCTAATCTTATCCACCGGGGGTTTCGATATCCTCACTACATCAATACCTTGAGGAGCCACTGGAATTGGCTGAGGTATAGGAGGAGGTGGAGGAGGTTGAGCATTAGGGTTCGCTCGAACATAATCCGAGTACCAATTACTCATCATCTGGAGAAAGGCTTCCCGAGCCTCTTCCCCTTGACCCCTAACCTCGGGTCCACTCTCAACAGGCACGGTTCCTTGCGCAGGAGCCGGCGCATTACTAGCTGCTTCATCAGCAGTCGATTGATCGGGATCGATATACCATATAAAACAATGTTTAAAATCATCAGAAACCACCACACTATCATTGTACACTTATGGCATGTATAGCTAGACCCTTACACCCGCTACGGTAGTCCTAGAACCAACTAAACCATAGCTCTGATACCACTAAAAGTAACACCCCTTACCCGTATTATACGCCAGAACCGGGCCCGAGGCATTACTGAAATAAAACCGCTTGATCGCCACTTAGGCTCAACGTGACTACTCTCTCTTAGTCACCATAATGACCTCATTCTCAACTTACGAGACCTTACTCAAATACACGAGGGCTCTCGAGACCATATCGGAAACTCTTACGAATTTAAAATTTTTCCATCCCAACAGGGCTACACACCCGTGTAAGATGATACACGCCCGTGTGTAGTCACACACGCCCATGTCCACAAATCGTGCACAAAACTCAAGCATTCTGCCAAAGTCCCACGGCTAGGGCACACGCCCGTGCTCTCCACCCGTTGTGAACACTGACTACTCTACACGGCCTAAAGCCTAGACACGCCCGTGTGGCTAGCCCGTGGCCTATAACACTCGGATCTGCCAAAGTGACACGGCCAAGTCACACGCCCGTGGGGTGGCCGTGTGTCACACATGGCCTAGACACATGCTCGTGTGTCTATCCACATGGACAAGAACAAAGCTATTCGCTAAGCTCTTCTCACCCCTCTAGCATACACAACATATACTCATTCAACACATCCATAACCAACTCATTTTGAAACACAATCTTACATGGATAACTACATCTTTTATATAATAAAGTAGCCAACAACCATGGCATTATACAAAATAGTTTATCCATCTAATGGCCAACACATCTTAGCCAATACAACAAAATTCACTAACTTATCTAGCCCCTATACATGCCATATACAAAACATTAAGTCCAATGTACCAGAGTGTGTTGATAGTGTGGGCGATCTTCCGATTAATCTGCATATCACGATTCAATCCTTGTTCTCTATAAGACAAGGGAAAAGAAAGGAATAAGATTTGAGCCTAGTAAGTTTACACATAAACAATTTAAGCATTCTAGTATAAGCTAAACAACAATTAGCATTATACTAACATATGTAATTCACATCCACTACTATGCTTACTCTTTCTATCCCTTACCACATCTCCAACACATCATGAGTCACATACTCATAATCATTGACATGCACCCCTGCACTCAATAGCACATTTACACAAAATACAACACATCATTATTTCTCAATAATACATCCACACAGCTAAATTACTCGGTGGTTTCGCACTTAGCCCACCACAATCAGATCATAGGGTAGTATCGCACATAGCCTACCACAAAGGATAAATATAGTGATTCCGCACATAGCTCACTAAATAATATGCTTAACAATAGTATCACACAGAACCCATCATTGTTAAGTATCAAGGTGGTATCGCACTTAGCCCACTATCAAACATTATCACTACACATTCACATGTCTACTTGTAATACATTCATCCATTCACAACTACTATCTCATTCATTCCACTAGAATTGAATAGGTTCTCAATTATGCTACACATTAGCTAGCATTAACAATGTATACGCATAAATGCATTGTTCATACGTAAACTTACCTCGGTACTCAAAAAGTATGGAGATGTGTAATTTAGTCCACGACCTTGCCCTTGCCTCGGTTAAGATCCGGGCTTCGTCTTCCTTGATCTAAAATGACAAATCAACCCGTTCAATACACACATTGACTAAATTGACCCTTATCTCATACTTTAGCAAAATTACCATTTTGCCCCTAAACTTTTACATATTTATACTTTTGCCCCAAGGCTCGTAAAGTAATTTTCATTCAACTTTCTAGCATTTCATGCTTAGCCGAATCATTTACTCAACTAAAGCAATCATCAATTCTCACTATGTCACTCATGTATGACCAATCTCAAGACTTTCACAAACTAGTCCCTACATGCATTTTTCATGGAATACACTTAGCAAAAGATGTTTCTACTACATCAAGCCTTCATATTCTTCCATAAAACATCAAAATACATGCATGTCATACATGGTTACATTTTTTAACATCAATCCTAACTCAACATATAGCTAAAAATAGCTTACTCATGTTACTAGGACTTCAAAAACACGGAGAATATCAAAAACGGGGCTTGGATGCACTTACTAGCAAGCTTGAAAAATTGAAGAACCCTAACAATGGCTTCTTGAAATTTTCGGCAGCTTGGAGAAGAAGATGAATGAAATTTTGTCATCTTTTTCTCTTTTTAATCACTTAATTGACAAATGACCAAAATGCCCCTTACTCAAACTTTTCCAATACCATCCACTCATGCCCATTTTTGTCCAAAAATTAGAATTTGGGAAAATTACTATTTAAGGACCTTTAATTGATAATCCAAAGCTATTTCATACAATTAGCTTCTAGAATCTCATATTTTGCAACTTTTGCAATTTAGTCCTTTTGGACAATTCAACCGTAATTTAACAAAATTGCTTCATGAAACTTTCACACTAACATGCAAACATAGCATAAACCTCAAAACTCATACATATACCTCAGATTTGTGGTCTCGCACCACTGTTCTGACTAGGACTTAAATCGGGATGTTACACCCCTGTGGGCAGGTCGTGTGGTTACACACGCCCATGTCCCTAGCCCGTGTGGAATTTATTTTTCTTTTTGGACCTACAGGGGTTTTCACACGGCCGGACACACGCCCGTGTCTTTGGCCCGTGTCCTTCACACGGCCTAGACACGCTTGTGTCCTCACCCGTGTGTGAAAACCTGGGTATTTTGTTTATGACGTCAGCAACTTCATAAGGGGCACACGACCTATGCACACGCCCGTGTGTCTAGCCCGTGGTCTACACTGACTTGCAACACTAACATGCAGGGGACAAACGGCCCAGCCACACACCCATGGGACTGACTGTGTGTCACACACGGCCTAGACACACGCCTGTGTGTCTACTCGTGTGGGCAAGAATAAGGCTATTTGCCAAGCCCTTTTTATCACCCTTACTCATACAACATAATTCACATTCAACCATTAACCAAGCAACCCAATTATGCATCATACACATTCATGAATAACCTCATCTTTTCATATATTAATAATAAGGAGCCATCAACTATGGCTATTTACAAAAAGTTCATCTTTAAAAGAGCCAACACACTTGGCCAAAACAACAAAACATTTCACTAAGTCTAGCCCTATACATGCCATACTCAAAATGCTAAGTCTAAATATACCAAGATGAGCTGATAGTGTGGATGATCTTCTGATTATCTTCGTATCTCGAGCTGGCTATTTGACACTATAAAATAAGGGAAAAGAAAGGGAGTAAGCTTTGAGCTTAGTAAGTTTACATGTAAACAATAAGCATCATA
Organism: Gossypium sturtianum; assembly: GCA_025698515.1. Lineage (NCBI taxonomy): Eukaryota > Viridiplantae > Streptophyta > Magnoliopsida > Malvales > Malvaceae > Gossypium > Gossypium sturtianum. The sequence continues at coordinate 28,663,272 of CM046955.1, read as the reverse complement.
ACATAAGCTAATTAATCAATAACATTACAAACTAAGCAAGAACAATTCACATTTCCATAACCATGCTTACTCATCTCATCTCTTACCACATCCCAACCATATAACAAGTATATTGCTCACATTTACTTGTACACAATCCCTGCACTCATCACCACAGAGCCACATGAAACATTTACTTAAACAATTTCTTGATGAACCCTTCGAAATAATACTAAGTACCCGGTAGTTTCGCACACAGCCCACCATTTATCAGTAATAGGGTGGTATCGCACATAGCCCACCAACAAGAATATTTACGGTGGTTTCGCACATAGCCCACCAAATGATAATATAAACGATGGTATCGCACACAGCCCACCAACAATGATTATTAAAGTGGTATCACACATAGCCCACCAAATAGTTATCATGGATATTTTTCCGCACTGACATATCTATTTCGAGGTTCATACAAAAATTACTCACTATCTATCAATTTCAATCAATCTCATTCATACAATGCACCAATAAGTAACAACATATGTATTAAAGATGTAACGTTTACACATAAAATTACCTCGGTGCAAAATGTATTAATCAACGGTCTAGTTCGTAACCTTGCCTTTTCCTCGGTCAAGGTTGTTCCCAGGCTCTTCTTGATCTATAATAATAAAATTTACTCATTCAATCACTATATAATTCATGATGCATCAAAACTTCTACTTAGGCAAAAATGACCATTTTGCCCTTATACTTTTACAAAATTACTATTTTTCCCCTAGGCTCGTAAATCATTTTTAATCACATTTTCTCATTAAACAAGCCTAGCTGAACATTTATTTCTCTTACAACAACTCACAAAACCAATTATTTCATGCATTTATTACTAAATTATAACCTTTACAACTAAGTCCTATTTAGGTGTTTTCATGATAACACCTTTCACAAAAGTTATTCCTTAACCCTCTAACATTCATTTTCTTCCATAAAAACTAAGCAAACCACATGAACACTCTCATGGAAAGTACCTAAACTTTCAACCATTTTGCAAAATAGTCCCCTTATTAGCTAGCTTAAGCTTTAGGGGCTCCAAAAGTAAAAAAATTATCAAGAAAGTCCTCTAAAATCACTTACTTGTAAGAGAATAGCTTGGCTGAAAGTTTGAACTCCAAAATCCCCTATTTTATCTTCAATTTTTGGTGGAGAATAAGTGTGAATAGTGAAAAATGATATCTCTTTTATTTATCTTATTTTATTCATTTTTTATCACCTAATTCCACCAAATTTTAACCAAAATTAATGCCCTTGTCTCCCTTGTCTCTATGGCCGGCCAACACACTATTATTGGCCTAATTGCACTTTAAGGACCTTTAATTTAATATTCTATGGCTGTTAGACACCTCTATCTTGTATAATGTAACTTTCGCACTTTATGCAATTTAGTCTTTTTTCACAATTAAGCATACAATTGCTAAAATTAAAACACCAAAATTTCCATACATCCTTATAATCAGGCTATAACATATAAATTAATATAAAAATAATTTTCTTCAACCTCGGATTAGTGGTTTCGAAACCACTGTTCCGACTAGCCCCAAAATCGGGCTGTTACAAGCGATAGACATTGTGTCAATTTTACAAAAGCCGAAATTACAAAAAAACTGGGGCGTTACAACTCTACCCCCTAAAAGAAAATTTTGTCCTCGAAATTTTACCTGATCAAAAAAGGTGAGGATACTGCTGACGCACCGAATCCTCCGGCTCCCAAGTGGCCTCCTCCGTGCTATGATTCTGCCACAGCACTTTCTCTAAGGGGATAGACTTCCTTCACACAACTTTAGTGTTGCGATCCAGGATTTGGACCGGCTCCTCCTCAAATGTCAGATCTGGTCTAATCTCAACGTCCTCAATGGGAACAACATGCGTGGGATCAGAGCGGTAGCGTCTCAACATTGAGATGGGGAACACATCATGAATATGATCCAACTCCGGAGGAAGCTCCAACTGATATGCGACTGGCCTCACTCGCTTCAGAATACGGTACGACCCTATAAACCGAGGGCTCAGCTTACCCTTGCGACCGAACCTCAGAACCTTCTTCCATGGCGAGACCTTGAGAAAAACTAAGTCCCCCACAGAATACTCAATATCCTTTCTCTTCAAATCAGCATAGGACTTCTGCCTATCAGATGCCGATTTTAGTCGATCTCGAATCAATTGGACCTTATCTATAGTTTTAGAAACTAATTCCGGACCCAGAACACGTTGCTCACCCAACTCAGCCCAGCACAAGGGAGTGCGGCACTTACGACCGTACAAGGCCTCGTCAGGTGCCATCTGGATGCTAGACTAATAGCTGTTGTTATAGGCAAACTCTGCCAACGGCAAAAAATCCTCTCAACTGCCTCAGAAATCTATAACACATCTCCTCAACATGTCCTCCAGTACTTGAATCACCCTCTCTAACTGACCATCTGTCTGAGGATGGAAAGCAGTACTGAAGTCCAACCTTGAACCCAGAGCCTCATGTAATTTCTTCCAGAACCGGGACGTGAAACGAGGATCCCTGTCGGAGATGATCGAAACAGGAACCCTAAGCAGCCTCACTGTTTCAAATACATAGAGCTTAGCCAACTTCTGGAGAGAAAAGTCTGTCCTGACTAGAATGAAGTGAGCAGACTTGGTCAATCGATCCACGATGACCCAGATCGAATCCTTCTTAGTGGGTGTTAAAGGTAACCCACTAACGAAATCCATCGTTACTCACTCCCATTTCCACATCGGTATCTTTACCAACTACAAAGAACCCGAAGGCAATCGATGCTCACCTTAACTCACGACAAGTCAAACAGCGAGCAACAAAATCAGTAACCTCACGCTTCAACTCCGGCCACTAGTACAACTCTTGGAGATCTCGGTACATTTTATTCCTGCTGGGATGCATAGCGTAGGGGCTACTATGCGCATCCTTTAGAATCGACTGTCTTAAATCCTCATCAATTGGCACACAGATTTGACTGCAGAACCGCACCTCAAGCGACTTATCCTCCATCTGTTTACCTTTAATCTGATCAATCCACGTAGGCTTAACCTAAAGTTCTGCTAACAGACTCCCATCGTCGAATAAGCTGAGTCGAGCGAACATCACTCTCAGATCAGTCATAGCCCTACGGCTCAAAGCATCTGCCACCACATTAGCTTTACCAGGGTGGTACTCGATGGTGCAGACATAATCCTTAAGCAGTTCAACCCATCTACGCTGCCTAAGATTTAACTCCTTCTGAGTGAGAAGATATTTGAGGCTTTTGTGATCAGTGTACATAGTACACTTCTGACCGTACAGGTAATGCCTCCAAATCATTAGAGCAAAGACTACCACTGCCAGCTCCAAATTGTGCGTCGGATAATTGGACTCATGCATCTTGAGCTGACGAGACGTATAAGCTACAACTTTACCATCCTGCATCAGAACTCAACCCAGGCCCACATGCGAAGCATCATTGTATACCACGAAGTCTCTACCAGGCTCTGGCTGCATCAGAACAGGAGCCTGTGTCAGAACAAATTTGAGCTTCTCGAAGCTCTCTTATTGCTTATCAGTCTAGACAAAGGGAATTCCCTTATGCAAAAGCTTGGTCAATGGCGCTGCGATCAAAGAGAACCCTTCTACGAAGCATCGATAATAACCCGCCAGCCCAGAAAGTTACAGATTTCAGACACATTCTTCGGCTGTTTCCAATCCAACACAGCCTCAATCTTACGAGGATTCACATGAATCCCCTCCGTAGAAACCACATGCCCCAAAAAGGTTACTTCTCGGAGCCAGAATTCACACTTACTGAACTTCGTATACAACTGTTTCTCACGAAGCGTCTGTAATACCACCCAGAGATGCTCATCATGCTTGTCCTCAGTCTTCAAATACACCAGAATGTCGTCAATGAAGACTACCACGAACCGATCCAGATAAGGCTGGAACACTCGGTTCATCAGATCCATAAAAGTTACTGGTGCATTCGTCAGTCCTAAATGCAGTCTTATACACATCGGCCTCCTTAACCTTCAGTTGATGGTATCCAGATCGCAGATCGATCTTGGAGAACACAGAAGCCCCTCTGAACTAGTTGAATAGATCATCTATCCTCGGAAGTGGGTACTTGTTCTTGATTGTTAGCTTGTTCAGTTGCCGGTAGTCGATACACATCCTCATTGTCCCATCTTTCTTCTTTACAAACAACACCGATGCTCTCCATGGAGACACACTGGGACGAATGAATCCACGATCTAATAGTTCTTGAATTTGAGCCTTAAGCTTTGTAAGCTCCTTTGGTGCCATTCGGTAGGGCGTGATAGACACCGGAGCTGTACCCGAAATGAGCTCAATCCCAAACTCTACTTCTCAGTTCGGAGGCAGACCCGGTAATTCCTCAAGAAAAACATCCAAAAAGTTCCGTACGGTCCTGATGTCCTTAACTGAAGAGTCCCTAGAATCAGAAACACTGATGTAGGCCAAGAATGCCTCACATCCCTTCCGTACCAACTTCTCTGCCACCAACGCATAAATCACATTCGTTAGATAGTCCCGACGTTCCCCAATCAGCACTACCTCGTTATACTCCTCGGTTCTCAGAATAACCCTTTTTGTAGCACAGTCCAAACTCACCCGGTGCTTGACTAGCCAGTCCATTCCCAGAATCAAATCGAACTCCCCGAATGGAAGCTCCATCATATCAGCCAGAAATACTGTCCCTTGAACTTCTAGCGGAACGTCTCTAAATAATTTACTAACCCAGATAGATTGCCCCAACAGACTCACAACAGTTACCTCAGTCGAAGAACTCTCAACCAGAATCCCCAAAGTTTCAAACACAGAGCTAGCTATGTAAGATGTGTAGAGCCTATGTCTATCAATGTAGTATAGGGTACATTAAAAATTAAGAACGTACCCGTAATGACGTTCGGAGCATCCCCATCCTCTCGACGACGTGCTGTATAAACCAGTGCAGGCTGCCTCGCCTCAGTCGGTCCCGCACCCCTGCCCGATGCTCTCTATCCTCGGCCCATGCCATTTCCACTCCTAGCCTGACCTCGGCCCCTAGGTGGCTGCTGAACTACTCTCGACGGTTGCGCAGCACCAGTGCCTGCAGCTTGCATCTGATTAGTCCTCAGCGGATAATCCCGAACACGGTGCTCAGTCGACCCACATCTCAAACATACCCCAGTCATCCTCCAGCACTCGCCCGGATGGCGTCTACCACAGTGCCCACAAAGCACCACCCCAGCAGGTGCAACCGAAGGCCCAACTTTAACTGGCCCATCAAATCTGGCCTTCTTCTTAGGCCTCATCACAGAATTTAAGGGTTTCGATTCCCTCTTATTCGTTCCTTTCTCACAATTTTGGCGCTCAACGCGCTTAACCTCCTCGGCGAACTTCGCCTTCTCCATTAAAGTAGAAAAATCATGCTCCCTCTGCGGAGCTATCAGAACCCGTAAGCTGTCCCTAAGTCAATCCTCAAAACAGACGCATCGCTCATACTCAGCCGCCACCATGCCCCGGGCATAACGGCTCAGTCTCAGGAACTCAGCCTCATACTCGGCCACTGAACGATCCCCTTGGGTGAGATTAAGAAACTCACGCCTCCTAGCATCGATGTAGCTGGCTCCCACATACTTACTCTGGAAAGCCGTCTTAAAGTAGTCCCAAGTCAAACAGTCGGGCTGAGTGCCCTCCTTAACTGTCAGCCACCATTGGTAAGCTTCGTCGCGAAGCAGAGAGACAGCCCCCTTGAGCTTCTGCTCCGCGAAAAAATCCAGATCGTCCATGATTCTTTCTGTGGCCTCCATCCAATATTCGGCCACATTAGGGGCGACTCTACTGACACACTTGAATAATTCTACCCCATTGGATCGGAGTCATTCTGTAACCGACCCGCGGCCCTCAGATCCGGTGTTGGGCCCAGCGGCCCTCTCTAAAATTTGTAGCATGGCTCGGGATAATGCGTCACCCCCAACCTCACGTTCATGAGACCCAGTCTCTGTAGCAGGTGAGATCAGTGTCTCGCTTATATCCAGATTAGGCAGATTCTCATATGCTGAGGAGCCAGCTCGAGCCCTCCTACGGCCTCTACCACGGCCTCTAGTACCCCGTCTGCGGATACCTCGTGTGCTCATCGTAAATTCTGAGTTTATCTGGATTAACAATTTTATGCATTAGTTACAGTTCCAATATTTGTTAGCAGATGTTTTATACAGAATAGTATCAGAGGTTCAGAGTTTATTATCGCGAATCGCAGTTTTACTACGATTTTCAGTTTCGCTACAGTGTTTAGTTTACACTACCTAGAGTGGTTTTAGTATAGTATACTACCTAAGGCTGTTTCAAGCATGCAAGTAGTATTTCAGACAAATTTAAACAGAATTCAGAACACTTACAGGATCGGCGCCGGAGACTCGGTGTACCACATACTCAGTCCAAAATATTTTAAATCATTTAAAAATCATTTCGAAAAAACCATTTTAAAAACCCAAACCACAACCGAGTTTTGCAACTTGGCTCTGATACCACTAAATGTAACACCCCAAACTCGGCTTAGACGTTATGGCCGAATCTGACGACGTTACATGATAGTGCTTTGGAAGACGTAATTATAATAAAGCCATTTTCGATATCTTAGGTTACCGTCAAAACGTGTCGTTTATTCATTCGTTATCCATTTTCAAAACATTATACGTTTGCAGAAGCTTTTAAAATAATTTGTGAATTCGTATGTATTTTAATAAAACTTTGTTTATTTTGAAAACTCGAGTTTTCCTACTTATAGTCGTAATACCATAATCGTCACAAATCTCATATTTAAAACAAAAATCTGTAAAGGCCTTATTACATAAAAATTACCCAGATATAATCAAACCATAACTAAAAATAAAGCCATAATAAAATGTCCAGAACCGTGGTCACCGCTGAGTCCTCCGCCGCACCGATCCGTCTACTGCTGGGGATTACCTGAATAGATTAAACAGAAAAGGGGTGAGTTTTTGCAAACTCAGTGTGTACTCCCCACAGAAAACATACACACAGTGATATCAAATAACAAACATAATTCCACAGTTCGGGTTTGAGCCCATTACAGAAACGGTGTGGACCTTAGCCCACTCAGATACAGATTCAGACACATTACAGGGCCTTAGCCCATTTCAAACAGAATATGCAGAAAACAGAGTCCTACCCACCAGCCTCTACACACCAACTCCGTCCAACCCTACACACCATGTGGGGATAAAATCAACCCACCTAGCCCTACACACCATGTTGTACCGAATGCGGCACACAATCAGAAATTTGCAGCTGAGCTACAAGATAACAGGCTTAAGAGCCTTTCAGATACTTCCTCCAATCATAATCAACCCACCCCGATGCAATGCAACATACAAGAATGACATGTCATATGTAATTAAAACTCATATATTCGGATCGAGATACATGCTTAGTATGCAAAATCGACAGATTGATCATTCATTTAGGGGTCTAAGTATTGCTTACCGACCCTACGGTAGGTCCACAATCGACTTGGGCGACTCGTGCAACCTTACAGAGTTTTTTAGAAAAATGGGCTCACACGCCCATGTGGCCCGCCTGTGTAGGCACACACGGCCCAAATTGGCCTTGACCGTGTGGATTAAACGGCTTGGCCCAAAATTCCACACGCCCATTTGGTTCACCCATGTGGGCCCACTCACCCGTGTGGCCCACCCGACCCAATTGGTCTGGCCTGTGTCTCACACACTGCCTCGCTCGGCGCGCACGATCGGGCTCGTCGATCACACGGCAGTGTATTGACTTACAGTGTTGAACACAGCCTACCACACGGGTGACCACACGCCCGTGTGGCGTCGACAGTAAGTGATAAACCGTAATAGTAACATATTTTATCTCTACATTTAGCATTCTTTTGGATGATTTATCCCTTGAATTATGGAATTTGGTGCTCTTAATCCTTTAATTTCATGTTTTATACTCAAGAGAGCATAGGAGGATGAAAAGAATGGAAAACGGGCTTAAAACGGGCCAAAGTGAGAAATTGACACGGCCTGGGGTTTCACCACATGCCCGTGCCTCTTTAGCAGGCTCGAACATGGCCTAAAGTCGATTCACACGGGCGTGCCACACGGGCGTGTCCCTGCCGTGACCAAGAAGAATTTTATTTGGATTAGGGTACTTAGAGGCAAAGAAAGCCATTCCAAAAGCCTATATAAACACCCTAAACGCCAACCTTTAGGGGGCATCCAGCTAGGCCAAGGAGCCAAGCCGGAGAGGTCAGAATCATGGGATTTACTCGAAGAAAGCCAGTGGATTCATCTCAAGAACCCAGAGTCATACTAAAGACGGAAGATCTTCTATTCAATTCCTTCAGGGGGTTTTAGGGTTTTTCTTATGTTTTGTTTTATCTTTTCTTCTGAGATGTATTCTTTTATTATTATGAACTAAACCCTCAGATACCTGAGGGGGATGAAACCTAAGACGGATCTTGTTATTGTTTTCTGAACTATATGATAAATACTTGATTTGTTCTTAATTATGTGTTCTTAATTCTTGTTTTGATATTTCAGGATATTGATCCAAGTATTGATGTGCTTAGGCAGTGGAGAAAAAGTCCCTGTCTAAGAGTAGATCTAGCATAGTTAAGCGGAGTTGCCCGCGCGCCTAGAGATAGGGTGACGAAAATCTGCCGGGTTAGGGTCAAACCTAATATGGGAGTCCATAGATCGAGTTAATGCAATTCTAGGGGTTTTAATTAGAAAGAGATTTCAATTAATCAACCTAGGGTTAGACGTTAGTAGCCTTGACGGAGGTATTAATATACATTAGGGAATCCTACGGATCAAGTCAAGTGAATGAATCGTTTGGTTCAGAGTTAGATAACAAGTGAAGTCTAGGTGGATTCCTCCTTGGGTATTGTCTTAATCAATTGGTTTTTCCCACAAGTATTTCCCCAATTCATTCCCTTAATCTTAGCATCTTTAGCTTAGTAGTTAGTTAATTTTAGATTAAACAATAATTCACTTCAATTCTTAGGCTAAATAATAGAAAGAAAGTTAGTATTAGTACTTTTGGTTCCCTTGGGTTCGATAATCCGGTCTTGCCGCTAAACTATACTACTATTCGATAGGTGCGCTTTCCTCAATCGTTGTCATAGTTAGTTTCTAGGCTAGATCATTCATTATATAAATTTTTAAGACTCTGACACACGATCAGTAAGGTTTTAGGCTTTCGCCGAAACCTCGTTTTCTGCATTTCCGGGTACACACCTATTACTGTTTCACAGTGCAGACACTCCCGAACCCTCAGAAACCTAAATATTAACATAATATCGCCCTTATTCAGTAACATCTTCCAAACCTTAATAGAAAAATTACACGAGCAAAATCTCATAACAACCAAAAATGTTATCGAAACTTACCGGAGATGATCAGAACCTCTAACGCTTAACTCACTGTAGGAGCACCCACCGCAACTTGATCTTTCCCTAACGAAAGAACAGAAATAGTTCCCTTTTAGCAAACCAACACGAACAAGAAAGTAATGGCAAACAGTTACTTACCAATCAGCATGAAACAGACGAACGATTGAAAACTATTGCTAAAATCGAGAAGGGAAAACAGAGTAAAAATTCGACAGAGGAAGGGGAACCGACGTTAGAATAGTTTTTGGGGAGGAGAAGTTTTTGCAAAAAGAAATGGAACAAAATCTGATAACCCTCAAATCCCTTATTTTTCTCACCCACTAATCCACTACTCAGTTTTTGAAACCAACTCAAACTCTCTGAACCGTTATAGACAAAAATAATGTTCATGTCGTAACTCGAACACAAGACCTTTTCCATCCCAGCACTCACCTTAACTATCAGACCAGCAGGCCCATTCTGACATGTTCTTACAAGTAAATACTTATAAGCCTACTAACCAAAGTTTGGGCTTTATTCATAAAAATACCAAAAATTACACAAGTTGAGACTTGAACTTAGGACCTCTCACACACTCCCAGAACACTTAACCACTGAAGCAGATAGACATTGTGTCAATTTTACAAAAGCCAAAATTACAGAAAAATCAGGGCATTACAGAATGTGTATATGTTTTGATGTTTGATGTAAGATAAACAACATTTGTTAAGTGATTTTGAATGAAATTGCAAATTAGGGGGATAAATTGAGAAAAATGAAAATTTTGTGGTAAATGTGTGAAATAATGAAAAATATGAGTTGCTATGGGCTTAAATGAATTTCGGCTAGCATGAGTATAAGTAAATTGCATGAATTTACATTTTTATGAGTTAGGGACTAAATTGTAAAGAGGTCAAACGTTTGGGGACAAAATAATAATTTTGCCATAATATGAATTTTGAGTTAAATTGAATAGAATGATATTTAAATAAGTTAAATTTGATTATATATAGATCAAGAAAAGCTACGTTCGAAATTAGATCGGGGAGAAATAAAGTAGTGGATTGATAGCTCAATTTTCTCCGTATTAATTCGAAGTAAGTTCGTATGTTTAATAAGCATTAAATTATGTGTTTGAATGTTTAATTGATATAATTGTGATGGTACGACACCACAGAAATTCTCGACGAGTTATCGGCAATGTATAAATCCCAGTTGAACCTTAGGAATAGATAGGATACAAATGACATGTCATTAGGGGTTATCGTGTTTTGGGTGCTGGTCCTGTATGTTCTTCCGGTGGCTGAGTTTTTTTTCATGTGTTGCGGTTACTCGTCAGCTTGTGTGAGCAGCACCGTGTAGCTACGTTTTGACCGTCATCTTGTGTGAGCAAACCCAGTGATAGCTCGAGAGAAAGCATTTTTATGAGATATGAGATTGAGATGGTTTCGACCATGTTTTGGCTCTTAGTGTGCGAGATTCCCAAGTATCCAATAGTATTCAAAATGGTTCAACGGGCAAAGATGATGGTACAAGGATATAAGATATGATACGAATCAATTCAGGTATTTGCGAGAAGTATGTCAAGAAATTTATAGTTGATGTACTCATACATGACTAACATGGTTATGATTATGTGCTAACCTTTGGATTTGATTGTAACTTACCTATATTTACTTATGCTTCTTTCAATTGTGAATGAATGGTAAGTTATACTTATTAGTCATACGAGCTTACTAAGCTTAATTGCTTACTTTGTTTATTTTTCTTTGTTTTATAGTGATTCGGAAGCTCACTCATTTTGGAAGTTGTTGGAGATTGCATCACACTATTTTGGTACTTTTGGACTTTATGTATTTTGGTTATATGGCATGTATAGGTTAGTTGGCTAATAGAAGTCTATATGTTTTGTTATGTTTTAGCCATTGATGTGGCTTAACAGTGGAATATGCTTTGATTTGTAAATATGTGTAAATGGCTCTTTGATATGTGGTTTATAATTGCTATGTGAATGCCTTGTTGTGAATTAGTATTTAAGGTAGCAAATGGTTGAAATTTGAGAATGTATTAGTATGCTAAGTATTAGGGAAGTAATGCATATATGAAATTGACCATTTAGGTGAATTCTTGAAAGTGATATTGGTAGGTTTTTAAATGGCAAATAGTGATGTTTATGAGCATTATGGTTGTTGGAATTGGTATTACATGAATTGGAATTGGTTGAGATTGGTTTGAATGCCTATTGATGAAAGGGTCATATGCTATTTGGTATGTGTAGGTCGGTGTCACTTTGGGTGAGAAATAAGGCTTGGAAAATGGCCTATTTTTGTCCACATGGGCAGAGACACGGGCGTGTGTCTTAGCCTTGTGTGACACACGATTAAGTGACATGGCCGTGTGTCCCCTGATATTTATATAGAAATCAAGTCAGTAGCTTCATGCGGCCTAGAACATGGGCGTGTGGCTTGGCTGTGTGGCACAAGTCAGTATACCTTCCAGTTTTCACACGGCCTGGCACACGGGCATGTGAGGCCATTTCGAAAGGTACACGGGCTAGTCACACGGGTGTGTGGTTGGCCGTGTGACCCAAGTCAATGAGTTACATGGGGTCGGACACGGGCTGGGACACAGCCATGTGATCCCATTTCGAATGTCCACACAGCCTGTGACACGGGCGTGTCTCTTGGCTGTGTGAGACACACGGCCTGGCCACACGGGCATGTGTCCCCTGCACTTTGAAAATTTTCAATGTTTTTCCAAAATTTCCTTGAGATCTCAACTTAGTCTCGAATTGTTTTTAATGCTTGTTTTGGGCCTCGAGGGCTCGTGTTAGGGACTATATGATTGAATTTGAATAACATTTTTTTGGATATGAGGAATATATAAGAAATGTATGATTATTTAAGTGATAAGTCCGGTAATGCTCCGTACCCCTATTTCGGCGATGGATACGAGTTAGGGGTGTTACAGAATGAGTGGATAGGGTTTAGGCTAATTGCTTGAAGGGTTGTGAAAAATATAGTGGTAGAGAGGGGATTATATAGTGATGAATTAGGGCAAACTTGTAGCAAAAATTTAGCTACAAGGGTGACTTGGGCAACAAGTATAGAGGAAGGGAAAAAGTGACGGCAAAATTAAGGTTTTTAGGGAACCCTTGGACAGCAATGTGGGATAAATTTCTCCTCTTTGTTGTTTCAGGCCTTGAGCCCAAACTGTATTTACAAACTAGACTGCTTAAGATAAAATAAACTGATTAGTACTTGGGCAAATTTGACCCCTTTATTAAACATAAACAAATAAAATTAACATTAAAAACAAATATCAAAATAGAAATAAAATTTTCAAAGTTAATTAGAAAATTTCTTCTCAAAAGATTACATTAAATTAATTCCCAGGAAATGTTGGAGGGGTCACAGCGGTCCCGCTTAAGTTTCAATCTCCTTAGACAAAATTAATTAAATGTACTAATTTAAGAAAAATAATTTCTAATTATTTATTAAAAACTAAGATCATAAAAATTAAGGGTCCATTAATTTGATCAAGGTTTTAATTTGTTCAACTTCACCATGTTAGTAGTGCTTGAGACATTGACCATTAACTTTAAACGTACTTCTATGGTTGTTGTACAATTCTATAGCTCCATATAGGTAAAATTTGTAGATGGTATAAGGTCCTCTCCATCGAAATTTGAGCTTTCCAGGGAATAACCTTAGCCTCGAATTAAACAACAACACTTTCTGACCTTCTTTGAATTCACGGGGTTATATACGGATGTCATGCCATCTCTTATATTTTTCTTTACAAATATTGGCATTCTTGTATGAAAATAACCTCAACTCTTCCAACTCATCAAGTTATAGCATTCTTCTCTCAACAGCTTGCTTAAGATCCAAATTTAATTTTTTTCAAGGCCCAATGAGCTTTCTCTTCCAACTCAAGTGATAAATGACATGTCTTTCCAAAAACTACCCGATAGGGAGTCATTCCTAACAGTGTCTAAAAAGAAGTTCGATAGGCTCATAGAGCATCATCGAGCCTTCGAGACCAATCTTTTATATTAGGGCGCACTACCTTCTCAAGAATACCTTTGATTTCACGATTCACGCTTTCAACTTTCCCATTTGACTGTGGGTTATAGGCAGTAGCAATTTTATGTTTCGCGTCGTACTTGTCAAGCAACCACTTAAGCCATTTATTTACAAAGTGAGATCATTCATCATTAATAATAGCTCTAGGAGTCCCAAACTATGTAAATACATGTTTATGTAGGAATTGCATGACTACCTTAGTATCATTTGTTGGGTATGCCTCGGCTTCAACCCACTTGGATACATAATCCATAGCTACCAAAATATATTTTTTCCAATAAGAAGAAGGAAATTGGCCTAGAAAATCAATGCCTCATACATCGAATAGTTCAACCTTTAAAATATTTGTCAAGGGCATCTCGTTCCTCTTTGATATGTTTTCATTTCTTTGGCATCTATCACAGTTTTTCACATATGCATACGCATCCTTAAACACTGTAGGCAAAAAGAATCCTGTTTGTAAATCTTCGCTGCAGTGCAGGAACGACCAACGTGTCCCCCACTTGGAAATGAATGGAAATGGTACAAAATCTTGTCAATTTCACTTCCAGCTATGCACTTCCTGATTATTTTATTTGCACATTGTTTAAACAAAAATGGATCCTCACAGAAATAATACCAACTATCATGAAAGAATTTCTTCCTTTATTGGTATGTCATTTCTCGAGGAATTATTCCACATGCTAAATAATTGGCAAAATCAGCAAACCAAGGTGTTTCATGAATTCGACTTACCTCAAAGATATGCTCATCAAGAAAATTCTCATTAATTGGAACAAGTGAAGAAGTTACCTCATTTTTTTCCAGCCTCGACAGATGCTCAGCTACTTGATTTTCAACACCTTTACTATCTTGGATCTCAAGGTAAAATTCTTGGAGTAAAATTATCCAACGAATTAGCCTTGGTTTAGCATATTTCTATGTGAGTAAATACTTAATAGTCCCATGATCGGTAAACACTGTAACTTTGGTACCTATAAGATATGAATGAAACTTGTCAAAAGCAAAAACAATAGTAAAGAGTTCTTTTTCAGTTACTGTATAATTGAGCTGGGCTCCTGTCAAACTTATGCTTGCATAGTAGATAGGATGAAACACTTTGTTTCTTCTTTGACCCATCATAGCTCCAACAATGAAATCACTTGCATCACACATCAACTGAAAAGGTGAGTTCCAATCAGGTGTAACAAATATTAGGGTTGAGATTAACCAGCTTTTTAATTCCTCAAAAGCTTCTAAACATGTTTTGTTAAAATAAAAAACAATATCTTTTTCTAAAAGCATACACAATGGTTTAGAAATTTTTGAAAAATCATTGATAAACCTATGGTAAAAACCAGCATGGCCTAAGAAACTTCTAACTCCTTTCACACAAACTGGATGTGGTAATCTTTCAATTACATCCACTTTTGCTTCATCCACTTCAATTCCGTTTTTGGAAATTTTATGTCCTAAGACAATTCCCTCATTAACCATAAAATGGCATTTCTCCTAGTTAAGGAAAAGATTCATCTTCTCACATCTCTTTAGTTCCTTATCCAAATTACTCAAACAAACATTATAAGTGTTACCAAAAAAATCATCCATGAAAACCTCAACAAAATTTTCAACCAAATCAGTGAAAATTGCCATCATACATCGCTGAAATGCGACAGGTGCATTACATAAGCCGAAAGGCATTTGCCTAAAAGCAAATCTATTGTATTGGCAGGTAAGAGTAGTTTTATGTTGGTCTTTCAGGGCTAAAGTGTTCAGACCCTAAAGTTTTCTCCAACAAGTCTTCTTCAAAATTGCTCTTACATTCCATAGAAACTAAGGTTTTTAATTCCTCCATTACTGAGCATTCTTCTGTCGAATTGGAAAATTTCATGGCCTTCAGAACGTTAAATGTTACATGGTCGTCTTGAACTCTCATTGTGAGTTCTCCTTTTTATACATCTATCAATGTTCTTCATGTGGCTAGGAAAGGTCTCCCTAGGATGATCAAAACTTCCTTATCTACTTTAAAGTCTAACACAATAAAGTCGGTAGGAAAATAAACTTATTAACTCTTACAAAAACATCCTCGATCTTTCCCTTGAGATATGCTAACGAATGATCCGCTAGTTGAAGTGTCACAGTAGTGGGTCTTACTTCACCTATTCCTAACAGCTTGAAAATAGATTTGGGCATCAAGTTGATGCTTGCTCCTAAGTCACACAAAGATTTACCATAGTAATATTCTCTGATGTTACAAGGAATCGTAAAGCTCCCAGGGCCTTTCAAATTTGGAGGTAGCTTGTTTTGTAAGAACGCACTGCACTATTTCGTCAAAGCAACAGTCTCATACTCACCAAGCCTTATCTTCTTGGACAAAATATCCTTCATAAACTTCACTTAGTTGGGCATTTTCTTTAAAGCCTCTACCAAAGGAATGTTGATGTGCAAGTGCTTTAAAACATCCAAGAACTTCTTGAATTGCACTTCTTGTTTCTGCTTATGCTGCTGGAGTCTTTGAGGATATGGAACTTTAGGTTGAAATAGACAACTTTTCTGATGAGGCAAATCTGCAAAAGGTGTTAGCTTTTTCAAAATTCACTAGTTTAGGATTTACCTCATCAGATTTTTCAACATTAGGCTTTTCTGGTGTAGGAACTTAAACTGTTGGTTGACTTTCCTCCTCTTCAATAGGCTCAACCACAACCTCCTTGGGTTCCAAAAACTTACCACTTCATAATGCAACTACCTTGCAATGTTCTTTACCCAAACTCCTTAGATTTTCTGTATAACTCGGTAAGGCTCTTTGCGGTCTACTACAAAGCTTAGTAGCTAACTGACCCATCTGGTTCTCCAGATTCTTCAGTGTTGCTGGTTGACTTTGGATCAAAGTGTCATTTTTCTCCATGTACTCTTTCAACAAGTCCTTCAAACTATTTGATGACTCAGCTTAAGGTGCTTTTGGAGCTTGTTGACTAAACCCTTGGGATTGATTGGGTTTATGCTACATATGATTATTCGGTTAATTTCCTTGATTAAAAGTTCGGATGATTCCACCATGATGGATTGTAGAAGTTGGACTGTGGTCCTTGTCCACTTCTATTTTGATACTGGTTCCTTACATAACAAACAGACTCGGGGTTTAAAGGGAAATTCTTGAAAGAATGTCCATCCCCACAATACACACAGGAAAGAACATCATACTGACTTGGTGATTGAACTATAAAATTATTAAAACTATTAGTGGTAAACTATTTTAACATTGGGGAAACAAAAGATATCTGAGCAGAGAGTGAAGTCAGTGTGTCCACTTCATACACTCTAGATACTCGTCTTTCTGAAACAGCTTGATTTGTCAGCCATTGGTAATTGTTGCTAGCGATCCTTTCAATGATCTTGTAAGCCTCGTTATAAGACTTAGACAAAATTGCACCATTCGTAGAAGCATCTACCATTAATCTTGTATGTGCGTTGAGACTGTTATAAAACGTCTCCAACTAGGTACAATGAGGAATCCCATGATGAGGACACTTACAAAGCAATTCCTTGAATCTTTCCAATGCCTCACATAAGGACTCGTCATCCAATTTTTGAAAAGTAGTTATCTCATTTCGCAACTTTGAGTTCTTGCTTAGTGGAAAATACTTTGTCAAAAACCTTTCTACTAATTCTTGCCAAGTAGATATTGAACTTGGTGGCAATGAATTCAGCCATGCTTATGCTCGATCTCGTAACAAGTATGGAAACAGCTTCAACCTTAATACATCTTCAATCACACCAACTATCCTAAATGAATTACTCACCTCCACAAATAATCGAAGGTGAAGATGTTGATATTCTGTGGGCATACCACTGAACTGGCCCACCGTTTGGACCATTTGAAGCATCACTGGTTTCAATACAAATTGGGTTGCCTCGATATCCGGCCTCCTAATTCCCATATTTAATTCATTGAAGAGTGGCACAGCGTATTGTCTTATGCCATGATCTCTATCATCAGCAATAAGGATTGGGTTGTGCACATGATTGACTCCATTACCTTGTCCATCATTTTGAATTCCAAGGTCCATCTCGGCTTGTCTTTAAGCTAATCTCTCACGTCTTCTCTATCTAAAAGTTTGCTCGATTTCAGGGTCTACAGTTAATAGATCAATGATTCGATCTATGCTCATAAACACATGATAAATAAATCACAAATATATAATAAAGACTAAATTAGTAATGTTAGAAATTAAATAAAAACCAAACTACAAAAATAATTTCACAAAGAATGATTAAGGAAACAGTCCCCGGCAACGGAGCCAAAAACTTGTAACAGTATTTTTGTGCAAGTGTACACATTTGTTCAAGTAATAAGTAAGTAAAATGACTAATCGTCTCCACAGGGACTGTGTATGTTAATTGATTATTTGTAAAATTATAAGTTAACAATTTGGTGGTAAAAACATCATAATTTGAATGGTGATGTTTAAACTAAGTGAAATTAACTAGATGCAAAGATTGATCCCTAATGCAATTTTAACATAAACACAAATTATCTAAATGTATGAATGAATGGCTTTAGCAAAAAAAAAAAACAATAAACATGAAATAGGCTAGGATAATTATATTAATCATCTCAATTCATTTTCATCATGCTTAACAGTGTTAGAAAAACATTCCATGGCAACTCGATCTTTCATGAGTTTAGGTACCAAATTAAGTCCCCTCAGAATCTTTTACTTAGTGAAATATGAATTTTACTAATTATATTAAACTAAGGGTTTCTTAGCATTTATGCAAGGTAACAAGGTCATTTACGTTTGAAACAGTTTAATCACATAAACCTAAAAACTATGCAAGATAATAGAGCTAACTAAAGATATTATGAACCTCTAATTTAGTCAGGTTTAATGATCTAAATTGAGCATTGCACTTTTTAATTATGTGTCTACTAGCCGTCGTCTGGTTAGGACCGCTCAGCTAATTTCAATGCATCAAATCACGTATGAATGAAATACATCTTGATTTTAATTGAAAACATGATCGACCGAGGTACAAACACGTTAAACATGAATGAAATAAATATTATTGAATTAACATAATCATCCTAGCAAACAAAATTAAGCTAACATTGTTGATGTCAAGAACAATAAACACATAGAAAACATAATTAAAATAAATAACAAGACGGAAAGAGTAAACTCTAATTCAGTTCAACAGCCTTTCGAATCTTTTTGACTAATGTGTTCCTTCGTTCTGCTCATTGCTTTTTTTCTAAGGGTTCCTCAAGGTGGCCGGCCAAGAGATGGTCTTGACAAGGCTTTTTTGGGCTAAAGAATGGAAAGGAAAATGGAAAGGCTAGGTGTGGGGAAAAGGGAACAAGAGAGAAAATGAGAGAATGCTAGTGAATGAATGAATTAAGGGATGGTTTGAAAGGTGAAAGGTGTGTGGTATTTATAGGTGAAGGTAAGGGTGAAGTTTAATAAAAATAGAATTTGAAATTCCTCCTCTTTCTCTCATGCTTGGCTGGCCACAAATTGTGGAAAAGGGGATGACTTGGTTGCTTCGTGTTGAATTCAAAACTTTGTTATTAATAGCCATAAGGTGGACAGTTTCAAAGGGTGAACTTGTGTGCTGATTTTTGACATCTTTCAAACTGTAGGGACCTTCAACAAAATATCCCAAAGCTTATTTTTTTTGGCAGCTATTTGCTTGTTTCGAAATTGGGCTTTAACTCCTCCTTATTGGATGGTTTCTTAGTCCAATAAATAATCAGACTTGTCCATCATGTAGCACACTTTTACTGGGTCAAATTAACATCCTTATAACCCAGCTTTACATGGTCTTGTCATCCAAATAGAGTGGGTATGTGCATGTCCATGCAACATTTATATTAATCTCATCTTCAATGGTCCTACTGCATAGTGAAAATTAACATATTAATAATTAACATGAAAATAATATAAATTATGCATAAAAATCATGTAATAAAGCATAATTTCACATACTTTATAAAGTCGTGTCCAATATTAATATTTAAGTAAAATTCACTTAATTAAATAACAATTAATCAAGGTTATCATATTTATTAAGTCAAAAGGTGGTAAAAATATATAGAAAATCCTATATAATTTTTAGTTTACAAAGCATTGGGTTGATCTATAGATCCATGTTGATGTAGTATATGTTAGTCGAATTGTTTATTATAAGCCTCCACTATATTTGCAGCTAAACAAATGGTTTCAGTGTGTTTATAATTGTCTCTCTGTGCTCTATAATTCTTGTACCTTAATTTTTTGTTGGGTCCAATTAGAAATATCGAGTGTATTGGAATCATTCCATCTAGAGGATAAGTTACAATCAATCCAAACAACCAAAGCTAGAGTTCTAATCGAGCGAAGTCGAGCTTGAATATTGTCAAGCTCGAGCTTGAGCTCAACTTTCTAATTTTAAGCTCGATACTCAACTCGAGCTCAATCGAGCATCTATTTTTAAGCTCGAGCTTCACTCTAGATATCTTTGAGCTACTTGAGCTCGAGTTCGATTAAACTTTTTTACCAATTTTTTTTCCTCAAGCTCAAGCTCAGCCCAATGATTAAGTTTAGGGTTAATAATATATATTAAGGCTAATATCATAATTTAATTTTATAAAAGTATGAAAAGCTCGATAAGGCTAGCAAGTTATTCGAGTAGTGTTACTAAACTCAAATTTGGCTCGATTGAAAGTTCAAGTTGCTCGAACTCAAGCTCGACTTGTAACACCCCTCACCCGTATAAAAAGCCAAAATAGGGTTACGAGGAGTTATCGGAGTTACAACACACACAATCATACAATTCGAATCATAAATCCTCAACCAATTAAAATCCATTCAAATACACTCACATTGTCTCTATTACGAGCCTACAAGGCCCAAATCATGCATTAGAAGTGGTTCGGGACTGAACCAACAACTCAGGAAAGTTTTGGGAAAACTTAGAAAATTTTCAAGGTACAGGGGTCACACGCCCGTGTCTCAGGCCATGTGGACATTCGAAATGGGATCACATGGCCGTGTTGCAGCCCATGTCCTACCCTGTGTAATTGATCGTGTCCAAACTAACTATGACAACGAATAAGGAAAGCGCACCTATCGTTCGGTAGTATAGCTATGGCAAGACCGGAAATATCGTATCCTCAAGGACCAAGAGTACTAGTAGTTACTATCTTTTTATTATCTAGCCTAAGTATTAAGGGAATTGATGTTTATCTAACTAATTACTAAACTAAGGATGCTAAGACAAAGAGAGTGAATTGGAAAAACACTTTTGGGAAAAACCAGTTGATTAAGACAATACCCGAGGAAGATTCCACCTAGACTTCAGTTGTTATTTAACTCTGAACCAGACGATTTATTCACTTGACTTGGTCCGTAGGATTCCCTAATTTATATTAATACCTCTTTCGAGGCTACTAACGTCTAACCCTAGGTTGATTAATTGAAATCTCTTTCTAATTAAAACCCCTAGTGTTGCATTAACTCGATCTATGGACTCCCATATTAGGTTTGACCCTAATCCGGCAGATTTTTGTCATCCTATCTCTAGGGTTGCGATCAACTCCGCTTAACTATGCTAGATCTACTCTTAAACAGGGACTTTTGCTCCACTACCTAAGCACATCAATACTTGAATCAATATCCTGAAATATTAAAACAAGAATTAAGAACACATAATTAAGAACAAATCAAATATTTATCATATAGTTCAGAAAACAATAACAAGATCCGTCTTAGGTTTCATCCCCCTCAGGTATTTGAGGGGTTTAGTTCATGAATAATAAATAATACATCTTAGAAGAAAGTAAATAACAAAACATAAGAAAGACCCTAAAACCCCCTGAAGGAAATTGAAGGGAAGATCTTCCGTCTTGAGCGTGATTCCGGCTTCTATGATGAATCAACTGGCTTTCTTGGAGTAATCCCCTATGTTCAGCCCTCTCTGGCTTCGCTCCCGACCAAAGACACTTTTTAGGTTATACTTAGGGCATTTATATAGGCTTTGGAATGTCTTTCTTGGCCCACAAGTATCCTATTCCGAATGAAACTCATCTTGGCTATAGCAGGGACACGCCCGTGTGAGACGCCCGTGGTCGACTCTCTTGGCCGTGGTCGATCCTGTTTGCCACACACGGCCATGTGATCTGGCCATGTACGATGTTCTAGGCCGTGTCTCGGTTGTTACTCGAAACGCACGGCCTTTGGTGATAGTCTAGGCCGTGTGAGTCTCTAAGGTAAGCCCATTTTGCCCCTTTTTGGCCCATTTCTCATTCCTTTCGATTCCCTAAGCTCTCCTAAGTATAGAACATGAAATTAAGAGATTAGAAGCATCGAATTCATCAAATTCAATCAAAATTTATCCAAAAGTAAGCTAAATTTGGGATTAAAGTATGTATATATTACGGTTTATCAAATACGCCCACACTTAAGCATTTGCTTGTCCTCAAGCAAAATTTTCAGTTCACAATTAGAATTAACTTCCCTCAATTCATAATCTTCATCAATAATGTTTCATCATAATTCATAGGTAATTCATACATTGATAATTTAACCAGAAGGTTCCCAAAGATTCAAACAATCAAAGTCATAGTTTTTAAAGTACGAAAAATAGGTGTTCCCCTTACCTAAATAATCACCTTTAATTCAAAATCAACAAAAATTGACATCCTCGCTAAGGGTTCACTCAAATCACTCAAGGTGTTTAAGGTTCAAAAATAAGCACTCAAGAGTCAAACATGAAAAGTTAATCCCATAGGCTTGCATGAAAATCAAATCTCCACCACTATAGAATGATACGATACACAAATCAAAAGGTCTTTTAAGGGTTGTAACGGGGCTAGGGTTAAAGGTGTGGATAAAGGCTGAATTAGAGGGTTAGTATCGAGACTGAATTGATAAATTACCTAACTAAATGAGTAACTAAAGCTTAAATAATTACATCAATTGAAAACTTAATACTAATAACATGAGCTTCTTCTTAAAATATAAAATTAACTGCTTAAGCTCCAATAACAAAGAAGTAATAATGAATAGATTCCTAATATCTTTTTTTTTAAGAACAAATCAAGTACAATAATAATAAGATAGAATTTAACAACTGAAATACAAAAAATAGTTAAGTAACCGATCAAATCAAATCTCGATATAAGGGTAGTCAAAAGAAATGGTGATAACAAATACAAAGTGGGTTTTGGGTTAATATTAATGGGTGAGTCAAGAAACGGTTTGTTAGGATTCAAAGGGGTTCACTAGGGGTTAATTATGAAGGTAGGCTTTTTATGGAGTAAGTGGGTTAAAACCTAGGTGCCTTCATCATCTTAGTATATCAAATCAAAGGTGTGGTCTCGACATGTATAATCGAAGCAAGTTCTAGAATAACAAATCAATGTTGACACACTCATAATCAATAAAGTGAGCAAGAAAAGGAGTGTATGCTCTAAAAAGGCTCAAGATCTCACAAAAATTATGGGCTTTTGATGTCAACCTTGTAAATTTCAAACTTCAAGGTAATAATTAGATTCAGGTAGACAACCTAACAATTTTTTTATTCTGAAAATAAACTCATCATGCTTGATTCTCTAGTCTCCTAAAGTTTAAATCATCACTGCACAATTAACTATGACTTAATCCAAAACATATCAATGAAAATCATAAATCAAACAAAATTTCATTCTAACAGTAATATGAGAATATTTACTTAAGAACAAGATATAATTCAGAGATTTGAGAATAATGCAAAAAGTTAGGCAGTTTTCTAAATAAACTTCACTCCCCACACTTAAGATGTAAATTACCCTCAATGTACAAAGAAAGATAATAACCATCTAGTAATAGATCATAAGAGAGGGAGAGAGGTGAAACTTCCTGAATTATGGATGAAATCCTTGGGGGACGATCAATGATGAATAGGATGACTAGGTATAGGTGATGTGTTCGTTCCTTGAGTGGCACACGCCCGTGTGGATCGTTTTTAGCCCGTGTGTTTCGAATGTTTAGGGGTTTGGTGCGCCTGTTTTGTGTCCTACGTCCGTGTCCTGTGGGCGTGTTGTCCCACACGGCCGTGTCGCACAGCTGTGCCGAGCTTCGTTCGCTTCTCCCACGCCCGTGTTGATTTAGTCAGTTTCGACCACGCCCTATAGGCACGGGCGTGTCTCATGCCCGTGTCGTTTACTCAGTATCAACCACGGCTGCATCGCACAGCCGTGGCCCTTTAATTGCAGCCAGTGTTGTTTACTCTGTTTCGGCCACGGCCTCATCACACGGTCGTGGTGTTTTATCGTAGCCCGTGTTGGAAAAAAAATTCTCTTCCTTGGCCCACACGGTTTCCGCCACGCCCATATGCTTCCTCGTGGTGTCCACACGGCGACAGCCACGCCCGTGTTCTAGGCCGTGTGGAAAGGAAATCTTGCGCTTATGAAATTAGTTAGTTCTTATTTAGATGCTATCAACAAAAATATGAATGTTAATGACGTTAGTGCTCGGGTTGCCTCCCGAGAAGCGCTCGTTTAAAGTCTTAAGCTAGACTTACCCTATTTTCATTTCTATATGAAGGTTCACGGAGCTGAAGCTCCTCTCTCATATCCCTAAAATCTTCACCATTATAAATTTTCAGTCGTTGACCGTTTACCTTGAAAGTGCCATAAGTCGGATGAGTTACCTCGATTGTGCCGTAGGGGAAAATAGTTTTGATTACGAATGGACCTGACCATCTTGATTTCAGCATTCTAGGGAATAATTTGAGTCTTGAATTATAAAGTAACACGAGATCTCCAACTTCGAATTGTTTAGATCGCTTTAGACGAGCATCGTGGTGTCGCTTTGTTGCTTCTTTGTATAATTGTGAGCTCTCGTAGGCTTTTGCTCGCCACTCATCAAGCTCGTTCACCTGCATCAATCTTTTCTCGCTTGTAAGTTTAAGATCGTAGTTTAAAAATTTTATAGCCCAAAATGCTTTATGTTCGAGTTCAAATGGTAAATGACAGCTCTTCCTGTAAACAAGTTTGTGTGGGGATGTTCCTATGGGAGTTTTAGAGGCGGTTCTATAGGCCTATAAAGCGTCGTCTACTTTTGCTGCCCAATCTTTCCTGTTTGATTCTACAGTTTTCTCTAGGATACGTTTAAGTTCTCTATTGGATACTTCGACTTGTCCACTGGTTTGAGGGTGATAAGGGGTAGCTGTTCTGTGGTGTACTCCATATTTCTTTAAGATTTTCTTGAATTGAGTGTTACAAAAATGAGTACCCCTATCACTAATAATTGCTTTAGGTGTTCCAAATCGAGAGAAAAGTTTTTTAAGAAATCGCACTACCACTCTTGCATCATTAGTGGGTAAAGCTTGAGCTTCCACCCATTTTGACATGTAATCAACCGCTACGAGGATGTATTTATTCCAAAATGAGCTAGGGAATGGGCCCATAAACTCGATAACCCATACATCAAATATTTCACATGATAGCATATATGTTTGAGGCATTTCATCGCGTTTAGAGATATTACCTATTCTCTGACATTTATCGCATGAATTAACATACCTGTTAGCGTCCTTGAACAGAGTGAGCCAATAAAAACCTGATTTGAGTGTTTTATGTGCTATTTTCGTCCCACTGTAATGTCCTCCTGTTGGTCCTGAATGACAATGTTCTAGGATTTTGCTTGCTTCTTCCTTCGCGACACATCTCCGAATTACTTGATCTGCACATATACGAAAAAGAAGAGGTCCTCCCAAAAATAGTTTTTCACATCAGTAAAGAATCGCTTCTTTTGCTGATGTGTCAATCCTTTTGGTAAGACGTTAGCAGCTAAATAATTTGCGATATCTACAAACCAAGGTACCTCGACGTCGGATATAGCCAAGAGTTGTTCTTCAGGAAAGGAGTCATTAATCTCACTCTCATCAAGTTCTTTAAGATGTGGATTTTCAAGTCTAGAAAGATGGTCTGCTACCAGGTTTTCAGCTCCTTTCTTTTCCTGAATTTTCAAATCAAATTCCTGTAAAAGTAGAATCCATCTTATGAGTCTAGGTTTTGCATCAGATTTAGTTAAAAGATAACGAAGGGCTGAATGGTTAGTGAAAATGACGACTTTAGATAATATTAAATATTGACTAAATTTATCAAATGCAAAAACCACAGCTAGCAATTCCTTTTCTGTGGTGGTGTAATTCTCTTGTGCGGCCGTCAGTGTCTTGCTAGCGTAATAGACCGGTTGAAAATGTTTGTCTCTTCGCTGACCTAAAACTGCACCTACTGCAAAATCACTCGCATCACACATTAGCTCAAAGGGTAAATTCCAATCAGGTGCAATAATAATTGGGGCATTTGTTAATTTATTTTTTAGAGTATTAAACGCATCTAAACATTTCTGATCAAAATTGAAAGGCACATCTTTTTCTAGTAATTTTGTCAAAGGCTTAGCTATTTTAGAAAAATCCTTAATAAATTTTCTATAGAAACCGGCATGTCCTAAAAAACTTCTAATAGCCTTAACTGAACTGGGAGGAGGTAATTTTTCTATGGTTTCAATTTTTGCTTTATCGACCTCAATCCCTTTACTAGAAATTTTATGACCTAACACAATCCCTTCTCGAACCATGAAGTGACACTTTTCCCAATTAAGCACAAGGTTCGTTTCCTCACATCTCATTAAAACTCGTTTTAAATTTTTAAGGCAAAGGTGGAACGAATTACCGAATACCAAAAAGTCGTCCATAAATACCTCCATGATATCTTCCACAAGTTCGTCAAAGATGGCTAGCATGCAGCGCTGAAAAGTAGCATGAACGTTACATAATCCAAAAGGCATTCTTCGATAAGAAAATGTACCGTATGGACATGTGAATGTTGTCTTTTCTTGATCCTCAGGAGTTATGGGGATTTGGAAGTAGCCAGAGAGTCCGTCTAGGAAGCAATAGTACATATGCCCAGATAATCTTTCTAGCATCTGATCAATGAAGGTTAAAGGAAAGTGTTCTTTTCTTGTGGCATCGTTCAGTTTCCTATAGTCGATGCAAAGACTCCAACCTTTGACTATTCTTATTGGAATTAATTCATTCTTTTCGTTAGCTATGACAGTCATGCCTCCTTTCTTTGGAACAACCTGCACAAGACTTACCCAAGAACTATCAAAAATAGGATAAATAATTCCAGCATCTAGAAGTTTAATTACCTCGGTTTTGACAACTTCCTTCATATTGGGATTTAATCGTCTTTGAGGTTGCACACATGGTTTATATTCATCTTCTATTAAGATTTTGTGGGTGCAAAACGATGGGCTTATCCCTTTAGTGTCAGAGATTTTCCAGGCTATGGCTCTTTTATGCTCCTTTAACACCTGTAGTAACTCTTCTTTCTCATTGGGTTCTAGGTCTGAAGAAATAATTACCGATAGTGTAGAATTGGTCCCAAGGAATGCGTACTCTAATTGTGTTGGTATCTATTTTAATTCCAATTTGGGGGGTTCTTCAATAGAGGGCCTTTGTTTAGATTCGTCATTTATTTCAATGCCCTCATACTCTTTTTGTCTTAGGGAGGAACTATTAGGATTTATTTTGATTTTTGTCTCCCCCATCTCATTGGCATCATCATCTGCCTCTTCGCCTTGAACAAGACACAGTTCTAACGTGTCTTTATGTATTATTTCCTGAAAAGACTCTTAAATAAAATGATCAATAGAGTCAATAAAATAACATGAATCATCTTGTTCTTTAGAGTATCGCATAGCATCATAGATTTTAAAGATAATCTCCTCATCACCTACCCTAAGCGCAAGCTTACCATCACCTACATAAATATTAGCCCTAGCAGTGGCTAAAAATGGGCGTCCTAAAATTAAAGGTACTTCGACATCCTCATTCATGTCGAGTACAACAAAGTCAATAGGGAATATTAATTTATCAACTTTAACTAAAACGTCTTCTGTAATATCCCGGGTTAGGGGCTATTTTGTTGTTGCATGAAATTGCATGTGTTTAGTGTGCTGTGTTGCTATTTCGGTGTTTTAGGGGCTTAATTGTGGGCTAGGAGTGTGCCTGAGGGAATGGGAAAATTTTGGTTTTGGGTGTTAAGTGAAGGGAGCTGTGGAAGCTGGGGTTTAAGAATTTTACTTGTTGTTTTGTTGCAAAAAAGTGAGCTGGCAAGGTGGCAAGCATGCGTTACATGGGGAGCTTGGTGTGGCGTCATCTACATGGAGTGGAGGTCTAGTGTTCGAGCTGCGAATTCCCCATTTTGGCTACATTTTGGGACGGCATGGAGGAGAGGTAGAAGGCAACTAGAATTCTACCTTGGACCAAGTCATACCTTTCAAATGAAAGGTGGAGAGCATTTGTAGGAGGGAGACTTGGTCTTGTTTGTTTGAATGTGTGGATGTGAGTGAATAGGGGGATTTGGCCGAATGTTGGGGGAGTGGTGGAGTGTATGGCCGGTTTTGGGAAGTGGGGAGAGAGAAGGCCGAATTATTCCTTTTGGAATTTGGTGAATATTCGGCCATTAGGAGACCAAATCAAATTCTTTTTTCTCTTTGACAAACCAAAGCCGAAATTCTAAAGAATTCTCTCATCTTTTTATCACTTCTTGAACCGAGATACCAAGTCCCTTTAGTTGCCAAAATTGTCTTGTTCACATGGTTTGTGTGTAGCCGAATACACTCTTGCATCTATCCTTCTTTCTTCATTTGTGTAAGCTGAATCGGGTATCCTTTCTTCTCACACTTTCATTCATTTTCTTTTGTCATACTTGTGCCAAATCATACTACTTCTAAACCAAGTTCTCTATTTTTACTTCTCCATTACTAGTAAGCCAAAACCATATCATCTTCTTCCCTCAAACTCTCATTTGCTTTTCTCAATAATCCTAGCTTGAATCTTTCATTTGTGCCTTACCATTTCATTAAACCAAAACACTAGTTCCCAAAACACATTTTTATCTTTTTTTTTCTTTCAAAACCGTAAGTACTTGTCCCCATCCATTTTCTATTTTTTTTCTTTCTTTCTTCCATTTCAAAAGCTCTTGAGCCGAATCTCCCTTTTCTCCTAGGGGTTCTTGTGGCCGAATTTTTGGTGGTTGGTAAGTAGGGGTAAGTATTTGGTATTGTTTTTATTTCAATCTTTTAGGTTCGATTAAGGCAAGGGTGACTAAGGATTAACTATGTTCTTGATAGGTGTTGGCCGATTATCAGAAGAACCACTGTTGGGTTCGGGATTTGGTAGGAAACCAAATCAAGTGTAAAGGTAAGGGTTCAACATTAAACCCTTTGGTTTATTTGGGCTTAGCCGAAAGGTGTGGAAGGCTAACCTATGTTTTGACTGATTGTTATAGGAACAAGATAATCAGGGGGGCTTAGATCGATTCGTGAGGTTTAAGGCTTTTGTTACCAGGTGTGTAAACTAACACACTGATACCTAGTAATGTTATTAATAAACTTGTTTGCTGTTAAAAACTATACCAAAGATGACGGATAATTGGATACCCAAATGGGGTATGTATACGTATCCGGGGTAAGTCTAATTTATTACAAGTTCTATTATGGATACCGTGGGTATTATGATCTATGTTATGTATGCTATGAGATGTAATGCTAGACATGTTGGCATGATATGCATGACTTGTATGATATGCATGATCACATGAGTTGGTATGATGATGGGTGATATGAGTGGAGGGCGGTGATATTTTGTCTTTGTGAGCACCAGTGTTTCCAGTAACACACTTTGTGACTTTGGGTCACCGGAGGTTTGGCACCTCCAGGAGGTTTGGCACCTCATTGCGACTCGTCCCGTGGTTAACACCACCGTGGGTTGGCCCCACATGAGATATGGGATCGTCTGCTAGTGATTGGGTATCACACGATGGGTTGGCCCCATCATTCGATTATTGTGACTACGGTCACGGTGGTTTGGTACCACATTTGTGTCTTTGGGACACCGAGGTTGGGCACCTCATTGCGACTTGTCCCGTGGTTAACACCACCGTGGGTTGGCCCCACTTGAGATATGGGATCGTCTGCTAGTGATTGGGTATCACACGATGGGTTGGCCCCATCATTCGATTATTGTGACTACGGTCACCAAAGTGGTTTGGTACCACATTTGTGTCTTTGGGACACCGGAGGTTGGGCACCTCATTGCGACTTGTCCCCGTGGTTAACACCACCGTGGGTTGGCCCCACTTGAGATACGGATCGTCTACTAGTGATTGGGTATCACACGATGGGTTGGCCCCATCATTGGATTTGTGACTTCGGTCACGGTGCTTTGGTAGCACAAACGCGTGTCTTTGGGACACCAAAGGTTTGGCACCACATTGACGGATATTGTGTCTTTGGGACACCAGTGTTTTAGTAACACATTGTGACTATATGTCACCAGGTGGTTTGGCACCACCAAAGGGTTTGGTACCACACGGGTAGGAAAAGGAGATATGGATGGTTAGGATCGGGTTGCATTAATTATGTTGCTATGTATGATGGGTGTTAGCATGTTGTTTCATCGGGAGCGGGATTTATGCACCGAGTCATTCGACTCACCCTCTCCTTTGACATTTCAGTGACCCGTGAGACGCGACATGGAGCCTGGTAGACTCGGGGTGCACATGCCATGCTTTAATAAAAGTCTTGCTCAGACTATTCACTTTGGGTACTTTAGCTTATTTATTTTTATTTGAGATTTAATTTGGATTTGTAAAAGGCCTTTAAATTATGTTTTATGATGGTTATGTTTTAATTAGATTCTCAACTTGCTTAACAAATAACTCGGTATGAAATTTTACTAAAAATTTGGTAAGATAATGTTTTCAAAACTATAACGCAATGTGTTTTAAACTATACCATCGGGTATCTCACTATGTTTTGCTATAAAGTAAACTCAAATGATTTTCAAACCAAACTCGATATTCCACTAAGTCAAAAATGTTTCAAAATAGTACTAAGAAACTATTGGAAATGCTAAATGAAATCAACTCGTTTTTAACTATATACTTGGATAAGTTTTCAAAATCTAATCAAACAGGCCTACTCCAATTTTCTTCAAGTTCACTATGTTTTCGCCCGCTTTTAAACGAAAAATCTTATCTCTCAAAAACGTTTTCCCGTAGCATACCGTTCGGACGTGGTGTCTGTCCGGGTTTGGGGTGTTACAATTGTGGTATCGAGCCAAGTTCAAAGGCTCGGTGTGGGCCCCGAGGCCCAAAAAGTTTTTAAGTGTTTGTATGGTTTGAAAGGCATGGCACCGAGTCTCCTGCACTGGTTCGCCTGTAAGTACCCTTACTATTGCTTGTGAATTGATCGGATGTGATATGATTTGATGAATAGCAATAGTATACCACTTTAGAGATTGAAACCGATAGGATTACGTGAACTCGCGAGAACAAATCTCCTTAAATATTCATAAGATTTGCCTTAAAATAGTGGAATATATATGCTGATGCATAAAACTCTTAAATCGAATCGTAGAAAGTTTAGTCATGAGCACTCGAGGCGGACGTGGTCGTAATACTCGTGGTAGAGGTAGGGGTAGGATGACGCTTTACAACCCGTAGGATCCGTCGAAGTCGAAAAATGAGATACCGGCTTCCGCCACCGGTGTTGGAGGTGGTGAGTTCCAAGATCGATCGAGATGACGCAGTGTCTCGAGCGATCTTCGCGAGTGTTAGAAAGAGTAGCCGGTGTAGGTGGTGGTGCGGGAGTTAGGAAATCGGTGCACGAGCAACTTCGCAAACGGGGCCGAATTCTTTCGAGGTGTTTACGGTGTTGCTCCCAAAGATCGCCGAATCGGCTAGAGGCCACGGAGCGGATCATGGATGATCCGGACTTGATCTTGAAGAGAAGCCGAAGGGCATCGTATCGCTTCTTCGGGATGAGTCATATCGGTGGTGGCTCACGGTTCGGGACAATGTGTGGCGTGCAGAGATTTGTCATGGGATTATTTCAGTGCGCATATCAAAAGAAGTACATTGGAGCTAGTTATATTGACTCCCAGCGGAAGGCATTTCTGAGGCTTGTTCAGGGGAGTAAATCTGTTTCTGAGTACGAGGCTGAGTTCCTGGAGCTGAGTAGGTATGCTAGGGGCATTGTGGCCACTTAGCATGAGAGGTGTGTTCGTTTCGAGGATGGTCTGCGAGGCGAGTTGAGGTCGCTGATTGCTCCTCGCCAGGAGCGAGTTTGTTGTCTTAGTTGAGAAGGCTAAGGTAGCCGAGGGTGTTAAGGAGTCGAGGAGGCGGGGTATGGACGAAATAGGCATAAGAGGAGCTTTGGGTCTTCTCGATCGTCGGGTAATCCGCAGAAGAGGGCTAGACCGAGTGGGCCAACCAGACTGCTAGGTTTGTTCTTTGCTAGGCGTGGGACCGCCGCAGCGTGATCGATGTGGAAAATCTCATTGGGGTGGTTGTTGGACCGAGGAAAGGTTGCTTCGAGTGTGGTTCTCTGGAGCATCGTGTGAGGGATTGTCCGTGTAGGTTGGCTAGGATTCGATCGAGAGTCGGGGCCGTGTCGCTCGAGAGGTAATAGACCGCCACCGCAGAGGGGCCGTGGTAATGGCGAGAGGTGGTAATGGTTCTGCTCAGGGCCGTGTGAGCACCGCGAGGTGCGGGTAGTTCTGATGCCGCGGCCGGATTAGTGTATGCTTTGCGAGGCGTCGGGAGGAGAGCGCGCACCTGACGTCATAACCGTGACGTTTTGATTTTTGGTTCTCCTTATCTTTGCTTTGATTGATGTGGGTTCAACGCATTCTTATGTTGCCGATAGTATAGTAGAGACCATGGATTTAGACTCGAGATATCTTCTAGGCGGATGATCGTGATTAGCCCTCTAGGTCACTCTGTAGTAGTAGATAAAGCTGCTTAGAGAGGTACCCCTAGAACTCCAAGGGTAGTGTTTGCTTTTGATCGGATGGAACTGCCGTTTGGGGAGTTCGATCGATTCTTGGGATGGACCGGTTGGTCAAGTACCAGCGCGAGGTTGGATTGCGCGCCAAGCGCATGGTTCTTAAGACGGTTGAGGGTGATGAGGTGGCTATGATAGGTAATAGGAGGGATTACTTATCAAATGTGGTATCTGCTCTGAAAGCGGAGAAGATGGTCGGGGAAGAGTCATGAAGCATATGTAGTTCATGTGTATGCCTTGGAGGCTAAAGAGTCTCATGTGGAGAAGGTTCGCACTGCTAAGGAGTTTGCTGATGTTTTTCCCGAGGAACTTCCGGTTTGCCGCCGATCATGAGGTAGAGTTCGGAATAGATCTATTACCCTGAATGCGCCGCTGTCTATTGCTCCGTATAGGATGGCGCCAAAGGAATTGGTGGAGCTTAAGGCTCGAGATCCGGGAGTTATTGGATCGAGGTTTTATTAGGCCCTCTTTGTTTCACCGGTAAGTGCGCCGGTACTTTTGTCAAGAAGAAAGATGGCACGATGCGGATGTGTATAGACTACCGCCAGATTGAATAAGTCGACGATTAAAAACAAGTATCCGCTGCCCGCGGATAGATGATTTGTTTGATCACCAAGGGCGCCGCGGTATTTTCAAGATCGACTTGAGGTCCGGTATCACCGATTAAGAGTTAAGGAGGCGATATCCATTAAACAGCGTTTCGGACTCGGTATGGGCACTACGAATTTCTGGTAATGCCGTTCGGGTTGACTAACGCACCGGCAGCGTTTATGGATATGATGAATAGGGTGTTTCAACAGTATCTGGATCAGTTCGTCGTGGTTTTCATAGACGACATTTTGGTGTACTCAAGGACAGAGGAAGAGCATGATAAGCATTTGCGAGTGGTGTTGCAGATTTTGAGGGAAAAGCAGCTCTATGCTAAGTTTAGTAAGTGCGAGTTCTGGCTTAGAGAAGTGACTTTCTTGGGTCATGTAGTGTCGATCGAGGGAATTCGAGTAGATCCTCGTAAGATTGAGGCGATTTTGGATTGGAAGCCGCCTAAGTCGATGGTGAGAGATTCGAGTTTTCTGGTTTGGCGGATACTCACCGAAAGGTTTGTTGAGGGTTTCGTTGATAGCAAAGACCGATGACCAAGTTGCTTTGAGAAAGAAGTTCCGTTTGTATGGACCGAGAAACAGCAGGAAAGCTTCGATAAGTTAAAGAAGATTTTGACTGAGGCTCCGGTTTTGATTCAACCTGAGGCTGGTAAAGAATTCACAGTTTATTGCGATGCATCACATACGGGCTTGGGTTGTGTGTTGATGCAAGAAGGTAAGGTTGTGGCTTACGCTTCTCGGCAGCTGAGGCCACATGAGGTCAACTATCCGACGCATGACTTGGAGCTAGCGGCTGTGGTCTTCGCCTTAAAGATTTGGAGTCACTACTTGTACGGAGAGAGATCGATAGTCTACACAGATCATAAGAGTCTGAAGTATCTTCTGACTCAGAAGGATTTGAATTTGAGGCAGCGCAGATGGGTTGAATTGCTGGAAGATTACGACTGTTCGATTGAGTATCACCCGGGCAAGGCTAACGTGGTGGCTGACGCGTTGAGCCGCAAGGTTGTTTCAGACTTAAGAGCTTTGTTTGCCCACTTGAGTTTGTATGACGACGGGAGTATTTTGGCAGAGCTGCAGGTTAAGCCTACTTGGGTTGAGAGCGGTCGAGAAAAAACAACTAGAGGATGAGGTTCGAGTGCGCAAAGGTTACAAGTCTGTAATGGTGGTTTGGAGGGTTACAGCCTTGTCTAGTGATGAGGTGTTGTGTTTTCAGGGTAAGGCTTGTATGCCTAAAGATGTTGAGCTGAGGCAAAGGATTCTTCAGGACACACATAGCAGTCCTTATGCTATGCATCCTGGAGGTAGCAAGATGTATAGGGATCTTAGAGAGCAGTTTTGGTGGCCTGGCTTGAAGAAAGAGGTGACAGAGTTTGTTGGGAAGTGTCTGACTTGTCAGCAGGTCAAGGCTGAACATCGCTTTGTCACGTCGGGTTTGCTTCACTGTGAAGATTCCTCGATGGAAGTGGGAAAGGATAACCATGGATTTCGTCGATGGAGTTACCGCTACGCCAAGCAAGAAGGATTCAGTTTGGGTAGTGGTGGATCGCTTGACTAAATCAGCTCACTTTATTCCGGTGAGGGTTGACTACTCACTTCAGAAGCTAGCGAAGCTGTATGTTTCAGAGATAGTAAGGTTGCACGGTGTGCCAGTTTCGATAATCTCGGATAGGGATCCCAGGTTTACGTCAAGGTTCTGGAAAGCATTGCATCAAGCTCTGGGCACTCGTTTGGATTTCAGCACGGCTTTTCACCCGCAGTCTGACGGTCAATCAGAAAGGGTCATTCAGGTCTTAGAGGATATGCTGAGAGGTTGTGTCCTGGATTTCAGGGGTAGTTGGGAGGAGTTTTTGCCATTAGCTGAGTTTGCCTACAACAACAGTTACCAAGCGAGCATCAAGATGGCACCATATGAGGC
The DNA here is from genome assembly GCA_025698515.1 of Gossypium sturtianum. NCBI lineage: Eukaryota > Viridiplantae > Streptophyta > Magnoliopsida > Malvales > Malvaceae > Gossypium > Gossypium sturtianum. The sequence goes on along the minus strand of CM046955.1, from coordinate 28,628,385 downwards.
GTTGTATGGTAGGAAGTGTCGCTCACCTACGTGTTGGACGGAGTTAGGTGAACGCCAGTTGTTGGGACCCGAGTTGGTTCTTTGAGACGTAAGATAAGGTTAAGTTGATTCACTCGATTGAAAGAAGCTTCGGACCGGCAGAAGTCTTATGCCGATCTTAAACGGAGAGATATAGAATTTGCTGTTGGGGATAAGGTTTTTCTGAAGGTCTCGCCTTGGAAGAAGGTGCTGAGGTTCGGGAAGAAAGGCAAGCTAAGTCCGAGGTTTATTGGACCGTATAAGGTACTGAGACGAGTTGGACCAGTGGCGTATCAGCTTGAGTTGCCAGCAGAGCTTAGTCAGATTCACGATGTTTTTCACGTTTCGATGCTTCGGCGTTATCGTTCAGATCCGTCACATGTGGTAGCAGTGGAAGAGATCGAGGTGAATCCAGACTTGACTATGGAAGAGGAACCTGTACAGATTCTTGATCGGGATGTGAAGGTTTTGCGTAGAAAGTCTGTGCCTTTGGTTAAGGTACTTTGGCGGAATCATGACGTGGAGGAAGCCACGTGGGAACCCGAGGATATGATGAGACAGCAATACCCGCAACTCTTTTGATCAGGTAATTTTGAGGTCGAAATTATTTTTTTTAAGGGGGCTAGAACTGTAATATCCCGGGTTAGGGGCTATTTTGTTGTTGCATGAAATTGCATGTGTTTAGTGTGCTGTGTTGCTATTTCGGTGTTTTAGGGGCTTAATTGTGGGCTAGGAGTGTGCCTGAGGGAATGGGAAAATTTTGGTTTTGGGTGTTAAGTGAAGGGAGCTGTGGAAGCTGGGGTTTAAGAATTTTACTTGTTGTTTTGTTGCAAAAAAGTGAGCTGGCAAGGTGGCAAGCATGCGTTACATGGGGAGCTTGGTGTGGCGTCATCTACATGGAGTGGAGGTCTAGTGTTCGAGCTGCGAATTCCCCATTTTGGCTACATTTTGGGACGGCATGGAGGAGAGGTAGAAGGCAACTAGAATTCTACCTTGGACCAAGTCATACCTTTCAAATGAAAGGTGGAGAGCATTTGTAGGAGGGAGACTTGGTCTTGTTGGTTTGAATGTGTGGATGTGAGTGATAGGGGGGATTTGGCCGAAAGTTGGGGGAGTGGTGGAGTGTATGGCCGGTTTTGGGAAGTGGGGAGAGAGAAGGCCGAATTATTCCTTTTGGAATTTGGTGAATATTCGGCCATTAGGAGACCAAATCAAATTCTTTTTTCTCTTTGACAAACCAAAGCCGAAATTCTAAAGAATTCTCTCATCTTTTTCTCACTTCTTGAACCGAGATACCAAGTCCCTTTAGTTGCCGAAATTGTCTTGTTCACATGGTTTGTGTGTAGCCGAATACACTCTTGCATCTATCCTTCTTTCTTCATTTGTGTAAGCTGAATCGGGTATCCTTTCTTCTCACACTTTCATTCATTTTCTTTTGTCATACTTGTGCCGAAATCATACTACTTCTAAACCAAGTTCTCTATTTTTACTTCTCCATTACTAGTAAGCCGAAACCATATCATCTTCTTCCCTCAAACTCTCATTTGCTTTTCTCAATAATCCTAGCCGAATCTTTCATTTGTGCCTTACCATTTCATTAAACCGAAACACTAGTTCACAAAACACATTTTTATCTTTTTTTTTTCTTTCAAAACCGTAAGTACTTGTCCCCATCCATTTTCTATTTTTTTTTCTTTCTTTCTTCCATTTCAAAAGCTCTTGAGCCGAATCTCCCTTTTCTCCTAGGGGTTCTTGTGGCCGAATTTTTGGTGGTTGGTAAGTAGGGGTAAGTATTTGGTATTGTTTTTATTTCAATCTTTTAGGTTCGATTAAGGCAAGGGTGACTAAGGATTAACTATGTTCTTGATAGGTGTTGGCCGATTATCAGAAGAACCACTGTTGGGTTCGGGATTTGGTAGGAAACCAAATCAAGTGTAAAGGTAAGGGTTCAACATTAAACCCTTTGGTTTATTTGGGCTTAGCCGAAAGGTGTGGAAGGCTAACCTATGTTTTGACTGATTGTTATAGGAACAAGATAATCAGGGGGGCTTAGATCAGTTCGTGAGGTTTAAGGCTTTTGTTACCAGTGTGTAAACTAACACACCGATACCTAGTAATGTTATTAATAAACCTGTTTGCTTCATTAAAAACTATACCATATGACGGATAATTGGATACCCAAATGGGGTATGTGTACGCGTATCCGGTAAGTCTAATTTATTACAAGTTCTATTATGGATACCGTGGGTATTATGATCTATGTTATGTATGCTATGAGATGTAATGCTAGACATGTTGGCATGATATGCATGACTTGTATGATATGCATGATCACATGAGTTGGTATGATGATGGGTGATATGAGTGGAGGGGGCAAAGTGATATTTTGTCTTGTGAGCACCAAGAGTTTTCAGAACACACTTTGTGACTTTGGGTCACGGAGGTTTGGCACCTCCAGAGGTTTGGCACCTCATTGCGACTCGTCCCCGTGGTTAACACCACCACCGTGGGTTGGCCCCACATGAGATATGGGATCGTCGCTAGTGATTGGGTATCACACGATGGGTTGGCCCCATCATTCGATTATTGTGACTACGGTCACCAATGGTTTGGTACCACATTTGTGTCTTTGGGACACCGAGGTTGGGCACCTCATTGCGACTTGTCCCCGTGGTTAACACCACCGTGGGTTGGCCCCACTTGAGATATGGGATCGTCGCTAGTGATTGGGTATCACACGATGGGTTGGCCCCATCATTCGATTATTGTGACTACGGTCACGGTGGGTTTGGTACCACATTTGTGTCTTTGGGACACCGGAGGTTGGGCACCTCATTGCGACTTGTCCCCGTGGTTAACACCACCGTGGGTTGGCCCCACTTGAGATACGGGATCGTCTGCGCTAGTGATTGGGTATCACACGATGGGTTGGCCCCATCATTGGATTTGTGACTTCGGTCACGGTGCTTTGGTAGCACAAACGTGTCTTTGGGACACCGGTGGTTTTGGCACCACATTGACGGATATTGTGTCTTTGGGACACCAGTGTTTTAGTAACACATTGTGACTATATGTCACCAGTGGTTTGGCACCACCAAAGGGTTTGGTACCACACAGGGTAGAAAAAGGAGATAAGGATGGTTAGGATCGGGTTGCATTAATTATGTTGCTATGTATGATGGGTGTTAGTATGTTGTTTCATCGGGAGCGGGATTTATGCACTGAGTCATTCGACTCACCCTCTCCTTTGACATTTCAGGTGACCCGTAGACGCGGACATGGAGCCGGGGTGGACTCGGGGTGCACATGCCATGCTTTAATAAAAGTCTTGCTCAGACTATTCACTTTGGGTACTTTAGCTTATTTATTTTTATTTGAGATTTAATTTGGATTTGTAAAAGGCCTTTAAATTATGTTTTATGATGGTTATGTTTTAATTAGATTCTCAACCTACTTAACAAATAACTCGGTATGAAATTTTACTAAAAATTTGGTAAGATAATGTTTTCAAAACTATAACGCAATGTGTTTTAAACTATACCATCGGGTATCTCACTATGTTTTGCTATAAAGTAAACTCAAATGATTTTCAAACCAAACTCGATATTCCACTAAGTCAAAAATGTTTCAAAATAGTACTAAGAAACTATTGGAAATGCTAAATGAAATCAACTCGTTTTTAACTATATACTTCGGATAAGTTTTCAAAATCTAATCAAACAGGCCTACTCCAATTTTCTTCAAGTTCACTATGTTTTCGCCCCGATTTTAAACGAAAAATCTTATCTCTCAAAAACGTTTTCCCCGTAGCATACCAGATTCGGACGTGGTGTCCTGTCCGGGTTTGGGGTGTTACATCTTCAATAATTCCCCTAGGGTATTTAATAGATCTATCGGCTAGTTGGATACTCATCCTAGTGGGTTTTGGTTCCCCAAGACCGAGGTGCTTGAACATTTTATAAGGCATTAAATTAATACTGGCACCTAAGTCAGCTAATGCCTTCTCAATATTTAAACTACCAATAAAACAAGGAATAGTAAAACTTCCTGGATCTTTTAATTTGGTTGGCAACTTATTCTGGAGAATAGCTGAGCATTCCTCGTTAAGCTCAACGGTTGACAGTTCTTCAAGCTTCTGTTTATTCGTTAAGAGCTCCTTTAGAAATTTTGCGTATGTAGGCATCTGTGAAATAGCTTCAAAAAAATGTAAGTTAATATGTAATTGTTTAAAGAGTTCAAGAAACTTACCAAATTGTGCATCCATGCAGTCTTTCTTCAACTGTGTTGGATATGGAATTGGTGGTTCTTTAATTGCCAGCGTTACATTCTCGTTTACTTCCTCTTTTTTTTCTTTAGTAATTTCTTTTGGCATCTTTCTTTCAGTTTCAACCAACTCCTTTCCACTCCTTAGTGTAACTGCTTTCACATGCTCTTTTGAATTAGGTGAATTACCTGGTTGCTTTTCGGAAACTAACTTGATTAGCTGTCCAAATTGATTCTCAATCCTTTGAAGTGATTCTTGTTGAGTTTTCAATGCCGTTTTGGTATTTTGGAAATGAGTTTCTGATGTCGAGATGAACTTTTCCATCATCTCCTCAAGGTTCGGCTTCTTTTCCTGTGGGTAGGGTTGTTGTTGAAAGCCTGGAAGAGGTTGTTGTGTCTGATTTCCTTGACCTCCCCATGAGAAATTTGGATGGTTCCTCCACCCTGGATTATAAGTGTTACTATAAGGGTTATTTTGAGGTCTAGAATTGTTACCCATATAGTTCATCTGTTCGTTTTCTATGACAGGGTTGTAGGGTGGGTATTCTGTATTGTTCGACCCTCCTCCATTTATATCGCACTGCATCACTGGATGTACCTGCGAGGAACCACAAAAAACATCAATTTTCTTACTTAAGAGTTCTACCTGATTTGATAGCATGGTTACTGCGTCGAGGTTGAAAACACTGGCAGCTTTTGTTGGCTTTGTTCTCATAACTTGCCACTGATAATTATTTAGTGACATCTCTTCAATGAATTCATAAACAGCCTCAGGTGTTTTGTTATTTAGGGTTCCACCGGCGGCTGTATCAATAAGCTGCCTAGTTGAGGGGTTCACACTGTTATAGAAGGTTTGAACTTGTAGCCATAATGGTAACCCATGATGAGGGCACCTTCTTAATAAATCTTTGTATCTCTCCCATGCATCGTAAAGTGTCTCTAAATCCGTCTACACAAAAGAAGAGATATCATTACTCAATTTAGCCGTCTTAGCCGGCGGAAAATATTTTAACAAAAATTTTTCGGTCATTTGCTCCCATGTAGTGATTGATCCTCGTGGAAGAGAATTCAACCACTGTTTGGCTTTATTCCTTAAAGAAAAGGGAAATAACCGAAGGCGAATGGCATCATCAGAAACGCCATTAATTTTAAAAGTATCGCATAATTCCAAAAAGTTCGCTAAGTGTGTGTTAGGATCCTCATCCTACAAACCATCAAACAGAAAAAACTGTTGTATCATCTGTATAGTGTTAGGTTTCAGTTCAAAATTATTTGCAGTGACAGTAGGTCTAACAATACTTGATTCAGTTCCTGTTAAATTAGGTTTAGCATAATCATACATAGTTCGAGGAACATAATTTTGATTAACCGGGTTTACGGCAACTACAGGAGGTAGCGGATTATTATCAGCCATCTCTTTGTTAGTGTTGGTATCGTTCTCTTACTCTTCTTGTATGTACTGTAGGCTTCGCCTAATTTCTCTTCGGTTTCTGCGAACGGTTCCTTCTATATCACTATCGTAAAGTAGAGGTCCTGACGGGTTTCTTCTAGTCATAAACTAGAATACCCGCGTAAGCAAGGAAAAGAAAAATTAGAAAAGTAGAAATAAAATAAAAATTAATTGCAAAAATAAAAATGGCTAAAGTAATAAAAATCAAGTGTTCCTGGAAACACGAAAATTTATACACTTTTTCATGCCCTTTTTTTAACCAAATCCATGCAGTTTCGATTAAATTCTTGTCGGAAAATAATTAAATATTATAAAATAATTAAATTGTGCTAAAAATATGAACATGATGAATTTTAATTAATTTTATAGTTAATTTTGACTATTTTCGGCAGATTCGCACAAAGGGCAAAAATTGGCTCGGTGGACACTGCTCGAAGAATAAACCCGAGAAGCAATTTGAAGTATCGAGGCGAATTTATTTCCAGCCCAAGATGGTCCAATTATGAATATTTAATCATAACATAATTAATTTTAATTTATTCCCAATTTAATTTGGGTTAAATAAATTAATCTTAATTAATTATGGAAAAGGCCCAGTTGAACCGCATCAGTTGAACCAAACCGGTTGAACCGAACCAGCCACTAATTGGGCAGCCCAAACCGTCCACATTGCTGGCCCAAATCAGGTTATTAGCTGATTAACTAATCTTGCAAAGAAGCCCTTGAAGACCTTTCAAAATTGCATTCAAACCCCTCCAAAAATTATGGCTTTGTAGATTTGCCCCATGCTATTTTTAGCAAAGTTGAATCCATCAACTTTGCCACATAGGTGGCCGGACAAGGGAGGCCTCTTTTTCTACTGCAATTTTCTATTTTTAGCAGCCTTGATCAGCTATAAATACACCCCCTTGCTTCTCATTCAAAACACACCTCAAGCATCCAACAATTTTCTATTTAATTCGTGTTGGGTTGATTGCATTTCGTCCTATTAAATTATTAAAATTGAGTTTATACTGTTAAAAGGCCTCAGTAAAATGCTTGATTAAGTAAAATCATGTTTAAGTTATCTAGCATTCTAATTGTTTAGATAGCTAATGAATTAATTATTTAAACGCATTGGAATTGTAATTAATGGACACAATACTTAATCTGTGCATGTTTAACTCTTCTAAGGTAGCTGAAGACTAAATTAGCATTGTATTTGGAGATACATATGCCTTGCATAACTTGCAGGATTTTTTTGATTAAGTGTTTCAAGGTAAAAATACTTTGTTAACTCGCATGATCTTTTATATGCTTATTAGGTTGAATTAATCAGTTGAATCACATAGGAATATGTGAGAGATTGTTTAATTTAATAAGCATGTATGTGCAATAACATGTTTACTTTTAGAAGTCTATTTAATCGATCGAATTTGCATAGAAATATGTACAAGAGATGAATGGATTTTTATTTGTAAGTATGTTCATAAGTTAGCAAATTACCGAGTTGCCATGTTTTAACAAGTATAAACACGAGTTTAATAATTCTAAGGTAAGAAATGTGATTAATCCAACACAATTATATCATCTTGATTAAAACCAGCTTTTGAAATCGTGCACTAGAACTTTGTTTTATTTTATTTTAATTTGTTTTTTTTTATTTTTTAAATTTTTATTAAATCCAAATATTTTCCCTTCACCAAAGTGTTTAAAATTATTTTCATAAATAATTCTTATACAGTCCCTGTTGGTACGATAACTCGACATTTACTTGTCACTTTATTACTTGTTACGATTGTGTACACTTGCACATTTCCACCATTCCAAGTTTTTGGCGCTGTTGCCGGGGACTGTTTTTCAAAGCCATTATTTGTGAATTTGTTTTACTTTTTGGTATTTATTTTTCGTATTGAAATTTTTACTTACTCAATTTTTCTGTGATTATTTTAGGTGTTTATGAGTATTGACCAGATTATTGACTTACTCCCTGTGGACCCTGAAATAGAACGAACCTTTCGACAATGAAGAAGACAAGCAAACCAGAGAAGGACCGAAGAGATGAACTTTGAGAATATGAACCAAGGAAACGGAGCAAACCCTGCTCAGAATCCTATCCTTATTGCTGATGATAGGGATAGAGCCTTAAGACAATATGCCGTGCCAGTATTTAACGATCTTAATTCGGGTATTAGGAAACCCGAAATTGAGTCACAGCAATTCGAGCTGAAGCTAGTCATGTTCCAGATGCTTCAGACAATGGGCCAACTCAGTGGAATACCTACTGAAGATCCTCATCTTCACTTAAGACTATTTATGGAAGTGAGCGATTCTTTCAAGTTAGCCGGAGTTTCCGAATATGCCTTACGATTGAAGTTGTTCCCATATTCGTTAAGGGGCAGAGCTCGTGTCTGGTTGAATTCATTGCCACCGAACTCCATTTCTACATGGCAAGAGTTAGCCGAGAGATTCCTCATGAAGTATTTTCCGCCAAGTAAGAATGCTAAGCTGAGGAACGAGATCACTTCTTTCCACCAAATGGATGACGAGTCCTTGTATGAAGCATGGGAAAGATTTAAAGAGTTATTACAAAAATGCCCTCATCATGGAATCCCTCATTGCATTCAACTTGAGACATTCTATAATGGTCTCAACGCCCACACAAGGGTGGTAGTGGACGCCTCTGCTAATGGTGCTCTCCTTTCTAAGTCTTATAATGAGGCTTATGAAATTATTGAGAGGATTGCCAGCAACAATTATCAATGGCCAACTAGTCGGGCAGCGTCAGGAAGACGAGTCGCTAGAATTCATGAAGTAGACGCCTCTTTTCACTCGCATCTCAGGTATCATCGATATCCTCAATGCTTAAAAATCTTAATGCTAATGGGTCTAATAGTTTTGCAAAGACAACCGCCTAATCAATTTGAAAATATAGCTCTGTGTTTACTGTAGGGAGGGACATTTGTTCGAAGAATGTCCGTCGAACCCAGAATCTGTATACTACATGGGTAATCAGAACCAAAAACGAGGAAGGCAAGGGCTGCAATCAAATTTTTATAACCCATCATGGAGGAACCACCCAAATTTCTCCTGGAGTAACCAAGGGGCTGGAACCAGTACCACTTACACTCAACCCAGACCAACCCAGCTGCCTAATTTTCCGCAACAAGTTCAGAAACCAGTTCAAGCTGAGGCATCCAATAGCCTGGAGAGTTTGCTAAAGACATACATTGCAAAGAATGATGCCTTGATCCAGAGCGAAGCAGCTACATTGAAGAATTTGGAGAATCAAGTGGGCCAGCTTGCAACTGAACTTAGAAACTGACCACAGGGTACCTTACCCAGTGATACGGAAAATTTGAGAAATCCGGGAAAGGAGCATTGCAAATCGTTGACATTGAGGAGCGGAAAGATAGTAGAGTCCAACACTGTCGAAGTTGAAAAGGAGCAAGCTGATGATCAAGAAGAAGTTCAACCAAGTGTTAAACCCCAGTTTCACCAGAACCGAAATCTACAAAACCATGCAAAGTAACCTCAGGACCAGTCAATTCTGATCAACCAACAACTTCATTAGATGCAGAATTACCACCAAAGGCGAATCAACCAGAATCAGTTCCAGTAATGAAACCACCACCACCCTACCCTCAAAGACTTCAGAAGCCGAAGCAGAAGATTCAATTCAAGAAGTTCCTTGACGTACTCAAGCAACTTCACGTCAACATTCCGTTGGTCGAAGCACTTGAGCAAATGCCAAACTACGTCAAGTTCATGAAAGATATCTTGTCTAAGAAACGAAGGCTTGGAGAATTTGAGACGGTAGCTCTGACGAAGGAATGTAGTGCATACCTTCAGAACAAACTACCCCCAAAATTGAAGGATCCTGGATATTTCACCATACCATGCAATATTGGATCAACATATTGTGGTAAAGCATTATGTGACTTAGGCGCCAGTATCAACTTGATGCCTATGTCAATATTTAGGAAGTTGGGGATATGAGAAGTTAGACCAACTACGATTACACTTCAACTAGCAGATCGATCCTTAGCGCATCCAGAAGGAAAAATCAAGGACGTATTGGTACGTGTAGATAAATTTAACTTCCCTGCTGACTTTGTAATTCTTGACTTTGAAGCAAACAAAGAAGTGCCAATTATCCTAGGAAGACAATTCTTAGCAACTGGAAGGACCCTTATTGATGTGCAAAAGGGCGAGCTGACTATGCGTGTTCAGGATGATCAGGTAACATTTAATGTTTTTAAGCCAATGTGATTTCCTGACACAATGGATGATTGTTCTGCAGTAGCCGATTTAGAGGAATTAATTGTAGAGAAGGAACTTAACTGTGTTGAGGACCCACTGGAAAGAATTTTGACATTAGATCCCCCAAATGATAAAGAGGAGGATGAATACTTAGCTTTGCTAGAAGCTAATCAAAAGGGATTTAATCCGCAATCCTGTTTTGAATCTTTGGAATTAGAGAAAAGAGATTACAGCCAGCCAAAAGCATCAATCGAGGAGCCACCTAAGTTAGAACTCAAGGTATTACCTTCACACTTAAAATACATTTATTTAGGTAACGCTTCTACTCTGCCTGTGATTGTTTCAGCAGAATTAACTACTGAACAAGAAGAAAAACTTATCATAGTTTTGAAATAATTCAAGAAGGCTATCAGATGGACCATAGCCGATATTCGTGGTATTAGCCCATTTGTATGCATGTACAAGATCATATTAGAAGATGGCGAGAGAGGAACGATTGATGGACAACGGAGATTGAACCCCATCATGAAAGATGTAGTGAAAAAAGAAATTATCAAGTGGTTAGATGCGGGTATAATTTACCCCATCTCAGACAGTTCATGGGTGAGTCCAGTCCAGTGCGTGCCGAAGAAAGGACGTATCACGGTCGTGGAGAACGAGAACAACGAGTTGATACCAACGAGGACAGTTACGGGATGGAGAATCTGTATCGATTACCGGAAGCTGAACAAGGCGACTAGGAAAGATCACTTTCCTCTATCGTTCTTGGACCAGATGCTGGATAGACTCGCAGGACGAGATTACTACTATTTTCTCGACGGATACTCAGGGTATAATCAGATTACAGTAGCACCAGAAGATCAACACAAAACGACATTCACCTATCCGTACGGTACATTTGCATTTAGACGCATGCCATTTGGTTTATGTAATGCACCTGCTACATTTCAAAGATGTATGATGTCTATTTTTACTGACATGGTTGAGAAGTATTTGGAAGTTTTCATGGACGATTTCTCAGTATTCGGAGATACTTACGATGATTGCTTAGCCAATCTAGCTAAGGTACTGAGGCGATGTGAAGAAACGAATCTCGTACTCAACTGGGAAAAGTGCCATTTTGTGGTACGAGAATGAATTGTTCTAGGCCATCGGATAACGAGACATGGGATCGAGGTGGACAAAGAAAAAGTAGACGTTATCGAAAAACTCCCACCTCCAACATCTGTAAAAGGTGTTAGGAGCTTTTTGGGCCACGCCGGTTTTTATCGAAGATTTATCAAGGACTTCTCCAAAGTGGCTAAACCTTTATGCAAGCTATTGGAGAAAGACTCGGTATTCAAGTTTGATGTGGAATGTTTAAAAGCCTTCAACGATCTGAAGAGTCATTTAGTCACGGCACCCATCATCGTCACACCAGACTGGGATTCGCCATTCATATTGATGTGTGGTGCAAGTGACTTCGCCATTGGAGCTGTCATGGGCCAGCGAAGGAACAAAGTTTTTCATCCCATCTACTACGCAAGTAGAACTCTAACCGGAGCTCAACTAAACTATACGGTAACAGAAAAAGAGTTACTTTGTAACACCCCAAACCCGGCCCAAACACTACAGCCGGATCTGGCATGCCACTCAAAAGAGTTTTGTAAAATATGTCGCAATCTTCGGGAAATATTTTTCTTGTATTTAATCTTTTATTCGGGAAAACTTAATAACTTGATAAGTTTAAATAATATATAAATTTCACTTGTTGTTTTATGAATAAAAACTAAAATCTTAATACATGCCTTAGTTTAGTTAAAGTTTAAATGTCAATAATGAAAGCCCAAAATAAAACCCAAAGCAAAGTATAATAGTTTGGTGGCCCATGGCCTTATTACAACGAAACTTAAAACCCACTTAAGATAAATTTCTTGAAAATAAATAAATAAAGTGAAGTCTTTTTGTCTGGATCCTCAATGCTCACGCATGGCCACCTTGCTCCTCCTCCACCCCATCCGATGCACTAAGTGTCACCCGAAATGGTTAAAATAATTGGGTGAGTCGCGAAACTCAGCAGCAACCCTCATGCACCATCAGATTGGGCCTTAGCCCAAAAATCAGCAAATAAAGCATAATTTAGAAAATGACATACATAACCCAACCCAATCCTAAGTTTCCATCCGCTACACACCACCCTTACCTGCCAAGCACACCTTTGGGGATTTCTATAATCAACCCACACCGCTACACACCATCGATGGCAGACATGCTGCAGTTAGCTGCTCATCGTCAAAGTTGTGACAGAGTCACCAGGCTGAAATGGCATAAGCCACCAAAAAGAGTTGTGACAAAGTCACTGTCGTGAAATGGCATAAGCCACCGCAATGATCACTTCCCTTTCATCACTCACCCAACCCCAAGCATACAGAGAAATCGACATACAAAGCATATTACTGAAGAAGGATAGAAATCACTAACCTGATGATTAGCCTTTACCCTCCTCGGGTTTTTAATCATAATGCCGGGTTTTTGGCATTTAACAGAGTATAGCAGATTTATACATATATATATATTAGCACCCAATCTAATAGTGGGAAAGGTTACACACCTGATTAATGTCGATACCCTTGCTAAACCGATCTATAACTTTGCTCAAAAAGCCAGAAAGATGTGAAAATAGGGCCTCTCCTACAATCGGCCAAGGGTTAATAGATACCCAAATTTACACTTTGAAACTAATAGATTCCTCTTACCTTGAAATCCTAAAAGTAACCGAACTATAACTTAGAGATCTATGCGATTGGCCCCACTTCAGATCCCGGAATGCCGAAAATAAGATAGAAATAAGATATTAGTTCTAAATAGCCATTCGGCTAGCGATTTTGAAAAGCCGAAAAACATTGAAATCCTGAAATCAATACTTACCTATTGCTTCCTTCAAAATTCGGCACAAGCAGACTCCCAAGAGAATTCGCAAACTCGGGAGGTGTGATCTTAGTGATTTCGGCTTTTAGAGAAACAAAGAATTGGAAAAATATAAACAATGAGTGGTTAGTGAGATTCGGCCAAAAGAGAAGAGAAAAGGATGGTAGGGTTTCTAAATTGAGATCTAAAGAGTTTTGATTTCATCGAGAAAAAGAAAAGAGAAGAGAGAGTTCAAGTTTGCCAAAAATAAAAGAGAAATTTTTGAGAGAATTTTCAGAGAACATAATGAAGAATTCGGCACACCTTACTGCCTATACAGGGCCGATTCTTTCCCCTTTACAGAGTCAAATTTTTGGCCAACTCTAGCCTCTTGGATGAGCTCTCATCTTTTCCCTTATCTTGATCTATTATCTCCACAAAAATAGCCCTAATTCCTCTCTTCATTATCTGCCTATTATCCTTAAAATTAAACATAATAAAATCTCCTAAAATTTAGCCTTGTGCCGTCCCCCCTTACTCTTCTAAGTGCCGAATTTTAGCCCTAAAACTTGGGCTTCAAGCTATCAAAATTTGGGCCCTCCTCATACACTTGTGACGCCACTTATAGCTCCCCTTTACTGTGCCCCTCGTTGCTGGGCCACAAGCCCAATATGTCACTTAAACTACTAAAACTTTATTTTAAATCCTTGAGTGTCTAAACAGAATATTTAAACAAAACCTCAGCCCATTCTTGAGCCCAATCAGGACCCCTAACCCTTTTAAATTAATATTTTAAGCACGCATCACATAAAATGCACAGGCCCAAAATTCAGGATGTTACATACTTGCTATTGTGTTTGCCTTCGAAAAGTTTCGATCTTATCTTGTAGGTACCAAAGTGATTGTCTATACGGACCACTCCGCAATTAAGTACTTATTAGCTAAGAAAGATGCTAAACCAAGATTGATCCGGTGGGTGCTTCTACTTCAAGAGTTCGATCTAGAAATTCAAGATCGAAGGGGTGTAGAAAACCAAGTAGCAGATCACTTATCCAGATTAGAGCCGCAAGAGGGAAATTCTCCACTTTTACCGATCCAAGAAACATTTCCAGATGAACACATACTGAAGGTAAATCATGTCCATAATATTCTGTGGTTTGCTGATTTTGCTAACTATTTAGCTTGTGGTTTGATGCCGATTGATAAAACGTATCAGCAAAGGAAAAAGTTTCTTCACGATGCGAAGTACTATTTCTGAGAAGAGCCATATTTGTTTATAAAGTGTGCAGATCAGATGATTAGGAGATGTGTGACAGAAGATGAAATACCGAAGATTTTATACCACTGTCATTCAACTCCAAGTGGGGACACTTCGGAGGTACTCGTACAACGGCCAATGTATTGCAAGCCGAATTCTTTTGGCCAACACTATTCAAGGATGCATACGCTTACGTAAAGAATTGTTATCGATGTCAGAGGGTTGGAAATGCCACCAACAGAAATGAGATGCCTCGAACAAATATCATTGAGGTAGAATTGTTCGATGTTTTGGGCATTGACTTTCTAGGTCCTTTTCCTCCATCTTTTGGTCGCAAATACATATTGGTAGCAGTAGATTATGTGTCCAAGTGGGTCGAGGCTGAAGCTTATCCGACGAACGATGCCAAGGTTGTGATGAAATTCTTGCAGAAACATGTGTTCACAAGGTTCTAACCCCAAGAGCTATTATCGATGAAGGGACCCACTTTGTGAACAAATGGTTAAAATGGTTACTAGATAAACATGGAGTGAAACACAAGGTTGCTACAGTTTACCATCCCCAGACAAATGGGCAAGTTGAGCTAGCAAATAAGGAGATCAAAGGCATACTTGAGAAGGTAGTTTGCTCGAACCGACGAGATTGGTCCATGAGACTAGATGATGCTTTATGGGCTTACAGAACAGCATACAAGACACCCTTAGGAATGTCACCCTACAGGTTGGTCATTGGGAAAGCATGTCATCTACCTCTGGAGTTAGAGCACAGAGCTTACTGGGCTCTTCGACAACTAAATTTGGATCTCAAGCTTGCTAAAGAGAAACGAATGCTCCAACTCAACGAGCTAGAGGAATTCTAAATGTTCTCATATGAAAATGCCAAATTACTCAAAGAAAGACTCAAGAAGTGGCATGACAAGCATATCCGAGTTCGAGAGTTTGAAGCAGGTCAGCAAGTCTCTTATTATTTAATTCCAGATTGAAGTTCTTTCTAGGTAAGTTAAAATCACGTTGGTCCGGTCCATTTACGATTCATCGTGTCTATCCATACGGAGTTGTTGAACTCCAAGGTAAGGGAGGTAATTTTTGAGTCAATGCTCAGCATTTGAAACACTACTACGGAGAAAAACCTGAACGGGATAAAATCCCGTTCAGTTTATCTGATCCTTAGATTTTCTTTCTTTTAATAAATTATTTAGGGTATATTTTCAGGTTTATTATGTTCAAATAAATTCTGTCTAGGAGATTGGAACTTAAGCGGGACCGCTTGTGACCCCTCCAATCTTTCCTGGGAATTGATTTTTACATAATTTTCCAAGAAATTAGCCCCTAAATGACAATAATTTTTTGGTTGTTCAAATAAAAAGTTCAATTTTGACCCAAGTCTTAAATTGCAACTCAATTTCAAATTTTCATTAAGTCTAGGGACTTAATTGAATTATTTTCAAAATTTGGTTGCTATTTTCGTAAATAATAAAAACTAGGTGCCTCTCTTTGTAAATATTTTTAAAAGGGCATCTAGAATAAATATTTTTATTTAATATCATACTTATAAATTATTGATAAACTTTAATATATAATTATATTCATTATAATTTATATATGAACTTTTATCAACTTAGCTTAGGATTAGAATTAATTTTATTTTATATTTATCTTGGCAATTTAATAGCAATTGATAATTTTATACATGTATATTTAATTATTAATTGTTGTTAATCTTGAGTAAATTTAGAATTGGACTCTTATTTTTAATTCTTTAATTGTTCTAAGAGTTCTACTCTAATTCATACTTCTCCTCTATAAATTGCACCCTTGTTCTCCCCATTTACTCATCATTCAAATCCCTATCACCAAAACACCAAAGTGCCGCAAGTCCCTAGCCACAAGAACCATTCACCAAAGAATGCCCCAAAGATACGCCGCACGCCAAAGACCAAAGAAATGCCCAGTCGTGGCCTTCACGTCTGCTGCCTTCAGCTCGTGTGCTTGCTGCGTACCATCGCCCCACACACCCGACCAGCCCGTGGCCTACCTGCCGCAAGGCCTTGCGCGCCACCTGCTCGCACCTTGCTGCCTTGTGTGCCTATGCGCACACTCCTCCTTCACCCAACCTAAGCCAAAAGCCTTCTTTAATTTCCCATCTTTTGTTCATTAATTATTTTATTTTAAGAGTTCTTAAATTTTACGAGGAAGGTGGTAAGAATTTTTTTTCCTTAAGTTTAATTTTTTATTATTTAATTTTTCAATTTATTGAAATATTAATAATTTGTATTAATTAAATTTTTAAGAAACTATTTTTTTCTTCTTTCAATCTTATGTTCAGGTTAATCATGACTCGCAAAAGAACTCGTGCCCCCGCTCAAATTGACAAAGCACAAAGCAAATTTCACTATGAAGAAGCCAAAGTAAGATACGAAAGTATTTTCAAAAATCAACAAACGCATCCAGAGAAAGGCTTCACATTGAAGGAAAGCAACTATAGAGACTTTATGGCACGAATTTGTCAAGTTGCTGAAGCCCTTAATTGGGAATTGTTTTGTGAAAAGAGACCAAGTGTGGATGAGGAATTAGTTCGTGAATTCTATTTTAACTTAACTTCAAGCGAATTGACTGAAGTTCCAGTCCGAGGAATCAAGGTACCAATAAATTCTAATGCTATTAATGAGTTCTTTGAATTACCTGATTTCGACAACGATGAATATTCCTCTCTGTTGAGCAACATTAAGCCCGAAAATCAGTAAGAAATCCTCAAAGAACTCACGAGCCTGTGTTTCTAAGTGGACTGTGTCAAAGCAAGGAATCCACACGTGTCGAAGAGAGTATTTGACACCACTTGCGAAGATATGGTTCTATTTCATTCGTTTCAGCCTTATGCCTAGTTCGCATGGGACAACAATCTCATTAGAGCGAATGGTCTTATTATATTCGATTCTAACTGGAAAGACCATTGATGTGGGCAAAATCATTCTCAAAGAAATGCGAAATTGTGCCGTTAGACGCTCTGGCCCAGCCTATTTCCCCTTTATGATCAAAATTTTGTGCTTAAAAGCAAAACTCCTTGCGGACGTAAAGAAAACAGAGTATAGTCAAGGAACAATCACCGATTAGGACCTTTACCGAGTAGCCGAAGATTCTATTCTTCAGCAACAAATTGAAGAGAGCGAGGATCCTGAAGAGGCAGAAGATGATCCCACAGAAATCCAGCCAGAGCAATCAACTGAAGTCCCTAATGAGGCAGAAGCAATGAAACCAGAAGCTGAACCTGATATCGAACCCTAAATGTTTGGAGCTCAACCGCCTAGCCCAGATCTTCTTGATTAGCTGTTAAAGCTGATGGACTTAATGCAACACATGCAATGCCAGCAACAAGCCTACTGGAGATATGCAAAAATAAGAGATGACTCGATGAGGAGCGCCCTAAAGAAAATTTATAATGACCCATTTATTTTTGTGCCTGAGTTTCCAGATTTCATATTTGAACCATGGGTGTCATCATCAAAGAGGGAGCAAGGCGATTCATGCAAAGATAATACTAATGGAGCAAAAGATGAGTCAAATTCGGAAGGGTCGGCGAACAAATAAAAAAAGGGGGAGGACTTCAACTTTCGTTTATTTCTTTCTTAAGTATTTTAGGATTAGGTTAATTAGGAATTTTTATTTTTGCATGATAAAATAAGAGATAGGAATCTTGAATAAAATCTGAACAAGTCATAAAGGCTAAAGTGTGGCAATAGATCTATACATGTCTAGGATTGGATTTTGGAGAGAGCTTGGTACTAAAGCAGTCAATTTGACTCACTCTTCTTTTCTAATTATTCTACCTGGTGTATAGTATCTATTCACTTTAAACAATGAGGACATTGTTCACTTTAAGTAGGGGGACCGAAAATTTGAATTGATTCCACTCAGAATAAAATTTTCTTTTAATTATGATTAGAATATATTTTGTTCAATAATTTGAAATTTTGTTAAGTATGTTGAACTTCAGTATTAATAAAGTTCTATTATTTCAATAATTTATTATGTTAGCTTAATAAAGATATGAATGTATTTTTAATAAAGCATGTGAATTCGTACCATAAAATTTTTAATTCCCTACGAAAAAATTAGGCATGCATGAAAGTTTAAGTCTTTAGAATTGACTTAGTAATTTCTTGAGGCGAAATCCTAGGAAGCATGGAATATTGAAAATGATTTAGGCAACTATTGTTTGGACCGTTTGAGCCTTTCAAGCTGACCCTGATAAAATTATCTGTTGAAACCCAACTTTGAGACTATATGGCCTAATTTTATTTGGACCTATGCAATATTTAGCCATCAATTTTCTCTTCATTACCCCTAAAATTGTCCCAAACACTAGACTCAGACTATTCGTAAGATCATTTGAAAATAAGTTTGGGGAGTTGAAAAGGAGTATCAATTGCTCAAAAATTGTAGTACATGAAGCAAGTGCTCGAATGTGAACTTGAAAATCGAATTTAAAAAAACATGTACTCGAAATAAATGGTCGAAAGAGCAAAAGTTGGTGTATCAAGGGTGAGAATTCAAGGTTCGATTTTAAGTCGAGTCTAGGGTTTTAAGCCAAAACTTGTCTATCTTGTACCTACCCTTAAGCCCAGCCACGCACACAACCGTATTAAAAACCTATTGATTCAAAATTCCAATGTTACCTACATTAGTGGAGAGAAATTGCTCTGTTCAACATATGAAGACATTAGTTGCTTTAATGATTGCAGCTTAATTTTGAATAAGGAATTAAAATCAAATTGGTAGGGATTAACATGTCTTTATTAAGAAACATTTAGTCTAATTCTGCTAGTATAATAATTGTTGGAGGTAATTTGAACGATATATATACTTAAGTAGCATAATTATCAAATTTCTTATTTTTGAGCATAGGTATATTAAATTCATAATTTTGAGAAGAAAGTTGTTCTGAAGGAGTTTTTCAAAGGTGTTTCCGAGAAAATTCTTTTCAAATTTGTGCATTACTCGGGACGAGCAATGAATTAAGTTTGGGGGTGTGGAAACACGAAAAATTATACACTTTTTCATGCCCTTTTTTTTATCCAAATCCATGCAGTTTCGATTAAATTCTTGTCGGAAAATAATTAAATATTATAAAATAATTAAATTGTGCTAAAAATATGAACATGATGAATTTTAATTAATTTTATAGTTAATTTTGACTTATTTTGACTATTTTCGATGCATTCGTACAAAGGGCGAAAAATTGGCTCGCTTGACAATCGCTCAAGAATAAACTCGAAGCAATTTGAGGTATCAAGGCGAATTTATTTCCAGCCCAATACGGTCCAATTATGAATATTTAATCATAACATGATTAATTTTAATTTATTCCCAATTTAATTTGGGCTAAATAAATTAATCTTAATTAATTATGAAAAAGGCCCAGTTAAACCGCATCGCTTGAACCAAACCACTTGAACCGAACCAAATTACTAATTGGGCAGCCCAAACCGTCCACATTGTTGGCCCAAATCAGCTTATTAGCTGATTAACTAAGCTTGCAAAAAATCCCTTGAAGACCTTTCAAAATTGCATTCAAACCCCTCCAAAAATTATGACTTTGTAGATTTGTCCCATGCTATTTTTAGCAAAGTTGAATCCATCAACTTTGCCACATAGGTGGCCGGCCAAGGGAGGCCTCTTTTGCTGCTTCTATTTGCTATTTTTAGCAGCCTTGATCAGCTATAAATACACCCCCTTGCTGCTCATTCAAAACACACCTCAAGCATCCAACATTCTCTTCTCTCACTTTCTCTCAAATTCCATTTTCTTCCATTTTCCCTTTGTGTGTTTGTAATATCCCGGGTTAGGGGCTATTTTGTTGTTGCATGATATTGCATGTGTTGGTGTGCTGTGTTGCTGTTTGTGTAGTGTCGGGGCTTAATTGTAGGCTAGGAGTGTGCCTGAGTAGGTAGGAAAATTTTAGTTTTTAGGCTTTATAGGAGGGGAGCTGATGGAGCTGAGGGATATGTATTTTAGTTGGAGTTTTATTGCACAAAAGAGAAGCTGGCAAGGTGGCAAGGCATGCGCTACTTGGGAGCTAGGTGTGGCGTCAACTGCATGAGGTGGAGATCTTGAGTTCAAGTCGCAGAGTTCCCCATTTTGGCTTCATTTTGGACGGCATGGAGGAAGAGGTAGAAGACAAGTAGAATTCTTCCTTGGACTTGGTCTCCACATTCAAATGGAAGGTGGAGAGCAAATAGTGGAGGGAGACTTGGTAAACTCATTTGAAATGGGTGGCTTGGAGTGATTGTGGGGATGTGGCCGAATATTGAGGAGTGTTGGGGGGTGTTGGCCGAAACTTGGATGCTTGTGGGAGAGGTTGGCCGGTTTTGGTAAGGGGTAGGAGGGTGTGCCGAATGCATTTTGGCATTTTGTTTCTTTTTGGTTGTTTCGGTCACACTTGGTAAAAGAGAATGTCTCTTTTTGGTCTTGGGTTAGCCGATTGTCAAGAGAGCTTCATCACATTTTCTTTTCTCAAACCGAAAGCTTCAAACAAAAATTTACTTTGCCTCTTCTTAATTTTGTGCTTGTGGCCGAATATTCTCCTCCATTCTTCTTCTTTTGTCTTTTGGGGTAAAACCGAAAGTGGTATTCTCTCTTTCCACATTTTCCTTCTTTTGTTGAATAATTGGTAGCCGAAATTGCTTTGCTTTCTTTTACTTTTTAAGCCGAATACTCTCTTCTCTCCCTCTCATAATTTCTTTATTTTCATAAGAGCCGAAACTTACCATTTTCTTCCCAACCGATTTCTCCATTCATCTTTTTCATCTCTTGTCGAAACCCTACTCACATTTTGCAATCTTTTCTTTCTCTCATTGCTATCCAAGTTGAATTCTTTTTCTTGTGAAGAGTAGGCCGAATCTCTTCCCTCTCCTTTGTAGCTCTCTTGGCCTGGATATCGTTGAAGGGTGGATCTTGGTTGGTTGTTCAACCCTTGAACAAGGTAAGTGGGGTGGCCGAATGGCCATTTGTCCCTCTCTTGTCTTTTCTTTGGTTATGGTTTGGTTAAGGGCCGAATATGGTTATTTTGTAAGGGTATTAATCTCTTCGTTATAGGGTCATTGGAGTGTGGAAGCAAGCAAGAGGAGCCGTTTTTCTATTAACCGATTGTTAAGTGGTGGTAAGAGGATTATTTGTTAGACTATTCTTTTGGATTTCAATAAGATAAGGCTTCAAGTGTTTTAACTGTTCTCTTTTTAGGGGTGGCCGATTGTTAAAGGAGAACCACTGCTTGGTTCAGGTTTGGTAGGAAACCAAATCATCTTCAAGGTAAGGGATTGATATTAACCCCTTTGGGTTTGATAGTAACCTCTTTGGTTAATTGATGTTGGCCGAATGGTATAGATGCCTAACTCCTATTTGACCGATTGTAGGAGCAAGTAATCAAGGAGCCTAGACCGCTTTCTTTTGGTATTGAGATTGTGCTTTAACAGTGTGTAAACTAACACACTTCGCTTAGTAATATGATTGATAACCTGTGTTGTAATTAGTGAAACAAAGATGATTGATATGATACCCTATTGGGTATGATCTTGGACTCGGTAAGTCAAGATATTATGAGCTTACTCGATGATCTATATAGTATCATGATTATGGATGTATGTGATATGGGATATGATGTTAAACATATTAGCATGATATGCATGACTTGTATGATATACATGATCACATGAGTATGGCATGATGATGGGAGATATGAGTGGAGGGAGAATGATGATATCCGTGTCTTTGGGACACCTGTGTCTTTGGGACACCAGAGGTTTGGCACCTCCAAAGGTTTGGTACCACAGCTTGATTTTGTGACTTCTGGTCACCAAAGTGATTTGGTATCACATTTGTGTCTTTGGGACACCGTGAGGTTTGGCACCTCATTGCGACTCGCCCCCCTATGGTTAACACCACCGTGGTTGGCCCCACTTTGAGATATGGGATCGTCACAGCTAGTGATTTGGTATCACGCGATGGGTTGGCCCCATCATCGGATTTGTGATCAGCGGTCACCAAAGGATTTGGTATCACACTGTGTCTTTGGGACACCGTGAGATTTGGCACCTCATTGCGACTCGTCCTCGTGGTTAACACCACCACCGTGGTTGGCCCCACTTTGAGATATGGGATTGTCTCGCTAGTGATTTGGTATCACACGATGGGTTGGCCCCATCATTGGATTATTCGTGACTTTGGGTCACCAAAGTGGTTTGGCACCACACTTATGGATATCATGACTTTGGGTCACCAGTGGTTTGGCACCACCAAAGGGTTTGGTACCACACGGGGTAGAAAGGTGATATGGATGGTTAGGATCGGGTGCATTGATTATGTTGCTATGATATGATGTGTGATAGCATGTTGTATTATCGAGAGCTGGATTTATGCACTCGAGTCTTGCGACTCACCCTCTCCTTTGACTTTTCAGTGACACTTAGACGCGACATGGAGCCGGGATGGACTCGAGGTGCTCATGCCATGCTTTAATAAAGATTTGCTCTGACTTTACAAAATTTGGTACTTGGTTTTATTTATTACTATTTGGTTTTATTTTGGGTTGTAAATGGCCTTTAAATTTGGTTTTACTATGTTTATGCTTAAAGTAGCTTTCTAATATGCCTTAACAAATTAATTGAGTTAAAATTGCTAAAAACTTGGAAGGTCAACGATTTCAAAACTATAACGCAATGTGTTTTAAACTTTACCATCGGGTATCACTCTAAAACATTAAAATACGACAAAGCAATCATGCCAAGATTTCGAAAAGTATAAAATATGACAAGGAGTTTCTCATCGAATCTTTAACTTAAACCTAACCCTTCAAATGTGATTTTCCCCGTAACATGCCAGATTGGGTCGTGGTGTATTGACCGGGTTTGGGGTGTTACAATTGTGGTATCAGAGCCAAGTTCAAAAGCTCGGCTGTGGGCCTGAGGCCAAAAATGCTTTCAAAAGTTTGTTTGATAGTCTTTGTTTTTAAATAAATGGTTTGAAGGGCATGACACCGAGTCTCCTACACTGGGCCGCCTGTAAGTACCCCTACTATTGCTTGTGATTTATTGATGTGATTGGATGATTGCAATAGTGGATTACTTTAGAAACTGAAACGGATAGGATTTTGTGAACTCGCGAAAACAAAGCTTCTTTACTATTCATAAGACTTTGCTTTAAAACAGTGGAATAGATACTGATGCATAAAACTCCTAAATCGAATACGTAGAGAACTTAGTCATGAGCGCTAGAGGTGGACGTGGTCGTGGACGAGGTCGTGGTAGGATGACGGTTTCAACCCGTAGGGTCCGGTCGTGGGTCGAAAATGAGATACTGCATCGCCACCACCGGAGGTGGTGAGTTTCAAGATCGATCGATGACGCAGCGTCACAGCGATGCCGCGAGTGTTGGAAAGAGTAGCCGGAGTAGGGGTGGTGCAGGAGTTAGGAAATTGCTCTCGAGCGACTCCGCAAATGGGGCCGAATTCTTTCGAGGTGTTTCGTGTTGCTCCTCAAGATCGCTGAGTATTGGCCGGAGGCAACGGAGCGGATCATGGATGATCTGACTTAATCGGCCAAGAGAAGCCGGCGGGCATCGACGCTTCTCGGATGAGTCATATCAATGGTGGCTCACGATTCGGGATGTGTGGCGCAGAGGATCCGACATGGGATTATTTCGTGGTCGCGTATCAAAAGAAGTACATTGGGGCTAGTTATATTGACTCCAAATGAAAGGCATTTCGAGGCTTGTCCAAGGGAGTAAGTCTGCTTCCGAGTATGAGGCCGAGTTCTTGAAGTCGAGCCGGTATGCTAAGGGTATTGTGGCTACCGAACACGAGAGGTGTGTTCGTTTCGAGGATGGTCTGAGAGACGAGTTGAGGCTGCTGGTTGCTCCCCAGCAGGAGCGTGAGTTTGATGTCCTAGTTGAGAAGGCTAAGGTAGCCGAGGGTGTTAAGGAGTCCGTGAGGCAGGGTATGGACAGGAACAGGCATAAGAGGAGCTTTGGGTCTTCTGGATCGTCGGGTAATCCTCAGAAAAGGGCTAGACAGAGTGGGCCGAATCAGTCTGGTAGGGTTGTTGCTGCTAGTCAGGGACCGCCGCGGTGTAACCATTGTGGGAGATATCATTGGGGAGGCTGCTGGACCGGTGGAAAAGGTTGCTTCGAGTGTGGTTCTCTGGATCACCGTGTGAGGGATTGTCCGCGTAAGTTGGCCAGGATTCAGTCTGAGAGTCAGGGCCGTACTCAGTTAAGGAATTTGCTGATGTGTTTCCTGATGAGCTTCCGGGTTTGCCGCCAGATCGTGAGGTAGAGTTCGGGATAGATCTGTTATCTTAATCGCGCCAATGTCTATTGCTCCGTATAGGATGGCGCCAAAGGAATTGGTGGAGCTTAAGGCTCGAGATCCAAGAATTATTGGATCGAGGTTTTATCGTGCCAAGTGTTTCACTGTAAGTGCGCTTGTACTCTTTGTTAAGAAGAAAGATGGTACGATGCGGATGTGCATAGACTACCGCCAGCTTGAATAAGTCGACGATTAAAAACAAGTATCTCATGCCACGGATAGATGACTTGTTTGATCACCGGCGGGTGCCGCGGTATTCTCAAGATCGACTTGAGGTCCGGGTATCACCAACTTGAAGGTTAAGGAGGCCGATATCCATAAGACAAATGCGTTTCGACTCGGTATGGGCACTACGACTTACGTAATGCCGCTCGGGTTGACTAACGCGACCGGCAGCATTTATGGATATGATGAATAGAGTGTTTCAAAGCAGATCTGATCGGCCTCGTCGTGGTTTTCATAGACGACATCTTGGTGTATTCAAGAACAGAGGAAGAGCATGATGCGCATTTGAGAGTTGTGCCGCAGATTTTGAGGAAAAGCAACTCTATGCTAAGTTCATGAAGTGCGAGTTCGCTTAGAGAAGTGACTTTCTTGGGTCATGTAGTGTCGGCCGAGGATTCGAGTAGATCCTCGTAAGATTGAGGCGCTTTTGACCGAAGCCGCCTAGGCCGCTGGTCGAGATTCGAGTTTTCTGGGTTTGGCCGATATTACCGAAGGTTTGTTGAGGGTTTCTCGTTGATAGCAAACACCGATGACCAAGTTGTTGAGGAAAGAGGTTCCGCTTTGTATGGACCGAGAAGCGCAGAAAAGCTTCGATAAGTTAAAGAAGATTTTGACCGAGGCTCCGGCTTTGATTCAACCCGAGGCCGGTAAGGAATTCACGGCCTCATCGCGATGCATCACATACGGGCTTGGGTTGTGTGCCGATGCAGAAGGTAAAGTTGTGGCTTACGCTTCTCGTAGTGCAGAGGCCACATGAGGTCAACTATCCGACGCACGATCCGAGTTAGCGGTCGTAGTCTTCGCCTTAAAGATTTGGAGGCACTACTTGTACGGAGAGAGATCGATAGTCTATACGGATCACAAGAGTCCAAGTATCTCCCGACTCGTAAGGATTTGAATTTGAGGCAACAGCAGATGGGTTGAGTTGCTCAAAGATTACGACTGCTCGATTGAATATCATCCGGCAAGGCTAACGTGGTGGCGCACGCGCTGAGCCGTAAGGTTGTTTCGGACTTAAGAGCATTGTTTGCCCATTTGAGCTTGTATGACGACGGGAGTATTCTCGCAGAGTTGCGTGTTAAGCCTACTTGGGTTGAGCAGATCGAGAGAAACAAGCTTAGAGGATGAGGTTCTCGAAAAGCGCCAAGGTTGCAAGTGCGTGGATGGTGGTTTGGAGGGTTACACTTGTCTAGTGATGGGGTGTCAGTGTTTCCAAGGTAAGGCTTGTATGCCTAAAGATATTGAGTCGAGGTAGAAGATTCTTCAGACGCACATAGCGCCTCCTTATGCTATGCATCCCGGAGGTAGTAAGATGTATAGGGATCTCAGAGAGCGCTTTTGGTGGCCTGGTCCAAGAAAGAGGTGACAGAGTTTGTAGGAAAGTGTCCGACATGTCAAGAGGTCAAGGCTGAACATCGCTGCCAGCCAGTCGTGGTTGCTTCACTGTGAAGATTCCTCGCTGGAAGTGGGAAAGGATAACCATGGATTTTGTCGGTGGGTTACCGCTTACACCAAGCAAGAAGGATTCATTTGGGTAGTGGTGGATCGTCTCGACTAAATCACCACTTTATTCCGGTGAGGGTTGACTATTCACTTCGTGTTGGCGGCCGTATGTTTCGTAGATAGTAAGGTTGCACGGGGTGCCGCTTCGATAATCTCGGATAGGGATCCCGATTTACGCTCAAGGTTCGAAAGCGCTGCATCGCTCTCTGGTACGCGGTTGGATTTCAAAGACGGCTTTTCACCCGCAAATCGACGGTCAATCGTAGCGGTTATTCGATCTTAGAGGATATGCCGAGAGGTTGTGTTCGGATTTTAGAGGTAGTTGGGAAGAGTTTCTACCATTAGCCGAGTTTGCCTACAACAACAGCTACTGCCGCGAGTATCAAGATGGCACCATATGAGGCGTTGTATGGTAGGAAGTGTCGATCACCTACGTGTTGGACGGAGTTAGGTGAACGCCAGTTGTTAGGACCCGAGTTGGTTGCTGAGACCGAAAACAAGGTTAAGATGATTCAGGCTCGGTTGAAGGAAGCTTCGGACCGGCAGAAGTCTTATGCCGATCTTAAGCGGAGAGACATAGAGTTTTCTGTGGGGGATCAAGTGTTTCTGAAGGTCTCGCCATGGAAGAAGGTTTTGAGGTTCGGAAAGAAAGGCAAGCTAAGTCCGAGGTTTGTTGGGCCGTATAAGGTTTTGAGACGAGTGGGACCAAAGTGGCGTATCAACCGGAGTTGCCAGCAGAGCTTAATCGATTCACGACGATTTCACGCTTCGATGCTTCGGCGTTATCGCTCGAGATCCGTCACATGTGGTAGCAAAGGGAAGAGATCGAGGTAAATTCGTGATTTGACTATGGAAGAAGAACCTCGTGCGATTCTAGATCGAATGTGAAGGTTCTGCGTAGGGAAGTCCTGTGCTTTTGGTTAAGGTACTTTGGCGGAATCATGGCGTAGAAGAAGCTACGTGGGAACCCGAGGATATGATGAAACAAAGAGCACCCGCAACTCTTTTGATCGTGTAATTTCGAGGCCGAAATTATTTTTAAGGGGGTAGAACCGTAATATCCCGGTTAGGGGGCTATTTTGTTGTTGCATGATATTGCATGTGTTGGTGTGTCATGTTGCTATTTGTGTAGTGTCGGGGCTTAATTGTAGGCTAGGAGTGTGCCCGAGTAGGTAGGAAAATTTTAGTTTTTAGGCTTTATAGGAGGGGAGCCGATGGAGCCGAGGGATATGTATTTTAGTTGGAGTTTTATTGCACAAAAGAGAAGTCTGGCAAGGTGGCAAGGCATGCGCTACTTGGGAGCTAGGTGTGGCGTCAATCGCATGAGGTGGAGATCTTGAGTTCAAGTCGCAGAGTTCCCATTTTGGCTTCATTTTGGACGGCATGGAGGAAGAGGTAGAAGACAAGTAGAATTCTTCCTTGACTTGGTCTCCACATTCAAATGGAAGGTGGAGAGCAAATAGTGGAGGGAGACTTGGTAAACTCATTTGAAATGGGTGGCTTGGAGTGATTGTGGGATGTGGCCGAATATTGAGGAGTGTTGGGGGTGTTGGCCAAACTTGATGCTTGTGGGAGAGGTTGGCCGGTTTTGGTAAGGGGTAGGAGGGTGTGCCAATGCATTTTGGCATTTTGTTTCTTTTTGGTTGTTTCGGTCACACTTGGTAAAAGAGAATGTCTCTTTTGGTCTTGGGTTAGCCGATTGTCAAGAGAGCTTCATCACATTTTCTTTTCTCAAACCGAAAGCTTCAAACAAAAATTTACTTTGCCTCTTCTTAATTTCTGTGCTTGTGGCTGAATATTCTCCTCCATTCTTCTTCTTTTGTCTTTTGGGGTAAAACCGAAAGTGGTATTCTCTCTTTCCACATTTTCCTTCTTTTGTTGAATAATTGGTAGCCGAAATTGCTTTGCTTTCTTTTACTTTGTGTCGAATACTCTCTTCTCTCCCTCTCATAATTTCTTTATTTTCATAAGAGCCTAAACTTACCATTTTCTTCCCAACCGATTTCTCCATTCATCTTTTCATCTCTTGTCGAAACCCTACTCACATTTTGCAATCTTTTCTTTCTCTCATTGCTATCCAAGTTGAATTCTTTTTCTTGTGAAGAGTAGGCCGAATCTCTTCCCTCTCCCTTTGTAGCTCTCTTGGCCTGATATCGCTGAAGGGTGGATCTTGGTTGGTTGTTCAACCCTTGAACAAGGTAAGTGGGGTGGCCGAATGGCCATTTGTCCCTCTCTTGTCTTTTCTTTGGTTATGGTTTGCTTAAGGGCCGAATATGGTTATTTTGGAAGGGTATTAATCTCTTCGTTATAGGGTCATTGGAGTGTGGAAGCAAGCAAGAGGAGCCATTTTTCTATTAACCGATTGTTAAGTGGTGGTAAGAGGATTATTTGTTAGACTATTCTTTTGGATTTCAATAAGATAAGGCTTCAAGTGTTTTAACTGTTTCTTTAGGGGTGGCCGACATTGTTAAAGGAGAACCATCGCTTGGTTCAGTTTGGTAGGAAACCAAATCATCTTCAAGGTAAGGGATTGATATTAACCCCTTTGGGTTTGATAGTAACCTCTTTGGTTAATTGATGTTGGCCGAATGGTATAGATGCCTAACTCCTATTTGACCGATTGTAGGAGCAAGTAATCAAGGAGCCTAGACCGCTTTCTTTTGGTATTGAGATTGTGCTTTAACAGTGTGTAAACTAACACACTTCGCTTAGTAATATGATTGATAACCTGTGTTGTAATTAGTGAAACAAAGATGATTGATATGATACCCTATTGGGTATGATCTTGACTCGGGTAAGTCAAGATTATTATGAGCTTACTGATGATCTATATAGTATCATGATTATGGATGTATGTGATATGGGATATGATGTTAAACATATTAGCATGATATGCATGACTTGTATGATATACATGATCACATGAGTATGGCATGATGATGGGAGATATGAGTGGAGGGAGAATGATGATATCCGTGTCTTTGGGACACTGTGTCTTTGGGACACCGTGAGGTTTGGCACCTCCAAAGGGTTTGGTACCACAGCTTGATTTTGTGACTTCGGCCACCAAAGTGATTTGGTATCACATTTGTGTCTTTGGGACACCGAGGTTTGGCACCTCATTACGACTCGTCCCCTCGTGGTTAACACCACCGTGGGTTGGCCCCACTTTGAGATATGGGATCGTCGCTAGTGATTTGGTATCACGCGATGGGTTGGCCCCATCATCGGATTTGTGGATCGCAGTCACCAAAGATTTGGTATCACACCGCGTCTTTTTGGGACACCGAGGTTTGGCACCTCATTGCGACTCGTCCCTATGGTTAACACCACCGTGGGTTGGCCCCACTTTGAGATATGGGATCGCCTCGCTAGTGATTTGGTATCACACGATGGGTTGGCCCCATCATTGGATTATTCGTGACTTTGGGTCACCAAAGTGGTTTGGCACCACACTTATGGATATCGTGACTTTGGGTCACCAGGTGGTTTGGCACCACCAAAGGGTTTGGTACCACACGGGTAGAAAGGTGATATGGATGGTTAGGATCGGGGTGCATTGATTATGTTGCTATGATATGATGTGTGATAGCATGTTGTATTATCGGGCAGATTTATGCACCGAGTCTTGCGACTCACCCTCTCCTTTGACTTTTCAGTGACACTTAGACGCGGACATGGAGCCGGGATGGACTCGAGGTGCTCATGCCATGCTTTAATAAAGATTTGCTCGCACTTTACAAAATTTGGTACTTGGTTTTATTTATTACTATTTGGTTTTATTTTGGGTTGTAAATGGCCTTTAAATTTGGTTTTACTATGTTTATGCTTAAAGTAGCTTTCTAATATGCCTTAACAAATTAATTGAGTTAAAATTGCTAAAAACTTGGAAGGTCAACGATTTCAAAACTATAACGCAATGTGTTTTAAACTTTACCATCGGGTATCACTCTAAAATATTAAAATACGACAAAGCAATCATGCCAAGATTTCGAAAAGTATAAAATATGACAAGGAGTTTCTCATCGAATCTTTAACCAGAAACCTAACCCTTCAAATGCGATTTTCCCCGTAACATGCCAGATTCGGTCGTGGTGTATTGACCGGGTTTGGGGTGTTACAGTGTTCTTGTGCCGATTTCTCATCTTGGAAAAGATGTATTTTCCAGCCATTTGGAGCAGCAATTGGAGTGTTCATAAGCCACCTTGATAGCCGAGGCCAACGAAGAATGAAGAACGGAGCAATTAGTCAAGCCACGGAGAAACACTGAATTTGCTTCTTGTTCCCTATCTCTTTTAATTTTCGTTGTTGTTTTGACAAACATGTTTATGAATATTTATGCTTTTGGAATGATTAATTTAATCAATTTAGCTTGAATTTAATTCGTGTTGGTTTGATTGCATTTCGTCCTATTAAATTATTAAAATTGAGTTTATACTGTTAAAAGGCCTCGGTAAAATGCTTGATTAAGTAAAATCATGTTTAAGTTATCTAGCATTCTAATTGTTTAGATAGCTAATGAATTAATTATTTAAACGCATTAGAATTGTAATTAATGGACACAATACTTAATCTGTGCATGTTTAATTCTTCTAAGGTAGCTGAAGATTAAATTAGCATTGTATTTGAAGATACATATGCCTTGCATAACTTGCAAGATTTTTGTGATTAAGTGTTTCAAGGTAAAAATACTTTTTTAACTCGCATGATCTTTTATATGCTTATTAGGTTGAATTAATCAGTTGAATCACATAGGAATATGTGAGAGGTTGTTTAATTTAATAAGCATGTATGTGCAATAACATGTTTACTTTTAGAAGTCTGTTTAATCGATCGAATTTGCATAGAAATATGTACAAGAGATGAATGGATTTTTATTTGTAAGTATGTTCATAAGTTAGAAAATTACCGAGTTGCCATGTTTTAACAAGTATAAACACGAGTTTAATAATTCTCAGGTAAGAAATGTGATTAATCCAACACAATTATATCATCTTGATTAAAACCAGCTTTTGAAATCGTGCACTAGAACTTTATTTTATTTTATTTTATTTTGTTCTTTTTTAGTTTTTAAATTTTTATTATATCCAAATATTTTCCCTTCACCAAAGTGTTTAAAATCATTTTCATAAATAATTCTTTTACAGTCCCTGTGGGTACGATAACTCGACATTTACTTGTCACTTTATTACTTGTTACGATTGTGTACACTTGCACTTTTCCACCGTTCCAGTTCCTAATATCTTAGTCCCCGGCAACGGCGCCAAAAACTTGATCGTGTCCAAACTAACTATGACAGCGAATAAGGCAAGCGCACCTATCGTTCGGTAGTATATCTATGGCAAGACCGGAAATATCGTATCCCCAAGGACCAAGAGTACTAGTAGTTACTATCTTTTTATTATCTAGCCTAAGTATTAAGGGAATTGATGTTTATCTAACTAATTACTAAACTAAGGATGCTAATACAAAGAGAGTGAATTGGGAAAATACTTTTGGGAAAAACTAGTTGATTAAGACAATACCCGAAGGAGAATCCACCTAGACTTCACTTGTTATTTAACTCTGAACCAGACGATTTATTCACTTGACTTGGTCCGTAGGATTCCCTAATTTATATTAATACCTCTTTCGAGGCTACTAATGTCTAACCCTAGGTTGATTAATTGAATTCTCTTTCTAATTAAAACCCCTAGTGTTGCATTAACTCGATCTATGGACTCCCATATTAGGTTTGACCCTAATCTGGCAGATTTTCGTCATCCTATCTCTAGGGTTGCGATCAACTCCGCTTAACTATGCTAGATCTACTCTTAAACAGGACTTTGCTCCATCGCCTAAGCACATCAATACTTGAATCAATATCTTGAAATATTAAAACAAGAATTAAGAACACATAATTAAGAACAAATCAAGTATTTATCATATAGTTCAGAAAACAATAACAAGATCCGTCTTAGGTTTCATCCCCCTCAGGTATTTGAGGGGTTTAGTTCATGAATAATAAATAATACATCTCAGAAGAAAGTAAATACCAAAACATAAGAAAAACCCTAAAACCCCCTGAAGGAAATTGAAGGGAAGATCTTCCGTCTTGAGCGTGATTCCGGCTTTTGGGATGAATCAACTGGCTTTCTTGGAGTAATCCCCTGTGTTCAGCCCTCTCTGGCTTCGCTCCCGACCAAAGACACTTCTTAGGTTATACTTAGGGCGTTTATATAGGCTTCAGAATGTCTTTCTTGGCCCAAAAGTATCCTATTCCAAATGAAACTCATCTTGGCTATAACAGGGACACACCCGTGTGACATGCCCGTGGTCGACTCTCTTGGCCGTGGTCAATCCTGTTTACCACACACGACCGTGTGATCTGGCCGTGTACGATGTTCTAAGCCGTGTCTCGGTTGTTACTCAAAACGCACGGCTGTGGGTGATAGTCCAGGCCGTGTGAGTCTCTAAGGTAAGCCCATTTTGCCCCTTTTTGGCCCGTTTCTCGTTCCTTTCAATTCCCTAAGCTCTCTTGAGTATAAAACATGAAATTAAGAGATTAGGAGCATCGAATTCATCAAATTCAATAAAAATTCATCCATAAGTAAGCTAAATGTGGGATTAGAATATGTATATATTACGGTTTATCAGTAACTCTCTAACTTAGCTCACACGGCCAGACCACACGCCCGTGTGTCTAGCCATGTGCCCTTTGAAATGGCCACACATGCCCATGTCCAGGCCGTGTACTAGGCCGTGCCAAAACTTGAGGGTATACTGACTTATGCCACACGGCCAAGTCACATGCCTGAGTGCTAGGCCATGTGGAGCATACTAACTTGATTTTTAAATCAAGTTTCAGGGGACACACGGCTGAGACACACGCCCGTGTCTCTGCCCGTATGGACAAAAATAGGCTATTTACCAAGCCATCTTGCCACCCAAATTTTCATATAACAACACCAACCCAATTGGTACACAAACATGGCATAAATTGTCATTTAACATCAACTCAAAACAAGCATAATTCACCATTTCAATACCAACAATTAACATGCTCTGTAACGACCCGAAATTGGGCCTAGTAGGATTGGGCCCAATGGGCCTTGGGTGTAGGAGTGTTTAAATTTTTTGAGAACAAGAGAACGACATTATTTTCAAGTTGGACTTATTAGGAAGGTGATTTTGGAAAGTTACGGGGTTCTAGGAAGTTTCGGGTTCAAATTGGGCCTTAGCAAAAATTTTATGTTTAGGCACTTTAAGGAGAGAAGGCAAGTGGCATTATGACTTAAGGAAATAAGTGTGCATTTTGCTAGCACAAGGAGTCTATTGGTAAAGGTGGAAAGTGGCGAGTGGAGTGTACTAATGGCCTGAGGTTCGAATCCCATCTATTGCAAAATTTTGAATTTATTTTTTTGTGCTTCTCTTCCATGTGTCGGACAAGGTGGTATTTAAGGCAAGGAAGACTTTTTAATTATGGTATGGTGGCTAAGGAAAAAGGAAAGGATGAAGGTAAGGAAAGTAATCAAAAGAAAAAGGCAAGATAAGGGAGCATGTTGGCCTTTTTCATGGGTGATATTTTGGAAAGATTTTTGTTGGTCAACATCCACCCTTTTTGGCTAGAGTTCACACGGTTTTTTTAGGGGAAAAGGAAGAGCCGAATTTCTCTTTTCTCTTTAGATCATTTTGTTAGTTTTTGGGTGCATGAGAGGTACACTTTTCTCATTGAACATTTGTGTCTTCTTTTCAAATCCATCTTCCTCTTAGCTTTGGCCGAAATCTCCCAACACATTTGTGCATTCTTTTCTTTTGTTTGGCCGAAACACTCACCTTGCTCATCTCCCCTTTGATAGACGAAATTACCAAAGCACTTTTCTACATTCATTTTTCTCGTTTGACCATTTCATCAACCTTTTCTTCTTCTTTAATTGACATCACTTTGTGATCACATTTCCTGTTCGATTTTCTCTATAACCGAACCCCTTATCATCCTATTTCTTCATCATTTTGTTCCCCATCGTGTAGAAAAATCTCTTCTTAATCGAATCGGTAAGTGATCTTATATCCCTCTTTCTATTTTTTTTATGTTCTTTTTCTTCCTAATCGAATATGAATGTTCATCGTTATTCGATTAGTCAACTTTGTTTCTTATCAAAACGTCATTCTCTCCATCATTCTCATGTTGTGATCAATACTCTTTCGTAGTGATCTTAGTGGGTGGCCGAATATCATTCTAGCCATAAGTCAAGTGGTGGAAATCGAATCCATTTTCAACAAGGTAAGGAGTTCTTTATGGATTATTTGATATTGTTCATTATTCGATTGGTTGCTAAATGGATTAATAGTTTGGACTAATCGGTCACTATAGGAACCAAATCGCCTGATCACCTATCCCCCGTAATAAGAGACTCGGATTGTTGGTAAGTGATATAGATTGTTAATCAATCGCAATACTTGGTTGAAGTTGAAAATTTGGGCTGTGGACTAATTGTTAACCGATTGTACCTTTAGGGGCCGCGGAGAGTATCGTGTTACGAATTCCGAATAAGGTGTGTAATCCCGTACCCTTCCGAATACCTGTTTAAAATAGTGTGTAATCTCATACCTCTCTGAAAGTTTGCATGATATGTTCTATGATTCGGTTGAAATACAGAAGAAAACCGGAAACCGGCATCTGTGACCACTCGGGCGTACGTATATTCGTAGTGGTAACCATATTTTTGAAATGAAATAGTTTGGTCAGCAGTAGTGACGTGATTTTGAAAAATCACGAAAAATAGGAGAAAGGGAATTAGAAAGCTAATAAGATATAGAATTAAATCTTACTGTGTCTATTTTTAAATGAAAGAAACAGAATAGGAAGAGGGATTTTATATTCTGTGATATCTTAATTTTAGTGAGACTGGTTCTGATTGACTTCGTGGTTCCCTGTTCTGTCTTAGAAAAATCATTTAAAATTGTACAAGGTGAATTAAGAGTTATAATTTATATGTATAGATTCCTTAGTGATCCTATTTTCAATAGAAACAAGTGGGAGCAACATATGAAAACTGTATGAGAGATATTTGAATTTTGGGTAAGAGAGGTCGAAACCATTGGTCAAGAAACAAGGGAATCTTTAATGAATAAATCAGTACTAAACGGCTAAGCCAAAAATTCTGGAAAAATTGTAGTAAGAAGATGAGTCTAGTTTCAAGGAAAATTTACTTGATCTAAATTTTGAGTTTCCTAACTCGAGTTATAGTCAGTTTAGTTAGTATGACGCAGATGGACAGTTTCAATTTTTATGCCTCACATTAGTAGTTAAGTCTAGGTTGCCGAATTACCAAAATACCCTTGGAGGGTAAATTACCGAAATACCCTGGGTTGCGAGATTACCGAATTACCCTTAGTGGGTAAAATTACCGATTTACCAAAATGTTCTTATGGACCGATTTACCGAAATGCCCCTATGGGCCGAATTGATAGAATGCCGTAGTGGGCTGAATTACAAAGCTCAATAATGGGCCAATTCATCGTATTAAATTACTAGACTAATGGTTGTTATACATGTGGATATTTTATGTTGTTATGTGTATTGCATCATCACATATTGCATGGGATGGGAAACTTGAATGAAGAGAAGTATAGACCGGTGGCATTGCCACAAATTCCGATATGGGCTATGTGCCAATTTAAATATGGCTTTGTGCCATCGTGATTAAGGTCAGTGTGCGATTATATTACCGTATATGATACTCTGGTGGTTAAGCCACAAAATTATTATAAATGGCAACTTGTCTACAAATAGGAGAGATCAAGCGGGGTGGGTTGACTTGATCCCCACAGAGAGACCGGGTTGGTACGGGGAGATACTCGTTGGATGGGTTGGGTTGCATACATTTGCTCCATATATATATATGTTCTGTTATGATTGTGGGCTCCTACCCAAGATGTTGCTATATGGGTTCAGCCCAAAGGATGACTGTAAGGGATTTCACACTCGAGTTCTTGTAACTCACCCCATTTTTCTTAACCCTTGTAGGTAATGCTCCGTAATGAGGACTTGGGCCCATGGATGACTCGGTGAGGCCATACTTGAAAATGGTGTTATTGAACTTTAAATTTCTATTTCGATTTATTTTATTATTTTGCTATTTTGGTTTAAGTTGTAATAAGGCCTCTGGGATATGTTTTATATTGCTTTATGTTTAGTCGTACTTATAATATTGCTTGAATTGTTTTAACGGGGATTTTCTAAAATCATAAATAATGGTTTTCCAAAATTGATTAATAAATGGATTTTATAACAAACTTTTACAAATATTTTTAGCTAGGAAATTTTCTCTCGAATTATCAACAATATTTTCAAAAGCCACGGTTTTAAAGCTCACTACCTCGATTTTTAGCTCATCAAACGATCTTTCAAAAATACTTGTATTTTATCTATGTTTCCGCAACGATTTCAAAATGCTTCTGCAACTCTATTTCTAAACATCACATTTTTGTAAATTGTTCATTTCAAATATGCTTTCGCTACTAAAAAGGTTTTTAAAGATTATTACGTTTTCAAGTAGTTAACAATTGCTTAAGTGTTTTTGGTTTTTAACAAAGAGGTTGTATTTCTCAAACAAGTTTTTCCATGTGACACGCCAGATTTGGGCCTAACTTCCAGGCCGGGTTTGGGGTGTTACATGCTCATATTACCATGTTTTGCCAATTCAAATTACATATGACCGTATCATCAAATGGCATTAAAACTCATCTAAACCAAGTTCAATTCATGATATATCAATACCATCAATCACAAGACACACAAGTGCCATAATATGCTAGTAAATCTCATATCAAAATCACCTTCTCCATTCATCAATATGGTCACATTCATTTATGCATCATTTTACTTACAAACAAAAGCATACAAATCCCAAATTCAACCATTTGGTACCATCATTACCAATTTACAACCAGACGTTCACAAGCGAATATAAACCACATCCCAAAAGGGCTTTTACACATATATACATATACTTACCAAGATAAGCCAAATCACATGGATATTCACAAATCAAAATACACATCATTTACAAGCCAAATCAAATGGCTAAAATCCATCATTAACAAAGCATGTAGGCTATCATTAGCCAAAACGACCTATACATGCCATTATAACCGAAAGTATAAAACCAGGAGTACCAAAATAGCCGATAGATAGTGTGATGATGTCTCTAGCACCTTCCAACTTGAACGAGCTTCCAATATCTAGATACACAAAGAAATTAAAAAAAAGTAAGCATAAAATGCTTAGTAAGTTCGTAATTCAAAGAAATAAAGCTTACAACTTCAATTTATATGCATAATCATTTAAGCCACCCAACATGCCTTGGTCTTAGCCCAAACAACATTAGCTTTCCAATTTTAAACATCATATGAATTAGAAAATTATTACAAAGCATTATAACATAAGTTTACATTACTTATGTGCATTCATATATTAAGCATATGTTTAAATATATATCCATCATCTAAAAACTCTTACGTTTCCATGCTTTCAAAAGCAATTCTAATTGAAGAATTTGCCGATCTTTAGCTTTTTCTCATATCCATTGAACCACAATTTAAGTGAGTAAAACATACTATATCACAACTCAATTTGGCCCAAAATCCTAACACATAATCATCAACAAAGTTTACTATATATTTATTCCCACACTGATCATGAACTTTCAATTACATGGATTCAATATTCAATTGAATTTTGATCGTTATGTCAGAGTCTTAAAATTTTATATAATGAATGATCTAGCCTAGAAGCTAATTGTGACAACGATTGAGGCAAGCGCACCTATCGAACAGTAGTATAGTTTAGTGGCAAGACCGAAATGTCGAACCCAAAGGAACCAAAAGTACTAATACTAACTTTCTTTCTATTATTTACCCTAAGAATTGAAGTGAATTATTGTTTAATCTAAAACTAACTAACTACTAAGCTAAAGACGCTAAGACAAAGAGAATGAATTGGGGAAATACTTGTGGGAAAAACCAATTGATTAAGACAATACCCAAGGAGGAATCCACCTAGACTTCACTTGTTATTTAACTCAACTGCATTTATTTATTCACTTGACTCGATCCGTAGGATTCCCTAATGTATATAATACCTCCGTCGAGGCTACTAACGTCTAACCTTAGGTTGATTAATTGAAATATCTTTCTTATTAAAACCCCTAGAATTGTATTAACTCGATCTATGGACTCCCATATTAGGTTTGACCCTAATCCGACAGATTTTCGTCATCCTATGTCTAGGGTTGCGATCAACTCCGCTTAACTATGCTAGATCTACTCTTAGACAGGGACTTTTGCTCCACTGCCTAAGTACATCAATACTTGTATCAATAACCTAAAATATCAAAGCAAGAATTAAGAACACATAATTAAGAACAAATCAAGTATTTATCATATAGTTCAGAAAACAATAACAAGATCCGTCTTAGGTTTCATCCCCCTCAGGTATCTAAGGGGTTTAGTTCATAATAATAAAAGAATACATCTCAGAAGAAAAGATAAAACAAAACATAAGAAAACCCTAAAACCCCCTGAAGGAATTGAAGGAGAGATCCGCCATCTTGAGTATGATTTCGGCTTCTTGAGATGAATCAAATGGCTTTCTTCGAGTAAATCCCATGATTCTGACCTCTCTGGCTTTGCTCCTTGGCCTAGCTGGACGCCCCCTTCAAGGTTGGCCTCTAGGGTGTTTATATAGGCTTTGTGATCGCTGTAAATCAGAGTTTTAAAATTTATAAAAGAATGATCGAACCTAGAAACTAACTCTGACAACGATTAAAGGCAAGTGCACCTATCGAACAGTAGTATAGTTTAGGCAAGACCGAATTCTTGAACCCAAAGGAACTAAAACTACTAATACTCACCGTCTTTTTATTATTTAGCCTTAATATAAAGTGATGGTTGTTTAAACTAAAACTAATCTACTTACTAAGCTAAGACGCAAAGACAAAAAGAATGAATTCGGGAAATAACTTTTGGGAAAACTCAGTTGACTCAAGCGATACCCTTAGGAAGAATCCACCTAGACTTCACTTGTTATCTAACCTTGAACCATATGATTTATTTACTTAGTTTGATCCGTGAGACTCCCTAACGCATATTAAACCCTCTCTCGGCTTAATAACGCCTAACCCTAGGTTAACTAGTGGAAATCTCTTTCTCTTATAGTAACCCCCTAGAATAGTAGTAAATCGATCTGTGGACTCCCATATTAGGTTTCACCCTAATCCGGCAAAATCTTGTCACCCTATCTCTAGGCGTGCGATCAACTCCGCTTAATTATGTTCGATCTACTCTTAGGCAGGGTCTATTCCTCCTCCACCTAAGCACATTAAATTTGGATTAAACTCACATAATTAAGAACAAACTAAGTATTTATCATATAATTCAGAAAACAATAACAAGATTCATCATAGGTTTCATCCCCTTCGGGTATCCTAAGGGTTTAGTTCATAACAATAAAGGAAAACATCTCAAGAGAAAAGATAAAACAAAACATCCCTAAAACCTCTTGAAGGAATTAAATAGGAGATCCTCCGTCTTGAGTATAATTCTGGCTTCTTGAGATGGATCAACTGGCTATCCCTGAGTGAATCCCCACAAATCTGCCTTCTCTGGCCTAGCACGACGCCCCTAGACGATGGCTTTGGGCTCCCCTTTTTAGGTCATACTTAGGGTGTATTTATAGGCTTTTGAAAAACGTTTCTTTCTCCCTAAGTATCCTTTCCCGAATGAAATTACTCTTCTCCACGGCAGAGGCACGACCATGGCACACGCCCGTGTGAATCGTGGCCAAGTCGTGTTCGGATTTCTTTAATGAGACACGGCCGTGTGAGTCGGGGTTAGACCATGTTCTAGATAATTAACTTGGCACGGCCGTGTGGGTCCAAGTAGCTGTGTCGATTTCCTCTTTCGTCTGTTTTGGTCCATTTTGAGCCCGTTTCTCGTTCTTTTTATCCTTGGGTGCTTTCCTGAGTATAAGACATGGAAAGAAAGGATTAAGAGCACCTTTTTACATAAATAAAAGGATAATTCATCCAAAAGCATACTAAATGTGGGCCTAGAATATGTTACTATTTCGGTTTATCAAATACTCCCACACTTAAGCTTTTGCTTGTCCTCAAGCAAAATTCTCAACTTACAATTAAAATGAACTTCCTGTAATTCATAATAGTCATTGATAGTGTGTCATCATAATTCAGAGATAATTTATACATGGATAATTCAACTCAAAGAGTCCTAAAAATTCAAACAATATAAGTCATAGATTTTGTAGCACGAAAATATAGGTGCCTCCCCTTACCTAAATAATTACCTTTAATTTGAAATCGACAAGGATTGACATCCTCACAAAAGATTCACTCAAATCACTCAAAGTGTTTAAGGTTCAAAATTTAGGCACTCAAAAGTCAAACATGAAGAATTAATCCCATAGGCTTGCATGAAAATCAAATCTCCACCACTAAAATATGAGATGAAACACAAATCAAAAGGTCTTTGTTAGGGTTGTAACGGGGCTAGGGTTAAGGCGTGGAATAAGGCTTGAATTAGGAGGTTAGAATCGAGATTGAATTGACAAATTACCTAACTAAGAACTAATGAACTAATAATAATAATTACATCAATTGAAAACTAATAATACTAATAATACGAGCTTCTTCTTCGATATTTGGATTTTAAATGTATAAGCTTGTTTAATCACATAACTAATAATGAGTATACTTCGTTTTTTTTTAAGAACAAACTAAGTACATAATAAAGGATAAACTACTAAAATTCATAATTAGGCAACTAATCAGATCAAATCTCGATATAAGGGTAGTCAAAAGGAATGGTGATAATAAAAACAAAGGGGTTCTGGGTTAATATTAGCGGTTATGTCAATAAATAGGGTTGTTAGGATTAAAAGGGGTTCACTAGGGGTTAATTATGAAGGTAGGCTTTTTATGGAATAAGTGGGTTAAATCCTAGGTGCCTTTATCATCTCTGTGTATCAAATCAAAAAAAAATATGGTCTCGACATGTATAATCGATGCAAGTTCTAAAATAACAAATCAGTGTTGACATACTCATAATCAATAATGTGAGCAAGAAAAAGAATGTATGGTCTATAAGGCTCAAATTCTCACAAAAATTATGGGTAATTTGATGTCAACCTCGTAAAATTCAAACTTCAAAGTAATATTTAAACTTAGTTCGACAACCTAGAAAATTTTTAATTCAGAAAAATAGACTTATCATGCTTGATTCTCTAGTATTCTTAGAATTTAATTATCAATGCACAATTATCAATGACTTAGCCTAAAACATATCAATAAAAATCATAAATCATCAGAAATTTCATCCTAATTAGTAATATGAGAAATTTACTTTCAAACAAGACTAAATTCAGGATTTTGAGAATAATGCAAAAAGTTTGGTACCTAATTTCAGAAATTTGAGAATAATGAAAAAAATTAGGCACCTTTTTAGGTTGTTCACCCCCCACACTTAAGATGTACATTGCCTTCAATGTAAAAAGATAGATAATATAAATGTAATTTTCAGATCAGAAGATATGGGGATAAGTAAAACTCCCTGAATTATGGATGTAATCCTTAAGTTGGCAGTGGTCGTGGTGAAAGATAAGTTGGAGGGCCAGTCTGGATGTGGTGGTTGCCCACGAGTTCTGCGCTAGATGAAGAAATTGGAGGACTCGTGGGGGATTAGCCAGGATTTATTAAGACAAATTTAAAATAAAATAAATATATAATTAAAGATAAGAAAGGTAAAGAGAAAGAGACTAAGAAGGAAAATAAACTAAGTTTAAAAGATAAAGGGGCTTGAGAATCCTTATTGGTAGATGGTTTGAGAGGTGGGTGTGACTTTGAAGGTGACGGAGGTGGTGGTGATGGTGGAAGTGGCGTGATTCCCAAGCAGCCTTAAGAACCTAAACAAAATAAACTAAATTAAGTAGAAGAGAAGTAAAGATAAGGAAAATAAAGGAGAAGATAAAAATAAAAGAACAGATAATTGGTCTCAAAGACCCTTGGCTTGTTGTTTGGATGAAGCTGCCAGCATGAACTCATGTGAATCGATCTCCTTTGAGGAGACTGTGATTGGCCTTTTATGCTTCTTTGCCATGGATATGATGTTGTTGTAGCTCAAGAGTCTAAGGACTTATTAGGAAAAGGAAAAAGAAAGAGGGAGAACAGAAGGAAAGAAAGAGAAGATTGAAGAAGGTGGGGTGAAGGGGGAGGGCTGTGGTTTTTAAATAAATTTTGTATCTAAGGCTCTCCCACGCCCGTGGACGGAGGGTGTGTCGATTTACACGGCCGCATCGCACGGCCGTGTTCCTAGTCGTGTTGGTTACCCCACGCTCGTGTCTAGCCTGTGTTCGACAAGTCAGTATGTTGGCACGATTTCAGTCACGGGCGTGTTCAGCCCATGCTTGGAAAGTCAGTAGCTTCACACGGTTATGGGGCACGGCCGTGCCCCTTTGTCGGTGCCCGTGGTGTAGTGGTTGGATCCGTGACGTCGAAAAGTGGTTGGAATTAATTTGCACGGCCTCTGCTATGTCAATACGGGGATTCTTATGGTCCACACGGCCATGGCCACGGCCGTGTGCAAGGCCGTGTGTCCTGGAATTATGCACCCCATGTTAGTTTAAAGCTAGGTGTAAAGAAGAGAAGAAAAAGAAAAATAAATTTAAAGCAAGATGTAAAAATAAATTGTGTTAGTGCTCGGGTTGCCTCCCCGAGAAGCGCTGCTTATAGTCTTAAGCTAGACTCTCCTCTCGCTTGCTTTGTCGTGGTGGTTTGAGGAGTTGGAAGTCCTTCCTCATGCTATCATTTGTGTCTTTGTGAAAAATTTAAGTCGAGATGTGTTTATAGTAAAAGTACCAAAAATAGGATTACTTACCTCGACTGTTCCGTATGGGAAAACACTGGTTACCCTAAAAGGTAATTCTTTGTTGGTGTTAGGGTCCGAAGGAGATATTCGAGGATCTGCCTGATCTAACAGTACCTGGTCCCCTATTTTGAAGTGGTTTGTTGTTCCTTTTAGCTCTTTTGGGGGCTCCTTCGGTTTTATCTTGTGTGGTTCTGGTTCTTCGTCGTGTATCCCAAATTTCTCCTTGAAGTGTGTCTTCCACTCGTCTAGATCATCGAACTAAATCCCTCGATCTTCATGAGTTATTTCTTTGTTGGCATGGGGTTTAGGATCGGGTTAAGTTGTATTCTTTGGTGGTGCTTCCTGAAAATAAGGGTTATCCGAATGGTTATCAGTAGAATTTACGTTCTCACCTTGATTACTCGATGTTCTAGCCGAGTCGAGAGCCTTGGTGGTGACTATCTCATTACCTACGCAAAGTATGAGTTCTCCTGCATCAACATCAATTTTAGTCCCGGCAGCTTGCTAAAAGGGTCTTCCCTAAAATTAGGGGATCGAATTATCCTCATCCATGTCTAAGACAACAAAGTCTACTAGGAAAACGAACTCATCAATTTTTACAAGAACATCTTCGATAATACCCTAGGAATTCTAACAATTTTGTCACTAATTGAATGCTCATCCTAGTTTGTTTGGGTTTCCTAGACCTAATTGTTTAAACAATTTATAAGGCATGACATTTATGCTTTCCCTAAATCACCTAACGATTATCAACAGTTAGTCTACCAATTAAACATGGAAATGTAAAACTCCCCGGATCTTTTAGCTTTTGTGGTAGCCTATTTTGGAGAATTAATGAGCACTTTGCGTTAAGTTCCACATGTGACGACTGCCTAACTTCCGCTTGTTTGTCGAAGCTCTTTTAAAAATTTCCTAGAATCGCATCTTCGAAAGAGCTTCAAGTAATGGTAAGTTAATATGTAATTTCTTTTAAAGTTTAAGAAACTTACCGAACTGTTCTTCTGTGCCGTCTCTTCTTAATGCCTCAGGGTAAGGTACGGGAGGTTGGTGTAACATCCTTAAATCGGGGTCTTTGCATTTATGTGTGTTTGCATGTGATGGTATGGTTGTTGAGCTAGTTTAGG
Organism: Gossypium sturtianum; assembly: GCA_025698515.1. Classification (NCBI taxonomy): domain Eukaryota; kingdom Viridiplantae; phylum Streptophyta; class Magnoliopsida; order Malvales; family Malvaceae; genus Gossypium; species Gossypium sturtianum. Next base: position 28,584,137 of record CM046955.1, on the reverse strand, counting down.
GTATTTTGGGGTCCAGGCGTGAGCCAGGGGTAGGCTTGAGTCATAGCAAAAATTTTTGTTTTGGGCTTCTAAGAAGGGAGAGCTGAGTGAGTTAGGTGTTAAGGGAAATTACTAGTGTGTTTTGACACAAGAATCCCAGTGGTAAAGTGGCAAGGGAGGCGCCACTTAAGCACAAGGGGAGTGACGCCACATGCAAGTGGGAGAGCCTTGGTTCGAGCTGCAGAAATTCCTTCTCGCTTATTCTTTTGACGCCAGACTGGAGGAGATGTGCTCAGATGGACTCTGGTGGATAGTCATGGAAAGAGTCAATGATTCAAAGGAGTGGTGGGGAGAAATTGTAGGAGTTTGACTCATTCAAATCTGTTTGAATGAGTGGTCAGGAGAAAATTGAGAAGATGGACATGGGAGCTTAGAGTTGGTCGAAATCTGAACTCTGAAGGGGAGAGGAGCAATCGGTTTTGGGTGCTTTAGGGGGGCCGAATGTGCCTAGTGAGGTGTGCAAATTTGGCTAGTTGGGGGAGCACTTAGAGCCTTCTTTCTTAGTTTTTGTGTGCCGAAATCAAACCCCTCCCATTTGGTATTTGTTTCATTTTCTTCTTCTCTCTTATTTGGTCAAAACCGAATGCTCTCCTAAGCCTTTCTCCTTTTCTTCTCTATTTTGTTGGTCAGCCGAATCAACCTTGCCTTTCACCCATTTGTTGTGTTCCAATTGCCATTTCCTTCAAAAGCCGAAAACATCACTCCCTTTTCACTTTTGTTTTCATTTTCTTTCTTGAAACCCTCAATAGTCGAGCCTCCTCAAAACTGAATCATACTTCTTCTCTTCTTCCATTTGAAACCATCACCCTCCCTCTCTTGCAATTTCTTCTTTTCTCTTCTTTTGGATCCATAGACGAATCCTTTTAGCCTCAATCTTTTCCGAAACCTTTGTGTCTCATTTCTTCTTTTTCTAAATCTTTGGCCGAATACCATCTGTTAAGGATTCCCTTCGATCTCATCTTTTTCCTCGCTTAAGTGGAACACTTTCGGCATTCGGGTAAGTCTTGGCACTTTGGCCGAATCTTTCTATCTCTACTCCCTTCCCGCTATCATTTTCTATAGGGAGAAAAGCTAGGATTTGGTATTTGTGTGGGTAGTGCTTTAGCCGAATACCCTTGGTTCTCATAGTCATTTCTTCTGTTTTTGTAGCAGCAAATTGTCATCATCCATCCACTCCCAATCGGTTTCGTTAAGTGTTGTGGTAAGGGTTCCTGCCGATTCAATCTTTTCTTATTATGTTAAAATGTCGAAGGCAGTAGCTAATCATATAGGTTCTTGGCCGATTGAAGGGGGGACTCATCTTCGCGTTGCTTCGGCTTTTGGCTTGGTGATTGAAAGGTGTTGAGGTAAGGGGCGATCATCTTCTTACGTTATTTCTTTCGGGATTTCATGACCAAAGTCGAATGGCTATTTGTTGATAGTGATGTGTTTGGCCGAATATAGGAAGGGGGTGACGATACGCTTGGGATTCTCGTGACTTGCTCGGTTCGTAGTTTAGATCTTGATCTTGAGATCCATCGATCTAGGTAAGGGATCCGCTCCTTCGGTTAAATCTCCATTCTTAGTTATTCTCTGTTAATCTAATTTAGTGACCAAAGGTTTTATGGACCCTAATGCTAGCCAAACGTTAGGAGGGGTTGGATCTGAGACCCCACCCTAAGTTCAAGAAGAGGGTTGTGTCGGCGATGCGTGATTGGCCACCGGTGTGGGCCAAATCGAGCAAAGCGAAGAGATGATAGCGGTAGTGTCGATTAACGATGCTGTCGTCGACGTGAGAGCGTCGTACTACGGGTAATCGTGTGTGTAACTCTTACACACTTCATAGTTAATATGCTTGTCATGTATACTTGTTAAAAGCCTAATAACTTTGAAATCGTGATGCTACCCTTGTGGATAAAAGCGAGGACTCGGGTAAGTCCACTTGATTGGCTAGCATTAAATGCCTACGTAAATCTGTATATGCCATGCCGTATGATTTTTGTATGTTAAGTACGATTATTATGCCATGAAAAGCATGTTCATGAAACCGTGTAATGAGAGGAGGGGGGAAGACATGATTCTAGACTGTCACCAAAGGGTTTGACCACACAAAGGTTGGCCCCGCTTTCTATATTATTATTATGACTAAGTCTCGATGGTTTTGACCACTGTGGGTTTTGACCACATATTTCTATCTTTGTGACTCGTCCCCAGTGGGTTTGGTACCACAGTGGGTTGGCCCCACACGACGATATACTGGATTGTCACCAAAGGGTTTTGACCACATATGTATTATTTGTGACTACGGTCACGATGGTTTTGACCACCAAAGGTTTGGTACCACACTGGGTAGATCTCAGGAGTTTCGGATGGTTAGGTTTTGGGGTTGCATGACATGCATGTTGGCTTATGAAACTGTGTAAGGGCATTAACATTTTCGGGTTGGGGAATTATACACCGAGTCTCGGGGACTCACCCCTTCCTTTACATTTTACAGATTATTCATAGATCGCGAATGCGGAGCCGGGGCAGACTCGAGGTGGCCATGCGCATTCTCATTCGGGTTTTTGTTTTAAATTACTATTTTGGTTTACTTTACTTTAAATTTGGTTTTCGGGTTGTAATAAGGCCACTAACTTTCATTTTGGGGTTTTTTTATCTGCTTTATTTCTCACGGAAATTTGTATAAGTTAAACGAAACGGCATGCCTAAATAACCTATAAAAAGAATGTTTTCCAACTTTACCATCGGGTAGCGGCAAACAAGTAGTAACAACAAGTTAACTGAGTTTTTCTTTAAGACCAAATTTGGACGGTTTTAGCAATATTACTTAAACTAATACGGCTTTTCATGAAAATAAAAGGTTTTCTTAAAATAAGAGACGGCAACTTGTTTTCAATAACGATTCTTTACAAAATTAAAACAACCTCCTGTCTTCTTTAAAAATGTTTTTCCCTGTGACATGCTGGATTCGGTCGTAGCGTGTTGACCGGGTTTGGGGTGTTACAGTTGGTACTCCTTGATTACCGGTTTTGGCTTGTCTTGTGTTACCTCAACTTTACCTTCTTCTACCTTGTTTCCTTGTGTTGGACTGGGTTCGTCTACTTCTTCGCTTTCTTGAGCTGTTATGGCTTGGATTTGCTCCTTTGGATTAATTTCAGTATTACTCGGTAGACGCCCTTGCGGTCGTTCGGATAATAGCTTTGCAATTTCTCCGACTGACTGGGTAATTTCCCCGATTGCCTTTGTAAGTCCTTCAACTTGGTTTTCGATCGTTTTGGTCGATGTTTGTTGAGTGTCGAGTGTTACCTCAATTTTTTGGAGACGGGCTTCTGTGGATGCTATGAATTTGTTCAACGTCTCTTCGAGATTTGGCTTCTTTTCCTGTGGATAGGACTGATTTTGGAAATTTTGAGGAGGTTGTTGTCTTTGATTTCCTTAATTTTCTTGTCCTCCCAATGAAAAATTTGGCTGGTTCCTCCAACCTGGGTTATAAGTATTACTATATGGGTTATTATTAGATCTGAAATTATTACCTATATAGTTCATCTATTCGCTCTCTGGTTGGTATGGTGGATTCTCAGAATTCGCCACGGTCCCACTTGTGTCGCACTGCATCACTGGATGTACCTGCGAGGAACACAAACTATCAATCTTTTTATTCATCATCTCTACCTGATTTGATAGCATGGTTACTACATCGAGGTTGTAAACTCTGGCGGATTTTGTTGGCCTTGTTCTTGTAACTTGCCACTGATAGTTATTCAGCGACATCTCTTCAATAAACTCGTAGGCTGCCTCAGGAGTTTTGTTGTTCAAAGTTCCACCGGTGGCTGAATCAATTAATTGCCTCGTTGAAGGATTCACACCGTTATAAAAAGTTTTGACTTGGAGCCACAAAGGTAAACCGTGGTGTGGGCATCTCCTCAAGAGATCTTTGTATCTCTCCCATGCGTCGTATAATGTTTCTAAATCCATCTGCACAAAAGAAGAGATATCATTCCGTAATTTGGCCGTTTTGGCCGGTGGGAAATATTTTAATAAAAACTTTTCGGTCATTTGATCCCATGTGGTGATCGACCCTCATGGTAACGAGTTTAACCACTGTTTGGCTTTTTTTTTATGAAAAGATAAATAACTGAAGTCGTATGGCATCATCAGAAACGCCATTTATTTTGAAGGTATCACAGAACTCTAAAAAATTAGCTATATGAGCGTTTGGATCTTTGTCCTGCAAACCATCAAATTGAACAAATTGTTGAATCATTTGTATAGTGTTAGGCTTTAATTCAAAATTATTAGCAACTATAGCAGGCCTAACAATACTAGATTCGACTCCTGTTAAATGAGGTTTAGCATAATCAAACATAGTACGAGGAGCATTATTTTCTGCCACATCTTGTGGTGGAAGATTATTTTCGTCCATCCCTTCAGTAGGATTGAATCCGTCTTCTCGCACTCCTTGGTAATTTAGGGCTCGCCTAATTTCTCTACGATTTCTTTGAGCGGTAGCTTCAATGTCACTGTCGTCTACTAATGGTCCAGTTGGGTTCCTTCTAGTCATAAACTAGAGGTACCTGCTAAGAAAAGAAAGAAATAAAATTAGCAAAATTGAAAACTAAACTATAAACCAAAAATAAAGTGCGGAAAATAAAAAATAATGGCTAAAGTAATAAAAATAAAACTTTCTTAATATTTTAGTTCCCCGGCAACGGCGCCAAAAACTTGATCACTATAAATTAGAGTTTTAAAATTTATAAAAGAATGATCGAACCTGGAAACTAACTCTGACAACGATTAAAGGCAAGTGCACCTATAGAACAGTAGTATAGTTTAGGCAAGACCGGATTGTCGAACCCAAAGGAACTAAAACTACTAATACTCACCGTCTTTTTATTATTTTGCCTTAATATAAAGTGATGGTTGTTTAAACTAAAACTAATCTACTTACTAAGCTAAGACGCAAAGACAAAAAGAATGAATTCGGAAAATAACTTTTGGGAAAACTCAATTGACTCAAGCGATACCCTTAGGAAGAATCCACCTAGACTTCACTTGTTATCTAACCTTGAACCATATGATTTATTTACTTAGTTTGATCCGTGAGACTCCCTAACGTATATTAAACCCTCTCTCGGCTTAATAACGTCTAACCCTAGGTTAACTAGTGGAAATCTCTTTCTCTTATAGTAACCCCTAGAATAGCAAAGAAATCGATCAGTGGACTCCCATATTAGGTTTCACCCTAATCTGCAAAATCTCGCACCCGATCTCTAGGTGTGCGATCAACTCGCTGCTAATTATGTTGGATCTACTCTTAGGCGTGATCTATTCCTCCTCCACCTAAGCACATTAAATTTGGATTAAACTCACATAATTAAGAACAAACTAAGTATTTATCATATAATTCAGAAAACAATAACAAGATTCATCATAGGTTTCATCCCTCTCTGCATCCAAGGGTTTAGTTCATAACAATAAAGGAAAACATCTCAAGAGAAAAGATAAAACAAAACATAAGAAATCCCTAAAACCCATCAAGGAATTGAAGAGGAGATCCTCCGTCTTGAGTATAATTCGCTTCTTGAGATGGATCAACTGGCTATCCTCGAGTGAATCCCCACAAATCGCCTTCTCTCGCCTAGCACGACGCCCCTAAACGATGGCTTTGGGCTCCTTTTCAGTCATACTTAGGGTGTATTTATAGGCTTTTGAAATACGTTTCTTTCTCCCTAAGTATCCTTTCCCGAATGAAATTGCTCTTCTCCACGGCAGAGGCACGGCCATGGCACACGCCCTTGTGAATCGTGGCCAAGCCGTGTTCGGATTTCTTTAATGAGACACGGCCGTGTGAGTCGGGGTTAGACCGTGTTCTAGATGATTGACTTGGCACGACTGTGTGGGTCCAAGTCCAGGCCGTGTCGATTTTCTCTTTAGTCCGTTTTGGTCCATTTTGAGCCCGTTTCTCGTTCTTTTTATCCTTGGGTGCTTTCCTGAGTATAAGACATGGAAAGAAAGGATTAAGAGCACCTTTTTACATAAATCAAAGGATAATTCATCCAAAAGCATACTAAATGTGGGCCTAGAATATGTTATTATTTCAGTTTATCACTTTGGAACGTGTTTCTTTGCCTCTAAGTATCCCATTTCGAGTGAAATTCCTCTTTGTCACGATAGGGACACGCCCGTGTGGCACGCCCGTGTGAATTGACTTTAGGCCGTGTTCGAGCCTGCTAAAGGGGCACGGCCGTGTGCTTTGGGCCCAGGCCGTGTTGATTTCCTACTTTGGTCCATTTGGCTCGTTTTAAGCCCGTTTTCTGTTCTTTTCATCCTCCTATGCTCTCCTGAGTATAAAACATGAAATTAAAGGATTAAGAGCACCAAATTCCATAATTCAAGGGATAAATCATCCAAAAGCATGCTAAATGTAGAGATAAAATATGTTACTATTACGGTTTATCAAATACCCCCACACTTAAGCTTTTGCTTGTCCTCAAGCAAAATTCTCAACTTACAATTAAGAACTTATTTTCTTCAGTTCATAATTCTCATCAACAATGTCTCATCATAATTCATAGATAATTCATACATGGATAATTCAACTCAAAGAGTCCTAAAGATTCAAACAATCTAAGTCATATATTTTTGTAGCATGAAAACATAAGTGTTTCCCCTCACCTAAATAATTACCTCTGATTCAAAATCGACAAAAATTGACATCCTCACTAAAGATTCACTCAAAGCAGTCGAAGTGTTTAAGGTTCAAAAATAAGCACTCAGAAGTCGAACATGAAAAGTTAATCTCATAGGCTTGCATGAAAATCAAATCTCCACCACTGTAAAATGATATGATACACAAATCAAAAGGTCTTTTATGGGTTGTAACGGGGCTTGGGTTAAAGGTGTGGATAAAGGCTTGAATTAGAGGGTTAGTATCGAGACTGAATTGACAAATTACCTAACTAAAAAGTTGTACTAATACTAAATGATTACAACACGGAAACTTAATACTAATAAAATGAGCTTCTTCTAAAGATAATGAAATTAACAGTTTGAGCTCAAATAACATAGAACTAATAATGAATATACTTCATTTTTTTATTAAGAATAAATCAAGAACAATAATAATAAGATAGAGTTTAACAACTGATAAAAAGAAACTAGTTTAAGTAACCGATCAAATCAAATCTCGATATAGGGGTAGTTAAGAGAAATGGTGATAACAAATACAAAGTGGGTTTCGGGTTAATATTAGCGGGTGAGTCAATAAAAGGGTTGTTAGGATCAAAGGGGTTCACTAGGGGTTAATTGTGAGGGTAGGCTTTTTATGGAGTAAGTGGGTTTAAACCTAGGTGCCTTTATCATCTCAGTATATCAAATCAAAGGTGTGGTCTCGACATGTATAATCGATGCAAGTTCTAGAATAACAAATCAATGTTGACACACTCATAATCAATAAAGTGAGCAAGAAAAAGAATAAGCTCTAAAAGGCTCAAAATCTCACAAAAATTATGGGTTTTTGATATCAACCTTGTAAATTTCAAACTTCAAAGTAATAATTAGATTCAGGTAGACAACCTAAAAAAAATTAATTCTGAAAAATAGACTTATCATGCTTGATTCTCTAGTATCTTAAAGTTTAAATCATCAATGTACAATTAACTATGACTTAATCCAAGACACATTAGTGAAAATCATAAATCAAAGGAAATTTCATTCTAATCATAATATGAGAAAATTATTTAAGAACAAGATATAATTCAGGATTTGAGAATAATGAAAAAAGTTAGGCACTTTCCTAAATAAATTTCACCCCTCACACTTAAAATGTGCATTGCCCTCAATGTAAAAATATAACAATTATAATAAGAAAAGCACAAGATAGGGAAAGAGGTGAAACTTCCTGAATTTTGGATGGAGTCAGAGAATAAAAATCTGGGAAGTTCGGGCCGCATTGGAGGAAGACATTTCTGTAGAGGTGGATACTAGGTTCGTGGTGGTGTGATTCCCAAGTAGCCTGAAGAACCTAAAACAAAGAAACTAAAATAAAATAAACTAGATTTAGCATAAGAGAGTCAAAGAGAAGGAAAATAAAGGAGAAGAGAAAAGACAAATAAAAACTAAATGGCCTCAAGCGTCCTCGGCTTGTCGAGTAAATGAAGCGGCCGGCATGAACTTGTGTAAATCGGTCTCCCATAGGGATACTATGCTAGGGTCCTTCCGCTTCTTCGACATAGGTAAGGTGAAAATGAAGAGTTTGGGATAGGAGAATAAAAGGGAATGGAAAAGAGAAGGGTGAAAGGGAATGGAAGAAAAGGAATGGGGAGTAGGTGAGAAGGGGAGCAAGGGGTGCAAGGGGTGTGTTAAATAGAGATTTCAAATCTGGTACATCCCCACGCCCGTGTACCGTGGGCGTGTTGGGTCACATGGCCGTATCGCATGGACGTGTTGTGATTTGTTCGTTTTTCCCATGCCTGTTTCGTGGTCACCACGCCCATGTTTGAAAAAACAGTGTCGACCACGACTGTATCGCATGGCCATGGTGTTTAATCAGAGCCCATGTGACTTCCCTCAGTGTCGGCCACGGCCGTATCACACGGCCGTGGCCATTTATAATCGTCCGTGATCTTGGGAATCTTTCGCCATTGGCTCGTACTACCTCTGCCATGTCAGTACGGATGTTCATAGTATCCACACGGCCATGGCCACGGTCGTGTGGTATGGAAATCTACACTTTGGTTAGTTCATCGTTAGGTGCTAAAAAGAAAAAAAATTAAAAGTAAAAATAGAAATGAAAAAGAATGAACGGGGTTAGTGCTCGGGTTGCCTCCTGAGAAGCGCTCGTTTAGAGTCTTAAGCTGGACTTTCCTCTTGTTCGCAAAATCAAGGTGGTTTGAAGAGTTGAACATCGCCTCTCATACTATCAGTTCTACTATCATGATATAGCTTGAGTCGAGTAGCGTTTACTTTAAAAGTGTCGAAAATAGGATTACTTACCTCGACTGTTCCGTATGGGAAAACATTGATTACCTTAAAAGAGATTTCTTCGTTTGTATTAAGGTCTGAAGGGGATATTCGAGGATCTGTTTTATCTAATAATACCTGATCTCTGATCTTAAATTCGTTTGTCCCATGGAATGCCGTTGGTTCTGCTGCGTGTATCCCTAATTTCTCTTTAAAATGTGTCTTCCACTCGTCTAGTTCATCGATCTGAAGCCTTCGTTCCTCATGAGTTATTTCCTTATTTGCATGAGATCTAGGATCTGGCTCAGTTGTGTAGTCCCGTGGTGCTTCCTATGAGGAAGGTTGAACAAATTGGTTATCAATTGAATTTACTTTCTCACCTCTATCACTCGATGTCCTAGCCGAGTCAAGAGCTTGAAGAGTGACTGTCTCGTCACCTACACGAAGTATGAGTTCACCTGTATCAATGTTAATTTTAGTTCTGGCAGTTGCTAAAAAGGGTCTTCCTAAAATTAAAGGGATCTTGTTGTCCTCATCCATGTCTAAAACAACAAATTCTACCGGGAATACGAATTTATCAATTTTCACGAGTACATCTTCGATTAAACCCCTAGGAATTCTAATAGTTTTATCAGCTAATTGAATGCTCATCCTAGTTTGTTTGGGTTTCCCTAGACCTAGCTGTTTAAACATTTTATAAGGCATAACATTTATGCTCGCCCCTAGATCTGCTAAAGCATTATCAACAGATAAACTACCAATTAAGCACGGAATTGTAAAACTCCCTGGATCTTTTAATTTTAGTGGTAGTCGATTTTGCAGCATTGCTGAGCATACTGCGTTTATTTCCACATGCAACTCCTCGTCTAACTTCCGTTTGTTTTTCAGAAGCTCTTTTAAAAATTTCCTTGAATCTCGCATCTGCGAAAGAGCTTCAAGGAACGGTAAGTTAATATGTAATTTCTTTAAAAGTTTAAGAAACTTACCGAACTGTTCCTCTGTGTTATCTTTCTTCATTGCTTCGGGATATGGTATGCGAGGTTGGTACTCTTTGATTACCGGTTTTGGGTTATCATGACTTTCTTCAGCTTTACCTTCTTCTACCACATTCTCTTGCCTTAATTTGGGCTCATCTAACCCTTCACAATCATGAGCGGTTATGGCTTGAATTTGCTCCTTTGGGTTAGTCTCAGTGTTGCTTGGTAGGCTTCTTTGCGGTCGTTCGGAGATTAGCTTAGCAAGTTGCCCTAACTGGTTCTTGATCCCTTGAATCGATGCTTGTTGATTTTTAAGTGTTGTTTCGGTGTTTTGGAAATGTGTTTCTGACACCGCTATGAATTTTGTCAGCATCTCCTTAAGGTTTGGCTTCTTTTCCTATGGGTAGGGCTGTTGTTGGAAGTTTGGAGGGGGTTGTTGTCTCTGATTTCCTTAACCTCCCCATGAAAAATTGGGGTGGTTCCTCCAACCTGGATTATAATTGAGATCTAAAATTATTATTACCCATATAGTTCATCTGCTCGCTTTCTACGCCAGGGTTGTAGGGTGGATATTCCGTATTGTTTGACGCTCCATTCGTATCACACTGCATAACTGAATGTACCTGCGAAGAACTATACAAACCATCAATCTATTTATTTAAGAGTTCTACCTGATTGGATAGCATGGTTACTGCGTCGAGGTTGAAAACTCCGGCTATTTTTGTTGGCCCTGTCCTTGTGACTTGTCACTGATAGTTATTCAGTGACATCTCTTCTATAAACTCGTAGGCCACTTCAGGAGTTTTGTTGTTCAGTGTTCCACCGACGGCTGAATCAATCAACTGCCTGGTTGAAGGGTTTACACCATTGTAAAAGGTTTGGACTTGTAGCCGGAAGGGTAATCTATGGTGTGGACACCTTCTCAATAGATCTTTGTATCTCTCCCATGCATCATAAAGTGTCTCTAAATCCATCTGCACAAAAGAAGAGATATCATTCCTTAACTTAGCCATTTTAGCCGACGGAAAATATTTTAATAAAATTTTTTCGGTCATTTGCTCCCATGTAGTGATTGATCCTCGTGGAAGAGAATTCAACCACTGTTTGGCTTTATTCCTCAAAGAAAAGGGAAACAACTGAAGACGAATGGCATCATCAGAAACGCCATTTATTTTGAAGGTATCACAGAATTCAAGAAAATTTGCTAAGTGGGTGTTAGGATCCTCATCCTGCAAACCATCAAACTGAACAAACTGTTGTATCATCTGTATAGTGTTAGGTTTCAATTCAAAATTATTTGCAGCAATAGCAGGTCTAACAATACTTGACTCAGTTCCTATTAAATTAGGTTTAGCATAATCATACATAGTTCGAGGAGGAGGATTTTCGGCAACCACAGGGGGGAGTGGATTATTCTGGTGATCAGCCATCTCTTCCGTGTTATTAGAATTGTCCTCTTGCTCTTCTTCTATGTAATTTAAGCTTCGCCTTATTTCTCTATGATTTCTGCGAATGGTGCCTTCAGTATCACTGTCGTAGATTATGGGTCCTGTCGGGTTCCTCCTAGTCATAAACTAGAGGTACCTGCTAGGAACAAAATAAAAGAAGAAAAATTAGTAAAGTTAAAAACAAAATAAAAGTAAATTGCAAAAATAAAAAAATGGCTAAAGTAATAAAAATTGAGCGTCCTTAATATTTTGGTTCCCCGGCAATGGCACCAAAAACTTGATCGTTATGTCAGAGTCTTAAAAATTTATATAATGAATGATCTAGCCTAGAAACTAACTGTGACAACGATTGAGGCAAGCGCACCTATCGAACAGTAGTATAGTTTAGTAGCAAGACCGGAATATCGAACCCAAAGGAACCAAAAGTACTAATACTAACTTTCTTTCAATTATTTAGCCTAAGAATTGAAGTGAATTATTGTTTAATCTAAAAGTAACTAACTACTAAGCTAAAGATGCTAAGACAAAGAGAATGAATTGGGGAAATACTTGTGGGAAAAACCAATTGATTAAGACAATACCCAAGGAGGAATCTACCTAGACTTTACTTGTTATTTAACTCTGAACCAGACGATTTATTCACTTGACCTGATCCGTAGGATTCCCTAATGTATTTTAATACCTCCGTCGAGGCTACTAACGTCTAACCCTAGGTTGATTAATTGAAATCTCTTTCTAATTAAAACCCCTAGAATTGCATTAACTCGATCTATGGACTCCCATATTAGGTTTGACCTGAATCTGGTAGATTTTTGTCATCCTCTGTCTAGGGTTGCGATCAACTCCGCTTAACTATGCTAGATCTACTCTTAGACAGGGACTTTTGCTCCACTGCCTAAGTACATCAATACTTGAATCAATACCCTGAAATATCAAAGCAAGAATTAAGAACACATAATTAAGAACAAATCAAGTATTTATCATATAGTTCAGAAAACAATAACACGATCCGTCTTAGGTTTCATCCCCTCGTATCCGAGGGTTTAGTTCATAATAATAAAAGAATACATCTCAGAAGAAAAGATAAAACAAAACATAAGAAAACCCTAAAACCCCCTGAAGGAATTGAAGAGAGATCCGCCGTCTTGAGTATGATTTCGGCTTCTTGAGATGAATCAACTAGCTTTCTTCGAGTAAATCCCATGATTCTGACCTCTCTGGCTTGGCTCCTTGGCCTAGTTGGACGCCCCCTTCAAGGTTGGCCTCTAGGGTGTTTATATAGGCTTTGGAATGTGTTTCTTTGCCTCTAAGTATCCTATTCCGAGTGAAATTCCTCTTTGTCACGGCAGGGACACGCCTGTGTGGCACACCCGTGTAAGTCGACTTCAGGCCGTGTTCGAGCCTGCTAAAGGGGCACGGCCGTGTGCTTTGGGCCCAGGCCGTGTTGATTTCCTACTTTGGCCCATTTGGCCCATTTTAAGCCTATTTTCCGTTCTTTTCATCCTTCTATGCTTTCTTGAGTATAAAACATGAAATTAAAGGATTAAGAGCACCAAATTCAATAATTCAAGGGATAAATCATCCAAAAGCATGCTAAATGTGGAGATAAAATATGTTACTATTACGGTTTATCAAATTTACGTACAAATCTGTATCGATACATGACTATCTCTCACCATTTCTTATCTTCGATATACCCGTTGAATCATTTGGAATAATATTGGATACTCGGGAATCTCGCACACTAAGTGCCAATACATAGCCGAAGCTATCTCAATCTCACACACTAAGTGCCAATACATAGCCGAAGCTATCTCGATCTCGCACACTAATTGCAAATACATAGCCGAAGCTATCTCGATCTCACACACTAAGTGCCAATACATAGCTGAAGCTATCTCAATCTCGGACACTAAGTGCCAATACATAGTTGAAGCTATCTAGATCTCGCACACTAAGTGTCGATACATAGCCGAAGCTTCGTCGAATATTTTCGTACAATTATATTCATCAAAAATTCAATATAAAGCATTAAATCTCAATTATAATAATGCTTATTAATATACGAACTTACCTCGAACTCGTACGACGGAAAACGATCATTTAATCGATAACTTTGTCTTTCCCTCGATCTAATTCCATACGTCATTTTTCTTGATCTATATAATCAAATTCAACTCATTTAATCATTATTCTACTCAATTCAATCAAATTTCATATTATGGTAAAATTACCATTTTGCCCATATACTTTTAACCTTTTTACAATTTAGCCCCTAGGCTCGTAACTTGAAATTCATGAAATTTCATCCATACCCAAGCCTAGCTGATTTTACTACATACTCATAGCAGCCCATACATTCTTCAATTTCACACATTTAACACACAATTTTCACATTTCTCAATTTAGCCCCTATTTGACAATTTCATTAAAAATCTCTTAACAAAAGTTGTTTAACTAACAACAAAGATTCATTTTCTTCCATTAAAAATCAAAACCCTATTATACTCATCAATGGAAAATCTCAAAATATTCAATGGTTTTGCAAATTAGTCCCCTAATTAGCTAGGTTAAGCTACAACGATCCCGAAAACGTAAAAATCATCAAAAACGAGCTTAAAAATCACTTACATGCAAGGGGTTTAATAAGCTGAAATTTTGAGCTCCCCCATGGCTGTATTTTTGCTGTAAAAATCGGTTCATGCATGTAGGAAGAACATGGTCACTTTGTTTTATTTTATTTATTCATTAATTGACTATTTAAGGACCAAACATTCACTATCACCTTTAATGGTCTAATTTTATTTATAACCTTACCAAACATTCAAAATAACCAAATTGCCAAGCCATGCTCATCCACTATCACCTTTAATGGTCTAATTACCATTTAAGGACATTCACTTTAAATTTCTATAGCTGTTTAATACCTTTAGCTATTAGAACGCAACTTTTGCACTTTACGCGATTTATTCCTTTTTCACAAATTGAACATGCAAACAGTAATATTTCTTAACGAAACTTTTACACTATCATATTATCATACTGTAGACCTCAAAATAATATTAATATAAAATTTTCAACTTCAAATTTGTGGTCCCGAAACCACTATTTCGATTTCACAGAAAATGGGCTACTATACGACTTGATAATTACCAAACTGAGTTCATTTTTTTAGTTAAAATAGAAATGCTTGTGAAGACCAGTGCAAAACAATTGATCCAAAAATTTAGTATGTAATCTGAAAATTAAAGAAGTGTCTACAATTGACATACCTCTTTTTCGGAGCTCAACTTTAATGGAAAAAAGTTAATTGCATAGTTTCCAAAGGAATAAATTATCTTGAATAGAAGTTTAATTCTCCATAAGGATTCCCAATTGAAATTGTACGAAGGGATTGTTAGACCATGCATTTTGTGTCCAAATTAGCTCATAAGCACTCTTCAAAGAGAAAGATCTATCAAAATAGTTTTTTCTACAATTCTATCCACCCCTATTAATGATTGAAAAAATATTCATCTGCCAATGGTACTTCATTGGATAAATCCTACAATGAAGCATATGAAATTTTGGAAAAAAATTACCAACAATGATTGTCAGTATCCTACCACGCGACTTGGGACTGCCAGGAGAGTTGCTAGCACCATTGGTGTAACACCCTTAACCCGTATCCGTCATCAGATTAGGGTTAAAGGTATTACCGGACGGATTAGAAACGTTTACATACATTTCATAATACAAGTCATTGATTGCAATCACTGTGTCCCTTAGATAGGTCACCGAGACCTTAAACATGCTTTAGAGGAGGGTCGGGACTAAACCGAACACATATGGAAATTCTTAGAAATTTAGAACCTTTTGAACACTACAGAGGTCACATGCTCGTGCAGTCAGGCCGTGTGCCTACCACGGCAACTAGACACACCCATGTGTCCTGGCCGTGTCAAAACAGGGCATGTATACTGACTTATCCCCACGGCCACCAGGCACGCCCGTATGCCATGGCCCTGTACTCATAGGCTATATACTAACTTAATCCCACGGTCACTAGGCACGCCCGTGTGCCACAACCGTGTCTGCTTAATAGGCCCTTTCCAAGGTCAATTTGCCACCTACACTTGGGTTTACACTACAAGCTAAATACCAATTCATTTTCTGCAGAATTGACATTCCAAAACATATCAACTAATCAACAAAGCTTTGCATCCAATCTCGTTTTCAACCATGCCAATTTGCACAACTAAAAACACTTATACATCCAAGCATGATTCAACCACATTATTCATCCATGTAGCTATTTCATTGATCAAACATGCATACTCATAATGCATTCATAAGCTTACCATAACCTTGATCATATTAATAGCTAACTTGTCATACCAAAACATGCATCATATACCATATTTACTCATGCACATTACCAACATTAGCTAGCCAAATCACATGGCTATTTACATCTCAAACATATACCAAATCACTAGCCTATACATGCCATACTTAGTATATACATTTTCAAAAGGTACCAAAATGAGTTTGAGTAGTGTGATGACGATCCTTGACGGTCCCCGAGCCTTCAGTAGCTTTGACGATCTATAAAACAGAGCAAACACACACAGAGTAAGCTTTCTAAAGCTTAGTAAGCCATATACAAATAAACTGAACAATTAAGTATTCAAAACATATAATCAATATGAATTCACTAAAAGCTCAATTGCATAGCCATAATTTGTCTTGGCACATTTACTTAGCCATTCATTTTTCAATCTTGTATATCATCATATACTTATTAACTCATAGCTTTTCCATTCATGTATCACATTTACATTCTCATATTCAAATACACAATTCATCTCGGTAAGTTTATGAGTATACTTACGTTCTTATACACATAAAGTGTATTTATCAGACGTACCTGAAACAGATATGCAAACCGTATAATCATTCGTATCTCGGACTTGCCCATTGAACCGTTCAGAATCTAATAGGATACTCAGAGTGCTCGGAATATTCGTACAATGCCAACATCCCAGACGTGGTCTTACATGTAATCAGATATCGAAGCCACTATCCCAGACAAGGTCTTACACGAATCAAATACGATGTCGATGTCCCAGACATGGTCTTACACGTAAATCTCTTATCGATGCCAACGTCCCAGACGTGGTCTTACACGTAACATCGAGTCAATGCCAACGTCCCAGACGTGGTCTTACATGATATCACATAACAGACACCTATGTCATGACATAGTTAATCTTATATATTCCTAGGTTCAGACGGGGCTTCTCGGACTTAAACAACTTGTCGACTTATTTGTAATCTCGAATAGCACATACATTCCATCTCAATGGATAATCCTAATAATTCAATTATCATATATACTCAAATAATTCAATACAAATACATTTATTTGTATATTGACTTACATCGGATTCGGATGGTTGATCGGATTCGGTTATTCGACTACTTTCACTTTCCCGCGATCTAAGTCCGATTTCTTCAATTGTTGATCTATACATATTCAAATGTAATCCATTTATTCACTAATTCACTCAATTAAATCCAAAAACATACATTTACGGTAATTTACAAATTAGCCCTCATATTTGCACATTTTATCAATTTAGTCCATTTTTCTCAAAACATCAAATATACACAATTTGTTCACACACATGCATAGTCGAATCTCCCTAGGGACTATACGAGTCCATACTTTTCATCAAATTCACAATTTAGTCCCTCAAAATGCTATTTTCTCAATTAAGCCCTAATTACTCAAATTCATCAAAAACTCAAATACAAACTATGATAATCAAACACATATCTTTCATTTTTCACCATCAAACATCATAAAACACATGAGTTCATCAAAGGCTCATCTCAAAAATATCATCAATTCTCAAAATTAAGACATGGGTTTTGTAGAGAACAAAGCAATGATTACAAAAACGTAGAAATTATCAAAAATCAATTAAAAACATACTTGAATCAAGGCTTGAAATGGCCGAATATAATAAAGCTAAACCCTTTTTCTTTTCTTACAAAAATTCGGTGGATGAACACTCACATAATGGCTAATTTCAAACTTTGTTTTTATTATAATTAACATAATTATTAATGTACAAAACTAACCTTTCATAATAATATATATAACATATGCACACAAGGTCATTTCTGACCATTATCATCCACTTACTTCATTAATGGGATTATTGCCTCATAAGGCCTCCTCTTTTAAAAGCCACAACACATAGGTACTTTAACAAATAGCATGCCAGTTTTGCATTAAATGCAATTTAATCCTTTTTATCAAATTAAGCACTTTGACGGACAAATTAGATTACGAAATTTTAACACATGCTTAATCACATATCAAAGTCACAGAAAATAATATTAAAATAATATTCAGACTCAGATTTGTGGTCTCGAAACCACTGTTTCGACTAGGGTCTAAACCGGACTGTTACAATTCTCCCCCTTAGGGATTTTCGTCCCCGAAAATCTTACCGTTAAACAGATTTGGATATTGTTGTCTCATTGAATCTTCAGGCTCCAATGTAGCCTCTTCTATTCCGTGTCGATGCCATAACACTTTTACTAACGGAATTCTTTTGTTTCTCAATTCTTTCACTTCACGAGCTATGATACGGATCGGTTCTTCTTTATAAGACATATCAGATCAGATTTCAATTTTAGACGGAGCAATCACGTGTGACAGATCGGATCAGTATCTACGGAGCATCGAAACATGGAATACATTGTGTATCTTTTCTAGTTTGGAGGGCAACAAAAATCTATACGCAGCAGGTCCAACATGTTCAATGATTTCATACGGTCCAATGAATCTTGGACTCAACTTGCCTTTGCGTCCGAATCGGAGTACTTTCTTCCACGGAGATACTTTCAAAAACACTTTGTCACCGATCTCGAATTCAATATCTTTACGTTTCAAATCCGCATAGGATTTCTGACGATCATACGCTGCTTTCAGACTATCACGGATTACTTTCACTTTTTGTTCAGTGTCTTTTATCAGATCAACCCCATGAATCTTATTTTCATTGAGCTCGATCCAATACAGAGGTGTACGACATTTACGTCCGTACAAAGCTTTATAAGGTGCCATTTTAATACTCGATTGAAAACTGTTGTTATATGCAAATTCAATTAATGGTAAGTACTGTTCCCACGTACCGTTAAACTCAAAGATGCAACATCTCAACATATCCTCAAGAATTTGAATAATCCGTTCAGACTAACCATCCCTTTGCGGATGAAAAGCGGTACTGAAATGCAATTTTGTGCCCAAAGCTTCTTGCAATTTCTTCAAGAATCGTGAAGTAAACCTCGGATCTTTGTCAGACACGATAGACAATGGCACCCCGTGCAATCTCACAATATCTGAAATGTAAAGCTCGGCTAATCTATCAAGTGAGTAATCAGATTGTACCGGAATGAAATGGGCTGATTTTGTCAATCGATCAACTACGACCCAAATAACATCTTTCTTTCTTGGAGTCAGAGGTAATCCCGAAACAAAATCTATCGTCACTCTATCCCATATCCACTCGGGAATCAGAATCGGTTGTAACAAACCAGATGGAACCTGATGCTCAGCCTTAACTTGCTGACAGATTAAGCATTTCGATACGAAATCAGAGATATCTTGTTTCATACCAGACCACCAATATTGTTGCTTCAGATCATGGTACATATTTGTACTACCCGGATGAACAGATAGACGACTATTATGTGCTTCATTCAAAATCAATTGAATCAACCTTGAGTTTCTCGGAACACAAATTCGATCTCAAAATTTCAAACAATCATTAACAACTCGAAACTCTGAATCAGAATTCAAATCGCACTGAGCTCGATTCGCTAACAATTCGTCATCAACTTTCTGAGCGTCACATATCTACTGTAAAAACAACGGTTTCTCTTTCAATTCAGCTAACACTGAACTATCATTAGACAGATCTAATTGAGCATTCATAACACATAATGCACAATGCATCGGCAACTACATTAGCTTTACCCGGATGATAATCTATTACAAATTCGTAGTCTTTTAAAAGTTCTAGCCATCTTCTCTGTCGCAGATTCAAATCTTTTTGAGTCATCAGATATTTCAAACTTTTATGATCTGAAAACACGTGACATTTCTCGCCGAACAGATAATGTCGCCAAATCTTTAATGCGAACACGATTGTAGCTAACTCGAGGTCGTGTGCCGGATAGTTCTTCTCATGAGGCTTAAGTTGTCTCGAGGCATAAGCTATTACTTTGCCTTCCTGCATCAATATACATTCCAGACCATTCAACGAAGCATCACTGTATATTATAAACTCTTTGCCCGATTCCGGTTGTACTAACACTGGAACTTCAGTTATCAGAGTTTTCAACTGATCAAAACTTCTCTGACATTTATCGGACCATTCAAATCTCACATCTTTCTGAAGCAATTTAGTTAACGGAGTAGCTATCATCAAAAAGCCTTTTACGAATCTGCGGTAATAACTAGTAAGTCCTAGAAAACTGCGAACTTCAGACACATTCTTCAGAGGTTTTCAATCCAGAATAGCAGAAATCTTGCTCGGATCAACTCATATTCCAGAGGCCGATACAATATGTCCCAGAAAACTGACTTCACGTAACCAGAATTCACATTTACTGAATTTTGCATATAATTGCTTTTCTCTCAAAGTTTGCAACACGATTCTCAGATGTTCAGCATGTTTAGTTTCATTCCGTGAATAAATCAAAATGTCATCAATGAATACAACAACAAATCGATCTACGTACGGTCTAAAGATTCTGTTCATCAGATCCATAAAAACAGTAGGAGCATTAGTTAATCCAAAAGGCATAACTAAAAACTCATAATGCCCGTACCTTGTTCTGAAAGCAATTTTTGAAATGTCTGAATCTTTTACACGCAACTGGTAGTTACCCGATCTCAGATCTATCTTCGAAAACACAGTAGCTCCTTTTAACTGATCAAATAAACCGTCAATCCTGGGCAACGGATATTTGTTCTTTATAGTCACTTTGTTCAACAGATGATAATCTATACACATTCTCATCGCGCCATCTTTCTTTTCCACAAACAGAACGGAAGCACCCCAAGGTGAGAAACTCGGTCTAGCAAACCCTCTGTCAGTCAACTCTTGCAGTTGTGACTTTAACTCTTTCAACTCTGTTGGTGCCATTCTATACGGTGCTATCGAAATTAGATTCGTACCAGGCAATAGATCAATACCAAATTCAACTTCACGTATCGGAGGCAGTCCCGGTAATTCTTCATGAAATACATCAGAAAACTCACAAACAACTGGCACTGATTCAACTTTCTTTTCAGATACTTTCGAATCAATCACATAAGAAAAATATGCCTCATATCCCTTTTTCACATATCTTTGAGCTTTCAATACAGATATCAAAACAAGCAATCCATTCAAATCATTAGACTCAATTCTGACTATATCATTATTCGGACATCTCAAGTCAATAGTCTTTCTTTTACAGTTCACATTGGCATCATGCAATGTCAACCAGTCCATACCTAGAATTATATCAAACTCATCAAACGGTAATAGCATCAGATCAGCAGGGAAACAGATATCTCGAAACATTAACGGACAGTTCTTGCATACTTTGTCAACCAGGACACTTTTAGCTAAGGGGTTCGATACTTTTATAACAAACTCAGTAGACTCTACAGGCAAAGTCTTACTGAATACCAAATTCATGCATATATATGAATGAGTAGAACTAGGGTCTATCAAAGCAATCACAGAAGTATCATAAAGAGTAAATGCACCCGTTATAACATCCGGAGATGAAGCTTCCTCACGAGCTCGAATGGTATACGCTCTGGCAGGTGCCCTAGCTTCAGATCTCGCAACAGTATCTCTCGTAGTTCTCTGACTACTACTGACATTTCTTGTATTTCACGAAGGTCTACCTCTCACTGGAGCATTATTTGATCTCAGATTCTGATTAGTCTCTGGCTCAACAGACTCTGGGCAATCACGAATGAAATGATCTAATGATCCACATCTGAAACAAGCCCGATCATTCAATCTACAACTTCCCGGATGTCTTTTACCATAATGCTTACACTCAGGTCGTTCGGATCTAACATTTCCAACACTTGCTACTGAAGTTGCCAGAGTTTTGGAGCTCATTTATGATCTAGCTCGATCTCTATTCAAATGTCCCACATTAACTCTTGAGCGGCTTTGTTCATCTCTGAATTTCTTTGATGCAGACTGAAATGATCTACTCTGAAATATCTTTCTCACATCTTTAGCTTCAAACTCAGCTTTCCTTTTATCTTTCCCAAGAGCTTCGACTTTGCACTCACGATCAACAAGTACCACAAACTCTTTTATTTCCAAAATCCCAACAAGTAAACGGATGTCTTTGTTAAGACCATCTTCGAATCTTTTGCACATTATTACCTCAGTGGATACACATTCACGAGCATACTGACTCAATCTCACGAACTCGTCAGTATTCGAAGAATGCATATATGGCCCTATTTCAAGTCCAGAAATTCTTTCCATTTCTGATCAATAAATCTCTCACTGATGTATTTCTTCCGAAACTCAATCTGAAAGAAATCCCATGTCACCCGTTCTTTCAGAACAACAGAAACTAGGGTCTTCCACCACTGGCAGGCCGCGTCTCGTAGCAAAGAAACCACACACTTTATGCATTCCTCGGGACTCAGTGACATCTCATCAAATACCCGGATAGTGTTTTCTAACCAGAACTCAGCTTTTTTAGCATCATCATCACTGGTAGCCCTAAACTCTTCAGCACCATACTTATGGATTTTATCAACCGGAGGCTTGTTCAACAGATTTAGATTCATAGTCGGAGGCATAGTAGATGTCTGAGGGTGATTAGGCGGGGGCGGAGGTTGCGAAACAGTCGGGTTATTTCTCACAAACTGAGTGAACCACTCACTCATCATCTGGAAGAAAGCTTGTTTAGCTTCTCCCTCTTGACCGCTCGTAGCCAGTCTCGGATAAGAGGGCACTGTCCCTTGCGTGGGAGCAGGCGCATTGCTTTTTACGTTGTCAGCTACGGGTCTTTCAAGATCCATTACTATACGAAAATCACATTTTACACGTCAGGATTCATCACACTATCACAGGTCAGATATATGTCATGTATAGCTAGACTCTAACATGCTATGTTAGTTTGAGAATCAACTAAACCATAGCTCTGATACCAACCAAATATAACACCCCTAACCCGTATCCGTCGCCAAATTAGGGTTAAAGGTATTACTGGACGGATCGGAAACGTTTACAGACATTTCATAATACAAGTCATTGATTGCAATCACTGTGTCCCTTAGATAGGTCACCGAGACCATAAACATGCTTTAGAGGAGGGTCGGGACTAAACCGAACACATATGAAAATTCTCAGAAATTTAGAAAATTTTGAACACTACAGAGGTCACACGTCCGTGCAGTCAGGCCGTGTGCCTTCCACGGCAACTAGACACACCCATGTGTCCTGGCCGTGTCAAAATAGTGCATGTATACTGACTTATCCCCACGGCCACCAGGCACGCCCGTGTGCCATGGCCGTGTACTCATATGCTATATACTGACTTAATCCCACGGTCACTAGGCACGCCCGTGTGCCACAACCGTGTCTGCTTAACTGGCCCTTTGCAAGGTCA
Source organism: Gossypium sturtianum (assembly GCA_025698515.1). Taxonomy (NCBI): domain Eukaryota; kingdom Viridiplantae; phylum Streptophyta; class Magnoliopsida; order Malvales; family Malvaceae; genus Gossypium; species Gossypium sturtianum. Next base: position 28,561,027 of record CM046955.1, on the reverse strand, counting down.
ATTTGCCACCTACACTTGGGTTTACACTACAAGCTAAATACCAATTCATTTTATGCACAATTGACATTCTAAAACATATCAACTAATCAACAAAGCTTTGCATCCAATCTCGTTTTCAATCATGCCAATTTGTACAACTAAAAACACTTATACATCCAAGCATGATTCAACCACATTATTCATCCATGTAGCTATTTCATTGATCAAACATGCATACTCATAAAGCATTCATAAGCTTACCATAACCTTGATCATTTTAATAGAAAACTTGCCATACCAAAACATGCATCATATACCATATTTACTCATGCACATTACCAATATTAGCTAGCCAAATCACATGGCTATTTACATCTCAAACATATACCAAATCACTAGCCTATACATGCCATACTTAGTATATACATTTTCAAAAGGTACCAAAATGAGTTTGAGTAGTGTGATGACGATCCTCGACGGTCCCCGAGCCTTCAGTAGCTTTGACGATCTATAAAACAAAGCAAACACACATAGAGTAAGCTTTCTAAAGCTTAGTAAGCCATATACAAATAAACTTAACAATTAAGCATTCAAAACATATAATCAATATGAATTCACTAAAAGCTCAATTGCATAGCCATAATTCGTCTTGGCACATTTACTTAGCCATTCATTTTTCAATCTTGTATATCATCATATACTTATTAACTCATAGCTTTTCCATTCATGTATCACATTTACATTCTCATATTCAAATACACAATTCATCTAGGTAAGTTATGAGTATACTTACCTTCTTATACACATAAAGTGTATTTATCAAACGTACCTGAAACAGATATGCAAACCGTATAATCATTCGTATCCCGGACTTGCCCGTTGAACCGTTCAGAATCTAATAGGATACTCAGAGTGCTCAGAATAGTTGTACAATGCTAACTCCCAGACGTGGTCTTACATGTAATCAGATATCGATGCCACTGTCCTAGACAGGGTCTTACACGAATCAAATACGATGTCGATGTCCCAGACATGGTCTTACACGTAAATCTCTTATCGATGCCAACGTCCCAGACGTGGTCTTACATGAAATCTCGAATCAATGCCAACATCCCAGACGTGGTCTTACATGATATCACATAACAGACACCTATGTCATGACATAGTTAATCCTATCTATTCCTAGGTTCAGACGGGGCTTCTCGGACTTAAACAACTTGTTGACTTATTCGTAATCTCAGATAGCACATACATTCCATCTCAATGGATAATCATAATAATTCAATTATCATATATACTCAAATAATTCAATACAAATACATTTATTTGTATATTGGCTTACTTCAGATTCGGATGGTTGATCGGATTTAGTTATTCGACTACTTTCGCTTTCCCGTGATCTAAGTCTGATTTCTTCAATTCTTGATCTATACATATTCATATGTAATCCATTTATTCACTAATTCACTCAATTCAATCCAAAAACATACATTTAGGGCAATTTGCAAATTAGCCCTCATATTTGCACATTTTATCAATTTAGTCCATTTTTCTCAAAACATCAAATATACACAATTTGTTCACACACAGGCATAGCCGAATCTCCCTAGGGACTATACAAGTCCATAATTTTCATCAAATTCACAATTTAGTCCCTCAAAATGCTATTTTCTCAATTAAGCCCTAATTACTCAAATTCATCAAAAACTCAAATACAAACTATGATAATCAAACACATATCTTTCATTTTTCACCATCAAACATCATAAAACACATGAGTTCATCAAAGGCTCATCTCAAAAATATCATCAATTCTCAAAATTAAGACATGGGTTTTGTAGAGAACAAAGCAATGATTACAGAAACGTAGAAATTATCAAAAATCAATTAAAAACATACCTTGAATCAAGGCTTGAAATGGCCGAATATAATAAAGCTAAACCCTTGTTCTTTTCTTACAAAAATTCGGTGGGTGAGCACTCACATAATGGCTAATTTCAAACTTTGTTTTTATTATAATTAACATAATTATTAATGTACAAAACTAACCTTTCATAATAATATATATAACATATGCACACAAGGTCATTTCTGACCATTATCATCCACTTACTTCATTAATGGGATTATTGCCTCATAAGGCCTCCTCTTTTAAAAGCCACAACACATAGGTACTTTAACAAATAGCATGCCAGTTTTCCATTAAATGCAATTTAATCCTTTTTATCAAATTAAGCACTCAGATGAAAAAATTAGCTTACGGAATTTTAACACATGCTTAATCACATATCAAAGGCACAGAAAATAATATTAAAATAATATTCAGACTCGGATTTGTGGTCCCGAAACCACTGTTTCGACTAGGGTCTAAATCAGACTGTTACAATTGAGCTTGATGCAATCACTTCATTGATAGCCCAAGTATCTTCTCTAGCTAATATAATCAAGACAACGCGGAAGTTAGCTGCGGCCCAAGAGCTGAAATCAACCGAGTCATCTTATGTTTATTGTGGTGAAGATCACGTGTTTGATAAATGTCCATTAAACTCAGCATCTGTTTACTACATGGGTAACTTTAACCGGAATAATAATCCCTATTCCAACACTTATAATCCCAGGTGGAAACAACACCCAAACTTTGGTTGGAATAATCAAGGTACTGGGAATCCAAACACTACTGTTAGGCAGAATGCTGAGAGTGCATTGACTAGATATAATCAACCTATTCCGTCGCAAAATGTCCAACAAGGCCAGGCATCAGCTTCATCATTTATTGAATCTCTGCTTAAATAATATATGGCCAAGAATGATGTCGTGATTTAGAGTCAAGCTGCATCCTTACGAGCCTTTGGGGATCAAGTGGGGTAGATAGAAAATGCTTTGAGCTCGAGACCACAAGGAACTCTTCCAAGCAATACTGGGAATACAAGATCACAAGGGAAAGAGCATTGTAAGGCAATCACTCTCAGAAGTGGGACTCAGCTGGATACAGTTGTAAAAAATGCAACTGCAGAAATGGACAACTCAGATCTCAACCATGGAAAAATCTAAGAACAACCTGAAAAGCACACCGTAAATGAAAAGGCTAAACAGAGCACTGTTGAAGAAAAATCAAGTAATTTTGCAAACAGAAATGACACAAAAAAGTCCCAGCAAACCTGAAGGTCGGCCACCTCCACCTTTTCCTTAGCCCTTCGACAATCGTAAACAAGATCAGCAATTCAAAAGATTTTTGGATGTCCTTAAACAACTTCACTTCAACATACCATTGGTAGAAGCTTTGGAGCAAATGCCCAATTATGTGAAATTCATGAAAGATATATTGGCAAAGAAGCGAAGATTGTGAGAATTCAAAACGGTTACTTTCACTAAAGGGTGCACGACTATGTTAACAGATAAATTATCTCTAAAGTTTAAGGACCCAGGGAGTTTTACTATTCCATACCCAATTGGAAACCATTATGATGGGAAGTCATTGTGTGATTTAGGAGCAAGTATCAACTTAATGCCCATATCAGTATTTAGGAAGTTGAGAATTGGAAAAGAAAAACCTACTACAGTAACGTTGTAGTTAGTTGGTCGATCCAATGCACATCCAGAAGGTAAAATTGAAGACGTATTATTAAGAGTAGATAAGTTCATTTTTCTAGCCGACTTCATTATTTTAGAATGTGAAGCTGACAAAGATATACCGATTATTCTTGGAAGACCTTTTCTTGCTATAAGCAGGACTTTAATTGATGTGAAAAGGGTGAACTGACCATGAGGGTGAATGATCAGCAGATCACTTTCAACGTATTCAATGCCCTAAAATGTTTTGATGAGAGTGAAGATTGCCATGCCATTGGTTTGCTAGAATCAGTAGTGGAAGAATTTTCCATGCCAATTCAGATAGTGATACAGATTCGATCGACCTGAATGAAGCAAACACTTTTGGAGAATTCATTGAGTTCATAGAGGTAAAGCAAATGGTGGAAAGACCAGGGAAAATTTTGAGCCCTTGGACCTATTGTCTCACACCTTTAATCCTCCTAAATCATCTATAGAGGAGCCTCCAAAATTGGAGTTGAAACCATTGTCGATGCATCTGAAATATGCTTATTTGGAAGAAAACATTACTTTGACGGTAGTTATTTCTGTGGCGTTAACACCCGATCAAGTGGTAAAGTTGTTGGGAGTTCTTCGGAGACCTAAGAAGGCATTGGGATGGACAATTGCCGACATCAAAGGAATTAGCTCTACTATATGCATGCATAAAATTTTATTGGAGGATTGTCATGACAATTCTATTGAACAGCAGAGAAGGTTGAATCCTATCATGAAGGAAGTTGTTAATAAAGAGATAATCAAATGGCTTGATGTAGGTAATATCTACCCGATCTCAGACAGCTCTTGGGTGAGTCCTATACAGTGTGTGCCCAAGAAGGGAAGTGTCATAGTTGTCAGTAATGATAACAAAGAGCTTATTGTGACACCCCAAACCCGACCGAAACTAACCGACCCGAATCTGAAGTGACACATTAGCCACTGAAGTGACTCTCCAGCACATAACCACCCCAAAACACACCCCAACCTTATAACACCTCAATTCTAACTAATAAATGTCTAATCTTATTGCGGAAGTGATTTTTGAACCATTTGAAAACTTATTTTAAGGATTTAACCCTAAGGGTATTATAGTCATTTTACCACTTAAAACTAAACGATCCTGTTTTTAATTATAAATGATTACCAACTTCATTTTAATCAATTTTGGGCAACCCCTAAAATTTTTTTTAATAAACCATGTCTCCTTAATTCATTTACTAATTAAGGCTATATTAGCTAAGTTTTATTACTTTAATCATATATATACAATTTTAATTAATCTAATTACAACTAATAAACAACATGTATTCATAATTTAAACATTCAAAATCATGCTTAACAAATAACAATTAAATCATATAATGGACTTACCTTAGCCACAAAGCTTGTAACAGCCCATTTTCGATGAAATTGGAACAGTGGTTTCGGGACCACAAATCTGAGAAAAAAAATTATTTTATTTTATTTTATGGTTGGTATTATGATAGGAAGGTCACATGAAAATTTTGATACGAAAATTTTATCGATTTTGTGGTTAATTAGGTAAAGGACTAAATTGCATAAAATGCAAAAGTTGGATTCTAGTAGCTATAGGTATTAAATAGCTATGGAATTCAAAACTTAAGGTCCTTATATGGTAATTAGACCATTGAAGAGTAGTTAGTAGATATTTTAATGACTCATCCATGGAAAATTTAGAAAAGGCAAGGGACTAAATTGGAAATCACAAAAATTAAAAGATGTTAATTAAAAAAAAGAAATAATCATCTATTTTCATATCATCTTCCCCAATTTTTCTATGGAAACCCTAGGAGAGAATAAGAAGACTTTTCAAGCTTAAAAAGGTATGAAATCAAGTTCCATTTTTAATGATTTTTATATTTTTGAAGTCAGGATAGTCTAATCCCTCTATTTAGGGGATTAATTTGAAAAGTTATCAAGGTAAGAAATTTGGGTCATGGGTGAATATGCTGAAAATTAGAAATTTATGGTAGAAAATGAAAGGTTGTTCATAGATAAGCAACTTTTAGAAAGCAATTTTTGATGAAAACTTGATTTAGGGACTAAAATGAAAAAGTGGTAAAACCCATGGAAAATTCTAAAATTTGTGAAATGTATGTGTTGTAAATGTAATATATAAATTTTTGCTAGGCTTAGAAAGAGGGTTAAATTCCATGAATTTCATTTTCCGGGCCTAGGGATGAAATCGAGATTTTTGAAAAGAATAGGTACAAAATGGTAATTTTTCCTATGATGCAATAGAATGCAAATGTATATGAAATGTGATAGATTAATAGCTAAATTTATCCATATAGATCCGAAAAGACCAACTACGAAACTGGATCAAGGAAAGCAAAAGGTTTCGGATTAGTTGAAATTCAAAAACGAACAATTTTCAAGGTAAGTTCGTGTAACTTAAATATGTATGTTAAATGCTTGAATTTAATTGTATGATTGTGTTGATGTGAATGAGATGATATACATTATGAAATAATCATAAGTTGTGAAATGTGGACAAATTGCCATGTTCGGGTTGAATGCTGAAATTTGATGGATTAAGGTGATATGCTTGAACGAGAATAATATTACATATGTTATATAAAGGATTTAGCCTGGACGGGTAATCTTGATTTAAGCCGCTCGAGCATATGCTATAGGTTGGATTTAGCCCGAACGGGCAATCCAAATTAAGCTCTTCAGAGCATGTGATATGGAAAGGATTTAGCCTGGACTAGTAATCCTATATCATAAAATGTGGCTCGAGAGTGTGCTTGTTAAGTTTGTGCCCAAGTGTGTACTTTTGGGTATACTAACCGGATGTCCATTGACATTTCAATAGTTCAACGGAAAAAGGAATCTTGAAACATGGAAAGGTGAAAATTTATAGAACTTGTAATGTGATGAGCTCATCTATGTTTTACTTGAAATTCATATGAGATTATGTGACTAACTTGTTTGAATAAGTGATTGTGTGTTTAGGTAACTTACCCAAAATTGATGGATTGTGTATTATGAATGCTTGTATTAATAAATATGATCGGTAAGTTTATTTTCTGTTATATGAACTTACTAAGCATAAAATGCTTACTCCGTTTAATTTTCCCTATTTTATAGTGCTCAAGCTCGCGAAGGTTGGAAGTCGGTCGGAGCGATTATCACACTATCCACTATCTTTTTTTGGTATAAATAGAAATCTCATTTTGGTATAATGGCATGTATAAGCTTATTTAGCCAATTGTGGCTTGAAAATGTTGGTTGTAATCTAGCCATTGGAATGGCTAGTAATGGTTGTTTTGATATACTTGTAATGTCATGCTATGTTAGCTTCATATATACTAAGTAGTTGTTTAAATTATGTCTAACATATGGATCAAATCAAGGTAAAATTTTAAACATGTATGCATATAGTGGTAGGCCTTGTAACTGATGAAATTTGCTTGAGAGGGATGCTTGTTGGATTGTATTTGGTATGTTTTGGTGCAGGAACATGGTAAATTTGGGTTACAAATGAGGCTAGGAAATGGCTTAATTTTGTCCACACGGGTAGACACACGGCCAGCCCCATGGGCATGTGGTCCGGCCGTGTGTCCCCTGCATCTTAAAAATGAGAAACAGAATGCTCAGAGTTGAGCACATGGGCAAAGACACGGGCGTGTGTCTCAGCCGTGTGTGCTACATGGCCTAGAACAGGGGCGTGTGGCATGGCCGTGTGGCGCAAGTCAGAGAGCACCCTAAATCGAACACGGCCTGTAGCACGGGCGTGTCCCTTGGACCACACAGGCGTGTGATCCCTCCACCTTAGAAAATTTTTGAAATTTTGCGAAAAATTCTTAGAGGTTTCGATTAAGTCCCGATTCAATTCTAATACTCATTTTGGGCCTCGAGGGTCCATTTAAGGGACGTTATGAAAAATCTCGATTTAAAAATAGAAATTTACATGAATTGTTTGCAAAATGTTTTTAAAGTTTTGTTAATGCTCCGTAACCCTGTTTCGGCGACGGATACGAGTTAGGGGTGTTACATTTAGTGGTATCAGAGCTACAGTTTAGCCGATTCTCGGACTAACGTAGCAAGTACGAGTCTAGCAATACATGCCATTATATAAATTATGATAGTGTGATATCTCCTGACCATTTTTAAATGTATTTTCATATAGTAATGTCTTCCAACCAAGCTAGAGCTGAGACTGAGGAAGCTGAGAGCGCCGCTCAAGCTTCCGTGCAGCGAGCTGCATCTACTGGTAGTAGAAGGCTCGTATCTGAGATTCAAAGTGAGGCGGGAAAAGCATCCTTCTTTAAATTAATGGATGAGTGGTTTAGTGAGTATATGAGAACAAACCCTGCTATTCAACGACCTCCCCCACCTGCTTCACAACATGATGAAACGCCACAGGGTACTAGACTTGTTAGAATTGATAAGGCTCCAGTAGATAAAATCAGAAAATATGGGGCTGAAGAATTTAGGGCTACGGCCGATGATGATCCAGAGAAGGCCGAGTTCTGGCTAGAAAATACTATTCGAGTTCTAGATGAACTATCATGCACACCAGCCGAATGTCTGAAATGCGCGGTGCCATTGTTGAAAGATATAGCCTACCATTGGTGGAAAACAATATCTTCTGTGGTACCAAGAGAAAATATCACATGGAAATTCTTCCAAACAGAGTTCAAAAAGAAGTATATTAGTTAAAGATTCCTAGACCAGAAAAAGAAGAATTTCAAGAGCTCAAACAAGAAAATATGACAGTGTCCGAGTACGAATGAGAATTTGTCAGATTGAGCAAGTATGCTAGCGAATGGGTTCAGACTAATACCGATATGTGCAAATGATTTGAAGAAGGACTAAACGAAGATATCAAGTTGTTGATTGGAATTTTGGAATTAAGAGAATTCACAGTGTTGGCTGAACGAGCATACAAGGCAGAAGAATTAAGCAAAGAAAAGAAGCAAGTGGAAAGGGAAGCTCGGGTTTCAAGTAAAAGATTTATAAGCAAGGCGCAATCATCTGCTTCAAAGAAATCAAAGAGTTATCATGAGCGTTTTGCTACATCAAGGGAGTATTCGGGGAAGGAACGAAGTTCTAAATGCTTTAACCTGAGGTCCTCGTCTCCCTTAGCAACCAGTATTGGGAGTGTTGGAAACCCCAAACCACGGTGCAATGTCTGTAATAAATTACATTTTGGAGAGTGTCGGATGAGAAGTGGGGCTTGTCTTAAGTGTGGCTCTCTCGACCATTTTCTTAAGATTGCCCGGAAAGGGTTGAGAAAGATGTTGAACAGACCCCAAAGTCGAGTAATCCTGTCTCGAGAGGTAGACCACCACGGTATTTCAAAAATGCCGGTGGTAGTCATAGTGCTACAAAGGACTCAACAGCTAAATCCAAGGCTCGGGCTCCGGCAAGAACATATGCGATACGTGCAAGAGAAGATGCTTCAGCACCAGATGTTATCACTGGCACATTCTTTCTACTTGATACTGATATTATTGCTTTGATTAATCCTGGTTCCACACATTCATATATATGCACAAAATTTGTGTCTGATAAAAATATGATTGTTGAATTCACCAAATTTGTGGTTAAAGTTTCAAACCCCTTGGGTCAGCATGTTATGGTGGATAAAATTTGTAAGAATTGTCCGTTGATAATAGAGGGTCACTATTTTCTTACTAATTTGATGTTGTTACCCTTTGATGAATTTGATGTAATATTAGGAATGGATTGGTTAACCCAACATGATGCAGTAGTAAATTGTAAGTATAAATACATTGAATTTAAGTGTCAGAATGGTGAGTTACTTCGGGTTGAATCTGAGAAACTGGATGGGTTATCTAATGTGATTTCAGCAATATCAGCACAGAGATATATTAAAAAGGGGTATGAGGCTTATCTTACTATTGTACTGGATACCAAAGTATCAGAGTTGAAAATCCAGTCGGTGTCGGTTGTTTGTAAGTTTCCTGAGGTATTTCCAGAAGAGTTACCTGGTTTACCTTCAGCTAGAGAGGTGGAATTTTCCATAGACCTTGTGACAGGGACGACACCGATATCTATAGCACCATATAGAATTGCTCCTACCGAAGTGAGAGAGCTGAAGGTGCAGTTGCAAGAGTTGGTTGATAAAGGATTTTCCCGACCCAACTTTTCACCATGGGGTGCACCAGTATTGTTTGTAAAGAAGAAAGATGGATCATTGAGACTATGCATCGATTACAGACAACTTAATAAAGTCACAGTAAAGAATAAGTACCCGTTGCCTCGTATAGATGACTTGTTTGATTAATTAAAAGGTGCCATTGCATTTTCAAAAATTGATCTACGATCTGGTTACTATCAACTACAAGTAAAGGATTCAGATGTGTCGAAGATAGCTTTCAGAACCAGATATGGGCATTATGAATTTTTGGTAATGCCATTCAGATTAACGAATGCCTCGGTGGTATTTATGGATTTAATGAATAGAATTTTTAGACCATACCTGGACAGGTTCGTGGTTTTTATTGATGATATTTTGGTTTATTCCCAGGATGAAAATAAGCATGCTGAACATTTGAGAACTGTATTGCAAACTCTACGTGAGAAGCAATTGTATGCCAAGTTCAGTAAATGTGAATTCTGGTGAAAGGGAGTTAGTTTCCTTGGACATGTTGCATTTGAAGAAGGTATACGGGTGGACTCGAATAAAATTTCAGCTATTGTAAGTTGGAAGCCACCGAGGAATGTTTCAGAAGTAAGAAGTTTTCTGGGACTAGCTGGATATTATCAGATATTTGTTAAAGGGTTTTCAATGATAGCTTCTCCGATGACCCGATTGTTGCAAAAAAGAAGTGAAATTCGAGTGGAATGATAAGTGCCAGCAGAGTTTTGATAGATTGAAAGCTTTATTGACGGAAGTGCCCGTATTAGTCCAACCTGAATCGGGTAAAGAATTTGCAGTCTACAGTGATGCCTCATTGAACAGTTTGGGATGTGTATTGATGCAAGATGGTAAAGTAGTGGCTTATGCATCTAGCCAGCTAAAACTGCATGAAAGAAATTATCCGGTACATGATCTTGAATTAGCAGCCAATGTATTTGCAATGAAAATATGGCGACATTATCTTTTTGGTGAAAAGTGTCGCATCTTTACGGATCACAAAAGCCTGAAGTATTTAATGATACAAAAAGAACTGAATTTGAGACAACGTAGGTGGTTGGAATTATTGAAAGATTATGATCTCGATATTTATTACCATCCGGGAAAAGCTAATGTAGTGGCAGATGTCTTGAGTCGAAAATCTTTATCATCCTTACGAGCGTTGAAGGCCCAATTGTCCCTATCTGATGACGATTCGATTATAGCTGAGTTAAGAGCTAGACCAACATTTCGAGAATAAATCTGTGAAGCTTAGAGGGATGATGGTAAATTACGGGCTAAATGAGTACAGAGTGAGTCAAACCCTGATTCAGAGTTTCAAATTGATTCTGATAGTTGTTTGTTATTCAGAGACAGAATGTGTGTACCAAAGAATTCGGAATTTGTACAGAAGATTTTACATGAGGCTCATCATGGTACGATGTCTATCCATCCTGGTATCAATAAAATGTACAATGATCTGAAAAAGATGTACTGGTGGCCGGGAATGAGACGGGATATTTTTGAATTTGTATCGAAGTGTTTGATATGTCAACAAGTGAAGGCCGAACACCAAGTACCTTCGGGATTATTGCAGCCAATTACAATACCGGAATGGAAATGGGAAAAGGTTACCATGGCCTTTGTAACGGGATTACCTTTATCACTGGAAAAGAAAGATGTTGTTTGGGTAATCGTCGATCGTTTAACGAAGTTTGCACACTTTATCCCGGTACGTATGCATTTTTGTAACACCCCTCACTCGTATTCACTATCAGAATAGGGTTACAATGTATTATCGATCAGTACACATCATTTAATCATACATAACTCATACATTTATTCATCCATTCTCAAACACCATTCAATCATAATCACATTGTCACTTAAAAGGGCCTACGAGGACTTAAACATGCTTTAGAAGTGGTTCGGAACTAAACCGATAACATATGAAATTTTGGAAAACTTAGAAAATTTTCAAACATACAAGGGTCACACACCCGTGTGAACAGGCCGTGTGCCTCACACGGTTCCAGACACCCCCGTGTCCCAGGCCGTGTGAAAACAGGGCATACATACTGACTTGGGTCACACAGCTGACCACGCACCTGTGTGTCTAGCCCATGTGCCCTTCGAAATGGCCACACACGCCAGTGTACAAGACCGTGTGCTAGGCCGTGCCAATCCTGTAGGGTATACTGACTTATGCAACACGGCCAAGTCACACGCCCGTGTGCTAGGCCGTGTGCCATTTAGGGGGTATACTGACTTGTGCCACATGGCCAGTCACACGCCCGTGTGTGAGGCCGTGTGGAGCATACTAACTTCAATCTAATTTCAACACCAGGGGTCACACGGTCGTGTAGCATGACCGTGTGTCACACACGGCTGAGACACACGCCTGTGTCTCTGCCAGTGTAGACAATAGGCCATTTGCAAGGCCAATTTGCGACCCTTTCTCAAGCTCACATAAACAACCAAAATGATACCATTTCATCATACAATAGACATCCCAAAACCATCAACCAAGTGCCCAAATCATACCATATCCATTTTAATAAAATTCAATATCCAAATCAATGTCAATTACCTATTCAACACTTATATTATCAAGCAATAATTCATAAGCACATAACTTCACAAATTATCAACTTCAATCACACCATATATATTATTAACCAAACTCAAAATATAACCATTTGAGCAATTATGAAACCATAACCACATTCATACCAAAACATACTAAAATAAGCCATAACTCATGGCTATAAATACAAAACAAAATATATGCATTTACAAGCCAAATCCTATGGCTATATTCACAACCAAAGTACCACATCTAGCCTATACATGCCATATACCATATGTACAATTCAAAAGTACCAACTTAGATGTCCGATAGTGCGATGATGTTCCCGACGACTCCCGGATTCGAGCTAGCCTTGATTCTTTATAAAACATAGGAAAATAACACAAAGTAAGCTTCATAGCTTAGTAAGTGGAAACACGAAAATTTACGTGTTTTTACATGCCCTTTTTAACTTAAAATCATGCTATTTCGGTTAAATTCTTGTTGAAAAAGAATTAAATACTATAAAATAATTAAATTGTGTTAAAAATATGAACATGATGAATTTTAATTAATTTTATAGTTAATTTTGATTAATTTTGACTATTTTCGACAGATTCGCACAAAGAGCGAAAATTGGCTCGGCACACACTGCTCGAAGGATAAACCCGAGAAAGCAATTTGAAGTATCGAGGCAAATTTATTTCCAGCCCAAGACAGTCCGATTATGAATATTAAACCATAATATAATTAATTTTAATTTATTCCCAATTTAATTTGGGCTAAATAAATTATTATTAATTAATTATGGAAAAAGGGTCTAGTTAAACTGCACTGGTTGAACTGAATTTAGTGAACCGAACCAGCCACCAATTGGGCTGCCCAGAACCGTCCATATGATGACCCAAATCATCTTAATAGCTTATTAATTGAGCTTGCAAAGAGGCCCTTGAATACTTGTCAAAGTTGCATTCAACCCCCTCCACAATTAGTGGCTTTGTAGATTTGCCCCAAGCCATATTTAGCAAAGTTGAAGCCATCAACTTTGCCACATGGGTGGCCGGCCAAGGTGTGGCTCTTTGGTTGCTATTTTTAGAAAATTTCAGCCGCCACATTCAGCTATAAATACCCCCCTTGGCTGATCATTCAAAGCATCCCTCATCCCTCATTCACATCTCATTCTCTCTTCTCCTCTCTCACTTTCTCTCAACTTTTCATTTTCCTATTTCATTGCTCTTGTGCCGATTTCTCCCCTTGGGAAAGGGGTCTTCTTCAGCCGTCATTGAGAAGCAATTAGAGTGTTCATAAGCCACCTTGATAGCCGAGGACAACGGAGGACGAAGAACGGAGCAATCAGCCAACCCACGGAGAAACACCGAATTTGCTTCTTGTTCCCTATCTCTTTAAATTTCGTTGTTGTTTTGACAAACATGTTTATGAATATTTATGCTATTGGAATGGTTAATTTAATCAACTTAGCTTGAATTTAATTCGTGTTGGGTTGATTGCATTTCGTCATCTTAAATTATTAAAATTGTGTTTATGCTGCTATAGGCCTCAGTAAAATGCTTGATTAAGTAAAATCGTGCCTAGGTTATTCTGGCATTATAATTGTTTAGATAACTAAAGAATTAATTATTTAAACACATTGAAATTGTAATTAATGGACACAGTACTTAATCAGTGCATGTTTAATTCTTCTAAGGTAGTTGAAGATTAGATTAGCATTGTATTTGGCGATACATATGCCTTGCATAACTTGCAAGATTTTCTGATTAAACTGTTTCAAGGTAAGGATACTTTGTTACCTCACATAGTCTTTTATATGCTTATTAGGTTGAATAAATCGGTTGAATCGACATAGGAATATGCGAGAGATTGTTTAATTTATTAAGTATGTATGTGCAATAACATGTTTACCATTATAAATCTGTTTAATCGGTCGAATTGACATAGGAATATGTACAAGAGATGAATGAATTTTTGATTTGTAAATATGTTCATAAGTTAGCAAATTACCGAGTTGCCATGAATTTATTCGTAACAAGTATAAGCATGAGTTTAATAATTCTAAGTTAAGAAATGTAATTAATCCAACACAATTATATCATCTTGATTAAAATCAGCTTTTGAAATCGTGCATTAGAACTTTATTTTATTTTATTTTACTTTGTTTTTTTTAGTTTTTAAATATTTCTTAAATCCAAATATTTTCCCTTCACCAAAGTGTTTGAAATTATTTTCATAAGTAATTCTTTTACAGTCCCTGTGGGTACGATAACTCGACATTTACTTGTCACTTTATTACTTGTTGCGATTGTGTACACTTGCACATTTCCACCGCTCCAGTAAGCTCGTAAGTGAATAACTCAGTTCATCAAATAAATATATTTCCAACCAAATATACTTGACAAAATCATATACTCATCATCTACAAACCTTTCTCGTGTCTCAAAACATGATCAAATACCATCTCATTGAACTTTCTCTATTTAATATTCATATAGGTTTCGTACGTACCTGTAACGTCTCATACTAACCTCTTTCTCAATCACCCCATTCGTTTACCCGTTGAACCATTCGGAATAGAAGTCGAATATTCAAAGATATCAATTGATAAGTACCTATACCATGGCCCGTAGCCAAATTAAGGTGACTCCTCTACAAAATACCTATACCATGGCCCGTAGCAAAATCAAGGTATCACTCACACCCGAAGTGCCGATATCATGGCCCGTAGCCAACACAATAACCTAATGACATGTCACTAGCATCCTAAACTATTCCTAAGGTTCAACCGAGAAGTTTCACTTCTAAATTTCATCGTCGAACACATCCGTAAAGTCATTTTCACAATTCAAACATTATCCGTAATATCATAATCACAATTTATGCAATATCAAAGCATATAACATACATTTGTAATGAAATTACCACATACGAACTTACCTCGTATTCAGAATTGACGAATCGGATCGATTACTCGATAACCTTACTTTTCCCCCGATCTAAATTCGAATTTTTTCTTTCTTGATCTATATGTATTCAAAATTAACTCATTTAATCAACCACTCATTCAAATTAATCCTTAAACACATATTTGGGCATTTTTACACATTAGCCCCTAAACTTTCACATTTATTAAATTTGGTCCCTATTTCATAAATACACAAAATTCACATAATTCAACAAAACCCATGCTTGGTCGAATTTCATATAGGTCCTAGCAGCCCAAAACTTTCATTTATTTCACATTTCAACCACACAATTTTCACATTTTAGAAATTAATCCCTTTTTAACATTTTTGTCAAAAATCACTTTACAAAACATTTAAATCTATCAAAAAATAGTCATTTTCCATTATCAAACATTAAAAAGCTCAAATATTTATCAATGGCACTTCACAAAATCATGAACAAATTCAAAAATTAAGGCACGGGCTAGCTAGAATACGAAGTAACAATTACAAAAACATAAAAACCATCAAAAATCGAGTAAAGAACATACCTTAATCAAGAAAAATAAGGGTCGAACCCTAAAACAATACCTTTGGCTTCTTTTCTTTTGATTTAGATGAAGAAAATAAAGATGAAAATGGTGTTTGTTTTATTTATTTTACTTAATAACCAAATTACCATATTAACCCTTAATAATAAAAAATTTAAATCATCTAATATAAGGCCATCTATGTCAAATTCCACTATCAATGGTCTAATAACATCATAAGGACCTTTCATTTAATAAATCATAGCAATTAGACACCTTTAACAAGTAGAATGAAACTTTTGCATTTTACGCGATTTACTCCTTTTTCTCAAATTGAGCTATTAAACGATAAAATTAGCTCACGAAATTTTCACACATATCAAACATACTGTAAACATCAAAAATAGTATTAAAATAATTTTTTGACATCGAATTTGTGGTTCACAAACCACTGTTCTGATTTAGCTAAAACTGGGCTGTTACAACTCTCCCACTTAGGGATTTTCGTCCCCGAAAATCTTACCAGTGAATAGGTTCGGGTATTGTTTTCTCATAGCACCCTCGGGTTTCCACGTAGCTTCTTCAACCCCGTGTCGATGCCATAATACTTTCACTAATGCAATTTTCTTATTTCTCAGCTCTTTGATCTCACAAGCTAAAATTCGAATCGGTTCTTCAGCATATGACATATCTATCTGAATCTCAATCTCGATTGGGGAAATGACGTGTGAAGGGTCGGATCGGTATCGTCGAAGCATCGACACATGAAACACATTATGTATTTTTTCTAACTCAGACGGTAAAGATAGTCAATATGCCACTGGTCCAACTCACTCGATAAGCTCATACGGTCCGATGAATCGCGGACTCAATTTCCCTTTCTGACCAAACCGCAATATCTTTTTCCACGGCAACACTTTCAAAAACACTTTATCCCCGATCTGGAACTCAATATCTTTCCGTTTCAGATTTGCATATGATTTTTGTCGATCTGGCGCTGCTTTCAGACTATCACGAATTACTTTCACTTTTTCTTCAGTCTCTCTGATCAGATCAACCCCGTGAATCTTATTTTCGCTGAGGTCACTCCAATACAACGGTGTTCGATATTTACGATCGTATAGAGCTTCATATGGTGCCATCTTTATACTCGATTGAAAGATATTATTGTAAGTAAATTCAATCAACAGTAGATATTTCTCCCAGCTACCCTCAAACTTAAGAATGCAACAACGTAACATATCCTCAAGTATCTGAATAACTCGTTCGGATTGTCCATCCGTTTGCGGGTGAAACGCAGTGCTAAAACGTAGCTTTGTACCTAAAGCTTCTTGCAATTTCTTCCAAAATCGCGAAGTAAATCTCAGATCCCTATCCAAAACAATAGATAATGGCACTCCGTGCAATTGAACAATCTCTGAGATATACAACACAGCTAATTTATCTAGCGAGAAATCTGTTCGTACCGGAATAAAATGAGTTGATTTCGTCAATCTGTCAACAACAACCTAGATCGCATCTTTCTTTTTCGAAGATAAGGGCAAACCCGGTACGAAATCCATTGTTACTCTATCCCACTTCCACTTAGGAACCATAATAGGCTATAATAAACCTGACAGCACTTGATGCTCAGCTTTGACTTGCTGACAAATCAAACATTTCGAAACAAATTATGAGATATCTCGTTTCATGCCGTGCCACCGATAAAGTTATTTCAAATCGTTATACATTTTTGTGATTCCCGGATGTACTGATAAAAAACTATTGTGTGCTTCATTTAGAATTTTCTGAATAAGCTCAGGATTTCTCGGTAAGCAAATTCTACCTCGGAACGTCAAACATTCATCAGGCCCTATTCGAAACTTTGAATTAAAAGTCGATTCACACTGAGTTCGTTTTACTTGCAATTCATTATCAAATTTTTGAGCCTTACAAATTTGTTGTATAAATAACGGTCTCGCTTTCAACTCGGCTACTATCGAATCGTCATTAGACATAACTAACTGTGTGTTCAAAGCACGTAGAGCAAATAAGGACCTTCGACTCAAAGCATCAGCAACTACATCCGCTTTTCCTGGATGATAGTCAATCACTAATTCATAGTCTTTTAGCAATTCTAACCATCTCCGCTGTCGCAAATTCAATTCTTTCTGAGTCATCAGATATTTCAAACTTTTGTGGTCAGTGTAAATATGACATTTCTCACCAAACAAGTAATGACGCCAAATTTTCAATGCGAACACTATCGCGGCTAACTCAAGATCGTGCGTCAGATAATTCTTTTCGTGTGGCTTCAACTGTCTCGAGGCGTAAGCTATAACTTTTCCTTCCTACATCAAAACATAACCCAGGCCATTTAACGATGCGTCACTGTAAACTACAAATTTTTTACCCGACTCAGCCTGAACTAACACTGGGGCCTCTGTCAATAATGCTTTCAATTGTTCGAAGCTCTGCTGACACTTTTTTGACCACTCAAATCTAACATCTTTTTGAAGTAATCGCGTCATCGGAGTCGCAATCATCGAAAAGCCTTTCACAAATCGTCTATAATAGCCAGCTAGTCCCAGAAAACTACAGACTTTGGTTACATTTCTCGGAGGCTTCCAATCTATAATATTAGAAATTTTGCTCGGGTCTACTCGGATACCCACGGCTGAAACTATATGTCCCAGAAAACCAACCTCTCGTAGCCTAAACTCACATTTGCTAAACTTTGCAAACAATTGTTTATCTCTCAAAGTTTCAAATGCTCAGCATGCTCAGATTCATCACGAGAGTAAATCAAAATGTCATCAATGAACACAACTACAAGTCGATCTAAATACGGCCTGAAAATCCGGTTCATCAGGTCCACAAAAACAGCAGGTACATTCGTTAATCCGAAAGGCATAACAAGAAATTCGCAGTGTCTGTACCTTGTTCTAAATGCAGTCTTTGGCACATCTGATTCTTTAACTCGCAACTGGTAATAACCCGATCTCAAATTGATTTTTGAAAATACTATTGCCCCCTTTTAATTGATCAAACAAATCATCAATCCGCAGTAGAGGGTATTTATTCTTTATAGTCACTTTATTCAGCTGTCTGTAGTCAATACACATTCTCATCGTGCCATCTTTCTTTTTCACAAACAATACCAGTGCACCCCATGAAGAGAAACTCGGTCTAGCAAAACCTTTAAATGTCAACTCTTGCAACTGAGCTTTCAATTCTTTTAACTCTGTCGAGGCCATTCTATACCGAGCTATCGATATCGGTGTTGTCCCCGGTACTAATTCAATACCAAATTCAACTTTTCTGATAGGTGGTAAACCTAGTAACTCTTCAGGAGATACATCTGGATACTCGCACACAACTGGTACTGATTCAATCTTTATTTATGTCACTTTCGTATCAAGTACATAAGCAAGGTAGGCTTCACACCCCTTTCTCACAAATTTCTAAGCTAACATAGACGAGTTCACAACTGGAAAACTGTTCAGATCATCAAATTCAATTCTAATAGTCTCATTATTCTGACATTTCAGTTTAATTGTCTTTCTTCTAAAATTCACTATAGCACTATGCATTGTTAGCCAATCCATACCCAAGATCACATCAAATTCTTCAAATGGAAACAACATCAGATTAGCTAGAAATCAGAAATCTCGATGCATTAACGGACAATTCTTGCAGACTTTGTCAACCAAAACACATTTGCCTAAGGGGTTTGATACTCTGATCACAAATTCAATAGACTCTACAGGCAAAGTCTTACTAAATACTAAATTCATGCATATGTAAGAATGAGTTGATCCTGGATCTATCAATGCAATCACATTAGTATCATAAAGAGTGAAAGTACCGGTGATAACATCTGGCGATGATGCCTCCTCCCGCACACAAATAGCATAAGCTCGGGCAGGTGCTCGTGCCTCAGATCTAATAGCAGAATCTCTCGTAACACCTCGGTTACCACTCGTATTTCCAGTGTTTCGGGGTGTCTCCCTCTAGTAGCCGTATTACTCGGTCTCACATTCTGAACTTTATCTTTCTCTTCTGACTCAGAGCAATCTTGGATGAAGTGATCTAACGAACCACATTTATAACAAGCTTTATTATTTTTGTTCTAGCATTCTCCGAAATGTCGTCTTCCACATTGCTGACATTCAGGTTTGTTGTCTCTCACACTGCCAACACTCACTACTGATGTCGCTTGAGCTTTAGAACCTGAGTATTGATTTCTACGATCTTTGTTCGAATATTCATTTGAAACATTTGAGCGAGTATACGAATCTCTGGATTTCTTCGATGAAGATTGATATGGCCTACTCATTGATCTTTTTCTCGAGTCTCTAGCTTCTGAATCTGCTTTTCTCTTTTCTTTGCTAAGATCCTCAGCTTTACAAGCCCTTTCAACCAGAACGACAAATTCTTTAAATTCAAGAATCCCGACTAATAGTTTTATATCCTCGTTCAACCCATCAACGAACCGTTTACACATAATTCCCTCAGTAGACACATACTCTCGAGCATACTTGCTTAAACGCATTTAATTCTCTTTCATACTCAAAGGATGACCATCCAAATTTGTTTCAACTCTAGAAACTCTTTATGCTTCTGATCGAGAAATCTTTTACTGATGTACTTCTTTCAGAATTCAGATTGGAAAACTCCCAAGTAACCCGTTCTTTAGGAACCACATATATCAACGTTTTCCACCATTGGTACGCATTATCTCTCAGCAAAGATACAACACATTTGATACATTCATCAGGAGTACAAGATAATTCATCGATTACTCGGATTGTATTTTCGAGCTAGAACTCAGCTCTCTCTGCATCATCATCAACAGTAGCCCGGAACTCTTCAGCCTCATGTTTTTGAATCTTATCTATTGGCGGCTTGTTCAACCGTATCGGATCTATAACTTGAGGAATAACAAGGATTTGGTGAGGAATAGGTGGGGGTGGAGGTTGTTGAGCAGCCGGATTCGTTCGAAAGAACTCCGTAAACCACTCGTTCATCATTTGGAAAAAGGCTTGTTTAGCCTCTCCCTCGTGGCTACTCGTAACAAGCCTAGAGTCAGATAGCGCTGCCCTTTGTGCGGGAGCAGGCGTGTTACTCTCTACATCGTCAGCTATAGCTCTTTCAGGATCCATTACTATACGAAAACACAATTTAAACTGTTAGGAATCATCACACTATCGCAGAGTATATATGGCATGTATAGCTAGACTCTCATACACGCTACGTTAGTCATAGAATCGACTAAACCATAGCTCTGATACCAATAAATGTAACACTCCTCACCCGTATTCACTATCAGAATAGGGTTACAAGGTATTACCGATCAATACACATCATTTAATCGTACATAACTCATACATTTATTCATCCATTCTCAAACACCATTCAATTATAATCACATTGTCCCTTATAAGGGCCTACGAGGCCTTAAACATGCTTTAGAAGTGGTTCGGGACTAAACCGATAACATACAAAATTTTGGAAAACTTAGAAAATTTTCGAACATACAAAGGTCACACGCCTGTGTGAACAGGCCGTGTGCCTCACACGGTTCGAGACACGCCCGTGTTCTAGGCTGTGTGCCATTTAGGGGGTATACTGACTTGTGCCACTCGGCCAGTCACACGCTCGTGTGTGAGGCCGTGTGGAGCATACCGACTTCAATTTAATTTCAACACCAGGGGTCACACGGCCGTGTAGCATGACCGTGTCTCGCACACGGCTGAGACACACACTCGTGTCTCTGCCCGTGTGGACAAAAATAGGCCATTTGCAAGGCCAATTTGCCACCCTTTCTCAAGCTCACCTAAACAACCAAAATGGTACCATTTCATCATACAATAGGCATCCCAAAATTATCAACCAAGTGCACAAATCATACCATATCCATTTCAATCAAATTCAATATCCAAATCAATGTCAAATACCCATTCAACACTTATATTATCAAGCAATAATTCATAAGCACATAACTTCTCAAATTATCAACTTCAATCACACCATATACCATATAGATTATTAAACAAACTCAAAATATAACCATTTGAGCAATTATGAAACCATAACAACATTCATACCAAAACATACTAAAATAAGCCATCACTCATGGCTATAAATACAAAACAAAACATATGCATTTACAAGCCAAATCCTATGGCTATATTCACAACCAAAGTACCACATCTAGCCTATACATGTCATATACCATATGTACAATTCAAAAGTACCAACTTAGATGTTCATAGTGTGATGATGTTTCCGACGACTCCAGGATCCGAGCTAGCCTTGATTTTCTATAAAACATAGGAAACTAACGCAAAGTAAGCTTCATAGCTTAGTAAGCTCGTAAGTGAATAACTCAGTTCATCAAATAAATATATTTGCAACCAAATATACTTGAAAAAATCATATACTCATCATCTACAAACCTTTCTCATGTCTCAAAACATGATCAAATACCATCTCATTGAACTTTCTCTATTTAATATTCGAATAGGTTTCGTATGTACCTGTATCGACTCGTACTAACCTCTTTCTCAATCACCCCATTCATTTACCCGTTGAACCATTTGGAATAGAAGTCAGATATTCAAAGATGTCAATCGATAAGTACCTATACCATGGCCCGTAGCCAAATCTATGTAACTTATCCCGGAGTACCTATACCATGGCCTGTAGCCAAATAAGGTGACTCCTCTCCAAAATACCTATAACATGGCCCGTAGCCAAATCAAGGTATCACTCGCACCCGAAGTGCCGATATCATGGCCCATGGCCAACACAATAACCTAATGACATGTCACTAGCATCCTAAACTATTCCTAAGGTTCAACCGGGAAGTTTCACTTCTCGATTTCATCGTCGAACACATCCATAAAGTCATTTTCACAATTCAAACATTATTCGTAATCTCATAATCACAAGTTATGCAATATCAAAGCATATAACATAAATTTGTAATGAAATTACCACATACGAACTTACCTCATATTCGGAATTGAAAAAGTAGATCGATTACTCGATAACCTTGCTTTTCCCCCGATTTAAATCCGATTTTTTTTCTTTCTTGATCTATATGTATTCAAAATTAACTCATTTAATCAACCACTCATTCGAATTAATCCTTAAACACATATTTGGGCATTTTTACACATTAGCCCCTAAACTTTCACATTTATACAATTTAGTTCCTATTTCATAAACACACAAAATTCACATAATTTAAAAAAACCCATGCTTGGACGAATTTCATATAGGTCCCTAGCAGCCCAAAATTTTCATTTATTTTACATTTCAACCACACAATTTTCACATTTTACAAATTAATCCCTTTTTGTCATTTTTGTCAAAAATCACTTTACAAAACATTTAAATCTATCAACAAATAGTCATTTTTAATTATAAAACATTCAAAAGCTCAAATATTCATCAATGGAACGAGCTAGCTAGAATACGAAGCAACGATTACAAAAACATAGAAATCATCAAAAATCGAGCAAAGAACATACCTTAATCAAGAACAATAAGGGCCGAACCCTAAAAAAATACCTTTGGGTTCTTTTCTTTTGATTTAGATGAAGAAAATAATGATTAAAATGGTGTTTGTTTTATTTATTTTACTTAATAACCAAATTACCATATTAACCATTAATAATAAAGCATTTAAATCATCTAATATAAGGCAATCTATGTCAAATTCCACTATCAATGGTCTAATAACATCATAAGGACCTTTCATTTAATAAATCATAGCAATTAGACACCTTTAACATGTAGAATGTAACTTTTGCATTTTACGCGATTTAGTCCTTTTTCTCAAATTAAGCTATTAAACGATAAAATTAGCTCACGAAATTTTCACACATATCAAATAATATACTGTAAACACCAAAAATTATATTAAAATAATTTTTTGACATCAGATTTGTGGTTTCGAAACCACTATTCCAATTTAGCTAAAATCGGCTGTTACAATTTTTCATTAGTTAAATTGGCTGAATTATATGTCTCTAAGATTGTAAGGCTAAATGGAGTGCCAATCTCCATTATTTCTGATAGAGATCCCCAGTTTACATCTCGATTTTGCAGTAAGTTGCAAGAAGCTCTTGGCACTCGTTTACACTTTAGTACTGCATTCCATCCTCAAACAGATGGACAATCTGAACGTGTGATACAAATTTTAGAGGACATGCTTCGGTGTTGTGTACTTGAATTTAAAGGTAACTGGGAAAAATACTTGCCTTTGGTCGAATTTGCTTACAATAATAGTTATCAGTCTAGTATTAAAATGGCACCGTATGAGGCTTTATATGGTCGCAAATGTAGAACTCCATTGTATTGGACTGAGTTAAGTGACAAAAAGATACACGGAGTTGACTTGATCCTGGAAACTGAAGAGAAGGTAAAGATAATTCGAGACAGTTTGAAAGCGGCCTCAGACCGTCAAAAATCCTATGCCGATTTAAAGCAGAAGGAGATAGAATTTCAGGTGGGTGATAAAGTATTCTTGAAAGTGTCACCTTGGAAGAAGTTTCTCCGATTCTGTCGTATGAGATCTTTGAGAGAATCGGGCATGTTGCGTATCGGTTAGCATTACCACCAGAACTTGATAAAATTCATAATGTGTTTCATGTGTCCATGTTGCGACGCTATAGATCGGACCCTTCACACGTCATTACTCCAACAGAAGTGGAGATTCAACCTGACATGACATACAATGAAGAACCGATCAAAATACTTGCACATGAGATGAAAGAGCTAAGAAATAAAAAGGTGGTATTGGTAAAAGTGCTGTAACACCCCTTACTCAGTTTCTACACCAGAACCAATCCCGAGGCGTTACCGAACTCGAACCACATGGTCGCTGCTTAGGCTTAACGTAATTACTCTCTTAAATCACCTCTACAACCCCATTCTCGACTTACGAGACCTCACTCATACACACGAGGGCTCTCGAGACTAATCCGAAACTTTTGCGATTATTAAAATTTTTCTCTTTTATACAGGTCTTACACGCCCGTGCAAGATTAGACACGCCCGTGCATAGGTACACATGCCCATGTCCACGGACCGTGCCTAAAAACCAAGTATTCTACCAATTTTCCTACGGCCAAGGCACGCCCGTGCTTCCCAACCGTGGTCGACACTGACTAAATCCACACGGCCTGGACACGCCCGTGTAACATGGCCGTGGGGAATTTAAAATTTTATGAGTAAGGTGCAGACTTCACACGGCCGCTGCACACGCCCAAGTGCTAATCAGTGTCTCACACACACCTAAACACACGGCCGCAGTGATTAGCCCGTGGTCTAATCTCGACTTGAACCACTAATGTGCAGGGAACACACGGCTTAGACACACGCCCGTGTGTCTGTCCGTGTGGGCACTTAGAGGCTATCTACCAAGCCATTTCCACCTTAGAGTGCACACATACATACCTTCATTCAAAAACAATACAACTCCTAACCCTTTTGCAAGTCTAAGAACTCATCTGACATACACAATATTGAAATGAACACAATTCATGAATTTCATCTTCATTAAACAAAAGAGTTTGCCAAGAACTTGTCTAACTCATAAGGCCATTTACAAAATGACTTACATAGCCAACACTTTAACTAACAATTACAAGTTGACAAATACTTGAGTCCTATACATGCCATACTCAAAACGTCTAAAATTGTTATACCAAAGTGTTGTCGATAGTGTGAATTTCCAAGCTCCTGCAGTCACGATCCTCGAGTTACCTTGGCAATACTACAAGGAAGAAGGGCAATGAAAAAGGGGTAAGCATAAAGCTTAGTAAGTTGCATGGAAATAAATAGCAATTCATAATACCCATAAAAATAATTCATTCACGGTATTATGTAACCATACACAAACTCAAGGCCTCTTGCCACACTTACTTACAATTGCCCTTAATTGGCACATACCGTGCCACACATCGCGACCATTCTTCGTGACTCATTCACGAGTACCTGTATTCACTAATTCACATGACTTAAATATCATTCACTTCTCTACTTCTAAAATTTCATCTACTTATCCCACCACTCACAATGGTTAGTTAGAGACATAAGTTTATAGCCATTACTATAAATATAAAGCCAATGCCACGTCCTCGAGGTGGTCTTACATGGAGTCTTCTCTAAGTACCAATGCCATGTCTCGGACGTGGTCTTATATGGGATTACTTCTAGGTGCCAATGCCATATCCCGGATATGGTCTTATATGGGATTACCCTTCATGTACGATGCCATATCCCAGATATGGTCTTATACGATTTCCATGTTCATCACCGAAGCCATATCCCAGATATGATCTTATACGGGATCTCAACTCAGTGCCGAGGCCATGTCCCGGACATGGTCTTATAGGGGACCTTATTTATTTCATATTTCAATGATGGCATTTCTATAATCAACATGGCCCATTTGGACTCAAACATTTCATTCACATTAATTACTCAATTTAGTAATGCATCATGCTTTAATATAAGCCAAGCGTTTATCAACATGCTAATATGAATGTTGCTTAATCACATACAACTTACCTCGTTTTCAAAATGAGCTAGTTCTTCAGTTCAGTCCAAGACTTTATTCTTTCCCCGTTCGAGGCAGATTCTCGTCTCTTCTTGCTCTATAATAGCAAATTAGCTCATTTTAATCATCACATTAATACAAGAATTTTAATAACAATGCTTTGGCAAAATTACTATTTTGCCCTTATACTTTGGCAAAATGACCATTTTACCCCTAGGCTCGGAAATCAATTCTAATCAAATTTCTACCTTTAGTGAGCCTAGGTGAACATTTATTTCTCTTATGGCTATCATCAAAACCCAACATTCCACATGTTTACTACAAATTTCACAACCTTTACAAAAAGGTCCATTTAGGTGTTTTCATGGCAAAAACCTTCACAAAAGTTGTTCATCTAACAACTAATACTCATTTTCCTCCATAAAAGTGCAGCAAATAACTTAAAAGCTCTCATGGAAAAACTCTAAACTCTTCACCATTTAACAAAATAATCCCCTCTTTAGAAAGCTTAAGCTTTAGGGGTTCCAAAAGTACAATTTTTATCAAGGAATAATCACTAGAACACTTACTTGTAAGGAGAAGAGTGTGCTGAAATTTGGAGCATTCAAAACCCCTATTTGGCTTCTAATTTTCGGTGGAAGATGAATAGAGAAAAAGATGATATCTTTTTCTCTCCTTATTTTATTAATATTGGTCAAATAAGTCACCAACTATCACCAACTTTGACCAACAATGTCCATCCTTGTCTCCCATCTAGTCTATGGCCGGCCAAGCATATATTGGAGGTCTAATTGCCCTTTAAAGACCTCCAATTAAAATTCTAAGACTATTTGGCACATTTATCTTATAGAATGGAACTTTCGCACTTTATGCGATTTAGTCCTTTTTCGCGATTAAACACAACATCGCTAAAATTAAAGCATCAAAATTTTCACGTACATATGCTATCATGTTCTAACTCATAATATATCATGAAAATAAATTTCTCGAATTCTCAGATTAGTGATCCCGAGATCACTATTCTGACTAGCCCCTAAATCGGGCTGTTATAATTCCCCCTTAAGGATTTTCATCCTCAAAAATCTTACCGGTGAAAAGATTGGGGTATTGGTTTCTCATCGATTCCTTGGACTCCCATGTAGCCTCTTCTATACCGTGCCTTTTCCATAAGACTTTTACTAAGGCTATACTTTTATTCCTTAACTGCTTGACTTCACGAGCCAAAATTCTAACTGGTTCTTCACCATATGTCAAATCCGGTTGTATCTCTACATCTATCGGCTCTATAACATGTGAAGGGTCTGAACGGTATCGCCGCAACATAGACACATGAAAGACATCGTCAATCTTTTCTAGTTCAGGTGGCAAGGTTAACTGATAAGCTACCGGTGCTATCCTTTCGGTAACTTCATAAGGTCCAATAAAGCGCGGACTTAATTTGCCCTTCCGGCCAAATCTGAGGACTTTCTTCCAAGGTGATACTTTCAAAAACACTTTATCACCAACACTGAAATCTATTTCTTTCCTTTTTAAATCCGAATAGGACTTCTGCCTATCTGATGCGACTTTCAAACACTCACGTATCACTTTTACTTTATCTTCAGTTTCCTTCACCAAGTCGACCCCGTGTATCTGCTTCTCTCTGAGTTCTGACCAATACAAGGGTGTTCGACATTTACGCCCATACAATGCCTCATAAGGTGCCATCTTCAAACTTGATTGGAAGCTATTGTTGTAGGCTAATTCCACCAATGGTAAGTATTTTCTCCAATTGCCATGGAATTCCAAAACACAACACCGAAGCATGTCTTCTAGTATCTGAATTACCCTCTTTGATTGTCCATCAGTTTGGGGATGGAAAGCTGTACTGAAACTGAATTTCGTGCCTAATGCTTCTTGTAGCTTTTTCCAAAACCGTGATGTGAATCTCAGATCTCTATCTGAAATGATCGACAATGGTACACCATGGAGTCTTACTATCTCGCATATATACAAATCCTTGTCTGGCCGAGCGAATAGTCGACTCGCACTGGTATAAATTGGGCTGACTTAGTGAGTCTATCAACCACTACCCATACTTCATCTTTCTTCCTTAAAGTCAATGGTAAACCCATCACGAAGTCCATAGCAATACGGTCCCATTTCCATTCAGAAACCATAATGGGCTGAAGTAAACCCGAAGGTACTTGGTGTTCAGCCTTCACTTGGTCGACAAATTAGGCATTTCGATACATACTCGTAAATATCTTTCTTCATACTGTGCCACCAAAGCATTCATTTTCTCAAATCATGGTACATCTTTGTACTACCTGGGTGTACATTCAAACACCCGTTATGAGCTTTGCGCAAACTTTTGCGGATAAGTTCATCATTCCTGGGTACACAGACTCGATCTCGAAATGTTAAACATCCATCGAGATTTACTCGAAAGTTTGTCTCAATGCTCGACTCACATAAAACTCTCTTGGCTTGCAAACTGTTATCATCCTTCTGAGCTTCACAAATCTCATGGAGAAACAAAGGTTTAGCCCTCAACTCTGCTAAAACAGAACCATCATCTAACAAGGTCATCTTAGTATTCATGGCATTTAGAGCAAACAAAGATTTTCTGCTCAAAGCGTCAGCAACTACATTTGCCTTTCCCGGATGGTATTCAATTACCAAATCGTAATCTTTAATCAGCTTTAACCATCTCCGTTGCCTCAATTTTAATTCTTTTTGAGTCATCAAATATTTTAGGCTTTTGTGGTCAGTGAAAATCTAACACCTTTCACCATATAAATGATGTCTCCAAATTTTTAGCGCAAACACAATTGCGGCCAACTCTAAATCATGAGTCGGGTAGTTCTTTTTGTACGGCTTCAATTGTCTAGAGGCTTATGCAATCACTTTACCCTCTTGCATAAGAACACAACCCAACCCGTTCAAGGACGCATCACTATAAACTACAAATTCTTTTCTTGGTTCTGGTTGCACCAAAATAGGAGCCTCCAACAAAGTGTCTTGATTTCTCAAAACTCGTTGACACTTTTCCATCCAAATCGAACTTTACATCTTTCTCGCAAAGTCTCGCCATCTGGGTAGCTATCATGGAAAACCCCTTGACAAAACGCCTATAATAACCTGCTAGGCCTAGAAAACTCCTCACTTCAGTTACGCTCCTCGGCGATTTCCATTCAACAATTGCCAAAATCTTACTCGGGTCAACTCTTATCCCTTCTCCAGAGACAATATGCCCCAAAAATCCCACTTCCTTGAGCCAAAATTCACTCTTACTGAATTTGGCAGATAATTGTTTTTCTCGCAGAACTTGTAGAACCATACTCAAATGCTCTGCATGCTCGTTCTCATCTCGAGAGTAAATCAGTATGTCGTCGATAAAGACCACCACAAACCTATCCAAGTACGGTTGAAAAATGCGATTCATCAAATCCATGAAGATAGCAGGGGCGTTCGTTAGGCCAAAAGGCATGACCAAAAATTCATAATGGCCATATCTAGTCCTAAACGCGGCGGTTTTCGCACATCGAGTCCTTGACTTTCAACCGATAGTACCTTGACCTCGTGTTTATCTTAGCAAATCATCGTAGCTCTTTTCAATTGATCAAATAGATCGCCGATCCTCGACAACGGTATTTATTCTTCATCACACCTTGTTGAGTTGCCGATAGTCTATACATAGTCTCATGGAACCATCTTTCTTCTTCACAAATAGGAGGGTGCTCCCCACGGAGAAAAACTCGGCCTGCAAAAAACATTTATCCGTCAATTCTTGCAATCAGCTTTCAACTCTTTCACTTTGGTTGGGGCCATTCTATAGGGAGCGATAGAAATAGGGCGTGACTCAAGCTAATTCAATCCCAAATTCAATCTCTCTATCCGGTGGTAGTCCAGGCAATTCTTCTGGGAAAACATCTAAGTACTCGCATACAATGGGTACTGACTCAACTTTCAATTCATTCTCTTTAGTGTTCAACACAAAGGCAAGATAAGCCTCATACCCCTTCCTTAGGTACTTCTGAGCTGACAGGGTCGATACCACTATCGGTGACCTATCAGGCTTATCTGATTCAGCACGAATAAAATTACCATTTTCATCTCTCAACTCGAAATGCTTCTTCCCACAGTTCACAATTACACTATGGGTAACTAACCAATCCATCCCGAGAATGACATCAAATTCGTCAAACGGTAATAACATAAGATCGACCGGGAAACAATGACCCTTAATCATCAAAGGGCACCCTTTGCAAACTCTATCAACCAATACACACTTGCCTAGGGTATTAGACACTCTTATAACGAATTCGGTAGGCTCTATAGGCATGTTCATGCTAGAGACTAATTTCATGCATATGTATGAGTGAGTAGATCCCGGGTCAATTAAAGCTATAACACGAGTATTATGGAGAGAAAAGATACCCATGATCACATCGAGGGAAGATGCCTCTTCACGAGCACGAATGGCATATGTCCTCGCCGGTGCTCTACCCTCAACTTTAGCAGTTTGCTCTCTGATTGGATTTTTGTTTCCCATCTCAATCCCCGGGTTTCTCAATGGTCTTCCCCTTGTGGTACTTCCCGATTTCGCATTCTGAGGCCTTCCTTTCTCGTCCACCTCGGGATAGTTTCTGATAGAATGGTCTAAGGACCCACATCTGAAACAAGCTTTCTCATTAGCTCTAGACTCACCAGAATGGTGCCTGCCACACCGAGGGCACTCCGGTCTATTTGGTCAAACGTTATCCACACTAGCAACTGATGTAGTATGCCCTTTTGATCTCGAGGGTCGCTTACTTTTATTTCGGGTTGAAAACCCCTCTGAAGTGACTGATCGAGTAGTGAAATCCCTCAATTTCTTAGATGAGGATAGGTGAGACTTGTTCAGTTGTCTCTTCCTCGAGTCACGAGACTCGTATTCGGCTCTTCTCTTCTCTTTAGCCAACTCTTCGGCTTTACAGGCCCTATCCACCAACACTAAAAACTCCTTTAATTCAAGAACTCCCACGTATAGGCGGATATCTTCATTCAATCCGCCCTCGAACCTCTGCACACATGATGGCTTTCTGTGAGACACGCACTCGCATGCATACTTGCTAAGTCCGACGAACTCCCATTCGTAGTCTGGTCATCGACATACGGCCTTGCTTCAACTCCAAGAACTCCTTTCTTTTGTGGTCGATGAACCTCTCGGCTAATATACTTCTTCCGATATTCTTCTTGGAAGAATTCCCACTAACTCTCTCCTCGGTACCACCGACACCAAGGTATTCCACCATCTGTAGGTCAATCTCTCAGAGAGACATCAAGACACTTTAAGCACTCCTCAAAGGTGCAGATAACTCATCGAATACCCAAATGGTATTCTCGAGCCAGAATTTTGCTTTCTCCGGGTCATCATCCTTATTTGCCCGAAATTATTCGGCTCCTTGCTTCCGGATCTTATCCAACGGAGGCCTTTCTCTTCTCACCACCTCAACTACTTGAGGGGCTATAGGAGCGGGTTGAGGAATTGGTGGGGCGAAGGGGGGGTTGAGCATTAGGGTTTGCTCGGGTATACTCGGTATACCAGCTTGCTCATCATATGGAGAAAGGCTTCTCGAGCCTCTTCCCCGACTCAAAGTCTCAGTGTCTATCATTAATCGCACGGTCCCTTGAGCGGAGCCGCAGATTACTCGCAAAGATCATCGGCCGCTGTGTTCGGTCTGATCGAATCCATCTACTACATAAAACACAAATTTATACATCAGGAGCCATCACACTATCATTACTCAGACACTCTTACATATGGCATGTATAGCTAAACTCGTACTTATGCTACGTTAGTCCTAGAATCGACTAAACCGTAGCTCTGATACCACTAAATGTAACACCCCTTACTCGGTTTCTACGTCAAAACCGATCTCGAGGCGTTACCAAACTCGAACCACATGGTCGCTGCTTAGGCTTAACGTAATTAGTCTCTTAAATCACCTCTACAACCCCATTCTTGACTTACGAGACCTCACTCATACACACGAGGGCTCTCGAGACTAATCCGAAACTTTTGCGATTATTAAAATTTTTCTCTTTTATACAGGTCTTACATGCCCATGCAAGATTAGACACGCCCGTGCATAGGTACACACGCCCATGTCCCCGGGCCATGCCTAAAAACCCAGTATTCTGCCAATTTGCCCACGGCTAAGGCACGCCCGTGCTTCCCAACCGTGGTCGACACTGACTAAATCCACACGGCCTGGACACGCCCGTGTAACATGGCCGTGGGGAATTTATAATTTTATGAGTAAGGTGCAGACTTCACACGGCCAAAGGCACACGCCCCAAGTGCTAATCAGAATCTCACACACGGCCTAAACACACGGCCGTGTGATTAGCCCGTGGTCTAATCTGACTTGAACCACTAATGTGCAGGGAACACACGGCTTAGACACACGCCCGTGTGTCTATCCGTGTGGGCACTTAGAGGCTATCTACCAAGCCATTGCCACCTTGGAGTGCACACATACAAACCTTCATTCAAAAACAATACAACTCCTAACCCTTTTGCAAGTCTAAGAACTCATCCGACATACACAATATTGAAATGAACACAATTCATGAATTTCCTCTTCATTAAACAAAAGAGTTTGCCAAGAACTTGTCTAACTCATAGGGCCATTTACAAAATGACTTACATAGCCAACACTTTAACTAACAATTACAACTTGACAAATACTTGAGTCCTATACATGCCATACTCAAAACAAGTCTAAAATTGTTATACCAAAGTGCTGTCGATAGTGTGAATTTCTGAGCTCCTGCAGTCACAATCCTCGAGTTACCTTGGCAATACTACAAGGAAGAAGGGCAATGAAAAATGGGTAAGCATAAAGCTTAGTGCTTAGTAAGTTGCATGGAAATAAATAGCAATTCATAATACCCATAAAAATAATTCATTCACGGTATTATCTAACCATACACAAACTCAAGGCCTCTTGCCATACTTACTTATAATTGCCCTTATTTGGCACATACCGTGCCACACATTGTGACCATTCTTCATGACTCATTCACGAGTACCTGTATTCACTAATTCACATGACTTAAATATCATTCACTTCTCTACTTCTAAAATTTCATCTACTTATCCCACCACTCATAACGGTTAGTCAGAGACATAAGTTTATAGCCATTACTATAAATATTAAGCCAATGCCACGTCCTCGAGGTGGTCTTACATGGAGTCTTCTCTAAGTACCAATGCCATGTCCCGGACGTGGTCTTATATGGGATTACTTCTAGGTGCCAATGCCATATCCCGGATATGGTCTTATATGGGATTACCCTTCATGTACGATGCCATATCCCAGATATGGTCTTATACGATTTCCATGTTCATCACCGAAGCCATATACCGGATATGATCTTATAAGGGATCTCAACTCGGTGCTGAGGCCATGTCCCGGACATGGTCTTATACGGACCTTATTTATTTCATATTTCAATGATGGCATTTCTATAATCAACATGGCCCATTTGGACTCAAACATTTCATTCACATTAATTACTCAATTTAGTAATGCATCATGCTTTAATATAAGCCAAGCGTTTATCAACATGCTAATATGAATGTTGCTTAATCACATATAACTTACCTCGTTTTCAAAATGAGCTAGTTCTTCAGTTCTGTCCAAGACTTTATTCTTTCCCCGTTCGAGGTGGATTCTCATCTCTTCTTGCTCTGTAATAGCAAATTAGCTCATTTTAATCATCACATTAATACAAGCATTTTAATAACTATGTTTTGGCAAAATTACTATTTTGCCCTTATACATTGGCAAAATGACCATTTTACCCCTAGGCTCGGAAATTAATTCTATTCAAATTTCTACCTTTAGTGAGACTAGGTGAACATTTATTTCTCTTATGGCTATCATCAAAACCCAACATTCCACATGTTTACTACAAATTTCACAACCTTTACAAAAAGGTTCATTTAGGTGTTTTCATGGCAACAACCTTCAC
The DNA here is from genome assembly GCA_025698515.1 of Gossypium sturtianum. Taxonomy (NCBI): domain Eukaryota; kingdom Viridiplantae; phylum Streptophyta; class Magnoliopsida; order Malvales; family Malvaceae; genus Gossypium; species Gossypium sturtianum. Next base: position 28,526,730 of record CM046955.1, on the reverse strand, counting down.
AAAAGTTGTTCATCTAACAACCAATACTCATTTTCCTCCATAAAAGTGCAGCAAATAACTTAAAAGCTCTCATGGAAAAACTCTAAACTCTTCACCATTTAACAAAATAATCCCCTCTTTAGAAAGCTTAAGCTTTAGGGGTTCCAAAAGTACAATTTTTATCAAGGAATAATCACTAGAACACTTACTTGTAAGGAGAAGAGTGTGCTGAAATTTGGAGCATTCAAAACCCCTATTTGGCTGCTAATTTTCGGTGGAAGATGAATAGAGAAAAAGATGATATCTTTTTCTCTCCTTATTTTATTAATATTGGTCAAATAAGTCACCAACTATCACCAACTTTGACCAACAATGTTCATCCTTGTCTCCCATCTAGTCTATGGCCAGCCAAGCATATATTGGGGGTCTAATTGCCCTTTAAAGACCTCCAATTAACATTCTAAGACTATTTGGCACCTTTATCTTATAGAATGGAACTTTTGTACTTTATGCGATTTAGTCCTTTTTCGCGATTAAACACAACATCGCTAAAATTAAAGCATCAAAATTTTCACGTACATATGCTATCATGTTCTAACTCATAATATATCATGAAAATAAATTTCTCGAATTCTCGGATTAGTGATCCCAAGATCACTATTCTGACTAGCCCCTAAATCGGGCTGTTACAAGTGCTCTGGCAACGGCATGATTTAGAGGAGGCTACCTGGGAGCCGAAGGATATCATGAGGAGGCAATATCCTAACCTCTTTTCTGGTAAGAATTTTTTAGGACGAAATTTTCTAAGGGGGGAGAGTTGTGATAGCCTATTTTCGGTGAGATCGGAACAGTGGTTTCGGGACTACAAATCTGAGAAAAATAATAAAAATTTATTTTATTTTATTTTATTTTTGGTATTATGATAGGAAGGTCACATGAAAATTTTGATACGAAAATTTTATCGATTGTGTGGTTAATTAGGTAAAGGACTAAATTGCATAAAATACAAAAGTTGGATTCTAGTAGCTATAGGTATTAAATAGCTATGGAATTCAAAACTTAGGGTCCTTATATGGTAATTAGACCATTGAAGAGTAGTTAGTAGATATTTTATGTAACACCCCATACCCGAGTCCGAGGCTAAGACTGGATACGAGACATTACTATGCTTGAACTTTCTTAAACATGTACTTACGGGCTATAAAATTTCGTTTCAATTAAAAACTTCTCTTTCTTAGTCAAATCAGACATTTCATGGGCCTATGAGGCCTCGGACTTACGCCCCAAACTTTCGAACTCATCCGAAACTTTCTCTCGAAAGTGGGTCACACGTCCGCAGTGACTTGGGACACGCCTGCACCCCTAAAACATGCTCGTGTCTTTCACGTAGAGGATATCGGGCAAATTACACACGGCCGACACGCCAAAGGGCTCCCGACCCGTGTGCCAAACCTGGCATTCTCGACTTATTCACACGGTCTGTACACATGCCCGTGTGCGCTATCGTGGTGACAATTGAATTTCTAAGTGTCAAGTGCAGACTTCACACGGCCTTGGCACACGCCCATGTGCCAACCGTGTGTATCACACGACCTGAACAAACGGCCATGTGACTAGCTCGTGGTCTAATCTGACTTAAGATACTAAGGTGCGAGAGACACACGGCCTAGACACACGCCTGCAGTGTCTATCCGTGTGGCACTTAGAGGCTATCTTACCAAGCCTTTTACCACTCCAGTTTGCATACATTCATATACTACTTCAAAACATTCTCAAATCATCAATTAAAACACATGAATTAACACATTTAATCATTAAAGAGATAAAGTCTTTATCCCATACACTAGGGAGAACTACTCCCAATACAAATACAACCAATTTAAGCCATCATCTATGGTCATACACAACCAACTCTAGATTCTCTTAGGCCAATACAATTTGGCTACATTGGTTAGAACTTAATCAACTTTAAAAGAATCCCTATACATGCCATGACTCATAAGGATTTGATACCTCATACCAAGGGTCCGCTTTCGATAGTGTGAAAACATCTCCGCGGCCTCCAACCCGAGCTAGTTAAAATAACCTATAAGGGATTAGAAAAGAAAAGGAGTAAGCAATAATGCTTAGTAAGCTCATCTGCATAATGTGTCAAATATTGATATTCATTGAATGTACATAATTACAAAGTATCATGAAGAGTGTCTCTAATAAACTCATGGTTACTTGCTCAAATATTCTTGAAACTTACTCATTCAATCTCTTACCACATTCTTACCATGTCACAAGCCAATTGCTCGTTCAATTAGCATACATACCTGCACTGATCACCACATGATCATATAAAACAATACATCTGTAACACCCCAAACCCGGTCAAAACGTTACGACCAGATCCGGCATGTCACATAAAAGGGTTGTTTAAAAATTGCGCGTTTGTTAAAAATTTTGAGTTTAATTATGTATTCGCTTGTTATCCTTTTGTTAACATTTTGGAAAACGATTATTAAGGGTTTAGGAAAATCCCGTATTAAACATTTAAGAATAATAGGCAGTATCATATTAAAAGCTAAACCAAATAAAATACCAAATTTAAAGTTAAAGCGGCCTTATTACAAAATATTAACCCAAGTTAAAAATAAGTAAAATACTAAAGTCCAAAACTTCTCGTAGTGTGGCCATCTCCGAGTCCTCCAGTACGTCGAACCGCCTACTAAGGATTACCTAATAAAAATTAAAAAGAGGGGGTGAGTTTACGAAAACTCAGTGTGTAATTCCCCTTACGAACAAAATCTGTAAGAACATGCATCAAAATAATTCGGGTCCAAGCCCATTAAAGTAACGGTGGCAATTGGGCATTAGCCCAAAATAGCCTCGGTTGGGCCTTAACCCATATCAAATGTCACATGTCATACATATAAATCGGGGCCTAAGCCCATCTCAGTAATATAATCCAGATATGCAATGCGTTAATGCCCATACCAACCCCGCACTCCGTCTCTGTCCAACCCTACACTCCCGTGGGATTTAATCGACCCACCCATCCCTACACTCCTTATGTAGCACCGGTTGCGGCACTAACTTATCGGTGCAAAGATAGCCTTCTGGGTGGCTAAAAAGCCTTCAAAGAGCGGTATTACAATTGGCACAAAGCCATCGCTGATCTGGATTATATTTAGCACATAGCCATCAGCCGACGGTAATATAATCGGCACACGACCTTGGGTAAATATGATCGACACGAGTCATCGATATATAAGTTAGGCACATAGCCACGGTAAATACGATTGGCACAAAGCCATAATATCGCACAGAGCCTTCTGGTATTGGCACAAAGCCCATAATTACAAAGACGAAGCCATATTAATGGCACACGACCCTCAATAACATTATCGGTGCGGCAGATGGCCGCTTGGTGGCTAGTACACTGCGGTGGCTATAAAGCCTTCGGTGGATCCACACCGCGTCAGCGACCATGCGATCCTATTAGCACTTCCTCCGTATTAATAATCCCAACCCCATGCAATATGTCGTGTATGTCATGCTCAATCATTACACGTATGCAAAATGGCCATGCTCGCTTACAATTATTTAAACATGTAATAAAGGCATATCACCATACAACCACAACCAAATTAGTCCACTCATTGCATAAGTCGATCATTTACCTACAAGGGCAAATCACCATTTTACCCTATAAGGGTATTTTGGTAATTCTACCTCACAGGGGGTAGTTCTGTAATTCTACTCATAACCAATCCATGTATGCAACGCATCTCAAACATAATCAATCATACAATTAACACATACAACGCTAGTACTACCACGAGGGTACAACGGTCATTTTGTCGTTTAGGGGTAAAACGGTAATTTCACAAATCGAGGGTATTTCAGTAATTTCGCAAATCGGGGGTATTTCGCTAATTTCGCAAACCGGGGGTATTTTGGTAATTTTACAAACTGGGGGTATTTCGGTAATTTTACTAACCGGGGGTATTTTGGTAATTTCGCAAATCGGGGTATTTTAGTAATTTCACAAACCGGGGTATTTCAGTAATTTCACAAATCGAGGGTATTTCCGTAATTTTGCTAATCGGGGGTATTTAGATAATTTTGCAAACCGAGGGTATTTCGGTAATTTCACAAATCGGGGGTATTTCGGTAATTTTACAAATCGGGGGTATTTCGATAATTTTGTAAACCAAGGGTATTTCAGTAATTTTGTAAACCAAGGGTATTTTAGTAATTTTGTAAACCAAGGGTATTTTAGTAATTTTGTAAATCAAAGGTATTTCAGTAATTTCGCACCTGCAATGGCCTTTCCAAAGGCCTAATGTCGCCTCGACCGACTCAACTACCATTTCCGATCGTACCGGACTATTGGGCCTAAAACCCGATTTCGGCCCATTCGGGCCCACACGCTCATGTGGCCCACCTAACACAAATCTAGCCACGTATATGAGATTCACCTAGTCTAGTTCACTATATACTACACCATCATACATTTTATTCAATTGGGCCCACAGGCCCATTGGGCCCACTTCGGCCCATCGTGGCCCAAGCAGCCTCAATCCACAAGAATACTACTGATGGCCTCAACTATCGCGTCGAAGCCCCACACGTGCGTTCGCACGCTCGTGTGGCTACTATTGTCGTGACCGGCACTTCGGCATTTGCCGCTCTACAACTAGAGTAGAGAGAGTTACACACCTGATAGGAATCTGGTGCTAATCCGCGCTCCGACCACTCCTGTGCCCAAACGCCCTCCATGGTATCCTTCCTCCTATCATAGAATGCTCTATATATAGCTAGCTTCTCACCTTCCTTCTTTGTATCTTTCCGATGTGGGATCCCTTCGTCAGTAGAGTTTAAATCCAACTCAAACTCTTACCGTCCCAGATTCGCAAAATAAATACTCCTTGCTTTTCATGAGATTCAACCTGTGCTCCCTTCAATAGTTCAACACGCCACTTGCCACCAAGCCACAAGCTCCTCTTGTGTCTTAAACCATGCGCAACTAAATATAAATCTATAGCCAAATTCTAAAGTCCATTTAAAAAGAAAACCAAAATGCAAGAGCCAAGACTTGAACCTTGGACCTCCTTCCTTCCCTGTGGCGTCACTCCCTTACCTCTAAGTGGCGTCACTTTGCCACTACACCACACACTCCACTTGTGTCATTTTTCTCCACATTTTATTCTTAAAGCATACCTACCAGCTCCCAGGGTTTTTTTCACCTAAAACCAAAATTTTCCTAAAGCTCAAGTTTAATCCCCGGGACTTCATAGAAGCTCCCTAACCTTACAAAATCACTCACCTAATAGGTCCAACAAGCCGTTCTCTTGTTCTCAAAAATTCTAAACGCTCCCACGCCCAAGGCCCAATGGGCCCAATTCTACTAGGCCCAAATTCAGGTCGTTACAAATCTACCCCCTTAAAGAAATTTCGTCCTCGAAATTTCCAACTATAGGAACAATCGCACATCCTAACCTAGCACACTACGCTTTACACAAGCACTCTAATTCTAATACCCTATCATATTTTAACTAGAATTTGGAACTCCTACACATACTCAAAACACCTAACCATTAAAGCATGTGATATCTTATACGCAACCAATTTCTATATCCAAACATCACATCCAAAACAAAACACATACAAAATAAATACCAAAAATACAATCATTACAAAGACATAACAGAGTATAAGGTCAGAAACTTACGGATTCGATGTCGAGACTCGGTGTACCACACTTTCAAAAATCGGTCAATACAATTTCGAACTTTAAATATTGTCAAGCCTTTTGAAAAAATACTTTCAGAAATTCAATTTTGAAAACCCAATCCACACACCGTAGTTTTGCAACCTAGGCTCGATACCATAATTGTAACACCCCAAACCCTGGTCAAAACGTTACGACCAGATCCTATGTCACATAAAAGGGTTGTTTAAAAATTACGCGTTTGTTAAAAATTTTGAGTTTAATTATGTATTCGCTTGTTATCCTTTTGTTAACATTTTGGAAAACGATTATTAAGGGTTTAGGAAAATCCCGTATTAAACATTTAAGAATAATAGGCAGTATCATCTTAAAAGCTAAACCAAACAAAATACCAAATTTAAAGTTAAAGCGGCCTTATTACAAAATATTAACCCAAGTTAAAAATAAGTAAAATACTAAAGTCCAAAATCGCTCAGTAGTGTGGCCACCTCCGAGTCCTCCAGTACGTCGAACCGCCTATTAAGGATTACCTAAGAAAAATTAAAAAGAGGGGGTGAGTTTACGAAAACTCAGTGTGTAATTCCCCTTACGAACAAAATCAGTAAGAACATGCATCAAAACAATTCGGTCCAAGCCCATTAAAGTAATCAGGCAATTGGGCATTAGCCCAAAATAGCCTCTTGTTGGGCCTTAACCCATATCAAATGTCACATGTCATACATATAAATCGGGCCTAAGCCCATCTCGATAATATAATCTAGATATGCAATGCGTTAATGCCCATACCAACCCCGCACTCCTCCTCTGTCCAACCCTACACTCGTGGGGATTTAATCGACCCACCCATCCCTACACTCCTTATGTAGCACCGATTGCGGCACTAATTTATCGGTGCAAAGATAGCTGCTCGGGTGGTGAAAAGCCTTCATGAGCGGTATTACAATTGGCACAAAGCCATCGGTGGATCAGTATTATATTTGGCACATAGCCATCGACGACGGTAATATAATAATCGGCACACACCTTGAGTAAATATGATCGACACAGAGTCATCGATATATAAGTTAGGCACATAGCCACGGTAAATACGATTGGCACAAAGCCATAATATCGCACGCAGAGCCTTCTGTGATTGGCACAAAGCCCATAATTACGGCGACGGCCATATTAATGGCACACGCCCTCGAGAACATTATCGGTGCAAAGATGGTCGCTTGCTCGGTGGCTAAAAACTGCGGCGGTGGCTATAAAGCCTTCTGGATCCACAATCGCCAAGCGACCATGCGATCCTATTAGCACTTCCTCCGTATTAATAATCCCAACCCCATTCAATATGTCGTGTATGTCATGCTCAATCATTACACGTGTATGCAAAATGGCCATGCTCAAGAACAATTATTTAAACATGTAATAAAAGCATATCACCATACAACCACACCCAAATTAGTCCACTCATTGCACAAGTCGATCATTTACCTACAAGGGCAAATCAGTCATTTTACCCTATAAGGGTATTTTGGTAATTCTACCCTACAGGGGTAGTTTGGTAATTCTACTCATAACCAATCCATGTATTCAACGCATCTCAAACATAATCAATCATACAATTAACACATACAACGCTAGTACTACCACGAGGGTACAACGGTCATTTTGTCGTTTAGGGGTAAAACGGTAATTTCGCAAATCGAGGGTATTTTAGTAATTTTGTAAATCAGGGGTATTTCGCTAATTTCGCAAATCGGGGGTATTTTGGTAATTTCACAAACTGAGGGTATTTCGGTAATTTCGCTAACCGGGGGTATTTTGGTAATTTCGCAAATCGGGGTATTTTAGAAATTTCACAAACTGGGGTATTTCAGTAATTTCACAAATCGAGGGTATTTCCATAATTTTGCAAATCGTGGGTATTTAGATAATTTTGCAAATCGAGGGTATTTCGGTAATTTCACAAACCGGGGGTATTTCGGTAATTTTACAAATCGGGGGTATTTCGGTAATTTTGTAACCCAAGGGTATTTCCGTAATTTTGTAAACCAAGGGTATTTTAGTAATTTTGTAAACCAAAGGTATTTCAGTAATTTCGCACCTGCAATGGCCTTTCCAAAGGCCTAATGTCGCCTCGAGCGACTCAACTACCATTTCCGATCGTACCGGACTATTGGGCCTAAAACTCAATTTCGGCCCATTCGGGCCCACACACTCGTGTGGCCCACCTAACACAAATCTAGCCACGTATATGAGATTCACCTAGTCTAGTTCGCTATATACTACACCATCATACATTTTATTCAATTGGGCCCACGGGCCCATTGGGCCCACTTCGCCCATCGTGGCCCCAAGCACTCTCAACCCACAAGAATACTACCGATGGCCTCAACTATCGCTGTCGAAGCCCCACACGCATGCGTTCGCACGCTCGTGTGGATACTATTGCCGTGGACCGCACTTCGGCATTTGCCGCTCTACAACTAGAGTAGAGAGAGTTACACACCGATAGGAATCGGTGCAAATCCAGCGCTCCGACCACTCCTGTGCCCAAACGCCTCCATGGTATCCTTCCTCCTATCATAGAATGCTCTATATATAGCTAGCTTCTCACCTTCCTTCTTTGTATCTTTCCGATGTGGGATCCCTTCACGTCGAGAGTTTAAATCCAACTCAAACTCTTGCCAGTCCAATTCGCAAAATAAATACTCCCTTACTTTTCATAAGATTCGAACCTGTGCTCCTTCAATAGTTCAACACGCCACTTGCCACCAAGCCACAAGCTCCTCTTGTGTCTTAAACTATGCGCAGACTAAATATAAATCTATAGCCAAATTCTAAAGTCCATTTAAAAGAAAACCAAAATGTAAGAGCCAAGACTTGAACCTTGGACCTCCTTCCTTTCCCCGTGGCGTCACTCCTTGGCTCTAAGTGGCGCCACTTTGCCACTACACCACACACTCCACTTGTGTCATTTTTCTCCACATTTTATTCTTAAAGCATACCTACCAACTCCCGGGTTTTTTCACCTAAAACCAAAATTTTCCTAAAGCTCAAGTTTAATCCTCGGGACTTCATAGAAGCCCCCTAACCTTACAAAATCACTCACCTAATAGGTCCAACAAGCCGTTCTCTTGTTCTCAAAAATTTTAAACGCTCCCACGCCCAAGGCCCAATGGGCCCAATTCTACTAGGCCCAAATTCAGGTCGTTACAAATCTACCCCCTTAAAGAAATTTCGTCCTCGAAATTTCCAACTATAGGAACAATCGCACATCCTAACCTAGCACACTACGCTTTCGCTGCGCACTCTAATTCTAATACCCGTATCATATTTTAACTAGAATTTGGAACTCCCTACACATACTCAAAACACCTAACCATTAAAGCAGACAGATATCTTATACGCAACCAATTTCTATATCCAAACATCACATCCAAACAAAACACATACAAAATAAATACCAAAAATACAACCATTACAAAGACATAACAGAGTATAAGGTCGAAACTTACTTGATTCGACGTCGGAGACTCGGTGTACCACACTTTCAAAAATCGGTCAATACAATTTCAGAACTTTAAATATTTTCAAGCCTTTTCAAACAATACTTTCGTAAATTCAATTTTGAAAACCCAATCCACAAATCGAGTTTTGCAACCTAGGCTCGATATTTATAATTGTAACACCCCAAACCCGGTCAAAACGTTACGACCAGATCCGGCATGTCACATAAAAGGGTTATTTAAAAATTGCGCGTTTGTTAAAAATTTTGAGTTTAATTATGTATTCGCTTGTTATCCTTTTGTTAACATTTTAGAAAACGGTTATTAAGGGTTTAGGAAAATCCCGTATTAAACATTTAAGAATAATAGGCGATATCATATTAAAAGCTAAACCAAATAAAATACCAAATTTAAAGTTAAAGCGGCCTTATTACAAAATATTAACCTGCTAAAAATAAGTAAAATACTAAAGTCCAAAATCGCTCGTAGTGTGGCCACCTCCGAGTCCTCCAGTACGTCGAACCGCCTACTAAGGATTACCTAAGAAAAATTAAAAAGAGGGGGTGAGTTTACGAAAACTCAGTGTGTAATTCCCCTTACGAACAAAATCAGTAGAACATGCATCAAAATAATTCGGTCCAAGCCCATTAAAGTAACGGTGGCAATTGGGCATTAGCCCAAAATAGCCTCGGTTGGGCCTTAACCCATATCAAATGTCACATGTCATACATATAAATCGGGGCCTAATCCCATCTCAGTAATATAATCCAGATATGCAATGCGTTAATGCCCATACCAACCCCGCACTCCGCCTCTGTCCAACCCTACACTCCTGTGGGATTTAATCGACCCACCCATCCCTACACTCCTTATATAGCACCGGTTGCGGCACTAACTTATCGGTGCAAAAGATAGCCGCTTTCGGTGGCTAAAAAGCCTTCGATGAGCGGTATTACAATTGGCACAAAGCCATCGATGGATCAGATTATATTTGGCACATAGCCATCAACGACGGTAATATAATCGGCACACAGCCTTGGGTAAATATGATCGACACAGAGTCATCGATATATAAGTTAGGCACATAGCCACGGTAAATACGATTGGCACAAAGCCATAATATCGGCACAGAGCCTTCTGTATTGGCACAAAAGCCCATAATTACGCGACGGCCATATTAATGGCACACGACCCTCGATAACATTATCGGTGCAAAGATGGTCGCTTCGGTGGCTACAAAAGCTGCGCGGTGGCTATAAAGCCTTCGGTGGATCCACAGTCGTCAAGCGACCATGCTATCCTATTAGCACTTCCTCCGTATTAATAATCCCAACCCCATGCAATATGCCGTGTATGTCATGCTCAATCATTACACGTGTATGCAAAATGGCCATGCTCAAGAACAATTATTTAAACATGTAATAAAGGCATATCGGTCATACAACCACAAACCAAATTAGTCCACTCATTGCACAAGTCGATCATTTACCTACAAGGGCAAATCACCATTTTACCCTATAAGGGTATTTTGGTAATTCTACCCTACTGAGGGTAGTTCGGTAATTCTACTCATAACTAATCCATGTATGCAACGCATCTCAAACATAATCAATCATACAATTAACACATACAACGCTAGTACTACCACGAGGGTACAACGGTCATTTTGTCGTTTAGGGGTAAACGGTAATTTCGCAAATCGAGGGTATTTCAGTAATTTTGCAAATCGGGGGTATTTCGCTAATTTCGCAAACCAGGGGTATTTTGGTAATTTCACAAACCGGGGGTATTTCGGTAATTTTGCTAACCGAGGGTATTTTGGTAATTTCGCAAATCGGGGTATTTTAGTAATTTCACAAACCGGGGTATTTCAGTAATTTCACAAATCAAGGGTATTCTATAATTTTGCAAATCGGGGGTATTTAGATAATTTTGCAAATCGAGGGTATTTCGGTAATTTCACAAACCGGGGTATTTCGGTAATTTTACAAATCGGGGGTATTTCGGTAATTTTGTAAACCAAGGGTATTTTAGTAATTTTGTAAACCAAGGGTATTTTAGTAATTTTGTAAACCAAAGGTATTTCAAGTACTTCAAGACTGCAATGGCCTTTCCAAAGGCCTAATGTCGCCTCGGCGACTCAACTAGCATTTCCGATCGTCTTCGACTATTGGGCCTAAAACCCGATTTTCTCCCATTCGGGCCACACGCCGCGTGTGGCCCACCTAACACAAATCTAGCCACGTATATGAGATTCACCTAGTCTAGTTCACTATATACTACACCATCATACATTTTATTCAATTGGGCCCACTTCTACCCATCGTGGCCCAAGCACCCTCAACCCACAAGAATACTACGATGGCCTCAACTATCGCGTCGAAGCCCCACACGCATGCGTTCGCACGCTCGTGTGGCTACTATTGCCGTGACCGGCACTTCGGCATGCATTTGCCGCCTACAACTAGAGTAGAGAGACTTACACACCGATAGGAATCGGTGCTAATCCGCGCCCGACCACTCCCGTGCCCAAACGCCCCATGGTATCCTTCCTCCTATCATAGAATGCTCTATATATAGCTAGCTTCTCACCTTCCCTCTTTGTATCTTTTCGATGTGGGATCCCTTCACAAGAGAGTTTAAATCCAACTCAAACTCTTGCCAGTCCAATTCGCAAAATAAATACTCCTTTGCTTTTCATGAGATTCGAACCTGTGCTCCTTCAATAGTTCAACACGCCACTTGCCACCAAGCCACAAGCTCCTCTTGTGTCTTAAACCATGCGCAACTAAATATAAATCTATAGCCAAATTCTAAAGTCCATTTAAAAAGAAAACCAAAATGCAAAAGCCAAGACTTGAACCTTGGACCTCCTTCCTTCCCTGTGGCGTCATTCTCTTGCCTCTAAGTGGCGTCACTTTGCCACTACACCACACACTCCACTTGTGTCATTTTTCTCCACATTTTATTCTTAAAGCATACCTACCAACTCCCAGAGTTTTTTTCACCTAAAACCAAAATTTTCCTAAAGCTCAAGTTTAATCCCGGGACTTCATAGAAGCCCCCTAACCTTACAAAATCACTCACCTAATAGGTCCAACAAGCCGTTCTCTTGTTCTCAAAAATTTTAAACGCTCCCATGCCCAAGGCCCAATGGGCCCAATTCTACTAGGCCCAAATTCAGGTCGTTACAACATCAAGCATTTTCAATAAGCCGCTCATGCTACTAATATCTCGGTGGTTTTGCACTTAGCCCACCATTGAATCTCTAATAGGGTGGTATCACACACAGCCCACCAATCATTTATACTTATGGTGATTTCGCACTTAGCACACCAATCGTTTATATTTACGGTGGTTTCTCACTTAGCCCACCAATCATTTATAAGTGATGGTATCGCACACAGCCCATCGATTACTAATTAATCAGGTGGTAACGCACATAGCCCACCGATATTAATATAATTGATGGTATCGCACCCAACCCATCACTACCATCAATAAGGTGATATCGCACATAGCTCACCGTTATTTTACATTCATGGATAGTAATCCACAAGTATATCTCTATTTCAAATGTTCATCCGAGAACATCCTCACATACTTCTATTCTTACTTAACTTTCTACGATACTCGTCCGCATTCACACAGTGCATCAATAAATCTATCTCATGCAAATAAGGTGCATTAATAACACATATCCCACTAGGGGTTCATCATATATTGAATTCATCTCCATTCAATTCTAACATATACTTGTGCTTCTCGTGGTACAACCACATACATTCAACATATCCGTTGAATCAGTCAAATTGTTAACTAACTCTCTTGAGTCTCGTACACATAGTTCTCATTGACATTATACCCCAATAAGGTCTTACATACATTAACATGTTGATGCCATGTCCCTGACATGGTCTTATACGAACTCTTACACCGAGGCCATATTCCAATATGGTCTTACTCGAGACTTTAACCATCATCGTATCATGCTATACACATTTCAATTCTATTGACATTTCATCAAAAGATATTTCATGCATTCATATGGTAAATATAAATTCCATACCACATTAGAACGCTAAATTAACTCGTACGTAATTACAATGTTTGCACATGAACTTACCTCGATGCCGAAAGGGCCAAAAGGGACCTTTTTGCCCACATTTCTCTTTTCATCCGTTCTAGGTTCGAAACTCATTTTCTTTGATCTAGAACAATGAAATTTACTGATTTAATCACTTATAAATCATATTACACCATAATATACACTTTAGGCAAAAATGACTATTTTGCCCCTACACTTTGGCAAAATTACGATTTTGCCTCTAGGCTCGTAAATAAATTTTCATCACATTTTCTTGTTAAACAAGCCTAGATGATCATTTAATTCTCTTACAACTATCCACAATTCCAACTATTTCATGCCTTAATGAACAAATTACAACTTTTACATTTTAGTCCCAAATAGGTGTTTTCATGACAACACCTTTCACAAAAGTTGTTTCTCATCATCCTATCATTCATTTTATTCAATAAAAATCATCAAAAAACATAAACTCTCTCATGGAAAGTTTCTAGAATTTCAACCATATTGCAAATTAATCCTCCCATTAGCTAGCTTAAGCTTTGGGGACTCCAAAAATGCAATTTTCATCAAAAATAAGCATCAAAATCACTTACTTGAATGGAGTAAAGCTTGCTGAAATTTGAAGCTTTCAAACCCCTCCCATGGCTAATATTTTCGGTTGAAGAAGAGAATAAATAAAAAGATGATAGCTTTTTGCTTATTTCATCTTATTTTATTTCTTTTTAATTACCAAACATGACAACATTTAATGCCCTTGTCCCCTTTGTCTTCTTTGACCGGCCAAGCTAAATCCCATGGTCTAATTGCACATTTGGGACCTCCAATTTATAAACCATAGCTTTTTGAAACCTCTAGCAATTAAAATAGAACTTTCACACTTTATGCGATTTAGTCCTTTTTCACAATTTATCTAGAAATCGGTAAAATTAAGGCACCAAAATTTTCATGCATCCTTATAAACATGTGATAATACATAACATATAATGAAAATAATTTTCTCTAACCTCGAATTAGTGATTCTGAGATCACTGTTCCGACTAGCCCCTAAATCGGGCTGTTACAATTCTCCCCCCTTAGGAATTTTCGTCCCCGAAAGTTTTATCAGGAAGAGTTGCTATCAACATTCTTAAAACGTTTCTATCTACTCTTCAAAATCACGAATCCACTTATCCTCAAGTTTCTCTTGCCAACAACTCTTAAGCTGTGATACATAAGGTCGAAACGTAACTTGAGACCTAAGTTATTCTTCCTCTGGGTATATACTATATTCAGTAATCAACCAATTTGGAACTCTGTACATGTCCAAATGATCGTTCGGATCTTTACTGGTTGATTAACTACAATTCGAATGACATCCCCCTCTTTGGGAATCTTGCCAAACTAAATTTGAAATCTATAAGGTTTTATCTCACTTTCTCATTAAAGCATTCACCGACTGTAATGGCTTTGACTTGTACGCTTTGAAAACTCAGATTTTAGTGGTTAACTACTTCTGACCATAACTCTATCATATCGTGAAATGTACTCTACTGTCAAAACATTTATCCATATAATTGTACTTCCTTATTCTTGCTTTACTAGATGTGCTGCTGCTAAATCTCATACCAAAACTCTGTATAAGTTCTGGATTCATCATCATTCCAATTCTATTTCGAGACATCATCAACAACGGAAAACTTATACAACCTGTATTTACCATCTCAAATAAACTCATTCGGAGCTTATTTAAAATACCATTTACTATATCTCTTCTGAACCCTTTTTGTTCTGAAAAGAAAATTCGCTCTAGTCATTAACCTTGCTGAAACTAAGATGTTACTAACTAGGGTCAATCGAGTAACTAACTCGCATTGCTTAACATGGATCTTTTCATAACATCTAACTCATTACACAGACACAAAGGTGATTGCCTCTGGATCACCAATCTGGTAACTCTCTTTTTCTCGATTCAGACTGAACTCAGTATTAGAACTTTCAATCAATAGTTGATTCTATAGCTTTCAACTCAACCATTGTGGTTTAAACGTTTCAACGAGCATATCTCTGTAATATGCTCCCTACTCACATACACACAGAATTTTATTCTCCTTATTGTTTTATGTGTAAATATACACAAAACTTGAATCATAATTCAAGCACACTCTCATCTGAGTTTCTCTTGCTATGCTAATCTAAAACATTTACCATCATTACAACTCACGATAGCAGGGACATCTTAATCGAATTCATTAACTCTATTCGGCTTGCCCGAAAATCCATCACACCATGCGAAACTCATGATTTCACTCCTTATACTAGAATCATTTCCAACTTCTCCCTCAAAGCACCCGAATAGGGTTACGAGGAGATAAAGGAACTTCGATTTCAAATAACTAAATTGACAATCGTTTTATTTGATTTTTACTATCTGCCAACATTCTCACACAGTCACAGTTTATGAAAAGAACAACCACATCAACCCTGAAAGGCAAAAGATATTTGTACATAATACTCAAGGGGATTATTATTATAATCCATACATGGCATCAACTAACCATGCACAAACTACAGGCTTCGAGCCAACTTACTCATACTTTCCATTTATTTAGCACATATCGTGCCACACATCGTACTAGTTTCTTCGTGATTCATTCACGAATATCTTCATTCACCCCTTCACATGACTTTAGTACCATTCTCATTTCTACCTCTAGACTCATCTATCTGTCCCATTGATCACTAGGGATAATCAAAGACGTATGTTCATCGTCCTTCATGTAGGTACGAAACCAATGCCACACCCCCGGGGTGGTCTTATATGGAGTCACCTCTAAATGCCAATGCCATATCCCTGATAAGGTCTTATATGGACTTTCTCATCAAATATCGATGCCATATTCTGAATATGGTCTTACACGATTCTCATATTCATTACTGATGCCATATTCTGGATATGGTCTTATACAGAATCATAACTTGGTGCCGAGGCCATGCCTCGAACATGATCTTATACGGGACCTTATCTATTTCATATCTCAATGATAGCCTTTTCATTATAATCCTCCAGGACTTCAACCTCATGTTCAACAACAATTACTCTGTCTAGTAGAGTATCATGTATCAATGTGATACAAAGCATTTTCAAAATGCTAACATAAATACTGCATTAATCACATATAAACTTACTCAATTTAACTCTCATGACATCTCATCATAATTCAACAGTGGTAAGCGAGTGAGGTTGCAAAGTCCCTTAGCCTAACTCTCGTGACTACATACATATGATTTACTACTCATTGTCAATGAAATATCATCATAGTCACACAACTCGCCTCAGGCAAGTTTTCATACTTACTCATGTTACAATTGTTTCTATCACCCATAATTTCGAACAGTCACTTCACTTACTCAAGTTCCACCTTAATGTCTACTCAAGTACTCAACATTAAGCTCTAATTCCTCTTACTATTTCTTATTAATCTAGAGAATGTCTTACGGGTTTTTAGTACGTCGTTTACTTGATTGCCACAGTCCAACTATGGTCTTACTCGTATCACAACATCATAGCCCAGCTATTACATTACATGTCGTCACGATGCCATAGCCTCGCTATGGTCTTACATGAAATCTCATATCAACACCAATGCCATATCCCAGATACGGTCTTACATGAAAACTCATATCGATGTCGATGCCATATCCTAGATATGGTCTTACACGATCTCATACCGAAGCCAGGTCCCAGACGTGGTCTCACACGGGATTACTATTTGATGCCGATGCCATATCCCAGATATGGTCTTATACGGGATCATGTATCGATGCCAATGCCATGCCCTAGACATGGTCTTATATGGGATCACATATACCGCCATGGTCCAACCATGGTCTTATTCATCATTTTATCATTGAACGACCGTACTCATTTCCTGTATTCTACCTAGTCAAACTTTTCATTTTTAACTCTCACACTATAATATGTGTGACTTTGTACCAAGGTCATAAGACGAAACTTTATACCTTCTCTACTTTAACAGTCACACGTGAGATTTAACCATGTGGACATATTTATCATAAACATTGGCATCACAAATCTCAAATGCTTACTTACTCTTACTGCTTCTCACATACATCACGGTACTTACTAGTCTCATGTTTGTAAGGTAAACAAGGTACTTGTAACACTTGATCACATAGATCAGTATACTTTACTATAACAAGCATAATCTCAACATCATTATTCATAACATGAATTATAATTGTTAGTCAGCCTTCACTAGCATGACATAATATCAACTTTACTACTAACTTTCTTGCTATCTCATTTAAGCTTTACTCTTTTGCCCGATGAATTACTATGAATGACTGAGGATACTGAATCTCATTTCACATGTATCTTGATGCCAATGCTATATCCTTGATATAGTCTTACATTGGATATCTTAATTGGTATCGATGCAATGTCTTGACATGGACTTACACGAAGTCGTGCTTTTGGGTTCCCTTGGGAACTTACCATTGCCATGTCTTGACATGGTCTTATTGGTAACTTTACTCATGAATTGGTCAATGCCGAGCCTTGGCTTGGACTTACATGAAATCTTCCTTGTTACTCACCAATGCCATGCCTTGGCTTGGACTTACATGGGATCTCTATCTCTTGATAGCTTTTCAATTCCAAGACTTGTCTTGGACTTACATGACATCTTTGCTTGGAGACTCGCCAATGCCATGCCTTGGCTTGGGCTTATATGGGTCTTCATCTCATAGTAACTCTTCAATGCCAAGACTTGTCTTAGTCTTACATAATAACTTGCTTGATTGCCGATGCCATGTCTTGACATGGTCTTATACGGACTTTCTTGTCTCATGTGGCAGATTGAGTATCCTAAGTAATTCATCTTCAATCGGGACTTTCATATACATGCTCTTAGTAACTTCTTTGTTTAATAAATCATTAAACATTTTCTTGGAAATAATGTGCATTTAACAACATAGCAAGCAATTCAATGAAAATATCCATGAAGCTTGAAAATCATACAAACTTACTTAAATTAGCTCGGTTGGGAATCATCTCTGTCTTAACAAAACAATTTCGTTAGAGCCGGGAGACATCACACTATCATTATCCATATATGGCATGTATAGCTAGACTCTTACTCGTGCTAGGTTAGTCCGAGAACCGACTAAACCATGCTCTGATACCACTAAATGTAACACCCCATACCCGAGTCCGAGGCTAAGACCGGATACGAGACATTACTATGCTTGAACTTTCTTAAACATGTACTTACGGGCTATAAAATTTCATTTCGAATTAAAAACTTCTCTTTCTTAGTCAAATCAGACATTTCATGGGCCTACGAGGCCTCGGACTTACGCCCCAAACTTTCAAACTCATCCGAAACTTTCTCTCGAATGTGGGTCACACGTCCGCAGTGACTTGGGACACGCCTGCACCACTAAAAACATGCCCGTGTCTTTCACCCGTGGAGGATATCGGCAAATTACACACGGCCTGGACACCCCGTGGCTCCTCGACCCATGTGCCAATCTTTGGCATTCTCGACTTATTCACACAATGCGTACACACGCGCGTGTGTCGTCGCCACCAGTGCAGGACAATTGAATTTCTAAGTGTCAAGTACGGACTTCACACGGCCTTGGCACACGCCCATGTGCCAACCGTGTGTATCACACGGCCTAAACAAACGGCCATGTGACCAGCTCGTGGTCTAATCTGACTTAAGATACTAAGGTGCAGGAGTCACACGGCCTAGACACACGCCCGTGTGTCTATCCGTGTGGGCACTTAGAGGCTATCTTACCAAGCCTTTTACAACTCCCGTTTGCATACATTCATATGCTACTTCAAAACATTCTCAAATCATCAATTAAAACACATGAATTAACACATTTAATCATTAAAGAGATAAAGTCTTTATCCCATACACTAGGGAAAACTACTCCCAATACAAATACAACCAATTTAAGCCATCATCTATGGTCATACACAACCGACTCTAGATTCTCTTAGGTCAATACAATTTGGCTACATTGGTTAGAACTTAATCAACTTTAAAAGAATCCCTATACATGCCATGACTCATAAGGATTTGATACCTCATACCAAAGGTCTGCTCGATAGTGTGAAAATATCTTCGGGGGCCTCCAACCCGAGCTAGTTAAAATAACCAATAAGGGATGAGAAAAGTAAAGGAGTAAACAATAATGCTTAGTAAGCTCATCCGCATAATGTGTCAAATATTGATATTCATTGAATGTACATAATTACAAAGTATCATGAAGAGTGTGTCTCATAAACTCATGGTTACTTGCTCAAATATTCTTGAAACTTACTCATTCAATCTCTTACCACATTCTTACCATGTCACAAGCCAATTGCTCGTTCAATTAGCAAACATTCCTGCACTGATCCCCACATGATCATATAAAACAATGCATCAAGAATTTTCAATAAGCCGCTCATGCTACTAATATCTCGATGGTTTGGCACTTAGCCCACCATTGAATCTCTAATAGGGTGGTATCGCACACAGCCCACCAATCATTTATACTTATAGTGATTTCGCACTTAGCACACCAATTGTTTATACTTACGGTGGTTTCTCACTTAGCCCACCAATCATTTATAAGCGATGGTATCGCACACATCCCATCGATTACTAATTAATCAGGTGGTGACGCACATATCCCACCGATATTAATATAATTGATGGTATCGCACCCAGCCCATCACTACCATCAATAAGGTGATATCGCACATAGCTCACCGTTATTTTACATTCATGGATAGTAATCCACAAGTATATCTCTATTTCAAATGTTCATCCGAGAACATCCTCACATACTTCTATTCTTACTTAACTTTCTACTATACTCGTTCGCATTCACACAGTGCATCAATAAATCTATCTCATGCAACTAAGGTGCATTAATAACACATATCCCACTAGGGGTTCATCATATATTGAATTCATCTCCATTCAATTCTAACACATACTTGTGCTTCTCGTGGTACAACCACATACATTCAACATATCCGTTGAATCATTCAAATTGTTAACTAACTCTCTTGAGTCTCGTACACATAGTTCTCATTGACATTATACCCCAATAAGGTCCTACATACATTAACATGTCAATGCCATGTCCCTGACATGGTCTTATACGAACTCTTACACCGAGGCCATATTCCAATATGGTCTTACTCGAGACTTTAACCATCATCATATCGTGCTATACACATTTCAATTCTATTGACATTTCATCAAAAGATATTTCATGCATTCATATGGTAAATATACATTCCATACCACATTGGAATGTTAAATTAACTCATACGTTATTACAACATTTGCACATGAACTTACCTCGATGCCGAAAGGGCCAAAAGGGACCTTTTTGCCCATATTTCTCTTTTCATCCGTTCTAGGTCAGAAACTCATTTTCTTTGATCTAGAACAATGAAATTTACTGATTTAATCACTTATAAATCATATTACACCATAATATACACTTTAGGAAAAAATGACTATTTTGCCCCTAACACTTTGGCAAAATTACAATTTTGCCCCTAAGCTCTGAAAATAAATTTCAAATAAATTTTCATCAAATTTTCTTGTTAAACAAGCCTAGCTGAACATTTAATCCTCTTACAACTATCCACAATTCAAACTATTTCATGCCTTAATGAACAAATTACAACTTTTGCATTTTAGTCCCAAATAAGTGTTTTCATGACAACACCTTTCACAAAAGTTATTTCTCATCATCCTATCATTCATTTTCTTCCATAAAAACTCATCAAACAACATAAACTCTCTCATGGCAAGTCCCTAGACTTTCAACCATGTTGCAAATTAATCCTCCCATTAGCTAGCTTAAGCTCTGGGGACTCCAAAAATGCAATTTTCATCAAAAATAAGCATCAAAATCACTTACTTGAATGGATTAAAGCTTGCTAAAATCTGAAGCTTTCAAGCCCCTCCAATGGCTGATATTTTCGGTTGAATAAGAGAAGAAATAAAAAGATGATAGCTTTTTGCTTATTTCATCTTATTTTATTTCTTTTTAATTACCAAACATGACAACATTTAATGCCCTTGTCCCCTTTGTCTTCTTTGACCGGCCAAGCTAAATCCCATGGCCTAATTGCACATTTGGGACCTCCAATTTATAAACCATAGCTTCTTGGTACCTCTAGCAATTAAAATAGAACTTTCGCACTTATGCGATTTAGTCCTTTTTCACAATTTAGCTAGAAATCGCTAAAATTAAGGCACCAAAATTTTCATGCATCCTTATAAACATGTTATAGTACATAACATATCATGAAAATAATTTTCTCTAACCTCGAATTAGTGATTCCGAGATCACTGTTCCGACTAGCCCCTAAATCGGGCTGTTACATTTTAATGACTCATCCATGGAAAAATTAGAAAAGGCAAAGGACTAAATTGGAAATCACAAAAATTAAAAGATGTTAATTAAAAAAAGAAATAATTATCTATTTTCATATCATCTTCCCCAAATTTTCTATGGAAACCCTAGGAGAGAGGAAGAAGACTTTTCAAGCTTAAAAAGGTATGAAATCAAGTTCCGTTTTTAATGATTTTTATATTTTTGAAACCGAGATAGTCTAATCTCTCTATTTAGGGGATTAATTTGAAAAGTTATCAAGGTACTAAATTTGGGTCATGGATGAATATGCTAAAAATTAGAAATTTATGGTAGAAAATGAAAGGTTGTTCATAGATAAACAACTTTTACAAAGCAATTTTTGATGAAAACTTGATTTAGGGACTAAAATGAAAAAGTGGTAAAACCCATGGAAAATTTTGAAATTTTTGAAATGTATGTGCTGTAAATGTAATATATAAATTTTGGCTAGGCTTAGAAAGAGGGTTAAATTCCATGAATTTCATTTTACGAGCCTAGGGACGAAATCGAGATTTTTGAAAAGAATAGGGGCAAAATGGCAATTTTACCTATGATGTAATAGAATGAAAATGTATATGAAATGTGATAGATTAATAGTTATTTATCCATATAGATCCAGAAAGACCAACTACGGAACTAGATCGAGGAAAGCAAAAGGTTTCGGATTAGTTGAAATTCAAAAACGAACCATTTTCAAGGTAAGTTCGTGTAACTTAAATATGTATGTTAAATGCTTGAATTTAATTGTATGGTTGTGTTGATGTGAATGATATGATATACATTATGAAATAATCATAAGTTGTGAAATGTGGACAAATTGCCATGTTCGATTTGAACGCTGAAATTCGATGGATTAAGGTGATATCCTTGAACGAGAATAATATTACATATGTTGTATAAAGGATTTAGCCCGGGCGGGTAATCCTGATATAAGCCGCTCGAGCATATGCTATAGGTTGGATTTAGCCTGGACTGGTAATCCTATAACCTAAAATGTGGCTTGAGAGTGTGCTTGTTAAGTTTGTGCCCAAGTGTGTACTTTTGGGTATACTAACCGGATGTCCATCGACATTTCAGTAGTTCAACGAAAAAAGGAATCTTGAAACATGGAAAGGTGAAAATTTATAGAACTTGTAACGTGATGAGCTCATCTATGTTTTACTTGAAATTCGTATGAGATTATGTGACTAACTTGTTTGAATAAGTGATTGTGTGTTTAGGTAACTTACCCAAAATTGATGGATTGTGTATTATGTATGCTTGTATTAATAAATATGATCGGTAAGTTTATTTTCCATTATACGAACTTACTAAGCATAAAATGCTTACTCCGTTTAATTTTCCCTATTTTATAGTGCTCAAGCTCGCGAATGTTGGAAGTCGGTCGGAGCAATCATCACACTATCCACTATCTCTTTTTGGTATAAATAGAAATCTCATTTTGGTATAATGGCATGTATAAGCTTATTTAGCCAATTGTGGCTTGAAAATGTTTGTTGTAATCTAGCCATTGGAATGGCTAGTAATGGTTGTTTTGATATACTTGTAATGTCATGCTATGTTAGCTTCATATATACTAAGTAGTTGTTTAAATTATGTCTAACATATGAATCAAATCAAGGTAAAATTTTAAACATGTATGCATGTAGTGGTAGGCCTTGTAACTGATGAAATTTGCTTGAGAGGTATGCTTGAAATGGTTGGATTGTATTTGGTATGTTTTGGTGCAGGAATATGGTAAATTTGGGTGGCAAATGATGCTAGGAAATGGTTTACTTTTGTCCACACGGGTAGACACACGGCCAGCCCCATGGGCATGTGGTCTGGCCGTGTGTCCCCTGCATCTTAAAAATGAGAAACAGAATGCTCAGAATTGAGCACACGGGCAGAGACATGGGCGTGTGTCTCAGCCGTGTGTGCTACACGGCCTAGAACATGGGCGTGTGTCTTGGTTGTGTTAAACCTGCACCTAATTTAAATTAAATTAATTAACCACATGGCCTAGCACACGGCCGAGTGGCATGGCCGTGTGGCGCAAGTCAGAGAGCACCCTAAATCAAACAAAGCTTGTAGCACGGGCGTGTCCCTTGGACCACACAGGCGTGTGAGCCCTGCACCTTAGAAAAAATTTGAAATTTTGTGAAAAATTCTTAGAGGTTTCGATTAAGTGTAACACCTCATACCCGAGTCCGAGGCTAAGACCGGATACGAGACATTACTATGCTTGAACTTTCTTAATCATGTACTTACGGGCTATAAAATTTTGTTCCGAATTAAAAACTTCTCTTTCTTAGTCAAATCAGACATTTCATGGGCCTACGAGGCCTCAGACTTACGTCTCGAAACTTTTGAAACTTGTAATATCCCGGGTTAGGGGGCTATTTTGTTGTTGCACGATATTGCATGTGTTAGTGTGCTGTGTGGTTATTTCGGTGTTTTAGGAGCTTAATTGTAGGCTAGGAGTGTGCCTGAGTGAGTGGGTAAATTTTGGTTTTTGGGGTGTTAGGTGAAGGGAGCTGAGGAAGCTGGGGTTTAAGAATTTTATTTGAGGTTTTGTTGCACAAAGGAAGAGCTGGAAAAGTGGCAAAGCATGCGCCACATGGGGGAGCTTGATGTGGCGTTATTTTCAGTGTGAGGAGGTCCAGAGTTCAAGCAATGAGTCCCCATTTTGGCTTCTTTTTGGGACGGCATGGAGGAGAGGTAGAAGGCTAGTGGAACTCTACCTTGGACCAAGTCTCCACTTTCAAATGGAGGGTGGAGAGGAAGTTTAGGAGGAGGATTTGGTCATCACATTTGAAATGTGAGGAGTGGAGTGAATGGGGGATTTTTGGCCGATTTGTGGGGTGTTGGAGTGAGGATGTGGACGGTTTGGTAGAGAGAAGGAGGTGTGCCGAAATGCACTTCTCATTTTGTGCATTTTCGGCCAAAAGCATTTGGGAAGCAATTCTCTTTGTGCCTTACCAAACCGAAAGTTTTAGCACTTGCCGAATTGTTCTTTGCTCATTTTTGTTTTCTAATTTTCCTTTGCTAGCCGAATGTCACCTTGAAGACACACCCGTGGTTTGTTTTCTTTCACTTTTACTTTTGGCCTAACCTAGCATTCCTCTTTCATTCTTTTTCTTTTTCTCTTTTGAAACTCTAATAGCCGAATATTCTCCTCCTCATCTTCTTTTCTTTTGTCCATTGTGAAGCCGAATTCTCCATTTCCTTTCTCCTTTCTTTTTGTGCCGAAACTCTACCCATTTACAATCTTTTTCTCTCCTTTACACTAAAGCCGAATTTAAGGATATTAAAACACCTGAAGCCGAATTCTTTTCTCCTATTGTAGCCTTGGCCGAATCTCTTGTGGTTCCCTCCTAGAAGTCATAGTTTGGCCGAATATTGGGTGTTGGTAAGTGCAGGGCCGAATGACCATATCTCCCTCTTGCGATCCTTGTTGGTTATGGTTTGGTTAAGGGCCGATTATGGTCAGGTTGGAAGGGTGTTAACCGTTTGGTAATCTCTTCGTTATAGGGTCTTTGGATTGCGGAATCAAGCGGGAGGAGTCATTTTTTCTCTGCTAACCAATTGGTAAGTGAGGGGTAAGTGATTGGTTGCTGTTAGTTTAATTTTCTGGTTTCGATTTAGTCATGGTTGATAAAGGATTAACTGTATTCTTTTCAAGGTGGAGGCCGATTGTCTTAGAAGGGCCATTGTGGTTCGGGTTTGGTAAGAATCAAATCAATAGCAAGGTAAGGGCTATTCAATAAACCCTTCTTGGTCTAAGTGGCTTAATGTGATCCCTTGGTTAATGGTTGTTGGCCGAATGTTAGTGTGGCCTAATCCCTAATGTTTGGCCGATTGTAGGATCTAGTAATTAAGGGACAAGATCGTTTTCGTTGGATTCTAGACTCGTATTTACCAGGTGTGTAACTAACACACTCTCTACTTAGTAACGTTGTTAATAAACTTGATTGCTTAATAAGATTGAAACAAAGGAGAAGGATAATTGGATACCCAAAAGGGGTATGTGAACGATTCGGGTAAGTCTGTTCTATGTTGAGTATTAATGATAACACATGATATCATGATTTATGTTATGCATGTTATGAGTTGTAATGCTTGATATGTTGGCATGATATGCATGGCTTGTATGAGATGCATAATCCCATGAGTATGATATGTGTGGGTGATACGAGAGGAGGGAGCAGTGGTATATTGTGTCGACGACGAGCACCGTTGCTTTGGTAGCACATTGTGTCTTTGGGACACCGGAGGTTTGGCACCTCATTGCGACTTGTCCTCCTCGTGGTTTGACCACCGTGGGTTGGCCCCACTTGAGTTATGGGATCGTCCCGCTAGTGATTTGGTATCACACGATGGGTTGGCCCCATCATCATCGGATTTGTGACTACGGTCACCGTGCTTTGGTAGCACATCGTGTCTTTGGGACACCGGTGGTTTGGTACCACAATGACGGATATTGTGTCTTTGGGACACCAAGTGTTTTGGTAACACATTGTGACTATATGTCACCAAAGGTTTGGCACCACTAGTGGTTTGGTACCACACGGGTAGAAAAGGCGATATGGATGGTTAGGATCGGGTTGCATTAATTATGTTGCTATGTATGATGTGTGTTAGTATGTTGTTTCTTCGAGCGGGATTTGCACATCGGGTCACTCGACTCACCCTCTCCTTTGACATTTCAGTGACTCGTGAGACGCGACATGGAGCCGGGATGGACTCGGGGTGCACATGCCATGCTTTAATAAAGTTTTACTCAGACTCCACTATTTGGGTACTTTAGTTTATTTACTTTTAATTGGGTTTTATTTTGGATTTGTAAAGGCCTTTAAAGTCATGTTTTATGTTGTTGATGTTTTAAGTTGATTTTTGACATGCCTTAACAAAGTAACTTGGAATAAATTTTACTAAAACTTGGAAAGATAATGATTTCAAAACTATAACGCATCGGGTTTTTAAACCATACCATCGGTATCACACCGAAGTTTCCATACTGAAACAAATACAACTGGTTTCCAATTCAAACTTGTAGTTCTCCTAAGCTTAAAAGTGTTTTATGTGTCACTAAGAAACTAATGAGGTTTTAATGGTTAAACTCGTTTTAACTACAAATTCTGGCTA
This sequence comes from Gossypium sturtianum, assembly GCA_025698515.1. Lineage (NCBI taxonomy): Eukaryota > Viridiplantae > Streptophyta > Magnoliopsida > Malvales > Malvaceae > Gossypium > Gossypium sturtianum. The sequence goes on along the minus strand of CM046955.1, from coordinate 28,499,876 downwards.
AGTTTTCAAAATCTCCGGTTTCAAATACATCAACTGCTTTTTCAAACAAGACCACTCAAATTTGTTTCAAGGACCACGTGTTTTCACCCGACTTTTAAACGGTAAGTCCGATCTCCCAAAAGCATTTTCCCGTAACATACCGTTCGGACGTGGTGTCTTGTCCGGTTTGGGGTGTTACATTTGTGGTATCGTGAGCCAAGTTCAAAGGCTGTTCACTGTGGGCCCGAGGCCCAAAATGTTTTTAAAGGATGTCATAAGTGTTTTGGGTTTAAATATATGGTTTGAAAGGCATGGCACCGAGTCTCGGCACCGATTCGCCCTGTAAGTACCCTGGACTATTTTTGTGATTTGATTGGATATGATATGATCGATGAGTAGCAATAGCATACTACTTGAGAGATTGAAACCGATAGGATTCTCGTGAACTCGCGAGAACAAATCCTCATTAAATATTCATAAGACTTGCTTTTTAAACAAGTGGAATAAACACTGATGCATAAAATTCTTTAATCAGATACGTAGAAAGATTAGACATGAGCACTCGAGGCGGACGTGGTCGTAATACTCGTGGTAGAGGTAGGGGTAGAATGACGGTTTCGAGCCCGTAGGATCCGGCGTGGTTCGTAAAATGAGATACTGGTTCCGCCACCACCGGAGGTGGTGAGTTCCAAGATCGATCGAGACGACGCAGCGGTCACGCGAGCGATGCCGCGAGTGTTGGAAAGGGTAGTGGGGCGGTGGTGGTGCAGAGTCGAAATCGGTTCTGAGTGACTCGCGCTAATGGGGCTGAATTCTTTCGAGGTGTATCCGTGTTGCTCCTAGCACTCGCCGAATATTGGCCGAGGCAACCGAGCGGATCATGGATGATCCGGACTTGACGGTGAAGAGAAGTCAAGGGTATCGTGTCGCTTCTCCGGATGAGTCATATCGGTGGTGGCTCACGGTTCGGGATAGTGTGGCCGTAGAGGATTTGACATGGGATTATTTTCGGGCAAAGATATCAAAAGAAGTACATCGGGGCTAGTTACATCGACTCCCAAAGAAAGGCATTTCGAGGCTTGTTCGGGGAGTAAGTCCATTGGTTGAGTACGCAGGCCGAGTTCCCCGGCCGAGTAGGTATGCCAGGGGGCATTGTAGCCACCGAGCATGAGAGGTGTGTTCGCTTTCGAGGATGGTCTCGCGAGACGAGTTGAGGTCGCGATTGCTCCTCGCCAGGAGCGCGAGTTTGTTGTCTTAGTTGAGAAGGCTAAGGTAGCCGAGGGTGTTAAGGAGTCCGTGAGGCGTAGTATGGACAGGAGTAGGCTTAAGAGGAGTTTTGGGTCTTCTGGTTCGTCGAGTAATCTGCAGAAGAGGGCTAGACCGAGTGGGCCGAATCAGTCTGCTAGGTTTGTTGCTGCTAGGCAGGGACCGCCGCAGTGTAATCAGTGTGGGAAATCTCATTGGGGTGGTTGTTGGACTGGAGGTAAAGGTTGTTTCGAATGTGGGTCTCTGGATCATCGCATTAGGGATTGTCCGCGTAGGATGGCCAAGATTCGGTCGGAGAGTCAGAGCCGTAATCAGTTCAGAGGTAATGGACCGCCACCGCAGAGGGGCCGTGGTAATGGCAGAGATGGTTTTGGATCTGGTCGGGGCCGTGGAGCACCGCGCGAGGTGCGGTAGTTCTCGACGCCAGACGGCCGGATTGGTATATGCTTTGAGGCGCCGAGAGGAGGGCGACGCACCGGACGTCATAACCGCATGACGTTCTTGATTTTTGCACTCCTTATACTCGCTTTAATTGATGTGGGTTCTACGCATTCTTATGTTGCCGTGAGTATAGTAGAGACAATGGATTTAGACTCGAGATATCTTCTAGGTAGATGACTTGTTTGATCACCAAAGGTGCAATGGTATTCTCTAAGATTGATCTCGAGGTCCGGGTACCATCGGTTGAAGGTTAAGGAAGCGGATATCCATAAAACAAATAAGCCGGACTCGGTATGGGCACTACGAATTTTTGGTAATGCCGTTCGGGTTGACTAACGCCGCAAGCGGCGTTTATGGATATGATGAATAGGTGTTTCAAAGATGTCTGGATCGGTTCGTGGTGGTTTTCATAGACGACATCTTAGTGTACTCAAGGACAGAGGAAGAGCATGATGCGCATTTGAGAGTGGTGCTCGCAGATTCTCGAGGAAAAGCAACTCTATGCTAAGTTCGATGAGTGCGAGTTCGCTTAGAGAAGTGACGTTCTTGGGTCATGTAGTGTCGGTGAGGGGATTCGTGTAGATCCTCGTAAGATTGAGGCTGTTTTGGATTGGAAGCCGCCTAGGTCAGTGGCTGAGATTCGAGTTTTCCGGGTTTGGCCGGATACTACCGAAGGTTTGTTGAGGGTTTCGTTAATAGCAAATACCGATGACCAAGTTGTTAAGGAAAGAGGTTCCGCTTTGTATGGTCCGAGAAACAATGCAGGAAAGCTTCGATAAGTTAAAGAAGATTTTGACCGAGGCTCCGGTTTGATTCAACTCGAGGCCGGTAAGGAATACACAGAGCTCTTGCGATGCATCACATACGGGGATTGGGTTGTGTGTTGATGCAGAAGGTAAGGTTGTGGCTTACGCTTCTAGGCAGCTGAGGCCACATGAGGTCAACTATCCGACGCACGATTTGGAGCTAGCGGTGTAGTTTTCGCCTTAAAAACTTGGAGGCACTACTTGTATGGAGAGAGATCGATAGTCTACACAGATCATAAGAGTCCAAGTATCTACCGACTCGGAAGGATTTGAATTTGAGGCGCGCAGATGGGTTGAGTTGTTTGAAGGATTACGATCGTTTCTATTGAGTATCATCCGGGCAAGGCTAACGTGGTGCGCGACGCGTTGAGCCGTAAGGTTGTTTCGGACTTAAGAGCTTTGTTTGCCCATTTGAGCTTGTATGATGACGGAGTATTTTGGCAGAGCTACGAGTTAAGCCTACTTGGGTTGAGCGCAGATCGAGAAAACAGCTTAGAGGATGAGGTTCCCGAGTGCGCGAAGGTTACAAGTGCAGAATGGTGGTTTGGAGGGTTACAGCTTGTCTGGTGATGAGGTTCTGTGTTTTCAAGGTAAGGCTTGTATGCCTAAGGATGTTGAGCTGAGACAGAAGATTCTTCAGGACGCACATAGCGCCTCCTTATGCTATGCATCCCGGAGGTAGCAAGATGTATAAGGATCTTAGAGAGCAGTTTTGGTGGCCTGGCTTGAAGAAAGAGGTGACAGAGTTTGTGGGAAAGTGTCTGACTTGTCAGCAAGGTCAAGGCTGAACATCGGTTGCCGTCGGGTTTGCTTCACCTGTAAAGATTCCTCGATGGAAGTGGGAAAGGATAACCATGGATTTCGTCAAGGAGTTACCGCTTCGCCAAGCAAGAAGGATTCGGTTTGGGTAGTGGTGGATCGATCGACTAAATCACTCACTTTATTCCGGTGAGGGTTGACTACTCACTTCGTGGCTTCAGCGGCCGTATGTGTCGAGATAGTAAGGTTGCACGGCGTGCGCGCTGATAATCTCGGATAGGGATCCTAGATTTACGTCAAGGTTCGGAAGGCGCTGCATCAAGCTCGGGTACTCGCTTGGATTTCAAAGACGGCTTTTCACCCGCATCGACGGTCAATCGAAAAGGGTCATTCGGATCTTAGAGGATATGCCGAGAGGTTGTGTCCTCGATTTCGAGGTAGTTGGGAGGAGTTTCTACCATTGGTTGAGTTTGCCTACAACAACGCTTTACCAAGCAAGCATCAAGATGGCACCGTATGAGGCGTTGTATGGTAGGAAGTGTCGCTCACCTACGTGTTGGACGGAGTTAGGTGAACGCCAATTGTTGGGACCCGAGTTGGTAGCCGGGACCGAGGACAAGGTTAAGCTGATTCGACCTCGATTGAAGGAAGCTTCGACCGGCAGAAGTCTTATGCCGATCTTAAGCGAAGAGATATAGAGTTCACTGTAGGGGATCGAGTGTTTCTCAAGGTCTCACCTTGGAAGAAGGTGTTGAGGTTCGGGAAGAAAGGCAAGCTTAGTCCGAGGTTCATTGGGCGTATAAGGTTTTGAGGCGAGTTGGACCAAAGCATGTATCAACTTGAGTTGCCGCAGAGCCGAGTCGATTCATGACGTTTTTCACGCTTCGATGCTTCGACGTTATCGCCGATCCGCCGCATGTGGTAGCATGGAAGAAATCGAGGTGAATCCGCATTTGATCGTGGAAGAGGAACCTGTGCGATTCTTGATCGGGATGTGAAGGTTCTCGCGTAGGAAGTCTGTGCCTTTGGTTAAGGTACTTTGGCGTAATCATGGCGTGGAAGAAGCGACATGGGAACTCGAGGATACGATGAAACAAAGAATACCCGCAACTCTTTTGACTGGTAATTTCGGGGCCGAAATTATTTTTAAGGGGGGTAGAACTGTAATATCCCGGGTTAGGGGGCTATTTTGTTGTTGCACGATATTGCATGTGTTAGTGTGCTGTGTGGTTATTTCGGTGTTTTAGGAGCTTAATTGTAGGCTAGGAGTGTGCCTGAGTGAGTGGGTAAATTTTGGTTTTGGGGTGTTAGGTGAAGGAGCCGAGGAAGTCGGGGTTTAAGAATTTTATTTGAGGTTTTGTTGCACAAAGGAAGAGCTGGAAAAGTGGCAAAGCATGCGCCACATGGGGGAGCTTGATGTGGCGTCATTTTCAGGTGAGGGAGGTCCAGAGTTCAAGCAGCGGAGTCCCCATTTTGGCTTCTTTTTGGGACGGCATGGAGGAGAGGTAGAAGGCTAGTGGAACTCTACCTTGGACCAAGTCTCCACTTTCAAATGGAGGGTGGAGAGGAAGTTTAGGAGGAGGACTTGGTCATCACATTTGAAATGTGGAGGAGGGAGTGAATGGGGGATTTTTGGCCGATTTGTGGGGTGTTGGAGTGAGGATGTGGACGGTTTGGTAGAGAGAAGGGAGGTGTGCTTAAATGCACTTCTCATTTTGTGCATTTTCGGCCAAAAGCATTTGGGAAGCAATTCTCTCTTTGTGCCTTACCAAACCGAAAGTTTTAGCACTTGCCGAATTGTTCTTTGCTCATTTTTGTTTTCTAATTTTCCTTTGCTAGCCGAATGTCACCTTGAAGACACACCCGTGGTTTGTTTTCTTTCACTTTTACTTTTGGCCGAACCTAGCACTCCTCTTTCATTCTTTTTCTTTTTCTCTTTTGAAACTCTAATAGCCGAATATTCTCCTCCTCATCTTCTTTTCTTTTGTCCATTGTGAGTCGAATTCTCCATTTCCTTTCTCCTTTCTTTTTGTGCCGAAACTCTACCCATTTACAATCTTTTTCTCTCCTTTACACTAAAGCCGAATTTAAGGATATTAAAACACCTGAAGCCGAATTCTTTTCTCCTATTGTAGCCTTGGCCGAATCTCTTGTGGTTCCCTCCTAGAAGTCATAGTTTGGCCGAATATTGGGTGTTGGTAAGTGCAGGGCCGAATGACCATATCTCCCTCTTGCGATCCTTGTTGGTTATGGTTTGGTTAAGGGCCGATTATGGTCAGGTTGGAAGGGTGTTAACCGTTTGGTAATCTCTTCGTTATAGGGTCTTTGGATTGCGGAATCAAGCGGGAGGAGTCATTTTTTTCTGCTAACCAATTGGTAAGTGAGGGGTAAGTGATTGGTTGCTGTTAGTTTAATTTTCTGGTTTCGATTTAGTCATGGTTGATAAAGGATTAACCGTATTCTTTTCAAGGTGGAGGCCGATTGTCTTAGAAGGGCCATTGTGGTTCGGGTTTGGTAAGAATCAAATCAATAGCAAGGTAAGGGCTATTCAATAAACCCTTCTTGGTCTAAGTGGCTTAATGTGATCCCTTGGTTAATGGTTGTTGGTCGAATGTTAGTGTGGCCTAATCCCAATGTTTGGCCGATTGTAGGATCTAGTAATTAAGGGACAAGATCGTTTTCGTTGGATTCTAGACTCGTATTTACCAGGTGTGTAACTAACACACTCTCTACTTAGTAACGTTGTTAATAAACTTGATTGCTTAATAAGATTGAAACAGTGAGAAGGATAATTGGATACCCAAAAAGGGGTATGTGAACGATTCGGGTAAGTCTGTTCTATGTTGAGTATTAATGATAACACATGATATCATGATTTATGTTATGCATGTTATGAGTTGTAATGCTTGATATGTTGGCATGATATGCATGGCTTGTATGAGATGCATAATCCCATGAGTATGATATGTGTGGGTGATACGAGAGGAGGGAGCAGTGGTATATTGTGCTGACGAGCACCAGTGCTTTGGTAGCACATTGTGTCTTTGGGACACCAGAGGTTTGGCACCTCATTGCGACTTGTCCCTGTGGTTTGACCACCGTGGGTTGGCCCCACTTGAGTTATGGGATCGTCTGCTAGTGATTTGGTATCACACGATGGGTTGGCCCCATCATCATCGGATTTGTGACTACGGTCACGGTGCTTTGGTAGCACATCGTGTCTTTGGGACACCAAAGTGGTTTGGTACCACAATGACGGATATTGTGTCTTTGGGACACCAGTGTTTTTGGTAACACATTGTGACTATATGTCACCAGTGGTTTGGCACCACCAAAGGTTTGGTACCACACGGGGTAGAAAAGGCGATATGGATGGTTAGGATCGGGTTGCATTAATTATGTTGCTATGTATGATGTGTGTTAGTATGTTGTTTCTTCGGGAGCGGGATTTGCACACTGGGTCACTCGACTCACCCTCTCCTTTGACATTTCAGGTGACTCGTAGACGCGGACATGGAGCCGGATGGACTCGGGTGCACATGCCATGCTTTAATAAAGTTTTACTCGAGACTCCACTATTTGGGTACTTTAGTTTATTTACTTTTAATTGGGTTTTATTTTGGATTTGTAAAGGCCTTTAAAGTCATGTTTTATGTTGTTGATGTTTTAAGTTGATTTTTGACATGCCTTAACAAAGTAACTTGGAATAAATTTTACTAAAACTTGGAAAGATAATGATTTCAAAACTATAACGCACTGGGTTTTTTAAACCATACCATCGGGTATCACACCGAGTTTCCATACGAAACAAATACAACTGGTTTCCAATTCAAACTTGTAGTTCTCCTAAGCTTAAAAGTGTTTTATGTGTCACTAAGAAACTAATGAGGTTTTAATGGTTAAACTCGTTTTAACTACAAATTCTGGCTAAGTTTTCAAAATCTCCGGGTTTCAAATACATCAACTGTTTTTCAAACAAGACCACTCAAATTTGTTTCAAGGACCCTGTGTTTTCACCCAGCTTTTAAACGGTAAGTCTGATCTCCCAAAAGCATTTTCCCCGTAACATACCAGATTCGGACGTGGTGTCTTGTCCGGGTTCGGGGTGTTACAAAACTCATCTGGAAACTTTCTCTCGAAACAGGGGTCACACGTCCGTGTAACTTGGGACACGCCCGTGCACCCCTAAAACGTGCCCATGTCTTTCACCCGTGGAGGATACTGGCAAAATCCACACGGCCTGGACATGCCCGTGGCCCAGGCCCGTGTGCCAAACCTTGGCATTTTGACTTATCCACACGGTCTGTACACACGCCCGTGTGCGTCAACCGTGTGACAATTGAATTTCTAAGTGTCAAGTGCAGACTTCACACGGCCTTGGCACACGCCCATGTGCCAACCGTGTGTATCACACGGCCTAAAAAAATGGCCGTGTGACCAGCCCGTGGTCTAATCTGACTTAAGATACTAAGGTGCAGGAGACACACGGCCTAGACACATGCCCGTGTGTCTATCCGTGTGGGCACTTAGAGGCTATCTTACCAAGCCTTTTACCACTCCCATTTGCATACATTCATATACTACTTCAAAACATTCCCAAATCATCCATTAAAACATATGAATTAACACATTTAATCATTAAAGAGATAAAGACTTTATCCCATACACTAGGGAGAACTACTCCCAATACAAATACAACCAACTTAAGACATCATCTATGGTCATACACAACCAACTATAGATCCTCTTAGGCCAATACAATTTGGCTACATCGGTTAGAACTTAATCAACTTCAAAAGAATCCCTATACATGCCATGACTCATAAGGATTTGATACCTCATACCAAGGGTCTGCTCGATAGTGTGAAAACATTTCCAACGGCCTCCTACCCGAGCTAGTTAAAATAACCTATAAGGGATGAGAAAAGTAAAGGAGTAAGCAATAATGCTTAGTAAGCTCATCTGCATAATGTGTCAAATATTGATATTCATTGAATATACATAATTAAAAAGTATCATGAAGAGTGTCTCTCATAAACTCATGGTTACTTGCTCAAATATTCTTGAAACTTACTCATTCAATCTCTTACCACATTCTTACCATGTCACAAGCCAATTGCTCGTTCAATTAGCATACATTCCTGCACTGATCACAACATGATCATATAAAACAACACATCAAGCATTTTCAATAAGCCGCTCATGCTACTAATATCTCGGTGGTTTCGCACTTAGCCCACCATTGAATCTCTAATAGGTGGTATCGCATTACAGCCCACCAATCATTTATACTTATGGTGATTTCGCACTTAGCACACCAATCGTTTATACTTATGGTGGTTTCGCACTTAGCCCACCTTTCATTTTACATTCATGGATAGTAATCCACATGTATATCTCTATTTCCAATATTCATCCGAGAATATTCTCACACGCTTCTATTCTTACTTAACTTTCTATGATACTCGTTTGCATTCACACAATACATTAATAAATCTATCTCATGCAACTAAGGTGTATTAAATGCACATAACCCACTAAGGGTTCATCATATACTGAATCCATTACTCTACATACATTTCCCATTACTCTTAGATTTAATTCTTTTGACCTCTCATCAAAGATATTTCATACATTCATAGAGTAAATATACATTCCATACAACATTGGAACATTAAACTAACTCATACGTAATTGCAACATTTGCACATGAACTTACCTCGATGTCGAAAGGGCCAAAAGAGACTTTTGGCCCAAATTTCTCTTTTCATCCGTTCTAGGTCTGAAACTCATTTTCTTTGATCTAGAACAATGAAATTTACTGATTTAATCATTTATAAATCATATTATACCATAATATACACTTTAGGCAAAAATGACTATTTTGCCCCTACACTTTGGCAAAATTACGATTTTGCCCCTAGGCTCGTAAATAAATTTTCATCTCAATTTCTTATTAAGCAAGCCTAGATGAACATTTAATCCTCTTACAACTATCCACAATTCCATCTATTTCATGCCTTAATGAACAAATTACAACTTTTGCATTTTAGTCCCAATTAGGTGTTTTCATGACAACACCTTTCATAAAAGTTGTTTCTCATCATCCTATCATTCATTTTCTTCCATAAAAACTCATCAAGCAACATAAACTCTATCATGGTAATTCCCTAGACTTTCAACCATATTGCCAACTAGTCCTCCCATTAGCTAGCTTAAGCTTTGGGGACTCCAAAAATGCAATTTTCATCAAAAATAAGCATCAAAATCACTTACTTGAATGGAGCAAAGCTTGTTGAAATTTGAATCTTTCAAACCCCTCCCATGGCTGATATTTTCGGTTGAAGAAGAGAAGAAATAAAAAGATGATAGCTTTTTGCTTATTTCATCTATTTTATTTCTTTTTAATTACCTAACATGACAACATTTAATGCCCTTGTCCCCTTTGTCTTCTTTGACCGGCCAAGCTAATTCCCATGGCCTAATTGCACATTTGGGACCTCCAATTTATAAACCATAGCTTTTTGGTACCTCTAGCAATTAAAATAGAACTTTTGCACTTTATGCGATTTACTTCTTTTTCACAATTTAGCTAGAAATCGCTAAAATTAAGGCACCAAAATTTTCATGCATCCTTATAAACATGTTATAACACATAACATATCATGAAAATAATTTTCTCTAACCTCAAATTAGTGATTCCGAGATCATTGTTCTGACTAGCCCCTAAATTGGGCTGTTACAATTCTCCCCCTAGGGATTTTCGTCCCCGAAAATCTTATCAGGAGGATTTGCTACCAACATTCTTAAAATGTTTCCATCTACTCTTCAAAATCTTGAATCCACTTATCCTCAAGTTTCTCTTGCCAATAACTCTTAAGCTGTGATACACAAGGTCGAAACGTAACTTGAGACCTAGGTTATTCTTCCTCTGAGGCATATACTCTGAAATCTACCAATTTGGAACTCTGCACATGTCCAAATGACCATTCGAATCTTTACTGGTTGATTCACTACAATTTGAATGACATCCCCCTTCTTGGGAATTTGTCAAATCAAATTTGAAATCTATAAGGTTGTATCTCATTTTCTCATTCAAGCGTTTACTAACTATAATAGTCTTGACTTGTACACTTTGAAAATTCAGCTTTTAGTGATCAACTACTTCTGACCATAGACTCAATCATATAGTGAAATGTACTCTATTGTCACAACATTTATGCACATAACTGCATTTCTTTACTTTTGCATTAGTAGATATGCTACTACTAAATCTCATACCGAAACTCTTGTATAAGTTCTGGATTCAACATCATTCACTTTCTATCTCGAGGAAGCATCAACAACAGAAATCTTATCCAACATGGATAACTTATTTAAAATACCATTTATTATAACACTTCTGAACTCTTCTGTTCTGAAAGGAAGACTCACTATAGTCATTAACCTCGCTGAAACTAGGATATTACCAACTAGAGTCAACTGAGTAACTAACTCACATTACTAAACATGGATCTTTCATTCAGACATCTGTACTATGTCTACTATCTGAGTAGTATCACAATAACTATACCCACCATTGTAATAGCTCAAGCCGTTTCATCTTCAAAATCTTCTGTAGCATAAGATACCCTCACTTATTAGAATTCAGAAAATACACATCGATCTTCCCATGGATTAATACATAATATCTAACTCACAACACAGACACAAAAGTGATTGTCTCTAGATCGCCAACCTGTCAACTCTTTCTCTCGATTCAGACTGATCTCAGTACTAGAACTTTCAAATAAACAGTTCTTTCTATAGCTTTCAACTCAACCATCATGGTTTGAACATTTTTATGAGCATATCTTTGTATCATGCTCCCTACTCACGTACACACAGAATTTTATTCTCTTTACTAATTCATGCGTGAATATACACAGAACTTGAATCATATCTCAATACATTAATCTACTCTTTTCTCCATACTGAGAACCTATTTTAAGCACACTCTCATCTGAGTTTCTCTTGCTATGATAATCTAGAACCTTTACGATTTTCATATCTCACGATAGCAGGGACACCTCGATCGAATTCGTTAACTCTATTCGGCTTACCCGAAAACCCATCACACAACGTGAAACTTGTGATTTCACCTCTTATACACGAATCATCACCAACTTCCTCCTCAAGGTACCCAATTAAGGTTACGAGGAGATAGAGGAAATGTCGATTTCAATTAACTAAATTGACAACCGTTTAGTCTACTTTTTTCGTCAGTTAACATTCTCACACAATTCACAATTTCATGAAAAGAACGACCACATCATCCCTGACGGGAAATATGTATTAGTACATAATACTAAAGGAGATCATTATAATCCCATCCATGGCATTAACTAACCATGCACAAACCATAGGCTTCTACCGACTTACTCATACTTGCACTTATATAACATGTTCCGTGTCATATATCGTAATCGTCTCTTCGTGATTCATTCACGAGTACATGTTTTCACTCTTTCACATGACTTTAGTACCATTCTCATTTCTACCTCTAGACTCATCTATCTGTCCCATTGATCACTAGGGATAATCAAAGACGTATGTTCATCGTCCTTCATGTAGGTACGAAACCAATGCCACATTCTCGAGGTGGTCTTATATGGAGTCACCTCTAAATGCCAATGCCATATCCCTGATAAGGTCTTATATGGACTTTCTCATCAAATATCGATGCCATATTCTGAATATGGTCTTACACGATTCTCATATTCATTACTGATGCCATATTCTGGATATGGTCTTATACGGAATCATAACTTGGTGCTGAGGCCATGCCTCGAACATGATCTTATACGGGACCTTATCTATTTCATATCTCAATGATAGCCTTTTCATTATAGTCCCCCAGGACTTCAACCTCATGTTCAACAACGATTACTCTGTCTAGTAGAGTATCATGTATCAATGTCATACAAAGCATTCTCAAAATGCTAACATAAATACTGCATTAATCACATATAAATTTACTCAATTTAACTCTCATAACATCTCATCATAATTCAACAGTGGTAAGGGAGTGAGGTTGCAAAGTCCCTTAGCCTAACTCTCGTGACTACATACATATGATTTACTACTCATTGTCAATGAAATATCATCATAGTCACATAACTCGTCTCAAGTGAGTTTTCACATTTATCACATTACAATTATCTCTATCAATCATACTTTTGAACTGTGACTTTAATAACTCAAGTTTCACATTAATATCTACTCGAGTACTTAACATTTAACTCTACTTTCTCTTACTATTGCTTATTAATCTAGAGAATGTCTTACGGTTTGAGTACGTCATTTACTTGATCGCCATAGTCCAACTATGGTCTTACTCGTATCACAACATCATAGCCCAGCTATTGCTTTACATGTCGTCACGATGCCATAGCCTCGCTATGGTCTTACACGAAATCTCATATCAACACCAATGCCATATCCCAGATACGGTCTTACATGGAAACTCATATCGATGTCGATGCCATATCCCAGATATGGTCTTACACGAAATCTTATATCGATGTCGATGCCATATCCCAGATATGGTCTTACACGCTCATATCGAAGCCAGGTCCCAGACGTGGTCTCACACGGGATTACTATTTAATGTCGATGCCATATACCATATATGGTCTTATACGGGATCTCACAACAATTATCGATGCCATATCCCAGATATGGTCTTATCCGATTATCTTATTCAATACCGAAGCCATATCCCTGATATGGTCTTATACGGGATCATGTATCGATGCCAATGCCATGCCCCAGACATGGTCTTATATGGGATCACATATCGTCACCAATGCCATATCCCAGACATGGTCTTATATGGAATCACATGTACCGCCATGGTCCTACCATGGTCTTATTCATAATTTTATCATTGAACGATCGTACTCATCTCCTACATTCTACTTAGTCAAACTTTTCATTTTAACACTCACACTATAATATGTGTGACTTTGTAACAGGGTCATAAGACGAAACATTATACCTTCTCTACTTTAACAGTCACACGTGAGATTTAACCATGTGGACATATTTATCATAAATAATGGCATCTCAAATGCTTACTTACTCTTACTGCTTCTCACATACATCACGGTACTTACTAGTCTCATGTTTGTAAGGTAAACAAGGTACCTGTAACACTTGATCACATAGATCAGTATACTTTACTATAACAAGCATAATCTCAACATCATCATTCATAACATGAATTATACTTGTTAGTCAGCCTTCACTAGCATGACATAATATCAACTTTACTACTAACTTTCTTGCTATCTCATTTAAGCTTTACTCTTTTGCCCGATGAATTACTATGAATGACTGAGGATACTGAATCTCATTTCACATGTATCTTGATGCCAATGCTATATCCTTGTTATAGTCTTACATGGGATCTCTTACTTGGTATCGATGCCATGTCTTGACATGGACTTACACGAAGTCTTGCTTGTGGGTTCCCTTGGGAACTTACCATTGCCATGTCTTGACATGGTCTTATTGGTAACTTTACTCATGAACTGGTCAATGCCGAGCCTTGGCTTGGACTTACATGAAATCTTCCTTCTTACTCACCAATGCCATGCCTTGGCTTGGACTTACATGGGATCTCTATCTCTTAATAGCTTTTCAATTCCAAGACTTGTCTTGGACTTACATGACATCTTTGCTTGGAGACTCGCCAATGCCATGCCTTGGCTTGGGCTTATATGGGTCTTCATCTCATAGTAACTCTTCAATGCCAAGACTTGTCTTGGTCTTACATGATAACTTGCTTGATTGCCGATGCCATGTCTTGACATGGTCTTATACGGACTTTCTTGTCTCATGTGGCAGATTGAGTATCCTAAGTAATTCATTTTCAATCGGGACTTTCATATACATGCTCTTAGTAACTTTTTTGTTTAATAAATCATTAAAGATTTTCATGGAAATAATGTGCATTTAACAACATAGCAAGCAATTCAATGAAAATATCCATGAAGCTTGAAAATCATACAAACTTACTGAAATTAGCTCGGTTGGGAATCATCTCTGTCTTAACAAAACAATTTCGTTAGAGTCGGGAGACATCACACTATCATTATCCACATATGGCATGTATAGCTAGACTCTTACTCGTGCTAGGTTAGTCTGAGAACCGACTAAACCATGCTCTGATACCACTAAATGTAACACCCCATACCCGAGGCCGAGGCTAAGACTGGATACGAGACATTACTATGCTTGAACTTTCTTAAACATGTACTTACGGGCTATAAAATTTAATTTAAATTAAAAACTTCTCTTTCTTAGTCAAATCAGATATTTCATGGGCCTACGAGGCCTCAGACTTACGTCCCGAAACTTTCGGAACTCATCTGGAAACTTTCTCTCGAAATAGTGGTCACACGTCCGTGTGACTTGGGACACGCCCGTGCACCCCTAAAACGTGCCCGTGTCTTTCACCCGTGGAGGATATCGGCAAAATCCACACGGCTGACACGCCCGTGGCCCCGCCCGTGCTAAACCTTGGCATTCTGACTTATCCACACGGTCTGTGCACACGCCCGTGTGCGTTAGCTGTGTGACAATTGAATTTCTAAGTGTCAAGTGCGGACTTCACACGGCCTTGGCACATGCCCATGTGCCAACCGTGTGTATCACACGGCCTGAACAAACGGCCGTGTGACCAGCCCGTGGTCTAATCTGACTTAAGATACTAAGGTGCAGGAGACACACGGCCTAGACACACGCCCGTGTGTCTATCTATGTGGGCACTTAGAGGGTATCTTACCAAGCCTTTTACCACTCCCGTTTGCATACATTCATATACTACTTCAAAACATTCTCAAATCATCCATTAAAACACATGAATTAACACATTTAATCATTAAAGAGATAAAGTCTTTATCCCATACACTAGGGAGAACTACTCCCAATACAAATACAACCAACTTAAGCCATCATCTATGGTTCTACACAACCAACTCTAGATTCTCTTAGGCCAATACAATTTGGCTACATCGGTTAGAACTTAATCAACTTTAAAATAATCCATATACATTCCATGACTCATAAGGATTTGATACCTCATACCAAGGGTCTGCTCCATAGTGTGAAAACATCTCCGGTGGCCTCCAACCCGAGCTAGTTAAAATAACCTATAAGGGATGAGAAAAGTAAAGGAGTAAGCAATAACGCTTAGTAAGCTCATCTGCATAATGTGTCAAATATTGATATTCATTGAATATACATAATTACAAATTATCATGAAGAGTGTCTCTCATAAACTCATGGTTACTTGCTCAAATATTCTTGAAACTTACTCATTCAATCTCTTACCACATTCTTACCATGTCACAAGCCAATTGCTCGTTCAATTAGCATACATTCCTGCACTGATCACCACATGATCATATAAAACAACACATCAAGCATTTTCAATAAGCCGCTCATGCTACTAATATCTCGGTGGTTTCGCACTTAGCCCACCATTGAATCTCTAATAGGGTGGTATCACACACAGCCCACCAATTATTTATACTTATGGTGATTTCGCACTTAGCACACCAATCGTTTATACTTACGGTGGTTTCGCACTTAGCCCACCTTTCATTTTACATTCATGGATAGTAATCCACATGTATATCTCTATTTCCAATATTCATCCGTGTAACATCCCCAAACCCGGCCTATTCACTACGACCGAATCTGGTTATGTTAGTGAAAATATGTTTCTTTACTTAGAATTTAAAACATGAAAGTTTATTATCTTCGGTAAAGTCATGTCCATTTAAAATTATTAAGTAATATATGCTTGGGATGAATTAAAACTTTATTATAATTTACTATAATATAACTCTTTTGTAAAAATATTGCTAAATACGTTATAACCTTTAACAACTATAAATAGCGTACTTTAATCAACAAAGACCCTTATTACATCAATAAATAAACCAAGTACTTTGAATTAAAAAGCTTCAAATAACAATATTCAAAACGTCTACTTCTGCATGAAAATCAGTTTCTGCATGGGCCACCTTGTATCCACTCCAACCCGGTCCGATCAATCATGACTCCTGCGATGTTTAAAAAGTTGGGTGAGTCATACAGACTCAGTGTGTAAGTTAACCACTGAAATCCACCCACATGCTTAGCCACATAATATCCCAATTATCAAATGCAACAAGTAATATATATATCATTTTAACAATTACCACAATCTGGGCTTGGCCCACATTCAAATCATACTCAAATACTGGGCTAGGCCCATTTCTCAATAAACCACATATCAACTGGGCTTGGCCCATTTCCACGTATGTTCCCAAAACATACCTATCCACATGTCATATTGGGCTTGGCCCATTACCATATTATTACAAAGTAATGCAACATGATTCCCAACCCAACCTAGGGTCCATCCGCTACACACCCCCTTATCCACCTACCACACACCAGGGGACTATCGAGTCACCCTCTCCTTTCCCTCAAAAAGGCAACCAATGCCATCCACGATGTAGCGTATAGCCAACATCAAACCACGATGGAGCACACAAAGAATCCATCAAGCCACGATATGGCATAAAGCTCATATCAATCAAGGTAACCACGCGAACTAAATCGCAAAGATCCACAACGCGACCTCGATCAGCGCCAATCCACGATGTAGCACAAAGTCGACATCAACCACGCACTCAAGTACACCCGCATCTTCTTTTCATAAACCCACCCATGCACATGCAACATAAAATAATGCCATGATAATGCATGTACATGTTATTTAGCGTATTATCACATATTCACATCAATAATCACACTTCATCGATTCGATACTTACGGGATTATCGACATACCCCTTGAGGGTATCCATCTCATAACTTTTACTCGCACTTGTTAGTACACAATTAACACATACGGATATAGCAAAACCCGGAAAACGGTGGGTTAGTTACACACCTTATTACTAGGAGTTCTAGACTCTCGATCCTCGATGCTATCGTCTAGCGAAACTACGACTTTACGCTTAACGCTTTCTGCTGTTGGCCCACACCGTGGCCAATCTCGAACAGCAGAAACGGATCTCTTCTTGAACTTTGGGATGGGAGCTTTCCCTTGCCCACCTTGACTGGTATTCGCCTCCATCGAAAGTCACTTAATCAGAACCACACGATTAATCAACGAAGTCATAATCAACATCTCAAGCGAACAACTACAATTTAACTACTTACCGAAACGATCTTAAATCTCAAAGGCTCCTCTGTACTTTTGTCGACTTGCCCCTTGATGAGTCCAAACAATTCAAGACCTTCCTTTAGACTCCTTGGCGCTGGCTACAAGCTCTGAATGTCGACAGCACTACACCTCACCAGTTCGGCTTCAAACTTGATAAAGTAGAAGAGAGATGGAGGGCTAAGGATTTCGGCTATCAAGGGCTAAAAGAAAATAAAAGAAATACTTGGCTACAAGGCCAAGGAAGAAATCGGCACACCAAGAGGAAGAGGCAAAAGACTTGATGAACAACTAGCACTCCCCCCTCCCCTATTTATAGCATTCGGCCAACCCCCCCTTGAAGTCTCCAAAATTTGGCCAACACTTCACTAATTTAATCCCACTTGAACACTTCCCTAATAATCCAATAATAATTCTTTTAATCTTCATAATATCCTTGATTATCTCCTATAATAATCCTAAAAAAACTCTTAATATTAACCAAATAAAAATCCAATAATAATGCTCATATTATCCCATTATTATTTAAAAAAATAAATAATAATAATTCCACTTAATCTAAATAATAAATAATAAATAAAAAAAACATATTATCCTCTTCCAAAAAAAAAGAGTCTTCTAGCCGTCCAACACCTCAATTTGCTGCCCAAAAAGAAATAAAAATTCAAACTCCCAAAATGCAGCTTCCTTGGCTCGAACTCGACCAAGCCTGCTGCTCCTTGCCCCAGCGCCAGCCACTCGGCCAGCCTGATTTTTATGCTAGAAACCCCCAGCATTTTATTTTAAGGCCTTCATACTACAGTCCATATCCGCATAAAATAAAACATGCCAAAATGTTGCTTCCAGCCCTCGAACCCGCGATCTGCACAAAGCCCCTTCTCAAGTAGCGCCTTAGCCACTCCGCCCACCTGCCTTTCATGACCATAAGCCACACCATTTAATTTTTAAACCCTTCCTACGCCAGTCCATAACCGCATATAAAATAAAACACCAAAATGCCGCTTCTACCACTCGAACCAGCGCCCTCACCTTCCTCCAGCGCCTAAGTGGCGCACGGGCACCATTTTGCCAATGCCTTTCTTGTGCCTTAAACTCCACAATTTTATTTTAACGCCTTTCTACCCTATTTCCCTCTTATTACCCTAAAATTTAAAAATTTTCTAAGGCATCCCTTGCCTTCCAAGGTTCTCCAAAACCCCTAAAAATTCTCCCAACATGACCATAGCCTACTAAATGCTCGAGTTATGCTCCAAACGCATAACCCCTAAAACCAGGGTGTTACAATTCTACCCTCCTTAAAAATAATTTCGTCCTCGAAATTACTTTACTAACAAACGTCCATACCACCTATCTTACCACCTTACGCTTACGCTGCGCACTCTGATCTTACTAAGGCTATCGTACCTACACAATCTCTAAGTTCATGCTAAAAAAAAAATTCGAAACACCTCTCTTAGCAACACAGAAAAGGCTAAATCGTAATCAAACCAAGTAATTAAAGCATGTACCAAAGCAAAGAAGCTTACCTAAAATCACATCCTTGGTTGACTCTGACTAGAACCATTCCTTCCATGACTTGAACCACGACCCCTCGTCGCTTGAGGACAATTCTTAACTAAATGTGCCTTAGATCCGCACCGAAAGCATTCTTTACTATTTCCCCAACACTCACCTGTGTGAGGTCTTCCACATCGAACACAAGAACGATTCTGATCCACTGGTACAAGTACACTTACAGGGTTCTCGGTCCTTGGTCTTTTCTGGACATTACCAAACGATACTGACGGTCCAATATTTTTCTTATTCTCGCTCCTATTCTTTTCTCGGTTTTCTCTTATAGTCTTCTTAACCTCTTCAGCAATCCGAGCTTTCTCCACTAGCACCGCGAAGTCTCTCTCCCTCTGCGGTGCAATCAGCATTCGAAGTTCATCTCGCAATCCGTCCTCAAACCGGACGCACCTCTCATAATCAGTTGCCACAATTCCCTTAGCATACTGGCTTAACCGCACAAATTCCGCTTCGTACTCAGCTATTGACTTACTTCCTTGTACTAGATTTAGAAACGCTTTCCTTTGCGAATCCAAGTAGCTAGCTCCAACATACTTTCCTTCGAACTTTGCCTTAAAGTAATCCCAATCCAATCGATCTGCCGGTACACTTTGCTTGACAGTGAGCCACCAACGATAAGCTTCGTCGCGAAGCAACGAAACAGCGCCCTTCAGTTTTTCTTCATTGGTGCAGTCCAAATCGTCCATGATTCTTTCGACTGCTTCTAGCCAATACTCCGCTACGTTCGGAGCTACTCCAGATATTCCTCTAAAGATCTCACTCCGTTCAATCTAAGCCTTTCCGACACCGACTTTCGAGTTCCATTTCCTCCACTAGCTCTCGCTACACGTTCTAAAAATTCGTAACATGGCCCGCGACATCTGCGTCATCTTCTCCTCGTCTGGTCTTGCCTCTCTCACGCCCACCGCCGGCGGCACTTCACTTTCTGACCCATGGCCAGACCCTATCGGTTCCGATGCTGCCATTCTACCTCTACCGCGTCCCCTAGAACTCATCTCTATCGTTGCGATTTATCTGATTAAAAAGTTTTATGCATTAGAAATTATTATTTCACTATTTTATCCACGAGCAATTTTATGCAATGAAGTTTCCGAGAGTAGTTCTTTCGAGCAATCAAGTTTCCTTCCCTACCCAGGGGTAATTTCGTCATTTTCCTACAGGGTATTTTTATTTATTTTAAAACCAAGAATTTTTTTTTTAAAACAGCAAGGCTAATCCCTTTCGGGTTTTAATTATCGGGTTTAGCCTATGAACAAGTCCTCTTGGTTAAGGTGAACCGTAGCTACGCACCAGGTAGGATTCCAGCGAAGAGGAGGTGAGTCACGAGGACTGCTTAAATACCAAGCTCTTCCGGATCCACTCCTAGACATGCGCACAATGGTTGCCACACCTTAACTCGGCGACTTAATCACAGGTTTGTTTAGTAGCATTAAGTTTTATGCATATGTTTGAGTAGACTAGTCCTAGGGTCCAACAGATCCTAGTATTCTATTCTACGAGCCCAAACTAAGCCCAATCAATTCATCACAAATTACTTCAAAAGTCTGAAGTACTTACCTGGTGGACTCGGGTTGAAGGTACAGGTGCCATGCCAGAAAACCTGAAATATTTCTTAAAAGCCCATATATTTTTTTTTTTTTAAAAAGCCCATTTTGAAACGTTTTTGGGGCCCAAAACCCTCAAAGCCGAGTTTTGAACTTGGCTCTGATACCAAACTGTAACATCCCCAAACCCGGCCTATTCACTACGACCGAATCTGGTTATGTTAGTGAAAATATGTTTCTTTACTTAGAATTTAAAACATGAAAGTTTATTATCTTCGGTAAAGTCATGTCCATTTAAAATTATTAAGTAATATATGCTTGGGATGAATTAAAACTTTATTATAATTTACTATAATATAACTCTTTTGTAAAAATATTGCTAAATACGTTATAACCTTTAACAACTATAAATAGCGTACTTTAATCAACAGTGACCCTTATTACATCAATAAATAAACCAAGTACTTTGAATTAAAAAGCTTCAAATAACAATATTCAAAACGTCTACTTCTGCATGAAAATCTGTTTCTGCATGGGCCACCTTGTATCCACTCCAACCCGGTCCGATCAATCATGACTCCTGCGATGTTTAAAAAGTTGGGTGAGTCATACAGACTCAGTGTGTAAGTTAACCACTGAAATCCACCCACATGCTTAGCCACATAATATCCCAATTATCAAATGCAACAAGTAATATATATATCATTTTAACAATTACCACAATCTGGGCTTGGCCCACATTCAAATCATACTCAAATACTGGGCTAGGCCCATTTCTCAATAAACCACATATCAACTGGGCTTGGCCCATTTCCACGTATGTTCCCAAAACATACCTATCCACATGTCATATTGGGCTTGGCCCATTACCATATTATTACAAAGTAATGCAACATGATTCCCAACCCAACCTAGGGTCCATCCGCTACACACCCCCTTATCCAGCCTACCACACACCAGGGGACTATCGAGTCACCCTCTCCTTTTCCCTCCAAAAAGGCAACCAATGCCATCCACGATGTAGCGTATAGCCAACATCAAACCACGATGGAGCACACAGCAATCCATCAAGCCACGATATGGCATAAAGCTCATATCAATCAAGGTAACCACGCGAACTAAATCGCAAAGATCCACAACGCGACCTCGATCGGCCAAATCCACGATGTAGCACAAAGTCGACATCAACCACGCACTCAAGTACACCCGTACCTTCTTTTCATAAACCCACCCATGCACATGCAACATAAAATAATGCCATGATAATGCATGTACATGTTATTTAGCGTATTATCACATATTCACATCAATAATCACACTTCATCAGATTCGATACTTACCGGATTATCGACATACCCCTTGAGGGTATCCATCTCATAACTTTTACTGCACTTGTTAGTACACAATTAACACATACAGATATAGCAAAACCCGAAAACGGTGGGTTAGTTACACACCTTATTACTAGGAGTTCTAGACTCTCGATCCTCGATGCTATCGTCTAGCGAAACTACGACTTTACGCTAACGTTTCTTCTTTGTTGGCCCACACCGTGGCCAATCTCGAACAACAGAAACGGATCTCTTCTTGAACTTTGGGATGGGAGCTTTCCTTGCCCACCTTGGACTGGTATTCGCCTCCATCGAAAGTCACTTAATCAGAACCACACGATTAATCAACGAAGTCATAATCAACATCTCAAGCGAACAACTACAATTTAACTACTTACCGAAACGATCTTAAATCTCAAAGGCTCCTCTGTACTTTTGTCGACTTGCCCCTTGATGAGTCCAAACAATTCAAGACCTTCCTTTAGACTCCTTGGCGCTGCTACAAGCTCAATGTCGACAACACTACACCTCACCGATTCGGCTTCAAACTTGATAAAGTAGAAGAGAGATGGAGGGCTAAGGATTTCGGCTATCAAGGGCTAAAAGAAAATAAAAGAAATACTTGGCTACAAGGCCAAGGAAGAAATCGGCACACCAAGAGGAAGAGGCAAAAGACTTGATGAACAACTAGCACTCCCCCCTCCCCTATTTATAGCATTCGGCCAACCCCTTGAAGTCTCCAAAATTTGGCCAACACTTCACTAATTTAATCCCACTTGAACACTTCCTAATAATCCAATAATAATTCTTTTAATCTTCATAATATCCTTGATTATCTCCTATAATAATCCTAAAAAAACTCTTAATATTAACCAAATAAAAATCCAATAATAATGCTCATATTATCCCATTATTATTTAAAAAAATAAATAATAATAATTCCACTTAATCTAAATAATAAATAAAAATAAAAAAACATATTATCCTCTTCCAAAAAAAAAAAAAGAGTCTTCTAGCCGTCCAACACCTCAATTTGCTGCCCAAAAAGAAATAAAATTCAAACTCCCAAAATGCAGCTTTCCTTGGCTCGAACACGGGACCAAGTCTGCTGCTCCTTTGCCCCGCCCCAGCCACTCGGCCACTGATTTTTATGCTAGAAACCCCAAAGATTTTATTTTAAGGCCTTCATACTACAGTCCATATCCGCATAAAATAAAACATGCCAAAATGTTGCTTCCACCCTCTCGAACCCGCGATCTGCACAAAGCCCCTTCTCAAGTAGCGCCTTAGCCACTCCGCCCACCGCCTTTCATGACCATAAGCCACACCATTTAATTTTTAAACCCTTCCTACGCTATCCATAACCGCATATAAAATAAAACACCAAAATGCCGCTTCTACCACTCGAACCAGCGCCTCACCTTCCTCCAGCGCCTAAGTGGCGCCACGGGCACATTTTTTGCCAATGCCTTTCTTGTGCCTTAAACTCCACAATTTTATTTTAACGCCTTTCTACCCTATTTCCCTCTTATTACCCTAAAATTTAAAAATTTTCTAAGGCATCCCTTGCCTTCCAAGGTTCTCCAAAACCCCTAAAAATTCTCCCAACATGACCATAGCCTACTAAATGCTCGAGTTATGCTCCAAACGCATAACCCCTAAAACCAGGGTGTTACAATCCGAGAACATTCTCACACGCTTCTATTCTTAC
This sequence comes from Gossypium sturtianum, assembly GCA_025698515.1. Lineage (NCBI taxonomy): Eukaryota > Viridiplantae > Streptophyta > Magnoliopsida > Malvales > Malvaceae > Gossypium > Gossypium sturtianum. The sequence goes on along the minus strand of CM046955.1, from coordinate 28,476,205 downwards.
TTAACTTTCTATGATACTCGTTTGCATTCACACAATACCTTAATAAATCTATCTCATGCAACTAAGGTGTATTAAATGCACATAACGCACTAAGGGTTCATCATATACTGAATCCATATCAATTCAATTCTAACACACACTTGTGCTTTTCGTGGTACAACCACATACTTTCTTTCTTTCAACATATACGTTGAATCACTCAAGTTATTAAATAACTCTCTTGAGTCTCATACTCATAATGTCACATAGAATTTATACCCTAATAGGGTCTTACTTGTATTAACATGTCGATGCCATGTCCCTGACATGGTCTTATACGAATTCTTACATCGAGGCTATATTCCAATATGGTCTTATACGAGGCCTTAACTATCATCATATCACTCTACATACATTTCCCATTGCTCTTAGATTTAATTCTTTTGACCTCTCATCAAAGATATTTCATACATTCATAGAGAAAATATACATTCCATACAACATTGGAACATTAAACTAACTCATACGTAATTGCAACATTTGCACATGAACTTACCTCGATGTCGAAAGGGCCAAAAGAGACTTTTGGCCCACATTTCTCTTTTCATCCATTCTAGGTCTGAAACTCATTTTCTTTGATCTGGAACAATGAAATTTACTGATTTAATCATTTATAAATCATATTATACCATAATATACACTTTAGGCAAAAATGACTATTTTGCCCCTACACTTTGGCAAAATTACGATTTTGCCCCTATGCTCGTAAATAAATTTTCATCTCAATATCTTATTAAGCAAGCCTATCTGAACATTTAATCCTCTTACAACTATCCACAATTCCATCTATTTCATGCCTTAATGAACAAATTACAACTTTTGCATTTTAGTCCCAATTAGGTGTTTTCATGACAACACCTTTCACAAAAGTTGTTTCTCATCATCCTATCATTCATTTTATTCCATAAAAACTAATCAAACAACATAAAATCTATCATGGTAAGTACCTAGACTTTCAACCATATTGCAAACTAGTCCTCCCATTAGCTAGCTTAAGCTTTGGGGACTCCAATAATGCAATTTTCATCAAAAATAAGCATCAAAATCACTTACTTGAATGAAGAAAAGCTTGCTGAAACTTGAAGCTTTCAAACCCCTCCCATGGCTATTATTTTTGGTTGAAGAAGAGAAGAAATAAAAAGATGATAGCTTTTTGCTTATTTCATCTATTTTATTTCTTTTTAATTACCTAACATGACAACATTTAATGCCCTTGTCCCCTTTGTCTTTTTTGATCGGCCAAGATAATTCCCATGGCCTAATTGCACATTTGGGACCTCCAATTTATAAACCATAGCTTTTTGGTACCTCTAGCAATTAAAATAGAACTTTCGCACTTTATGCGATTTAGTCCTTTTTCACAATTTAGCTAGAAATCGCTAAAATTAAGGCACCAAAATTTTCATGCATCCTTTTAAACATGTTATAACACATAACATATCATTAAAATAATTTTCTCTAACCTTGAATTAGTGATTCCAAGATCACTGTTCTGACTAGCCCCTAAATCGGGCTATTACATTAAGTCCCGATTCGATTCTAATACTCGTTTTGGGCAACGAGGGTCCATTTTAGGGACGTTATGAATAATCTGAATTTAAAAATAGAAATTTACATGAATTATTTTCAAAATGTTCTGAAAGTTTCGGTAATGCTCCATAACCCTGTTCCGGCGACGGATACGTGTTAGGGGTGTTACAAAGCTAACCACTCCTTAACAAGCTACAATTAAAATGTATTAGTGAAAAATTCATGCTTCAATCACCATGTTTTCAATCACCATGATATCCCTTAGCAACATATCATAATCCATACAACATTTAACCATAAAATCAATCATTAAAAAAAAACAAGTATAACATCTGCAAATTAAAATCCAAGTAAAAGTCCCAAATGTCTATTGCAAGTAGATCAAATTATCCCAATTGAGTTCCACAATGCCTCTAATGTTTCTAAAAAATAGTCCTTAATCTATACTACCAAATAGCCTTAAACTTGGACCAGCCTTGCCCTTTCTCCTTAACTCCCTAAAGTCAAAAAGAAAAACTCTGCACAAAATTGTAAGGGTGTGAGCTGAAAAAGCTCAGTGAGTGGCCATAAATTCAATAAGTAAGTCACGCTAAAAAAATACTTAAACCTAGGCAAACCATGTATCAAATTTTGAGTATAAGAATCATAGTTTCAATTATATTTTCATGCTCAATATAGCATTCAATTGACTAAAATTTCCAGCAACACTGCTGCATCATAACATCATAATTCCATATGTTATTCCACGAGTGAAAATCACATTTATTATGGCATATAGAAACATAATTTAATTAACAAACAAACATTTATATTGGCAAATGACATCCATGGAAAAATATAAACATGTGACAATGCATTGGATAAATGAATCTCCGATCTCCCAAATATCGAATACAATACTCCGGTTGAGTGGGGCGTAGCCACACACTCCCTTATATAGCCTTGAAATCGCCAATAATTGAGTGGATAAAAAGGCTCTACACTCCCTTATCCACTCCAACATAATCAATACTCCTAGAGCCATATGCTCACATATAACACATACAGTGGTGAGTACTCACTAATCCTATGTCATGCCATCTATATCCAACGGATCCACCATGAAATGTTGCAAATATAACCAATCATACAGGGCATAAAAACTGATATTTAAGCATTTAAATCATGATATAAAAATTCAATTTAAATAATGTCACTTAAAAATTTTAGTACCAATATAGATAAGCACAATAAGTGTTGTAACGCCCCAATTTTCGTTAATTTTGGCTTTTGTAATTTTGTGACACAAATATATGTCTACTTCAGTGGTTAAGTGTTCTGGGAGTGTTTGAGAAGTCTTGGGTTCAAGCCTTGACTTGGGCAAATTTTGGTATTTTTATGAATAAAGCCCTTTCCCGGGTTAGTAGGCTTATAAGTGAAAGTGTGTAAGTAATTAACAGAATAGGCATGTTGGCCTGGTGGAAAAGTGGAGTGTGGAGGTTGTTGGAGGTCTGGAGTTCAAATCCTTGTGCGTGCGAGGGAATTATTTTGCTGCTAGTGTCGCGTAGGAGTTTGAGTTTTAGTTAAATGCTGATAGTGGAGTGGTTGAAGGAGAAAATTAAGGAGTATGGGAGGGGGAGTTATCAGTATCTGATCAGTTGTTTCATTTGGCAAAATTCGGCACTCCCTCTCACTCTCTTAAGTTTTAGTTTTTTCTCCCATTCAATCTTCCATTTGTTGCTGCCAAAATTTCAATTGGATTTCCCCATTCCCCTTATTTTCGTTCCGATCCATCTTGCTCCTCGGTTGTTGTTTTCGTGCATTATCGGTAAGTGTTGCTGTTGGTGTTCTTGTAATTTTCGTTTTTGAAGACTTAAGTTCTGTTGTTTGTGCATAGGGGACGGTAGTGAAGCAGTTTTCTCTCTAACGAGTTGATTCGTACGAGTAGACGGGTGTGATTGCGGTAAGTGTGTGCATTTGGCTCGATTTGGTTTTAGTGAACTGAGATTTAGTTGTTAATTTCAAGATTTTGGTATACTATTTTAGGTTCCAGGAGGCTAGGGATTGCTTAAACATGAAACAATACCAGGTGTGCACCCGAAACGCAGAAAACAAGGTTTCAACGAAAGCTAAAAACCTCACTGTCGACGCCACACGGGCATGTGGTCACCCGTGTGGTAGGTCGTGTGAGACTGTAAGTCACCACATGGCCGTGTGATCAACGAGCCAGGCCGTGTGTAGGTGACACGGACGTGTAATGGTCGAGCGAGGCCGTGTGTGAGACACAGGCTAGACCAATTGGGCCCACATGGGTGAACCACACGGGCGTGTGAAATTTTGGTCCAGGCCATGTGATCCACACGGCCAAGGCCAATTTGGGCTGTGTGGGCCACACGGGCGTGTGGGCCCACACGGGTAGGCCACATGGGCGTGTGAGCCCATTTGTATGAAGTGTTTTGAAAGGTTGCACGGGTTGCCCAAGTCGACTGTGAACCTAAGGAAGGGTCAGTAAACAGTACTTAGACCCGTAGTTATGGGATTTGATTATGTGAAATCTGTACTGAACATGTTACACTTAGCATGTATACTGATTTGAATGTATGGACTGTTATCTACATTATAGCATGATATTCTGCGTATGTTGCATTGCATCGGGGTGGGTTGATGATTTACTGGAGGAAGTATCTGAAAGGCTCTTAAGCCTGTTATCTGGCAGCTCAGCTGCAAATTTCTGACTATGTGTCGCATTCGGTACAGCCTGGTGTGTAGTGATGGGTGGGTTGATTTTATCCCCACATGGTGTGTTGGGTTGGACGGAGTTGGTGTGTAGAGGCTAGTGGGTAGGATTCTGCTATTCTATTCTGATCTGAATATTATGTCTGAAATGGGCTAAGGCCCTAGAATATATCTGATTCTGTATCTGAGTGGGCTAAGGTCCACACAGATTCTGTAATGGGCTCAAACCCGAACTGTGAATTTATGTTTGTTCTCTGATATTATACTATGTGTAGGTTTTCTGTGGGGATTACACACTGAGTTTGCGAAAACTCACCCTATTTTGTTTAATTTGTTCAGGTAATCCCCAACAGTAGATGGGTCGGTGCAGCGGAGGACTCGGCGGTGACCCCGGTTCTGGACTTTCATGGTTTTCTTATTTTTATTTATGGTTTTTAATTTTATCCGGGAAAAGTTTTACTGTAAATGGTCGTTAAGGGTTTTTATTTCAATTTGGGATTTTTATTCTGATTTATGACTGCTAGCAGTAGGATAAAACGTGAGTTTTCAAAACAAACAAATGTTTTACCAAAACACCACGATTATGCAAACTGATTTAAATGCTTCTGCGAACTATAAATAATTTGGAAAAATGGAGAACATTTTGAAAATGGATAATGATTGAAACAAACGACACGTATTTAGAAGGTAGCATAGGATAACGAAAAATGGTTTCATCGTAACTATGTTTTCTAAAGCACTATCATGTGACATCACCAGATTCGGTCATAACGTCTAGGTCGAGTTTGAAGTGTTACATTTAGTGGTATCAGAGCCAGGTTGCAAAACTCGGCTGTGGATTTGGGTTTTAAAAAAATTTGTTTTTAAGAAATGGTTTTAAGTGATTTAAAATATTTTTGGAATGAGTATGTGGTACACCGGGTGTCCTGCACCGATCCTATAAGTGTTCTGAATTTTGTTTAAATTTGTCTGAAAATACTACTTGTGTGCTTGAAACAGCCAATAGGTAGTATACTGTACTAAAACACTCTAGGTAGTGTAAATTGAAAACTATAGTGAAACTAAAAATCGTAGTAAAACTGCGATTCGCGATAACGAACTCTGAACTTCTGATACTGTTCTGCATAAAATATCTGTTAATAAATATCAGAACTGTAACTAATGCATAAAAATGTTAATACAGATAAACTCTGAATTTATGATGAGCGCACGAGGTATCCGCGGATGGGGTACTAGAGGCCGTGGTAGAGGCCGTAGAGGGGCTCGAGCTGGGTCCTTAGTATCTGAAAATATGCCTAATCTGGATACGAGCGAGACACCGATCTCACCTGCTACAGAGGCTGGGTCTCATGATCGTGAGGCTGGGGATGAGCACTATCCCGAGCCATGCTATGGATTTTAGAGAGGGTCGCTGGGCCCAACATCGGATCTGGGGGCTGAGGGTCGATTACGGAACGACTCCGGTCCAATGGGGCTAAATTATTCAGGGGTGTCACTGGAGTCGCCCCTAATGTGGTCGAATACTGGATGGAGGCCACGGAAAGAATTATGGACGATCTGGATTTTATCGCGGAGCAGAAGCTTAAGGGGGCTGTCTCTCTGCTTCGCGATGAAGCGTACCAGTGGTGGCTGACGGTTAAGGAGGGCACTCAGCCCGACTGTTTGACTTGGGACTATTTCAAGACAGCGTTCCAAAGTAAGTATGTGGGAGCCAGCTACATTGATGCTAGGAGACGTGAGTTCCTTAACCTCACCCAGGGAGACCATTTGGTGGCCGAGTTCCTGAGGTTGAGCCGGTATGCCCGGGGCATGGTGGCGACCAAATATGAGCGATGCGTCCGTTTTGAGGATTGACTCAAGGACAGCTTACGGGTTCTGATAGCTCCGCAGAGGGAGCGTGATTTTTCTGCTTTAATGGAGAAGGCGAAGATCGCCGAGGAGGTTAAGCGCGCTGAGCACAAAAACTGTAAGAAAGGAAAGAATAAGAGGGAATCGGAGCCTTCGAATTCTGAGATGAGGCCTAAGAAGAAGGCCAGATCTGATGGGCCAGTGAGAGTTGTGTAACAGCCCGACTTTGGGGCTAGTCGGAACAGTGGTTTTGAGACCACTAATCTGAGGTTCAGGAAAATTATTTTGGTATTATTTTATGTGTTAAAACATGTTTATAATAATGCATGGGAATTTTGGTGCTTTAATTTTAACGATTGAACGCTTAATTGTGAAAAGGACTAAATCGCATAAAGTGCGAAAGTTCTATTTTTCAAGGTAGAGGTGTCTAATAGCCATGGAATATTAAATTGAAAGTCCTTAAAGTGAAATTAGGCCATATAGAGTGTGTTGGCCGGCCATAGGAAGCAAGGGGACAAGAGCATTAATTTTAGTCAAAATTTGGTGACATTAAGTGAAAAAAAATGAATAAAATAAGATGAATAAAAGAGTTGTCATCTTTTACTATTCACACTTCTTCTCCACCAAAAATTGAAGAGAGAATAGGGGTTTTTGAAGTTTAAATTTTCAGCTACATCTCATCCTTGCTAGTAAGTCATTTTGATGATTATTTTTTTATGATTTTTGTACTTTTGGAGTCCCCAAAGCTTAAGCTAGCTAATGAGGGGACTAATTTGTTAAATGTTTGAAAGTTTAGGCACTTTCCATGAGAGTGTTCATGTTTTTTCTGAGTTTTTATGGAGGAAAATGAATGATAGTGAGTTATGGAACAACTTTTGTAAAATGTGTTAGCATGAAAACACCTAAATAGGACTTCAATGCAAAGATTGAAATTGTTTAATAAATGCATGAAATAAATGGTTTTGTGAGTTGTTGTAAGAGGAATAAATGTTCAGCTAGGCTTGTTCAATAAGAAAATGTGTTGAAAAATGATTTACGAGCCTAGGGGCAAAATTGTAATTTTGCCATAGTACAAGGGCAAAATGGTCATTTTTGCCTAAGTAAAGATTATGAAGCATTATGATCATAAAATGATTTATATGAGTGATTTTTGTTGTTATAGATCAAGAAGAGCACGGAATTAACCTTGACCGGGGAAAAGGCAAGGTTCCGGATTAAACTGTAAATTTACACATTTTACACCGAGGTAAGTTTAAGTGTAAACTATTCATTTCGAATATACATGTTGTTAATAAATGGTGCATTGCGTGAATAGAATTATTCATGATTGATATTAACTGAATTCAATAGATATTGAGTAATTCCCGTGTGAGTTTAATTATAGATTAATGGTGGGCTATGTGCGATACCACCGTAAATACTCTTCATGGTGGGCTAAGTGCGATACCACCTTACTATTCATTCACGATGGGTTGTTTGCGATACCATCGTTTATATTATCATTTGGTGGGCTAAGTGCGATACCACCGTAATTATTCATGTTGGTGGGCTATGTGCGATACCACCCTAATTATAGGTCAATGGTGGGCTATTTGTGAAACACCGAGTGTTTGGTATTATTTCAATGGTTCATTGAGGAATTATTTCGTTTGTTTCATGTGGCTTTGTGGTGATAAGTGCAGGGAATGTATGCCATTAAATGTGAGCATTATGCTTGTTATATGGTTGGAATGTGGTAAGAGATGAATTGAGTAAGCATGAGTATAGATTGAGGATTGATCTTGCTTAGTACATATTGCTATTTATTGACTAGCATGTGTTATGATGTTTATTGTTTACATTTAAACTTACTAAGTTTTAAAGCTTACTCCCTTTCTTTTTCCCTTGTTTTATGGTGTCAAAGGGCCGGGTCGGGATACGAAGATAATTGGAAGATCACCCACACTATCAGCCCATCTCGGTATAACTAGACTTAGTATTTTGAGTATGGCATGTATAGGGGCTAGACTAGGTGAATTGTTTTATTATTTTGGCCAAGTATGTATTGGCTCCCTTATGGATGAATTCTTTTGTATATTGCCATAGTTGATGGCTCATCATGTTTAAGATATGAAACATGAGGTTATTCAAGAAAGTGTTGTTGCACAAATTGAGTTGCTTGATGATGTGTTGAATGGAATTATGTTGTGTGAGCTAGGGTGGCAAAAAGAGCTTGGCAAATAGCCTTGTTTATGTCCACACGGGTAGGCACACCGGCGTGTGCCTAGGCTGTGTGTGACACACGGTCAGTCCCATGGGTGTGTGACTAGGCCGTGTGTCCCCTACATGTTAGTGTTTCAAGTCAGTGTCGACCACGGGCTAGCCACATGGACGTGTGCTTAGGCCGTGTGTCCCTTATGAGATTGCTGACGTCACAAACAGAATACCCAGGTTTTTACACACGGGCTAGGACACGGGCGTGTCTAGGCCGTGTGGAGCACACGGGCCATGAACACGGGCGTGTGTCCGGCCGTGTAAAAACCCTTGTAGGTTCAAAATGAAAATAAATCCCACACAGGGTAGGGACACGGGCGTGTGTGACCACATGGCCTGCCCACACGGGCGTGTCCCATTTTACACGGGCGTGTGGCCCCTGTTTAGACAAAAAAATTAAGTGCACAAAAGTTCCCAGTTGGGTTCCAAAACCCTCCGTATGCTCAAATAAGGCCTCGTAGACCCTTAATGAAAAGTGTTAAGATGGGATGAAGTTTTATAACTTAAAGTTGTACGACCAAGTGAGTTGAGTACGGTAACGCCTCGTACCCGGTTCCGGCTTAGAATACGGGTAAGGGGTGTTACATTTAGAGTTGGGCCTCCTGTTGCACCTACTGGGATGGCGCTTTGTGGACACTGTGGTAGACGCCATTCAGGCGAATGTTGGAGGACGATTGGGGCATGTTTGAGATGTGGGTCGACCGAGCACCGTGTTCGGGATTGTCTGCTGAGAACTGATCAGATGCAAGCTACGGGTACTGGTACTGCGCAGTCGCCGAGAGTAGCTCAGCAGCTACCTAAGGGCCGAGGTCAGGCCAGGGGTGGTAATGACATGGCCCGAGGACAGAGAAGACCGGGCAGAGGTGCTGGACCGACTGAGGCAAGGCAGCCTACACTGGGTTATGCTGCCCATCGCTGTGAGGACCGAGATGCTCCGGACGTCATCACGGGTACGTTTTTAATTTTTGATGTACCATACTTGGCATTGATAGACATAAGCTCCACACACTCTTACATAGCTAGTGCTGTGTCTGAAACTCTGGGGATTTCGGTTGAAAGCACTTCTAGTGAGGTAACTATCGTGAGTCCGTTGGGGCATTCTATCCGAGTTAGTAAACTATATAGAGACGTTCTGTTAGAGGTTCAAGGGACAGTATTTCTGGCTGATCTGATGGAGCTTCCATTCGGGGAGTTCGATTTGATTCTGGGAATGGACTGGCTAGTCAAGTACCGGGTAAGTGTGGACTGTGCTACAAAAAGGGTGGTTTTGAGGACCGAGGAGGATAACGAGATAATGGTGACTGGGGAACATCGAGACTATCTGACTAATGTGATTTCTGCAGTGGTGGCGGAAAGGTTGGTACGGAAAGGATGTGAGGCATTCTTGGCCTACATCAGTGTTTCAGATTCTAGGGACTCTTCGGTTAAGGACATCAGGACCGTAAGGGACTTTCCGGATGTTTTTCCTGAGGAATTATAGGGTCTGCCTCCGAGCTGAGAAGTAGAATTTTGGATTGAGCTCATTTCGGGTACAGCTCCAGTGTCTATCACGCCCTACCGAATGGCACCGAGGGAGCTTATAGAGCTTAAGGATCAAATTCAAGAACTGTTAGATCGTGGATTCATTCATCCCAGTGTGTCTCCATGGGGAGCATCGGTGTTGTTTGTGAAGAAGAAAGATGGGACAATGAGGATGTGTATCGACTACCGGCAGCTGAACAAGCTAACAATCAAGAACAAGTACCCACTGCCTAGAATTGATGATCTATTTGACTAGTTCAGATGGGCTTCTGTGTTCTCCAAGATCGATCTGCGATCTGGATACCATCAACTGAAGGTTAAGGAGGCCGATGTGCATAAGGCGGCATTTAGGACTCGGTATGGACATTACGAGTTCCTGGTTATGCCTTTTGGGTTGACCAATGTACCAGCAGCATTCATGGATTTGATGAACCGTGTGTTCCAGCCTTATCTGGACCAGTTTGTGGTGGTGTTCATCGATGATAGCTTAGTGTACTCCAAGACTGAGGACGAGCACGATGAGCATCCCCGAGTGGTATTACAGACGCTTCGCGAGAAATAGTTGTATGCAAATATAATAAGTGCAAATTTTGGCTCTGAGAAGTAACCTTTCTGGGGCATGTAGTGTCTGCGGAGGGGATTCGTGTTGATCCTCGTAAGGTTGAGGCTGTGTTGGAGTGGAAACAGCCGAAGAATGTGTCTGAAATCCGCAGCTTTCTGGGGCTGGCGGGTTATTATCGATGCTTCGTAGAAGGGTTCTCCTTGATCGCAGCACCGTTGACCAAGCTTCTGCTCAAGGGAGTTTCCTTTGTCTGGACTGATAAGCAACAAGAGAGCTTCGAGAAGCTCAAATCTGTTCTGACTCAGGCTCCTGTTCTAATACAGCCGGAGCCTGGTAGAGACTTCGTGGTATACAGTGATGCGTCGCATGTGGGTTTGGGTTACGTACTGGTGTAGTATGGTAAGGTGGTAGCTTATACGTCATGGCAGCTCAAGACGCATGAGGCTAACTATCCGACGCATGATTTGGAGTTGGTAGCGGTAGTCTTCACTCTGAAAATCTGGAGGCACTATCTATACGGTGAGAAGTGTACTATCTACACTGATCACAAAATCCTCAAGTATCTTCCTTCTCAGAAGGAGTTAAATCTTAGGCAGCGTAGATGGGTTGAACTGCTTAAGGATTATGACTGCACCATTGAGTACCATCCTGGTAAGGCTAATGTGGTGGCTGATGCTTTGAGCCGTAGGGCTATGACCGATCTGAGAGCGATGTTCGCTCGACTCAGTTTATTCAACGATCGGAGTCTGTTAGCAGAACTTCAAGTTAAGCCCACGTGGATTGATCAGATTAGAGGTAAACAGATGGAGGATAAGTCACTTCAGGTGCGGTTCCGTCAGGTTGAGAATGGGGATACTACTGATATTGGGACTAACAGTGACGGGGTACTTTGTTTCCGCGGTCGGATCTATATACCAAATGATGAGGAATTACGATAGTCGATTCTGAGGGAAGCGCATAGTAGCCCTTACGCTATGCATCCTGGCTGGAATAAAATGTATCGAGATCTCCGAGAGTTGTACTGGTGGCCAGGGTTGAAGCCTGAGGTCACGGACTTCGTTGCTCGCTTTCTGACTTGTCAGCAGGTTAAGGCTGAGCATCAGTTGCCTTCGGGGTTGTTGCAGCCGGTAAAGATACCGATGTGGAAATGAGAGCGAGTAACGATGGATTTTGTTAGTGGGTTGCCTTTAACACCCACTAAGAAGGATTCTGTCTGGGTCATCGTGGATCGATTGACCAAGTCTTCTCACTTCATTCTGATTAGAACGGACTTCTCTCTCCAGAAATTGGCCAAGCTATATATAGCGGAAATAGTGAGACTACATGGGGTTCCTGTCTCGATCATCTCCGATAGGGATCCTCACTTCATGTCTCGGTTCTAGAAGAAATTGCACGAAGCTCTGGGTTCAAGTTCAGACTTCAGTATTGCTTTCCATCCTCAGAAAGATGGTCAGTCAGAGAAGGTGATTCAATTACTGGAGGATATGCTGAGGAGCTGTGTTATAGATTTCTGAGGCAGTTGGGAGGAATACTTGCCGTTGGCAGAGTTCTCCTATAACAATAGCTATCAGTCTAGCATTCAGATGGCGCCTTACGAAGCCTTGTACGGTCGTAGGTGTCGCACTCCCTTGTGCTGGACTGAGTTGGGTGAGCGACGTCTTATGGGTCCCGAATTGGTTTCCAAAACTGAAGATAAGGTCCGAATTGGTCCCGGATATGCGTCTGATAGGCAGAAGTCCTATGCTGATCTGAAGAGAAAGGATATCGAGTATTTTGTGGGGGACTCAGTTTTTCTCAAGGTTTCGCCATGGAAGAAGGTCTTGAGGTTGGGTCGCAAGGGTAAGTTGAGCCCTCGGTTTATTGGGTCGTACCGTATTCTGAAGTGAGTGGGGCCAGTCACATATTAGTTGGAGCTTCCTCTGGAGTTGGATCACATTCATGATGTGTTCCACGTCTCAATGTTGAGACGCTACCACTCTGATCCCACGCATGTTGTTCCTATTGAGGACATTAAGATTAGACCAGATCTGACGTTTGAGGAGAAGCCGGTCCAGATTCTGGATAGTGACATTAAAATTCTGCGAAGGAGGTCTATTCCCTTAGTGAAAGTGCTATGGCGGAACCATAGCACTGAGGAGGCCACTTGGGAGCCGGAGGATTCGATGCGCCAGCAGTATCCTCATCTTTTCTGATCAGGTAAAATTTCGAGGACGATATTTTCTTTTAGGGGGTAGAGTTGTAACGCCCCGATTATCGTTAATTTTGGCTTTCGTAATTTTGTGACACAAATATCTGTCTGCTTCAGTGGTTAAGTGTTCTGGGAGTGCCTGAGAAGTCTTGGGTTCAAGCCTTGACTTGGGCAAATTTTGGTATTTTTATGAATAAAGCCCTATCTCGGGTTAGTAGGCTTATAAGTGAAAGTGTGTAAGTATTTAACAGAATAGGCCTGCTGGCCTGGTGCCTAAGTAGAGTGTGGAGTTTGTTGGAGGTCTGGGGTTCGAATCCCTGTGCATGCGAGGGAATTATTTTGCCGCTAGTATCGCGTAGGAGTTTGAGTTTTAGTTAAATGCTGATAGTGGAATGGTTGAAGGAGAAAATTAAGGAGTATGGGAGGGGGGAGTTATCAGTATCTGATCAGTTGTTTCATTTGGAAAAATTCGGCACTCCCTCTCACTCTCTTAAGTTTTATTTTTTTCCCCATTCAATCTTCCATTTGTTACTGCCAAAATTTCAATTCGATTTCCCCATTCCCCTTATTTTTGTTTCGGTCTATCTTGCTCCTCGATTGTTATTTTCGTGCATTATCGGTAAGTGTTGCTGTTAGTGTTCTTGTAGTTTTGGTTTCTGAAGACTTACGTTCTGTTGTTTGTGCATATGGGACGGTAGTGTAGCAGTTTTCTCTCTGACGAGTTGATTCGTGCGAGTAGACAGGTGTGATTGTGGTAAGTGTGTGCATTTGGCTCGATTTGGTTTTGGTGAAGTGATATTTAGTTGTTAATTTCGAGATTTTGGTATACTATTTTAGGTTCTAGAAGGCTAGGTGTAACACCCCATACCCGAGACCTTTGCCGGGGTCGAGTATGTGGCATTACAAGACTCGACTACAAGTTCGGAACATAAAAATTTAAAGCTGTCAAACTGCATCGTGCTGACTAAATTGATCATAACTCAAGTTACAAAACTCGAAATTTAGATCCGTAAATTTTCCTTGAAACTAGACTCACATAAATTTTCACCATAATTTTTCCAGAATTTTTCATGTGGCCAATTAGTACAGTTTATTCATCAAAATTACCCTTATACACTGCTTGACAATTCTGACCTGTCTCTACAAAAATACAGTTATCTCATTACACAAATTTTCTATAATGTTCTTGTTTATACCAATGAAAAATAGACTCATTAAGGGTTCTACACATATATACCATGCTTCTTAATTATTTTTGTAAAATTTTTGACAATTTTTCTAAAACAGAACAGTGACTCCCGAATTCGTTCAGGGCAGGTCTCACTGGAACTTAATCATCTCATAATATATAAATCTTTTGCCTACCCTGTTTCTTTCATGTAAAAATAGACACAATGAGGTTTAATTTCATATCTCATTCACCTTCTAATTCAATATACCCTATTTTTGGTGATTTTTCTAACTCACATCACTGCTGCTACTGCAAGCTGTTTTGTTGCATTTTATGAAAGACTAGCTTCTAACCGAACCTACCTACATCCCTAATTCAAGGATTCATTTCAGATACAAACATTTCCTTAACAAAAACGATTAAACTTTGATTAAGAATGCATAAACATTGCCATCATGAACCAACATACACATCAAGACACAACAGCGCGTACTTAACTAAAAATTTAGCCATATTCGCATGGCTATTATATACAAGGTCAAACATCATATGTTTCTAAAACTTCATCTAGCCTATACATGCCTTCTAATTCGTAACCAAAATTCAAAATACCAAAGGAAGGCGATAGTGTGGTTGACTTCTTGAAGATCCTTTACGAGCCCGCGATGTGACCAAAATCTATAAAACAAAGGAGAACATTTCACATAATTAAGCTTACTAGCTTAGTAAGTCCTAACTCATGATAATAAAACATTTAATTATTTACTGAAATGAAAGCAATCAACTTATGGCATTTCACATAGGCAATTAAGTAAATTATTTATACAAAGCCGGATACTAGTAATTCATTAACCCAAGTAAATTAGGAATCATTTCCTTCAACCTACATTTCTTTGTAGTTCATATAAGCATATCGCATGAAAATCTCCTTTCTTAACATTTAAACTTGAAAACCAATTGTTCCATAATAGCACATTCTAAGCTCGAATTCCATTATATTACATCCATCAATATTAACTTCGAACACATATAACACAATTCTCATAATATTAATTTGACCCAAGTAATATTAAGCATAGCATACCTTACATGCTTACCTGAACCGTATACTCAATAAATTAGCTTTAAGTTGTCTTGAACAAAGATTCAATTTCTCTTTTATAAATTACATCACCGGCATCAAGCCTGCTAGGCGTAAAAGCCTGAAAAGTAACACCGGCACAAGGCCTGCTAGGCGTAAAGCCCGATAAATAACACCGGCACAAGGCCTGCTAGGCATAAAAGCCTGAAAAGTAACACCGGCACAAGGCCTGCTAGGCATAAAGCCCGATTTTGTCACCGGCACAAGGCCTGCTAGGCATAAAGCCCGATTTTGTCACCGGCACGAGGCCTGCTAGGCTCGAAGCCCGAATGTCAGAATAATTTTACATGCTTTTCACATTTCACTATCACATATCGAACCATATGCATTTATTCACATTGCATAAAATATATTTGAAATCAATCCAATCCATCATCATCACATTCGGCCAACTCATGGTTTTACACCAAACTTATACAAATTCTATCATTCATTAGATTTGTAATTAACCTTTAAACATAAGGTAGCTCAAGAATTTACTTATACACCTTGCATTAACCAAAATAAATTCACTTCAATACTATACATTCACATTCGGCTATATCATGAATTTATACTCTAAATTTCCACAATTCATCATTCACTAAGTTCATAATTAATTTATTGACATATTTTAGCTAAAGGACTTACCTCGGTTGTCGATAGTCCGTGCGAATCGGCTATTCGAGAACCTTCGTCTTCCCCCTGTCTAATTCCGTTTTTCTTTGCTCTTGATCTAAAACACATTAGAATTTAGCTCATTTAATCGCATTTCATCTCAATTTAGTCCCAAAACACACAAATGGGCAATTTACTATTTTGCCCCTAATGTTTCCCATTTTTACAAATTGGTCCAATTTACACAAAACTCAAAATATGCAAAATTTTCTAACACCATGGCTAGGCCGAATCTTCCCATAACCATGGGTGTCCATGCATTTCATCTATTTAACATTTTAATTTTTCACAAATTTATTCTTTTCAATTTAGCCCTATATACTCAAAATCACCAAAAACTCCAATACAAAACTTGTAAATCCTTAACATACCTTTAATCTAGAACCATTAAACATCAAAACTATCTAAACATGTTAATGGCGAATCTTATATACATGGTATTTTCAAAAATTTAGACATGGGTCGGATAATATACGAAGCAACGATCTCAAAAACGTAAAAATTATCAAAACCAAAACCGACCATACCTCAATCAAGCTCCTTATCTTGCCGAAAATCAAGCTTCAACAATGGAGTTTCTACTTTCTACATTCGGCCAAGAAGAGAACAAGGTATGTTCTCTTTCTCCCCACTTGTTTTTATTATTTAATGATAAAACAAACACATATTATTAACATTATTTTAACACATTAATATAACTATATAATAAACTAAATTAACATATAATTTGGACTTATAAAGGCCCATTGCCGTCCCTTAATATGGTTAATCGGCTAATTGCCCTTTTGGTACACCCACTTAAAAGCCACAATCAATTTAGTACCTTTCACTTTAGTATGCAACTTTTGCTCTTTTCTCGATTAAATCCTTTTTATCAAATTGAGCACTTAAATGACTAAATTTTTCTACTGAAACTTTCACACTCACTAAATCACATATAATAAACACGAAATATAATATTAAAATATTACTCGGGCTCGGATTCGTGGTCCCGAAACCACCGTTCGATTAGGGTCAATATTGGTCTCATTACAACTCTCCCCCTTGAGAATTTTCGTCCTCGAAAATTTTACCGTTAAACACTGGTCGGATATTGTTGCCTCATTGACTCCTCGTGCTCCCACGTAGCCTCTTCAACTCCGTGACGATTCCATAAAACCTTTATTAATGGAATTCTTTTATTTCTCAACTCTTTTATTTCCCGAGCTAGGATACGGATCGGTTCTTCATCATATGTCAAATCGATTGGATTTCAATCTCTTTCGGTGTGATCACATGAGACGGATCTGATCAGTACTTACGAAGCATCGAAACATGAAATACATCATGTATCTTTTCTAACTCGTCGAGGGCAACTTCAACCTATAAGCAATGTGCCCAATACGTTCGGTGATTTCATAAGGTCCGATGAATCTCGGACTAAGTTTGCCTTTCCGACCAAATCGAATACCTTTTTCCACGGAGAAACTTTCAAGAATACTCGATCTCGATTTGAAATTCAATATCTTTACGCTTTAAGTCAAGATAAGACTTTTGTCGGCCCGAGGCGACTTTTCAAAGTATTTCGATCACACCCACTTTTTGTTCGATTTCTTTAATCAAATCAACCCCGTGTATCTTATTCTCGCCGAGCTCACCAATTATAATGGTGTTCGACATTTTCGCCCGTACAAGGCTTCATAAGGTGCCATTTTGATACTAGATTGAAAGCTATTATTGTAAGCAAATTCAATCAAAGGTAGGTATCGTTCCCACGTACCTTCAAACTCGAGAACGCAACATCTCAACATGTCCTCAAGTATCTGAATAGTTCGCTCGACCGACCGTCATCTGCGGATGAAAGGTCAGACTAAAATGAAGTTTAGTGCCTAAAGCATCTTGCAACTTCTTCCAAAACCGCGATGTGAATCTCGAGTCTGCATGCGAAACAATGGAACTCGGTACACCATGCAATCTCACAATCTGTGATACATACAATTCGGCAAGTTTATCGAGTGAATAGTCCGTACGAACTGGTACAAAATGAGCTGATTTGGTCAGTCTATCAACTATAACCCAAACGGCATCTTTCTTACTCGGTGTCATAGGGAGACCGGATACAAAATCCATTGTAATTCTATCCCATTTCCATTCAGTATCATGATTGGTCAAGTAGTCCGGATGGCACTTGATGCTCAAATTTTTACTTGCCGACAAACTAAGCATTTCAAGCAAATTCGAGATAAATCCCGCTTTCATGCCGTGCCACCAATAGAATTGTTTCAAATCGTTATACATTTTTGTGCTACCCGGATGTATCGATAGTCGACCACTATGGGCCTCACTCGAATCATCTCAGATCAAATCGAGTTCTTGAACACACATTCGGCTTTAAATTTCAAGCGATCATTTGCATCAATCAAAATCTGATTCTGCACCTTTTCACACCGAATTCGACTAGTAATCAAATCTTTGTCAACTTTCGTACATCATAAATTTGCTGAATAAACATCGGTCTTGCTTGTAACTCGGCTATGATCGAACCATCACCGGACATAGCTATCTCATGCGTTCATTGCACGAAGAGCAAACAATGATTTTCGACTTAACGCATCCGCAACAACGTTAGCTTTTCCCGGATGGTAGTCAATCACTAATTCATAGTCTTTTAGCAATTCTAACCATCTGCGTTGTCTCAAGTTTAGATCTTTCCGAGTCATCAAATATTTTAAACTTTTGTGATCCGAATAAATATGACATTTTTCGCGAATAAATAGTGACGCCAAATTTTCAATGCGAACATAATGGTCGCTAACTCTAGATCATGAGTTGGATAATTTTTCTCATGCGGCTTCAATTGTCTCGGCGTAGGCTATCACTCTGCCTTCTTGCATTAAAACGCAACCCAACCCATTCAAGGAAGCATCACTAAAAATAATAAATTCTTTACCCGATTCAGCCGAGTTAATCTCGGAGCCTCGACCAAAAGGGCTTTCAACTGTTCAAAACTTTTCGACACTTTTCGACCACTCAAATTTGACATCTTTCTGTAGTAGTCTCGTCAAAGGTGTAGCTATTACGAAAAACCTTTTACAAATCGTCTGCGTAATACCCCGCAAGGCCTAGGAAACTTCGGATCTCGTAAACATTCTTTGGTGGTTTCCAATCGAGTATAGCCGCTATCTTGTTTGGATCTACCCAACACCGACACCAAAACAACATGACCCAAGAAGTCGACTTCATTCATCCGTAACTCACACTTATCAATTTTGCATACAACCGTTGATCTCTCAAAGTTTGTAGTACTACTCTCAAATGCTCAAATGTTCCGCTTCATTTTTGGAGTAGATCAATATATCATCAATAAACACTACTACAAACCGATCCAAAAAGCGTCGGAAGACTCGGTTCATTAGATCCATAAAAATAGCAGTGCATTAGTGAGTCCAAAAGGCATAACTAAAAACTCATAATGTCCGTACCTCGTTCGAATGCGCCTTCGGCACATCTCGAATCTCGACTCATGAATCGATAATAGCCCGATCTCAAATCTATCTTTGAAAACACCAAGCCCCCTTCAACCGATCAAATAAATCATCAATCCGAGGTAATTCGGTACTTATTCTTTATAGTTACCTTATTTAGTTGCTTGCGAATCGATACACATTCTCATAGTCCCATCCTTCTTTTCACAAATAAAACCGGTGCACCCTAAGGAGAGAAACTTCGGTCGTGCGAAGCCCCTATCTCACAACTCTTGCAATTGCGTTTTCAATTCTTTTAATTCAATAGGCGCCATTCGGTACGGAGCTATCGAAATCGGAGTCGCACCCGGCACTAACTCAATGCCGAACTCAATCTCTCGCACTGGGGGTAAACCCGGTAGTTCTTCAGGAAACACATCGGGGTATTCACATACAACTGATACTGATTCAATTTGTTTCTCGGACATTTTATTGTCCAGTACATAAGCCAAATAAGCTTCACACCCTTTTCTCACATACTTCCGGGCTAACATTGAAGATATTACTGTAGGCAACCCATTTACGTCACAGGATTTAATTCTGATGGTCTCGCCGTTTCGACATTTCAAATCAATAAGCTTTCTTTTACAATCCACTCTCGCCTCATGTGAAGTTAACCACCCATACCCAAGATTATATCAAATTCGTCAAAGGGCAACAACATTAAATCAGCTGGGAAGCAATAATCCCGAATCATCAATGGGCAATCTCTACACACTTTATTAACAAGCACACATCTACCCAAAGGGTTGGACACACGAATCACAAACTCAGTAGACTCAACTAGCAGAGTCTTTCCGAATTCTAAAGTTTCACACACATATGAGTGAGTCGAACCAGGATCAATTAATGCAATTACAGAGAGTGTCATAAAGGGTGAAAGTACCGGTAATGACGCCGGGGAGGAAGCATCCTCTCCGCTCGTGTGGCATAAGCTCTAGCTGGAGCTCTAGCCTCGAGATCGAACTACGATGTTCTTCGTTCCTCTCGACTACCACCACCTACATTGCTTGAATGTCCGGGTGGCTCGCCTCGCGCGATGTGTTGCTCGACTTAATGTTTTGAATCGTATTCGCTTTCAACTAACATCGGACATTCTCTAATAAAATGATCCGACGATCCACATTTATAGCAAGACCGATCATGAAATCTACAACTCCCCGAGTGCCACTTTCCACAAAGGCTTGCATTCTACTCTATTCGGGAACGTTACTAACATCAAGCTATCGAGGTAGCTCGAGAGCTCATAGGGGTCGATCCCGCCTAGGTGGATCTGTAGTAGCTTTACATCACTTGTAGTCATCTCTGGGCTTCTTGGTCGTGGAATGAAAGACTTTGCCCAAGACCTTTTCGGATGTCTCTAGCTTCTGTCTCAGCCTTTCTTTTCTCTTTCCCGAGCTCTTCAGCTTTGCAAGCTCTCTCAACTAAAGTTACAAACTCTTGAATTTCAAGAATGCCAACAAACATCTTTATATCTTCATTTAGGCCGTCTTCAAATCTTTTACACATAATTGCTTCAAATAGAAACACACTCTCTAGCATATCTGCTGAGCTCGACAAATTTTCTTTCATATTCTCATTACGGTCATTCGCCCTGTTTCAATTCAAGGAACTCCTTTCGTTTTTGATCAATGAATCTTTGGCTGATGTACTTCTTACGAAATTCATTCTGGAAGAAATCCCATGTCACTTTTTCTTTCGGAACCACTGATACTAGTGTGTTCCACCAGTGATATGCAAATCCCATGATAAAAGATATAGCACACTTCATGCATTCATCCGAGTACAAGATAGCTCATCAAGTACCCGAATAGTGTTATCGAGCCACATTTCGGCTCTCTGCGTCATCATCATCATTGGCTTTAAATTCTTCTACCCCAAATTTTGGATTTTATCAACTGGGGCCTACTGGATCTCACCGGATCTATCATCGAAGTCTTTGAAGGAATCGGAGTTGGATTATTCGGGGTGGAGGTTGGTGTACACGGTTATTTTGAATAAATTGGGCAAACCACTTATTCATCATCCGATAAAAGGCTTGTTTAGCCTCTCCTTCGTGGCTACCTCGAACAGGTCGAGAGTCTCACTCGGCGCTGATCCGTGTGCACGGTCAGCGCTACACTCTCTACATCATAAGCTACGGTTCTTTCAGGATCAGTGTCCATTTACAATATAAAACAAAGTTCAGGCTGTCAGAAGTCACCGCACTATCAATATATATAAAAGGCATGTATAGCTAGACTCACACGCGCATACGGTAGTCCTAGAATCGACTAAACCGTAAGCTCTGATACCAATCAAATGTAACACCCCATACCCGAGACCTTTGCCGGGGTCGAGTATGTGGCATTACAAGACTCGACTACAAGTTCGGAACATAAAAATTTAAAGCTGTCAAACTGCATCATGCTGACTAAATTGATCATAACTCGAGTTAAAAAACTCGAAATTTAGATCCGTAAATTTTCATTGAAACTAGACTCACATAACTTTTCACCATAATTTTTCCAGAATTTTTCATGTGGCCAATTAGTACAGTTTATTCATCAAAATTACCCTTATACACTGCTTGACAATTCTGACCTGTCTCTACAAAAATACAGTTATTTCATTACACAAATTTCCTATAATGTTCTTGTTTATACCAATGAAAAATAGACTCATTAAGGGTTCTACACATATATACCATGCTTCTTAATTATTTTTGTACAATTTTTGACAATTTTTCTAAAACAGAACAGTGACTCCCGAATTCGTTCAGGGCAGGTCTCACTGGAACTTAATCATCTCATAATATATAAATCTTTTGCCTACCCTGTTTCTTTCATGTAAAAATAGACACAATGAGGTTTAATTTCATATCTCATTCACCTTCTAATTCAATATACCCTATTTTTGGTGATTTTTCTAACTCACATCACTGCTGCTACTGCAAGCTGTTTTGTTGCATTTTATGAAAGACTAGCTTCTAACCGAACCTACCTACATCCCTAATTCAAGGATTCATTTCAGTATACAAACATTTCCTTAACAAAAACGATTAAACTTTGATTAAGAATGCATAAACATTGCCATCATGAACCAACGTATACATCAAGACACAACAGCGTATTTAACTAAAAATTTAGCCATATTCGCATGGCTATTATATACAAGGTCAAACATCATATGTTTCTAAAACTTCATCTAGCCTATACATGCCTTCTAATTCGTGAACCAAAATTCAAAATACCAAAGGAAGGCGATAGTGTGGTTGACTTCTTGAAGATCCTTTACGAGCCCGCGACGTGACCAAAATCTATAAAACAAAGGAGAACATTTCACATAATTAAGCTTACTAGCTTAGTAAGTCCTAACTCATGATAATAAAACATTTAATTATTTACTGAAATGAAAGCAATCAACTTATGGCATTTCACATAGGCAATTAAGTAAATTATTTATACAAAGCCGGATACTAGTAATTCATTAACCCAAGTAAATTAGGAATCATTTCCTTCAACCTACATTTCTTTGTAGTTCATATAAGCATATCGCATGAAAATCTCCTTTCTTAACATTTAAACTTGAAAACCAATTGTTCCATAATAGCACATTCTAAGCTCGAATTCCATTATATTACATCCATCAATATTAACTTCAACACATATAACACAATTCTCATAATATTAATTTGACCCAAGTAATATTAAGCATAGCATACCTTACATGCTTACAGGCAACCGTATACTCAATAAATTAGCTTTAAGTTGTCTTGAACAAAGATTCAATTTCTCTTTTATAAATTACATCACCGGCATCAAGCCCGCTAGGCGTAAAAGCTGAAAAGTAACACCGCACAAGGCACGCTAGGCGTAAAGCCCGATAAATAACACCAGGCACAAGGCACCGCTAGGCATAAAAGCTCGAAAAGTAACACCGCACAAGGCCCGCTAGGCATAACGCCCGATTTTGTCACCGGCACAAGGCACGCTGGGCATAAAGCCCGATTTTGTCACCGCACACGAGGCACTGCTAGGCTCGAGCCCGAATGTCGAATAATTTTACATGCTTTTCACATTTCACTATCACATATCGAACCATATGCATTTATTCACATTGCATAAAATATATTTGAAATCAATCCAATCCATCATCATCACATTCGCCAACTCATGGTTTTACACCAAACTTATACAAATTCTATCATTCATTAGATTTGTAATTAACCTTTAAACATAAGGTAGCTCAAGAATTTACTTATACACCTTGCATTAACCAAAATAAATTCACTTCAATACTATACATTCACATTCGGCTATATCATGAATTTATACTCTAAATTTCCACAATTCATCATTCACTAAGTTCATAATTAATTTATTGACATATTTTAGCTAAAGGACTTACCTCGGTTGTCGATAGTCCGTGCGAATCGGCTATTCGAGAACCTTCGTCTTCCCCTGTCTAATTCCGTTTTTTCTTTGCTCTTGATCTAAAACACATTAGAATTTAGCTCATTTAATCGCATTTCATCTCAATTTAGTCCCAAAACACACAAATGGGCAATTTACTATTTTGCCCCTAATGTTTCCCATTTTTACAAATTGGTCCAATTTACACAAAACTCAAAATATGCAAAATTTTCTAACACCATGGCTAGGCCAAATCTTCCCCATAACCATGGGTGTCCATGCATTTCATCTATTTAACATTTTAATTTTTCACAAATTTATTCTTTTCAATTTAGCCCTATATACTCAAAATCACCAAAAACTCCAATACAAAACTTGTAAATCCTTAACATACCTTTAATCTAGAACCATTAAACATCAAAACTATCTAAACATGTTAATGGGCTGAATCTTATATACATGGTATTTTCAAAAATTTAGACATGGGTCGGATAATATACGAAGCAACGATCTCAAAAACGTAAAAATTATCAAAACCAAAAACCGACCATACCTCAATCAAGCTCCTTATCTTGCCGAAAAATCAAGCTTCAACAATGGAGTTTCTACTTTCTACATTCGGCCAAGAAGAAGAGAACAAGGTATGTTCTCTTTCTCCCCACTTGTTTTTATTATTTAATGATAAAACAAACACATATTATTAACATTATTTTAACACATTAATATAACTATATAATAAACTAAATTAACATATAATTTGGACTTATAAAGGCCCATTGCCGTCCCTTAATATGGTTAATCGGCTAATTGCCCTTTTGGTACACCCACTTAAAAAGCCACAATCAATTTAGTACCTTTCACTTTAGTATGCAACTTTTGCTCTTTTCTCGATTAAATCCTTTTTATCAAATTGAGCACTTAAATGACTAAATTTTTCTACGAAACTTTCACACTCACTAAATCACATATAATAAACACGAAATATAATATTAAAATATTACTCAGGCTCGGATTCGTGGTCCCGAAACCACCGTTCCGATTAGGGTCAATATTGGTCTGTTACACTAGGGATTGCTAAAACATCGAAACAATACCAGGTGTGTACCCGAAAATGTAGAAAACGAGGTTTTGGCGAAAGCCAAAAACCTCACTATCGACGCCACACGGGTGTGTGGTTGCCCGTGTGGTAGGCCGTGTGAGAGACTGTAAGTCACCACACGGCCGTATGATCGATAAGCCAGGCCGTGTGCAGGTGACACGGTCGTGTGATGGTCGAGCGAGCCTGTGTGCGAAACACAAGCTCGACCAATTGGGCCGTGTGGGCCACACAGGCGTATGGGCCCACACGGGT
The DNA here is from genome assembly GCA_025698515.1 of Gossypium sturtianum. NCBI lineage: Eukaryota > Viridiplantae > Streptophyta > Magnoliopsida > Malvales > Malvaceae > Gossypium > Gossypium sturtianum. The sequence continues at coordinate 28,451,332 of CM046955.1, read as the reverse complement.
GATCCATACAGGCGTGTGGAATTTTGGGCCAGGCCGTGTGATCCACACGGGCAGGCCACATGGGCGTGTGAGCCCATTTTTATGAAATGTTCTGAAAGGTAGCACGGGTCGCCTAAGTCGACTGTGAACCTAAGGAAGGGTCGGTAAACAATACTTAGACCTGTAGTTATAGGATTTGATTATGTGAAATCTGTACTGAACATGTTACACTTAGCATGTATACGGATTTGAATGTATGGACTGTTATCTGCATTATAACATGATATTCTGCGTATGTTGCGTTGCATCGGGGTGGGTTGATAATTTACTGGAGGAAGTATCTGAAAGGCTCTTAAGCCTGTTATCTGGCAGCTCAGCTGAAAATTTTTGACAATGTGTCGCATTCGCTACAGCCTGGTGTATAGTGATCGGTGGGTTGATTTTATCCCCACATGGTGTGTAGGGTTTGACGGAGTTGGTATGTAGAGGCTGGTGGGTAGGATTCTGCTATTCTGTTCTGATCTGCATATTATGTCTAAAATGGGCTAAGGCCCTAGAATATATCTGATTCTGTATCTGAGTGGGCTAAGGTCCACACTGATTCTGTAATGGGCTTAGACCCGAACTGTGAATTTATGTTTGTTCTCTGATATTATACTATGTGTAGGTTTTTTGTGGGCATTACACACTGAGTTTACAAAAACTCACCCTATTCTGTTTAATTTGTTCAGGTAATCCCTAGTAGTAGACGGGTCGATGCAGCGGAGGACTCGATGGTGACAACGGTTCTGGACTTTCATGGTTTTCTTATTTTTATTTATGGTTTTTGATTTTATTCGGGAAAATTTTTACTGTAAATGGCCGTTAAGGGTTTTTATTTCAATTTGGGATTTTTATTTTGATTTATGACTGCTAGCAGTAGGATAAGACGCGAGTTTTCAAAACAAACAAATATTTCACCAAAACACCACGATTACACAAACTGATTTAAATGCTTTCGCGAACTATAAATAATTTGGAAAAATGGACGACGTTTTGAAAATGGATACTGATTGGAACAAACAACACGTATTTGGAAGGTAGCATAGGATAACGAAAAATGGTTTCATCGTAACTATGTTTTCTAAAGCACTATCATGTGACATCGCTAGATTCGGTCATAACGTCTAGGCCGGGTTTGGGGTGTTACAAGTGTCTTTTTCCATAGATGTAAAACCAATCATAAAACCATCATCAAGTGCACTAATATATAGTAATCCGTGCTCCAGTTATTATTCAATACAATCCAAATCAATCATACCAAACACACAATTCATAATTTCCATAAATCTTTTACAAATATACTTATATAAAATTAAAATCAAATTTATTAATCTAAACCATTTGAGTTACAATTGAATCATTAGAAACACAATTCAAAACCTCAATTTAGAATGTAAATAGGCATATTTACCAAATTGCCTTTAAAAACCACCCACCTTCACACTTTGTTTCTTAAGCCAAAGCGTGTCAAGTAGATATGTTTGGACCTCGATTCTGATTAACAATGGCCTCTCCTCATTGTGAAGCTTAAACAAAGATAAAATACATGTTACAAGCTATCATTAACAACAAGAAAATCAAATAAATCATGAACTACATGGATCTAAAATGCCTCTCCAGTCTACCTTACCGAAAACTCACGGTATAGCCGAAACACAAATTTCAGCCCCTAAATGACCTTCTCTGCACCAAAACCCATTTCTAAACATCATTTCTAATATGTCAACACAAAACCTAAGCATCAATTTCATCAAACAAACCGTTTCATAATTTTCCAGAAAATCAACTCATGTTCTTAGTTAAAAACGGATTTGTCAAAATTGATAAATCAAACGAGTTTAATCTTTTGTTTTCTGATTAAAAAAACCTCTTAATAAACATGATTTCAGCTTAGATATCCATTTAAACTTGGATTCCAACTCAAAACCATGAATTCACCATTGATGAATTTCATGTTCAAGAGAGAAGAGATCAAGATTTGAAAAATCATTTTAATCGATTTAAATCAAAAATAATGATTAAAAATAACTTTAAAATGAATTTAGAGTTGAGAAATTACTTTCAATTGATCAAGAATCATCAATATTGAATATTGGATCAAGATCTTTGAAGAACTCGGATGAGCTTTTTCCCAACTTTGAAAATCTTTTCTGGAGAATTTTGAAAGAATTTGGAGAAAATAAAAGATGAGATCTAATCTTTGATATATGGTCTTCGAAAATAAAAATGAAAGAGAAAAATGAGAGAAAACACTTACAAATCAGGTGAAAATTGTGTGTGAAGTGAGGGGGTTGCAGTGTTTTTGAGCTAAAGAACCCCCACCTGATTTTCAAAAATTACGGAAATTTCCATCAGGCCACTCCCATAATTCCCTTGTTTTACAAAGAAATCCTTTCCCTCCAAAATTCTGAAAATATGGTAATTTGCCATAAAACCACGCAAACATTTCCCTTGTTTTGCAAAATGGTCCTATGTAATTAATATTTTAAATTCTCTCATTTAAACCCCGATTTAATTTATTTTTCAATTCTAATTTGAACCAAAATATTTATTTTACCCAAAAATTATTTAAAACTATAAAATTATTTTTTTCTAAAAATATTTTTATTTTCCAGAATATTATTTCCCAATTTTTTTAAATGAAATTAAGCTAACTAAACTAAGAGAAAAATTACTAATAACCCCGATTAACTCCTAATTTTTCACTCAGAACCCGGTAAACTTACTTGAAACTACTAGACCTATTTTTAGGGCCTTACACTTATACCAACTCATACTGTCACAGGATGGAGAGTGTGCATGGACTATCGCAAGCTCAATAAGGCAACTTGGAAGGATCACTTTCCCTTGCCTTTTATTGACCAATTGCTAGACATATTGTAACAGCCTAATTTAGGGTCTTGTCAGAATAGTGGTTGCGAGACCACAAATCCGAGGATGAAATATGTGTATTATGGTTTTTATGAGGTCTATGACATGTTTTCATGATTATGTGAAAATTTCATGAAGAAATTTTATAATTTAGTGATAAATTTATTCATTAGGACTAAATTGTAAAGATTGAAAAATATGAGATTCTAGAAGATTCAAGTATGAGATAGTATTAGAAAAATTATTTGAGGTCTTTATTTAGCAATTAGACAATTATACTTGATGATGGACAAAAATAGACATGGGAAGGAAAAATCTTAAGAAAGGGGCCTTAAGGGCATTTTGGTCATTTGGTTAATAAGTTAATAAAAAGGAAAAAGAAGTCAAAATTAGTGTTCATCTTCTTCCCCTAAGTGCCGAAATTTGCAAGGAGCCATAGATAGGGCTTCTTCAACTTTCAAGCTTGATTGTAAGTACCTCCTAGCCCCGTTTTTAATGTTCTTCGTATTTTTGAGATCCTCGTAGTTCGATTTAGCTACATCTAGCTATATTTCGAGCTAGGGTTCATGTTCAAAAATTTACCCATGTATGACATACATGTATTTTGATGTTTAATGGAGGAATATGAAAGTTTGATGTATGATAAACATCTTTTTCTAAGTGATTTTCATGGAAAATTCATAAAAAGGGACCTAATTGTAAAAGTGATAAAATGTGTAGTAAAAATCAGTTTTGAAGGAAAATATGAGCTACTATAAGCTTAAGGTAGGTTCGGCTAGGCTTGGGTAAGCAAGGAAATGAGTGTATTCCATTATACGAGCCTAGGGACCATTTTGTAAATATGAGAAAGTATAGGGATAAAATTGTAATTTTTGCCAAAGTATGATTCATAGTTCGATTTGGTCAATGTGATCATTAAAAGCGTGAAATTTTCATTATAGATCAAGAAACACGAAGTCCGGACCGAAACCGAGGAAAGAACAATGTGGTAGACTAAATCGAACAATTATACACATTTTGTTAACGAGGTAAGTTTGTGTGTAATAAATCAACGTAATGTTATTATGTTTTAATATGTTGGATATCATGAGAAACATATATTATCTCTATGAAATTGATTAATGAGGTATCGATGAAAGTATGATGAAATTATAATATGCGAAAGTCCCGGTTGAACCTTAGGAATAGAAAGGATACCATTGTCACGACATGAGGTTAAGAAGGTCCCGTATAAGACCATGTCTAGGACATGGCTTCGGCACCGAAAGGAGATCCCGTATAAGACCATATCTGGGATATGGCATCGGCATCAAGTAGTAATCCCGTGTAAGACCACGTCTGGGACCTGGCTTCGGTATGAAATGGTGTAAGACCATGTCTGGGACATGGCGTCGATATGCAATCTCGTATAAAACCATATCTGGGATATGGCATCGACATCGAGATAAGAGATCTCGTATAAGACCATATATGGGATATAGCATCGGCATCAATATGTGATCCCATTTAAGACCATATCTGGGATATGGCATTGGCATCTTATTACGAGCATGACGAGTTTGAGTATCCTACAATATTCCAAATGGTTCAATGGGATAAAGAGCTAAGTCTATATTCAAGATGATAAAAGTGCTAAAGTTATGTGATGAGTGTTACAGGTACATATGAGTAACTTATGAGAAATGAGTTCGATAAGTAATATGTGAATCGTAAGAGTAAGCATGAGTAAGTTATGTCAAAGTGTTTGAGAACTTGTATTATAATTCAATGAAATGTATGGATGTTATCATAAGATTTATGTTGCTATTTATTTCATGCAAACTTACTAAGCTTTATGCTTACCCCTCTCTTTTCCCTTTTCCTTGTAGTATCGTCGAGCTAGCTCGGGGATCATAGGACGTTAGAGCTCGGTTCACACTATCAAGCTATTCATTTGGTATAGTAATGTTGATTATTTTGGGTATGGCATGCATACGAATTTGGTCATTTTGTTATATGTCATATTGGTTAGCCAAGGTATTGGCTATTAATGTTACTCAATTCATTTTGTAAATGGCCATTGGAATCGGCCAAAAGTAGTTAAGTTATATCTATTCAATGATGATGAATTTCATGAAGTGCAAGTTTATACAATTGAGTGAGTAAAGTAAGAAGTATGAGCATGATGAATGTAGTGGAATTCAAGGTGTGGATGTCTTGAATGTGGATATTGGAGGTGCATTATTGTTGTGTTATGTGTTACTAGAAATAGTATAAGTGTGGTGGTATTTCAAGGTGGCAAATGGCTGGGTAGATAGCCTTGCATTTGTCCATACGGGTAGACACATGGGCGTGTGTCTAAGCCGTGTGTGACACACGGTCAGCCCCATGGGCGTGATTGTGAGCCGTGTGTCCCCTGCATCTAAATTTGCGAAAAATTTAGTTCGTCACACGGGCCAGCACATGGGCGTGTGGCTTGGCCGTGTGCCGCTAAGGGTTTGCTGACATCATAAACAGAATGTCCCTTATTTTGGACACGGCCTGAAGCATGGGCGTATGATATGCCACACGGGCATGTCACTCTTCTCACACGGGCGTGTGGCCCTGTTTTGAGTAAAAATTTTCTAAGTGTTCGTAAGTTTCCGGTTCAGTCCCGGATCACTTCATGTGTATATCTTGGGTCTCGTAGTCCCATAATAATAGCGTTAAGAGTTCAAATGAAAAAGTTTAAGTTGAAAAGAAAGTTCTTTGCCCGATTTGTACGAATAAGTAAGTTAAGTCTGGTAATGCCTCGTACCCAGTTCCAGCATTGAATAAGGGTAAGGGGTGTTACATTTAATGGTATCAGAGCTACGGTTTAGTCGATTCTCGGACTAACGTAGCGTAAGCACGAGTCTAGCTATACACGCCATACGTATGAGTATTTATATAATGATAGTGTGACGACTCCTGAAAACTTAAATTATGTTTTCATATAGTAAATGGATCCCGACAGAGCCGTGGCGGATGATGTAGAGAGTAATGCACCGGCCCCTGCCTAAGGGACGGTCCCAATTGAAAATGAGAATAGACCAATGACTGTGAGTCAGAGAGGAGGAGAAGAGGCTAGGGAAGCCTTTCTCCACATGATGAATGCCCGATATACGGAGTTCGTTCGAATGAACCCGAACACGCAACCCCCTCCTCCCCCACATATTCCTCAGCCTACCCCTATAGCTTCCCAAGTTGTAGAAGTAGTAAGGAAAGAAAAGCCCCCGGTTGACAGAATCTGGAAAAAAGGAGCTGAGAAGTTTCGAGCTAATAAAGATGATGATCTGGAAAGAGCAGAGTTCTGGCTTGAAAATACCATCAGGGTATTTGATGAACTGTCATGCACACCTGAAGAGTGTATGAAGTGTATTGTGTCTCTTTTAAGAGATTCGGCTTACCAATGGTGGAATACCCTTGTGTCGATTGTACCAAGGTAGAAGGTTAATTGGGAATTTTTCCAAGAAGAGTTCCGAAAGAAATATATTAGCCAAAGGTTCATCGACCAGAAAAGAAAGGAATTCCTTGAGCTGAAGCAAAGACGAATGACGGTAACTGAATATGAACATGAGTTTGTAAGGCTCGATAAATATGCTCGGGAGTGCGTATCCACTGAAGCCATTATGTGTAAAAGGTTTGAGGACGGGTTAAATGAGGATATCCGATTGTATGTTGGTGTCCTAGAACTAAAATAATTTGTTGTGTTAGTGGATAGAGCTTGCAAGGCCGAGGAGTTTGCCAAAGAGAAAAGAAAGGCTGAAATCGAGTCTCGTGACTCGAGGAAGAGACATTTGAGCAAGTCATTTCAATCCTCATCCAAGAAATCAATAGAGTTTACTACTCGATCAACCACTTCAGCTGGGTTTTCAAACAGAAGTAAGGGTAAACAGTATTCGGGGTCTAAAGCTCAGACCACTTCGGTTGCTAGTGTTGGTAACGCTCGACCAAGTAGACCGGAGTGTTCACAGTGTGGCAGACATCACCCCGGTGAGTGCCGAGCACACGAGGGAGCTTGTTTCAAGTGGGAATCCCAAGATCATTTTATTAGAGAATGCCCTGAGATGGTTGAAAAATAGAAATTTCAGAGTGCAAGATCGGGAAGTACTACTAAAGGGAGGCCACAGAGAAATCGCGAAAACGGAACGAGGGAGCAGACTGAAAGGTCTGAGGGTAGAGCGCCTGCGAGGGCTTATGCTATTCGCGCTAGCGAAGAGGCGTCATCCCCTGATGTGACCACGGGTACATTTTCTCTTTATGATACTCATGTTGTTGCTTTAATTGATCCGGGATCTACCCACTCGTATATTTGCATGAAATTAGTATCTAGCTTGAACATGCCTGTAGAGTCTACAGAATTTGTGATAAAGGTGTCAAATCCCCTAGGGAAATGTGTGTTAGTTGATAAAGTATACAAAGATTGCCCTTTGATGATTAGAGGTCATTATTTTCTGGCAAATCTCATGCTATTGCCATTTGATGAATTCGATGTAATTCTTGGTATGGATTGGTTAACTACTCATGATGTGATAGTAAATTGTGGAAGGAATTTTATTGAGTTAAAATGTGAAAATGGGGATATTCTTCATGTTGAATCAGATGAACAGGACAGGTTGCCTATAGTGATTTCTCATATGTCTGCTCAGAAATATGTAAGAAAGGGATATGAAGCTTACATTGCCTTTGTGATGAATACCAAAGAGACTGAGTTAAGAATTGAATCAGTGCCCATAGTATGTGAGTATCCGGATGTATTTCTAGAAGAATTGCCAGGGTTGCCTCCGGTTAGAGAGATTGAATTTGGCATTGAATTAGCCCCTGGTACTACCCCTATTTCAATTGCTCCGTATAGGATGGCTCCAACTGAGTTGAAAGAATTGAAGGCACTGTTACAAGAGTTGACGGATAAAGGTTTCGCAAGACCAAGTTATTCCCTGTGGGGTGCTCTCGTATTATTTGTAAAGAAGAAAGATGGTTCCATGAGGTTATGTATAGATTATCGACAGCTTAATAAGGTAACCATAAAGAACAAGTACCCATTGCCCAGGATTGATGATTTGTTTGACCAATTCAAGGGAGCCACTATGTTTTCCAAGATAGACTTGAGGTCTGGTTATTACCAGTTGAGAGTCAAAGACTCAGATGTGCCGAAAACCGCATTTCGGACAAGGTATGGTCACTACGAGTTTTTAATCATGCCTTTCAGTTTAACCAATGCCCCTGCTGTGTTTATGGATTTAATGAATCACATCTTTCGGCCATATTTGGATAAATTTGTTGTAGTCTTCATTGATGATATATTGATTTACTCTCGTGATGAAAACGAGCATGCTGAGCATTTGAGGACAGTCTTACAAATTTTACGAGATAATCAGTTATATGCCAAGTTTAGTAAAAGTGAATTTTGGCTTAAAGAAGTCGAATTTTTGGGGCACATTGTCTCGGGAGATGGAATTAGAGTTGACCCGAGTAAGATTTCAGCAATTGTGAATTGGAAGCTGCCAAGGAATGTATCCGAGGTTAGAAGTTTTCTGGGCCTAGCTGGTTATTACAGACGGTTTTTCAAGGGATTTTCTATGATAGCTACTCCGATGACGAGGCTATTACAAAAAGATGTAAAGTTTGGATGGACAGAAAAGTGCCAACAGAGTTTTGAGAAACTAAAGGCAATGTTGATTGAGGCTCCAGTTTTGGTGCAACCTGAACCGGGAAAAGAATTTGTGGTCTATAGTGATGCATCCTTGAATGGATTGGGTTGTGTACTCATGCAAGAAGGCAAAGTAATCGCTTATGCCTTCAGACAGTTGAAGTCGCACGAGAAGAATTACTCGACACATGATTTGGAGTTAGCTGCCATTGTGTTTGCGTTGAAGATTTGGAGACACCATTTGTATGGCGAGAAATGTCAAGTATTCACTGATCACAAAAGTCTAAAGTACTTGATGACTCAAAAGGAATTGAATCTAAGGCAACGAAGATGGTTAGAGTTGATAAAAGATTACGAGTTAGTGATTGACTACCACCCCGAAAATGCAAATGTGGTCACCGATGCCTTGAGTAGGAAATCTTTGTTTGCATTGAGAGCCATGAATACACGAATGGCTTTGTCAGATGATGGTTCTATTCTAGCCGAGTTGAGAGCTAGACCGATGTTTCTCCAAGAGATTTGTGAAGCTCAGAAAGGTGACAATGATTTGCAAGCTAAAAGAGTTCAATGTGAGTCAAATGTTGAGTCGGACTATCGGATTAGTCCTGATGGATGTTTGATGTTCCGAGATAGGGTCTGTGTACCCAGAGATGATGAGCTTATTTGGAAAATTTTGCACGAAGCACATAGTGGGTGTTTATCTATTCATCCAGGCAGTACAATGATGTATAATGATATAAAGAAATGGTATTGGTGGCCGAGCATGAAGAAAGATATTTCAGAGTTCGTATCGAGATGCTTGATTTGTCAACAAGTGAAAGCTGAACACCAAGTACCTTCGGGTTTACTTCAGCCTTGTAACACCCTAAACCTGGTCAATACGTTACGAACGAATCTGGTATGTTACAAGGAAGGTAGTTTTGAACTTTTCAACAAAACATCGTAATTTGGAAAGACTTTTCGTTTAGTGCTTCAATCTTAAAGATAATTTAAAGTTTTGCTTGAAGATTTTCTTGCCAACTTCTATTTAAAAGTGAACTGAAAAGGTCATAAACAGTTTGGTTTCACAAAAGCCAAAAATTAGGAAATTCCATAAACGTGACATTTGAAAATGATTTTGACGTTTTAGGAAAATCTCCAAATTATTTAGCTTAAACCTTTAATCGCTTGTCATCTTTTGTTAACTCTTTAAAAATATGATTGTTTATATTTTTATCTTAGAAAACTCCTTATTTGACAATTCATAAGATATGCAATAACCAAATTAAAGCAAAAACCCAAATTAAAGTTATGGAGGCCTTATTACATTGCAAAATCCCAAAATTAAAATAAGTTTATATAAAGAAACGAGTTTACGCACGAAGTAATGCATGGCCACCTCGAAGTCCACCTCGACTCCAAATCTGCAACTAATAGTTACCTGCAAAATTAAGCAGAGGGGTGAGTCACCAAGACTCAGTGTGTAATTCTCCTTATGCCACAATCGGGCTTTAAGCCCACAGATGCACATTGGGCCTTAGCCCTCACAATATAGCATATTAAAAATGTATGCAATGCAAATTTCACCCAACCTAGTTTTCCATCCTCTAGGTCACCGAATCAGCCAAACACCCGTGGCATTAAGCCACCGTGGTTCCAAACCACTGTGGTCCCAGACCACTTGTGACAGAGTCACAGAATATATAAACGTGGGGCCAACCCACTGTGGTCCCAGACCACTGTGACGATCCCTGATAAGTATACGTGGGGCCAACCCACTGTGGTCCTAGACCACTGAGATAAGTCACTTATAAATATGTATACGTGGTTCCAAACCACCGTGGTCCCAGACCACTTATCACAGAGTCACAGAATCACACTTCCCCTTTCATTCATATCCCAAAACCCATGCAACATATTATCATACTGAGATGAATGCAAACATATTTTCAATGTACAATAGACAATTAATTCATACATACATATCTTCGAAAGTAAGATCACAGTGGTACTTACCCGGTGTCTCCAACCTTACCCATAGGGGTATCTCGACTATCTATACAGTCGTTTCAGCTTTTAGCCAACACAGTTACTAACGCAAATAATAAAGTAAAGTGTGAGCGTTACACACCTGATTATGCGTAAGACTAAACTCTCTACGTTGACACTCTCACTAGCAGGAATAACAGCGATTTGTCTATCCCAGGAAGATGTCGGCTCTTTACCACAACCCGGCGGGAAGTCTCGAACCGCTGACACAGCACGTCGCTTGAACTTAGAAGCAGAGACTACGGGTTCACTTTTCTCCTTAGAATGACTAGCACTCGTATCCATGAAGAAAAGTCTTGATCAATACAATACTAAAGCAAAAATAGGAATTGCCCCAACAAGGGGATTTAATTACGGCAGAGTAATATGAATAGAAGCCGATCACAATAAATAAAAGAGAAACCCCTTACCTTGGCTACCGAGGAATCGTAACAACGGATTCAGCTTGCAAAAGCACCTACTGAATGCAGAGGATCTTTCGGCAGGAAGAAAATTAACTACTCTGCTTCTTAAGATTCGGCTAGAGAAACAAGAAATAGAGGTGCAAAAAGAGAAAATAAAAGATATGGGAGAAGTGCAGAAAGTATTCGGCTAGAGGAGATAGAAATAGAGGAGAAGAGAGTTTCGGCTTTCTGAAAAGAAAGAAAGAATGAAAGAGATGAATAGAAGAGAACCAAAAATTTGGCTAAAATAAAAGAAAAACTAGAAGAGGGTTCGGCTAAAGAAAACACAAGAAGTAGAAGAGAAGAGATGAAGAAGAGGGTTTCGGCTTGTGGCGTCTTAAGAGAAAGGAAGAAAAATGAGAGAATAAAAGGTAGACAATAGGAGAAAATGACTGAAGAGAGGAGGAAAGCAATATGAAAATTCGGCAAAACACTAGGGAACAAAAGTGTATTCACTTGAAAGAAAACCAAAGAATCACTAAAGCATATGTTGAAAAGTTTCGGCACACCCCCTTCTACTCACAATAACCGAACATACTAGGATGAAAAATGCCTAAAAACCAAAAGAGAATTTCGGCACACCTATCCTAGCTACTAAACCGAAATCCCCCTCCAAGCTCCTCACATTCGGCCAACACCTCCACCATCACCAAATCCCTTGATTTGCTCCACCAAATGCTCCCCATCACTCTTTCAAATTGGTTTGACCAATTCCAACTCCTCCAAGCTCTCTTGTCCATCCATTTTGAACTTATTGACTCATTCAACAACCACCTTGAAGAGTCCCAGCCGAAAGCCACCACTCCTCTACCTTTGGCACAAAAAATAAAGTTCCACATGCTGCAGATAAGACTTGAACTCCTTCCCCTTCATGCTCCCTTGTGACGCCACTCCCTTGCTCCTTAAGTGGCGTCTCCTTGCCATCACACCACACACCCTTTTTGTGTTATCAGACACAAATAAATATTCTTAAAGCCTGCTTCTACTAGCTCTCCCCCCTAAAGTGCCCAAAAACAAAATTTCCCTTAAAGCTCTAGCTCGAACCCGAGCCTTCCCAGGGCCCCCAAACACACCAAAATAACAAGCAGAACAAGCCAAGCACACAGAAAAGCATAAAATACAAAACCCCTAATTCTAGGATGTTACAAGCCTATTACGGTTCCCGAATGGAAATGGGACCGTATTACTATAGATTTTATGACGGGTCTACCTTTGACACCGAAAAAGAAGGATGCCGTGTGGGTTGTGGTTGATAGACTCACGAAGTCAGCCCATTTTATATCGGTACACATTGACTATTTGCTTGATAAGTTGGCGGATTTGTATGTGTTAGAAATTGTGAGATTACACGGAGTACCGTTGTCGATTATATCGAATAGAGATCTGAGATTTACATCACGATTTTGGGAAAAATTGCAAGAAGCCTTGTGTACAAAATTGAGCTTTAGTACAGCTTTCCATCCGTAAACCGACAGAAAGTCGAAAAGGATAATTCAGATACTTGAAGACATGCTTCGATGTTGTGTTTTAGAATTTCAAGGTAATTGGGAAAAGTACTTACCATTAGTAGAATTTGCCTACAATAAAAGTTTTTTAGTCGAGCTTGAAAATGGCGCCTTATGAGGCATTATATGGGTATAAGTGCCGAACGCCCTTGTATTGGACTGAACTCAGAGAGAATCAGATTCACGGGGTCGATTTAGTCAGAGAAACTGAAGAGAAGGTAAAAGTGATTCGTGATTGTTTAAAAACTGCTTCTGATAGGCAAAAGTCCTACGCGGATTTGAAACGAAAAGAGATTGAGCTTCAAGCTGGTGATAAGGTATTTTTGAAAGTGTCACCATGGAAGAAAGTTCTCAGATTTGGTTGGAAAGGCAAGTTGAGTCCGCGCTTTATCGGACCGTATGAGATTACCGAGAGGATAGGACCGGTAGCCTATCGTTTGGCATTGCCATCTGAGTTGGAAAAGATTCATGATGTATTCCACGTGTCTATGTTACGTCGCTACCGATCAGACCCTTCGCATGTGATTATACCGACAGAGGTTGAAATTCAACTGGACATGACTTATGACGAAGAGCCGGTTAAGATTTTGGCACGAGAAGTTAAACAGTTAAGAAATAAAAGTATAGCCCTTGTGAAAGTACTATGGCAAAGACATGGGGTAGAAGAGGCTACATGCGAGCCCGAGCAGGCCATGAGAAACCAATATCCCAACCTTTTTACCGGTAAGATTTTCGGGGACGAAAATCCCTAAGGGGGGAGAATTGTAATAGCCCAATTTAGGGCCTGGACAGAATAGTGGTTGCGAGACCACAAATTCGAGGATGAAATATGTGTTTTATGGTTTTTATGAGGTCTATGACATGTTTGCATGATTATGTGAAAATTTCATGAAGAAATTTTATAATTTAGTGATAAATTTATTCATTAGGACTAAATTGTAAAGATTGAAAAATATGAGATTCTAGAATATTCAAGTATGAGATAGTATTAGAAAAATTATTTGAGGTCTTTATTTAGCAATTAGACCATTATATTTGATGATGGATAAAAATAGACATGGGAAGGAAAAATCTCAAGAAAGGGGCCTTAAGGGCATTTTGGTCATTTGGTTAATAAGTTAATAAAAAGGGAAAAAGAAGTCAAAATTAGTGTTCATCTTCTTCCCCTAAGTGCCGAAATTTGCAAGGAGCCATAGCTAGGGTTTCTTCAACTTTCAAGCTTGATTGTAAGTACCTCCTAGCCCCGTTTTTAATGTTCTTCGTATTTTTGAGATCCTCGTAGTTCGATTTAGCTACTTCTAGCTATATTTTGAGCTAGGGTTCATGTTAAAAAATTTACCCATGTATGACATACATGTATTTTGATGTTTAATGGGGGAATATGAAACTTTGATGTATGATAAACATCTTTTTCTAAGTGATTTTCATGGAAAATTCATAAAAAAAGGATCTAATTGTAAAAATGATCAAATTTGTAGTAAAAATCAGTTTTGAAGGAAAATATGAGCTACTATAAGCTTAAGGTAGGTTTTGGTAGGCTTGGGTAACCAACGAAATGAGTGTATTTCATTATACAAGCCTAGGGACCATTTTGTAAATATGAGAAAGTATAGGGATAAAATCGTAATTTTTGCTAAAGTATGATTCATGGTTCGATTTGGTCAATGTGATCATTAAAAGCGTGAAATTGTCATTATAGATCAAGAAACACGAAGTCTGGACCGAAACCGAGGAAAGAACAAGGTGGTAGACTAAATCGAACAATTATACACATTTTGTTAACGAGCTAAGTTTGTGTGTAATAAATCAACGTAATGTTATTATGTTTTAATATGTTGGATATCATGAGAAATGTATATTATCTCTATGAAATTGATTAATAAGGTATCGATGAAAGCATGATGAAATTATATTATGCGAAAGTCCCGGTTGAACCTTAGGAATAGAAAGGATACCATTGTCACGACATGAGGTTAAGAAGGTCCCGTATAAGACCATGTCTGGGACATGGCTTCGGCACCGAAAGGAGATCCCGTATAAGACCATATCTGGGATATGGCATCGGCATCAAGTAGTAATCCCGTGTAAGACCACGTCTGGGACCTAGCTCTGGTATGAAATGGTGTAAGACCATGTTTGGGACATGGCGTCGATATACGATCTCGTATAAGACCATATCTGGGATATGGCATCTACATCGAGATAAAATATCCCGTATAAGACCATATCTGGGATATGGCATCGGCATCCATATGTGATCCCATGTAAGACCATATCTGGGATATGGCATTGGCATCTTATTACGAGCATGACGAGTTTGAGTATCCTACAATATTCCAAATGGTTCAATGGGATAAAGAGCTAAGTCTATATTCAAGATGATAAAAGTGCTAAAGTTATGTGATGAGTGTTACAGGTACATATGAGTAACTTATGAGAAATGAGTTCGATAAGTAATATGTGAATCGTAAGAGTAAGCATGAGTAAGTTATGTCAAAGTGTTTGAGAACTTGTATTATAATTCAATGAAATGTATGGATGTTGTCATAAGATTTATGTTGCTATTTATTTCATGCAAACTTACTAAGCTTTATGCTTACCACTCTCTTTTACCTTTTCCTTGTAGTATCACCGAGCTAGCTCAGGGATCGTAGGACGTCAGAGCTCGGTTCACACTATCAAGCTATTCATTTGGTATAGTAATGTTGATTATTTTGGGTATGGCATGTATACGAATTTGGTCATTTTGTTATATGTCATATTGGTTAGCCAAGGTATTGGCTATTAATGTTACTCAATTCATTTTGTAAATGGCCATTGGAATCGGCCAAAAGTAGTTAAGTTATATCTATTCAATGATGAAGAATTTCATGAAGTGCAAGTTTATACAATTGAGTGAGTAAAGTATGAAGTTTGAGAATGATGAATGTAATGGAATTCAAGGTGTGGATGTCTTGAATGTGGATATTGGAGGTGCATTATTGTTGTGTTATGTGTTGCTAGAAATAGTATAAGTGTGGTGGTATTTCAGGGTGGCAAATGGCTGGGTAGATAGCCTTGCATTTGTCCATACGGGTAGACACACGGGCGTGTGTCTGGGCCGTGTGTGACACACGGTCAGCCCCATGGGCGTGTTGGTGAGCCGTGTGTCCCCTGCATCTAAATTTGTGAAAAATTTAATTCGTCACACGGGCCAGCACATGGGCATGTGGCTTGGCCGTGTGCTCCTAAGGGTTTGCTGACGTCATAAATAGAATGTCCCTTATTTTGGACACGGCCTGAAGCACGGGCGTGTGATATGCCACACGGGCATGTCACTCTTCTCACACGGGTGTGTGGCCCTATTTTGAGAAAAAATTTTCTATGTGTTCGTAAGTTTCCGGTTCAGTCCCGGATCACTCCATGTGTATGTCTTGGGTCTCATAGGCCCATAATAAGAATGTTAAGAGTTCAAATGAAAAAGTTTAAGTTGAAAAGAAAGTTCTTTTCCCGATTTGTACGAATAAGTAAGTTAAGTCCGGTAATGCCTCGTACTCGGTTCTTGCGTTGAATACGGGTAAGGGGTGTTATACATATTATATGGGAAGGCTTTCTACTGCTTCTTGGACGGATATTCGAGGTATAATCAGATTGTTATAGCTCTTAATGACCAAGAGAAGACAACTTTCACTTGTCCATATGGTACTTTCGCATTTAGAAGAGTGTCATTTGGTTTATGTAATGCCCCAACAAATTTCAGCGTTGTATGATGACAATATTTTCTAACGTGGTAGAAATATTTCTCGAAATCTTTATGGATGATTTCTCTATCTTTAGGAATAATTTTGAAGGCTGTTTGAAAAATCTTGAATTGGTTCTTCACCGTTGTGAAGAATCAAGTCTTATCTTGAATTGGGAAAAATGCCATTTCATGGTTTGTGAAGGCATTGTTCTAGGGCATAAGGTATCGTAGCAAGGAATTAAAGTTGACAAGGCAAAATTTGATGTGATAGAAAAATTTCCACCTCCTACCAGTGTCAAGGGCATTAAAAGTTTCTTTGGCCATGAAGGTTTTTATAGTAGATTCGTTAAACTTCTCAAAGATATCTAAACCCCTATGTGCTTTGTTGGAGCGGAATAAACCTTTCATCTTTAATGAACCTTATTTGTTAGCTTTCGAGGAGTTAAAAAAAAAGTGACCGGTGGCTGCATCGATTGTAATAACTCCTGAGTGGACATTACCATTCGAGCTCATGTGTAATGCCAGTGATTATGTCGTGGGAGCAGTGTTGGGGCAAAGGAAAGATGAGATATTTCATGCAATCTATTTAGCAAGTTGGACCCTGACTGATGCACAGCTTAATTACACCACCACCGAAAAGGAATTATTGGTTGTGGTATTTACATTTGATAAATTTTGATCATATTTAGCTGGTACCAAATTCACGGTTTACACAGATCATTCTGCCATTAAGTATTTGGTGAGCAAGAAATATGCGAAGCCAAGACTGATTTGGTGGATACTCTTGCTGCAAGAGTTTAATTTGGAGATTCGGGACAAAAAGGGAATCGAATATCAAGTGGCAGATCATCTATCAAGATTAGAAGCTGGCAATGAAGACAGCAATATCAAGCTTATTAAGGAAGAATTACCAGATGAGCAGTTGTTAATTTCCATGGTATGCTGATATTGTAAACTTCTTAGTCAGTGGACTGTTGCCACCTGATCTAAATAGTCATGGCAAACAAAAATTCTTACATGATGCAAGATTCTACTACTGGGATGAGCCTTATTTATATAAGCAATATGCTGATCAAATAATTCGAAGATGTATTCCTGAGGAAGAGGTGAATAATGTATTGCAACATTTTCATTCAGCCTCGTATGGAGGGCATTTTGGAGGAGTAAGAACAACAGAAAAGGTACTCCAATCTAGGTTCTATTGGCCAAATTTATTCAAAGATTCCCATGAATTTTATAAGATATGCGATCATTGTCAAAGAACAGGCAACCTATCAACAAGGCACGAAATGCCGCTGCAAAATATTCTGGAAATCGAGTTGTTTGATGTTTAGGAGATAGACTTTATGGGTCCATTTCCACCCTCGTTTGGCAACTTATACATACTTGTGGCAGTAGATTATGTCTCCAAAAGGGTATAAGACATAGCTCTACCTACCAATGACGCCAAGTCAGTGGTGAAGTTCCTGCACAAGAATATCTTCACGAGATTCGGTACGCCTCGAGCCATCATCAATGATGAGGGATCTCACTTTGATTGCAACCTAGTTGCCAATTCTTCGCAAAGGTACATAGTAAAACAAAATATTGTCACAACATATCATCCACAAACGAAAGGGCAAGATGAAATTTCCAACAGGGAAATTAAGCAAATTTCAGAGAAAGTTGTTAATCCAAATCGTAAGGACTGGTCCTTAAGATTAGACAAAGCGGTATTGGCATATCGCATTGCTTACAAAACTCCGTTAGGAATGTCACTTCAAGCTTGTCTATGGAAAACCATGCCATTTGCTGGCTGAGTTAGAGCATAGGGCATACTGGGCTGTGAATAAATTAAACATGGATTGGAAAGTTGCTGGAAATAGAAGATTACTTGAGTTAAATGAGATGGAAGAATTCAGGGCACAAGCGTATGAGAATGCTAAACTTTATAAGGAGAAGACCAAGCACTAGCATGGTAAGAAAGTTATGCCACGATAATTTGAACTAGGACAACAGTTGTTTTTATTCAACTTAAGGTTGAAACTGTTTCCTGGTAGACTAAAATCCCGCTGGTTAGGTCCCTTTGAAATAGCCAAAGTATACCCTCATCGAGCGGTTGTCGTCAAGGATATCCAGACGAGGGTAACATTTAAAGTCAACGGACAACATTTAAAGCACTACTGGGTGTTCATATGGATCGAGACAAACAGTCCATTAACCCCTAAGATGTTTAACTTTAGCATTTCGATACTTTATTTTATTTCTGCAATTTTTAAGTTTCTCTTAGTTATTTCATTTATCTTTTTAATTTAATAATTTTTGTTACTTTGTAGTGCAAATATTATTTAGGAAGAAGCGAGAGGATGAACATAATAGAAGGCAGTGCCATGGAAATAGTTGCATAGCTCTTGAGAAAGGATATAATTAGGAAGGATGGGTTGTCCCAATTTTTGAAGGAAGTTGAGAGGTTGGGGCCCATTTGCGGCGGTTAAGCCCAATGGAAATTTCCCCGAAAACATTTTGCCTCAATTTTTCTATTTCCCTCTAATTCCCATCGCACATCTATCCAATGACTCACGTCAGGTCATAATTACCGCCTACAGTACCACCTCTACCTTTACCTTTTCCCTAATTCCCTCACTTCTCAAAAATTACCCTAACCCTTGTGTCTTTTAGAACTACTCATTGCCCCGAAAGCAACCAAAAACCTTCGCATTTTTCCTCTCAATCGACAATGGCTAGAATGCTTACCCCCAAAACAATCAATGTGTCATCGCGAACATTCTTCAATACTACGGCAGAGGAGAAGTATAAAAACAATATATTAAAGAGGCCATTTTTCCTTGAAAAAGGTTTTCTCTTAAAGGATGAACCTATCATGGGGTATGATGTTTCTATCTCATCCGTCGTGGAAAGCACAGCTGGCAGATATTTTGCATGCATCTTGAGGACGTTTTGAGCAAGCTAGTTCATGAGTTCTACGCTCACATCACCTCGCCAAATAACGCTTTTATCTATGTTAGAGGGGCGTCTGTGTTGTTTGATGAAGACAGTATCAACGCCCAATTTAGGCTCTCAGCCGTACAAGATGAGCACTCTCAGTTTGCTGCAACCATCACCTCGAATGAGCTGAACCAAGTCCTCAAAGACCTTTTCATTGAAGGAACCCAGTGGATTGTATCTCGTCAGGACTGCTACACAGTTGACAGGGCATCACTAAAGCCCAATTGCAGAGTCTGGTACCACTTCTTGAAGACGCAACTAATCCCCTCTACCCATAACTCTACAGTATCCAAGGAACGGATGTTGTTGCTACACTCTATAATGACAGGCCGACGTGTAACATCCCTAACCCGTATCCGTTACCAAATCAGGGTTACAGAGCATTACTAAACAATCAGAAACATTTAAACTAAATAACATTCAACATTATAAAAACATTGTAAACCAATCAAATACACATGTCACGTCCCTAATTCGAGCCCTCAAGACCCTAAAATATCTTAGAAGTAAATTGGGACCAATTTGAAACAACTTGGAAATTCTAGGAAAAAGTCGCAAAAATTTGGAAACAGGGGTCACATGCCCATGTGGCTAGGTCGTGTGCATCACACGATTGAGACAAACTCCTGTGTCTTAGTCTGTGTAACCTTTGAACTAGGGACGCACGGTCGTGTCCTAGCCCTTGTCCTCACCCGTGTAACTCTCTGAGTAGGGTCACATGGCCATTTCACATGCCTGTGTGCTAGACCGTGTAACTCTCTAAGTTTCCCCACACGTCCATGTGCCAGGCCGTCTGTTAGGCTGTGTAACTTACTGACTTGCACCCTAAGAAAATCATCAGATGACACACGGCCGTGTCGCCAGGCCGTGTGCCTCACACAGCTGAGTCACACGCCCGTGTCTCAGGCCGTGTGGACTCAGTTTACCTAAAATCAAGCCATTTCCAAGACCATTTCATACATAAACATTTAGACCAATTGTGCACACTTTCTAAGCACCAAAAACTTACCTAAACATACAAATATTTACCATTTCAAGAATCCTAATTGAACTAAACAATATGCCCTTCAAAGGCACCACAATTAACATCCAAACATAACATGTCAAGATAAGCCAAAAACCCTTTAGTTCATGCATATAATCTAATTCAAAATGTTTACCAAGACCTATCTCAAATAACCATTTGCACGACTTCATAAAACACCAACATCGTACCTTATATACAAGCATTTGGAAGTGCCCAAAAATGACAATACTTGGTGAAGCATTAAAATACACCAAACCAACCATAACTTTCAAGGTATAAACAACCAAATCACCATTATATAATATCCTAAGCATTTCATCCACATATGCATCTATATAAATTTACATATATACATGCCACTACCCTAGGAAATACAAAAACTACCAACTTAGATTGATAGTGTGAGCCGGTTGAATAATCCCTCCAAAATGTCAGCAACGATTATCTACAAAACAATCCATAAAAACGGAAAAGCTTACTAAGCTTAATAAGGAAATAGTATAACATTTAGTCTAAATACAATGAAATGTAGTTCCTATATTGTATAATTCAGTGTTACCGGAGTATAAACAGGGCACGTAAATGCATTCAGGGGTACCGAAGTACAAACAGGGGCACGTATGTGCATTCAAGGGTACCGAAGTACAATCAGGGGCATGTATGTGCATTCAAGGGTACCTAAGTACAAACAGGGGCACGTATGAGCATTCAGGGGTACCGAATTCAAAATTTAACAATTTAATCACTATCATTCATCAAATTCACTGTCAAACCTTGAAATTTTTACATTTTAACAATTTAATCCTTAAATCAAAATCTAACAAAAATCACTTCACAAAACAACCAAATACCACAATCAAAGCTTCAAACATATAAATATCATCACAACCAACCAAGATTCATCAATGGTAACCTCCAAAATTTTTAAAAGATTCAAAAGTAAAGGTATGGGCTAGCTGGACCCTGTTGCAACGATTTCAAAAACATAAAAAAATACAAGAAAACTGGCCAATTTCCATACCAGGCCAGGTTAAGAAAGTGACCGGAGCTCCCTAATCTCCAATGGTGATTTCGACAAGAGGTTGAAAATAAGAGAAATGTAAAATGTCTAATTGTTTTAATTTGTTTAGTTTAATTTTGATTTATTTACCAATTTGCCATTAAACACCTATTATTTTATCGTTTGTCGTCCAACCATAATAACTAGGGCTAATTGCGACTTAGGTCCCTCCTCATTTGGTTAATAAGCTATTTAATCATCTAAATTCAATAATTACTAAGTTTTGCACCTTTTTCAATTCAATTTTTTTCCTTAATTAGCTATCTAAACGTTAAAATTTCTTGACCAAAATTTAATACGACTATAATGAATCTGTAAATATTCTATAAATATTATTGACGAGCCTATACGACATAAATTTATGGTCCCGAAACCACTGTTCCGTCGCCACTAAAAAAAGGGCTGTTACAGCTCTCCCCTTAGGAAATTTCGTCCTCAAAACTGTTACCTGAGAATAGATTCGGATATTGTAATTTCATCAATTCCTCGGTTTCCCAGGTAGCCTTTTCAGTACCATGACAATTCCATAATACTTTCACCAACGGTACTCGTTTATTCCTAAGCTCTTTAACTTCCCGAGCCAAAATTTTCACTGGTTCTTCAGAATATGTCAAATTTGGTTGTAATTCAATTTCACTATGAGGAATCACGTGTGATGGATCAGATTTGTATCGTCTTAGCATTGAAACGTGGAATACATTATGAATTTTCTCGAGTTCAGGAGGTAGAGCTAATCTATAAGCTACAGGACCAATTCTTTCAGTAATCTCATACGGCCCGATAAATCTCGGACTCAACTTTCCTTTCTTGCCGAATCGTAGCACTTTCTTCCACAGAGAAACTCTTAAAAATACCCGATCGCCAACAGTAAATTCTATATCTTTTCTTTTAAAACCAGCGTATGACTTCTGATAATCAAATGCAACTTTCAAACAATCTCGAATAATTCAAATTTGTCTTCAGTTTCTCAAATCAAATCAATCCCTACCATTTTGCATTCACCTAGTTCGGACCAAAACAACGGCATTTTACATTTTCTTCCGTATAAAGCTTCAAACGGTGCCATTTTAATACTGGATTGATAAATGTTATTATAATCGAATTCAGCTAATGGTAAAAAATTTTCTCAGCTTCCTTCATATTCGAGTGTACAGCATCGTAGCATGTCTTCCAGAATCTGTATTACTCGTTCCGATTGCCCATCTGTCTGAGGATAAAATGTTGTACTGAAATTGAGTTTAGTACCCAAAGCCTCGTGAAGTTTACTCCAAAATCTCGATGTAAACCGCGAATCACGATAAAAAATAATAGATGTTGAAATTCTTTGTCATCTCACAATCTCAGACACATATAATTTCGTGAGTTTCCCGAGTGAGTAATCTGTTCTGACTGGAATAAAATGGGTTGATTTAGTCAATCACCTAGA
Organism: Gossypium sturtianum; assembly: GCA_025698515.1. Classification (NCBI taxonomy): domain Eukaryota; kingdom Viridiplantae; phylum Streptophyta; class Magnoliopsida; order Malvales; family Malvaceae; genus Gossypium; species Gossypium sturtianum. The sequence goes on along the minus strand of CM046955.1, from coordinate 28,428,595 downwards.
TCGAATCTTTCTTTTTCGGAGTTATAGGCAAACCATATACAAAATCCATTGTGACTCGTTCCCACTTCCACTCAGGAATCATAGCAGGCTGTAATAATCCCAACGGTACCTGAAGCTCTGCTTTTACTTGCTGACAAATCAAAGATTTGGCTACGAACTCACAAATCTCACATTTCATACCCGACCACCAGTACATTTGTTTCAAATCACAATACATCTTTGTGCTACCAAGATGAATGGAATATGTACTACTGTGAGCCTTTGATAAAATATCACGTTTCAAATTTAAACTATTCGAAACTCAAATTCTATTGCGATATATACAATGTACCATCATCCCCAATACTGTATTCAATAGTCAAATTATCTCAAACCAAGTTTTGTTTCATTATCAACTTTGGATCGTCATTTTGCAACTCTCGAATTCGATGTAGAAATAAAGGTTTAGTCTTCAACTCTGCCAATACAAAACCATCGGCATTCAAAACCAAATGAGCCTTCAACGCTCGAAGTGCAAACAATGATGACTTTCTACTGAGTGCATCTGCAACCACATTAGCCTTTCCCGGATGATAATCAATAACCAAATCATAATCTTTCATCAGTTCTAACCAACGTCGTTGTTTTAGATTCAACTCCTTCTGGGTCATTAAATATTTTAAGCTTTTGTGATCAGTATACACGTGACATTTCTCACCGTATAAATAATGTCTCAATATCTTCAAAGCGAAGATAATCGCAGCCAATTCAATATCGTGAGTAGGATAATTTTTTTCATGCGGCTTTAACTGTCGAAAAGCATAAGCTACCACTTTCCCTGTCTGCATTAACACGCAACCTAAACCATTGAGAGACACATCACTATAAACAACATATGCCTTTCTAGATTTAGGCTTAGTCAATACTGGAGCTTCTATTAATATATTTTTCAGCTGATCAAAACTCTGTTAACACTTATCAGACCAAATAAATTCAATGTTTTTCTGTAATAACTTGGCCATAGGTAAAGCAATGATTGAAATTTTTTTAACAAATCGCCGATAGTATCCGGCTAATCCCAAGAAACTTCAAATGTCAGAAACATTCTTTGGGATTTCCAATCAATAATTACAGATACTTTATTCAGATCAACCCTAATTGTAACACCTCTAACTCGTATCCGTCAAATTAGGGTTAAAGGCATTACCAAACAGATCGGTAACTTTTACAGACGTTTCATAATACATAACGGACACCTATGTCATGACATGCACTATCCTATCTATCCCTCAGTTCAAATGGGACTTCTCAGACATTATGAACTTGTCGACTTATTTGTAACTCGTATTTCATATACATTCTATCACAATGGATATTCATAGCAATTCAAATTTCATATATACAAAAATTGTTCAATGCAAATACATTTATTTGTATATCAACTTACCTCGAGTTCGATTTAACGGAAACGGATACGGCTACTCGATTACTTTCGACTTTCCGCGGTCTAAGCCCGTTTTCTTCAGTTCTTGATCTAAACATATATAAATTTAACCGATTCATTCATCAAATCATTCAATTCTATCCAAAACACATATTTAGGGTAATTTACAAATTAACCCTCATATTTGCACATTTTATCAATTTAATCCATTTTTTTCTCAAAACATCAAATATACAAAATTTGTTCACACACATGCATAGCCGAAACTCCCTAAGGATCATACAAGTCCATATTTTTCATCAAATTCACAATTTAGCCCTCAAAAATATTATTTTCACAATTTAGCCCTAATTAGCTAAATTCACCAAAAATTCAAGAACAAAACATGTTCATTAAACACATATCTTTCATTTAACACCAATACTCATCACAAAGCTCACCATTTCATCAATGGCACACCTCATAAACATCATCAATTCTTCAAATTACAACATGGGATTGATAGTAGACTAAGCAACAATCTCAAAAACATAAAAATCATCAAAAACCAAAGTCAAAACATACCTTAATCAAGCTCAAAATCAACCGAAACCTAGCCTTCTTTTTATTTTCTTCTTCTTTTGTATTTTCAGTCAAAAGATAAATGAATTAATGCCCATTTTCATACTTTTTTTTATCATAAAAAATTTTAATACATAAATGACATATTTAACCTTTTATAAAATAAGACAAAACATATATACATGAGGTCATTAAAGACCATTGCCGTCCACTCACTCCTCTTATGGCCAATTTGCCATATAAATCCTCCACATTTAATAAACCACTCCAAATAGATCATTAATCAAATAGAATACTACTTTTACGACTTATGCGATTTAATCCTTTTACTCAAATTAAGCACTCAAACGGATAAATTAACTTACGGAAATTTCACACATACTTAATCACATATCATAGGCACATAAACAATATTAAAATATTTTTCAGACTCGAATTTCTGGTCCCGAAACCACTGTTCTGACTAGTGTCTAAACCAGACTGTTACACTAATTCCATCAGTAGATATAACATGTCCCAGAAAATCAACTTCTCATAGCAGAATTCACATTTACTGAATTTTGCATAAAGTTGTTTTTCACGCAAGGTTTGCATCACAACTCTTAAATGTTCGGCATGATCTGACTCGTTTAGTGAATAAATCAGTATGTCATCAATGAATACCACAACAAATCGATCTAAATATAGCTAGAATACCTGATTCATCAAGCCCATGAATGCTGCAGGAGCATTAGTCAAGCCAAATGGCATCATTAGAAATTCATAGTGACCATATCTATTTCTGAATGCAGTTTTTGGTAAATCTTACTCTTTAACTCGTAACTAATAATACTCGAATCTCAAATTGATCTTCAAAAACACTGTAGCTCATTTTAACTAATCGAACAAACCATCAATATGAGGTAACGGGTATTTATTTTTAATGGTAGCTCTATTCAGCTGACGATAATTTATACATAGTCTTATTGACCCATCTTTCTTCTTCATGAACAAAACTGGAGCACCCCAATGTGACATGCTCGGTCGAATAAATCTATGATCTAACAACTCTTGTAATTGCACTTTTAGCTCCTTCAATTTTGTAGGGGCCATCCTGTACGGTGTTATTAAAATTGGAGTTGTTCAAGGCACAAGTTTGATCACAAATTCCACTTCTCGTGTTGGTGGCAATCCGAGAAATTCTTCAGGAAACACATCAGCATACTCCTTGACTACCGGCACTTGCTCAATTTTTGATTCAGTCATTATCGAATAAAGAACGTAGGCTAAATAAGCTTTATATCTCTTTCTAATCAATTTCTGAGCTGACAATGCAAAAATTACATTTGTAAAACAATCGACCCCGTCTGTCGTAACACAAATAAACTCACCATTCAGATGCTTCAAACAAACTTGCTTCCTTCGGCAACTCACCATTGCATCATGTTCAGACAACTAGTCCATTCTGTAACGCCTAAAAATATAGGGTCTTTAATTTTGCATGTTCTGACACAAATTGCTTGTTTGCCTTAATGGCTAAGTGATTTGGGTGTGTATGGGAGTGTTTGAGAAGCCTGGGTTCAAGTCTTGGATTTTGCAGAATTTTTAAATTTTGCACTTAAAAGGATCTAGACGCTAGCACCTAGGTCTTATTAATTATTGTGCTTACCTTAAGTCACAAAAAGCCTAATGGTGCAGTGGTGGAGGCGTTACAAGTGTGGCAAGGGGGTCTGAGGTTCGAGTGTTGGCGCAGCATAGGGGGCATTTATTTTGCAGCTTGGACAGCTAGAGTTTGTGTTGCAGTGGAAGTATGAGGGATGAGAGGTGTTTGAATTGGTCATGGAGAGATTGTAGGAGTAAATCATGGAGAGGATTATGGAGAGATTGGTGGAGTGAATCAAGGAAGTTGGAGTGTGTGGGAGTGTTTGTGCCGAATGGGTATAGGGAATTCTAGGAATTTTGGCTGAGGAGTTTTTCCTCATTTTTGATCAGTTTTGTCAACAGTTTTTGGACTTCTCTCATTTTTCTCTCTAGTGTCGAATTTGCAACTTACCACTTGTGCATCTTTGCTTTTCGGTTCCTGCTGTTCTTTCTTTTGCAATTGACCATTCCTTTCTCTCTTGTATCAACCTCTGCCGAAACTCCCTCCTTCTCTGCTCCTTTCAAGTTTTAGTCTACTGCCTTTTCATTTCTCTGGCTTATTTTGTTTCAGCCGAACCCCACATTTGCCTCTCTCTTATGTTTCTTTTCTTTTTCGACAGTTGGTAGGTTGTGACTGAAAGCCCCTCTCTTCCCTTCTTGATTGGCTTCTCTTCTTACTTGGGCTGAAACCCAAGTGTTGTCCCTCTCTGTTTCGATTCTGCAACGGCTCTGAAAATTGGTAAGTGCTCACAATCCATCCTCTGTTTTACTTGTAAAACCGAATGCACCTGTGTTCTTCTTTTCTTTTCCAAAATCGAATAACCCCATTAACCGATTATTATTTCATTCTTCTTGTACTGCACCCTTTACGATTCCAAGGTCTTCCTCAAGGAGTGGTGAAATGTGAACGGCTTGGAGGAGTCACACTTTCGTTCTCAAAACGTCCGGTAAGGTAATAAAGATTACCTCATGTTTTTGGGGTTGGCCGAATATTCCCTACAACTTACTAATCGGTTCTTGACTGCACTTTAGGAAGGCAGCGAAGGCGTGTGATTGTTTTTGGACAACAATCGTTGAGGGATTAAGATCACCCTCATTCAAACAAGGTAAGAAAGATATCTCGGATTAAGTGCTATTAAGAGGGTGTTACCCTAACAATTAAGGAATAACATCGAATCTCGATGATTCTAGGTTGGGTGCTCGTAGATCTTGGAACGAACGTCGTAAAAAGGTGTGTAATCACACTATCTCTGTTATGAATCGGCAAAAGCTGAAAAGTCGAAACGTCAGCATTTGAGGCCTCACGAGCGTGCGAACGATCGTGTGGGAAAAACGAGCCCACAACTGTGGGTGGTAGATTGTAGAGGCCACCACGAGTGTTCTCGTGCACTTGGGCCGTCAAGGGCCTCGTTGGGCCAAAATGGGCCGTGTGGGCCCAATGGGCTCGTGGGCCCCACACGGATAAAATTTACGAAAAGTGGCAGAAACTGGATTGGGCTATGTAGAGCACATAGCCATGATTAAATTTGGGGCAGATAGGCCACACGAGCGTGTGGGCCCATTTAGGCCGAATATTGGGCTTTGGGCCCATTTACACTGTTTCGACCAAATGGATTATCTGTGTCGCTCGAGGCGACTGTAGGCCTTCAAAAAGGTCATTAACCATACTGAGACCCCTAGGGAGTAAAATGACTAAAATACCCCTAATGAGTAAAATGACCAAAATACCCCTAAAGGGCAAAATTACCGTTTTACCCCTAATACATGAAAATGACTATTTTACCTCTAGAGATAGATTGATAGATGAAAATATGTATTGTATGACTGTACTGAGTAGGACATGTTGCATACATGAAATATTGATGACATGGCATACTTTATGCGGTTGGGATTCTGTTATGGAGGAAGTATTGTTATTGGTGGCTCTGCCACACATATCGACATCTTGGTGGCTCTGCCACAATTATCGCATTCTTCGTGGCTTTGCCACATATCTTCGCTTCGGCACTCTGCTATGTTATTATTACTGGCAGCTATGTTGCAATATTGGTGTGAGGGCTGGGTGGGTCGACTTTGTCCCCACGTGGTGTGTTTGGTTGGTACGGGTGGTGTACTGGCTGGATTGGGGTGGGTTTGCATACTTGCACCATACTGATACTGTATCGGACTTAGGCCCACACTATTTCTATATTGGGCTAAGGCCCACACTTTACTGTTACTGAACAGGGCTCAGGCCTCCATTTACTGTTACTGTAGGCCCTTTTCTTTTAACTATACAGGTAATTCCTAGACTTAGTGGATTTGGAGCTGCGAGGGACTCGGAGGGGGCCACTCGAGCGAGGATGCCTGTTTTAACGTAGTTAATTAAATATTTTATATTGGGTTGATATTTTTGTAATAAGGCCTCTGGTAATTTTTAATTTCTTTTCATTGGGTTTTTTTAATTTCTTATTTTGAACTGGCAAACGGATACAAATAAGTTTTCACAACTAACAACTGTTTTACAAGGCAAACACATATTTTTAACTTCAAGATAACCGTAAATGGAGTAGCTTCCGTGAATTTAAACCGACGGTAACAAACATGGTAACCGTTTTACTAAGTGGTAGTTTTTTTAACTTACTAATTATTTCCTAACAAATAAGAACTAAATGGAATTTTACTCAAACGTTTTCTCCCATCAAACTTTGATTTCGAAAAACACTTTGAAGTGACACGCCAGATTTGGCCGTAACATTTAGCGGGTTTGGGGTGTTATATTTAGTGGTATCAGAGCCCGATTGCAAAACTCGGCTGTGGAATGGGTTTGAAAAGTTTTTCTGAAAGTATATTTTAAAGATTTGAAATGTTTTCGAAAGATGGACAAGTGTGGCACACTGAGTCTTCGGCGCCAAATCTGTAAGTTCTTTAATTCTGATTACTGATATACTGTGAAACTCTAGATAGAGGAAACTGAGACCGTATGAGACTGTAAACTGTAGTGAGACCTCAATCTACGAAAACAAACCTCTAATGACTGTTTTTCATAATACATTTGTTAATAATTACTGAAATTATAAGCTGATACATAAGACTTTTTAATCAGATAAAGCGCATATCAAAATGAGCCCAAGAGGTACTCGCGAAAGGGGTACATGGAGCCGAGGTAGAGGTTGAGGAAGTGCTCGGGCTGGATCGTCGGCATCGGGCCATATGCCTGCTAGGGAGGAACCAGCCTCACCAGTAACTGAGACGGGGTCTCATGATTGAGCAGATGGGGATGATGCTCTATCCCAAGTAATGCTCCGCATTCTAGAGAGGGTCAATTTTGGAGCGACTCCGGTCTAATGGGGCAGAAATTTTTAGGGGTATTTCTGGGTTAGCCCCAAATGTGGCAGAGTATTGGTTAGAGGGAACTGAGCGAATAATGGACGACCTTGACTGTACTACGGAGAAAAAAGTAAAAGGGGCAGTGTCCTTACTGCGATATGAGGCTTACCAATGGTGGCTCACCGTGAGAGAGGGTACGCAGGCCAATCGTGTGATGTGAGATTTTTTTAAGGCGACATTTCAAGGAAAGTACGTGGGCGCAAGTTATGTGGACACCCGACGAAAGGAATTTCTAAGCCTGACCCAGGGGAGTAAGACAGTGGAAGAATATGAGTCAGAATTCCTGCGGTTAAGTTGGTTTGCTCGAGGGATAGTAGCAACTGAGTATGAACGCTTTGTGCAATTTGAGGATGGCCTTTGGGATGAGTTAAGGGTATTGATAGCTCCACAGAGGGAGCGAGATTTTGCTGCTCTTGTAGAAAAAGTAAAAATTACTGAAGAGGTGAAGCGCTCGGAGTGCCAAAACCGTGAAAAAGACAAGGGCAGAAATAAGAGGGATTTTGGGCCCTCAAGTTCTTCTGGGAGGCCTATTAAGAAGGCCAGGTTGGAAGGGTCGATTCGGACTGGAGTTCCTGTTGCTATTAATAGACCGCAGCCTTGCGCTGATTGTGAGATAGCTCACCTGGGTGAGTGCTGGAAGAGGATTGGGGCGTGCTTTAGATGTGGGTCCATGGATCATCGGGTTAAGGATTGTCTTCAGAGGCTTGTTCAGATGCAAGTTGTAGGACTGGGCCATGTTCAGCCAGTGAGAGGTGGTCAGCAGCCACCGAGAGGCCGTGGGCAGGCCAGAGGTGGAAACGGTATGGGACGGGGTCGAGGAGCCCTAGGCAGAGCTGCTGGTAACACTGAGGTGAGGCAGCCAGCTTTAGTCTATGCTGCTCGTCACCAAGAGGATGGTGACGCCTCTAACGTCATAACTGGTACGTTCCTAATTTATAATGTACCCTACACTACTTTAATTGATATTGGGTCTACACATTCGTACGTTGCATGCACTGTGTCGAGAACTTTAGGTATTCAGTTCGAAAATACTGTTAGTGAGATGACTGTGATAAGTCCACTCGGTCAGTCGGTTAGGGTAAATAAGTTATTCAGAGATGTGCCCCTTGAGGTCCAAGGAGTAATTTTTCCAGCGGAGTTGATGGAACTGTCGTTTGGTGAATTCGACCTTATTTTGGGTATGGATTGGCTGGTGAAACACTGAGCTAGTTTGGACTGCGCTGCTAAGCGTATGGTGTTGAAGACTACTGAGGATGAGGAGGTGCCTGTGATTGGGGAGCGAAGGAATTATTTGTCTAACGTGATCTCAGCATTAAGGGCCGAGAAACTGATTCGCAATGGTAGTGAGGTGTTTTTAGCCTACGTTAGTATTTTCTGATTCTGAAGGTCCTTTTGTCAGAGATATTAGAACTGTGAAGGATTTTCTGGATGTATTTCCTGATGAGCTCCCTGGGTTGCCTCCGAACCGCGAAGTCGAATTTGATATTGAGCTCTTACCTAGAACAGCTCCAATGTCCATCGCCCCATATAGGATGGCACCGAAGGAGCTGGTGGAGTTAAAAGCCCAAATTCAAGAGCTGTTGGACTGAGGATTCATTCGATCGAGTTTGTCTCCATGGGGAGCATCAGTATTGTTCGTGAAGAAGACAGATAGGTCCATGCGCATGTGCATCGATTATCGGCAACTTAATAAACTGGCTATCAAGAACAAGTATCCCTTGCCAAGAATTGACGATCTTTTTTATCAGCTACGGGGAGCTTCGATTTTCTCTAAAATAGATCTTCGCTCTAGGTACCATCAGCTTAGAGTTAAGGAAGCTGATGTGTATAAGACTGCGTTTAGGACTCGGTATGGTCATTACGAGTTCCTAGTGATGCCGTTTGGGCTGACAAATACACCAGCTGCTTTCATGGACCTGATGAACTGAGTATTCCAGCCCTATCTGGATCGATTCGTGGTGGTATTTATAGACGATATCTTGGTGTATTCGAGAACCGTGGATGAACATGATGCACATCTCCGAATTGTTCTGCAGATTTTAAGGGAAAAGCAATTGTACGCTAAGTTCAGCAAATGTGAGTTCTGGCTGCGATAAGTGACATTTCTTGGCCACGTGGTGTCTGCCGAGGGGATTAGGGTGGATCCTCGAAAAATTGAAGCCGTACTGGACTGGAAACCACCTAAGACCGTATCTAAAATTCGAAGCTTTCTGGGTTTGGCAGGGTATTACAAACATTTTGTTGAGGGGTTTTCCTTAATTGTTGCACCTCTGACTAAGTTGCTACGTAAAGGGGTACCGTTCAATTGGACTAATAAGCAGCAAGAAAGTTTTGAGAAACTGAAGAAGGTTCTGACTGAAGCCCCTATCTTGATCTGACCCAGAGTGCAGGAAGGAATTTCTTGTCTCTGATGATGCATCACACATTGGATTGGGTTGTGTCTTTGATGATGCAGAGGGTAAGCTTTGGTTGCTTATGCGTCCCGTCAGCTTAAGCCTCACGAGGCGAATTACCCAACTCATGACTTGGAGTTAGCCGCGGTGATATTCGCACTGAAAAATTTGAAGGCATTATTTATACGGCGAGAAGTGTATTATCTACACAGATCACAAGAGCCTCAAGTACCTCCTTACTCAGAAGGAGCTGAATCTTAGGCAGCGAAAATGGGAGAGCTGCTTAAGGATTACGACTGCTCGATTGAGTATCACCCTGGTAAGGCTAACGTGGTAGGCGACGCCCGAGCCGTGGGCGTGTCGATTTGAGAGCAATGCTTGCTCGTCTCAAATACTTTTGTATGATGATGGTAGCTTGTTAGCCGAACTTCAAGTGAGACCGACCTGGATTGAATAAATTAAGGGGAAATAGTTAGTGGATGAGTCACTGGTTTCTCATTTCCGTCAAGTTGAGAGTGGAGAGACTATAGATTTTGGGTTGAATAGTGAGGGAGTATTGTGTTTTCGTGGGAGAGTCTGTGTACCGAAGGATTCTGAGTTAAGGCAGTCTATATTACGAGAGGCGCATAGTAGTCCATACGCTATGCTTCCTGGCGGAAACAAGTTATACCGAGATCTTTGTGAGTTGTACTGGTGGCCAGGGCTGAAACGCGAAGTTATTGATCTTGTGAGTATGTGCTTAACATTCCAGCAAGTCAAAGCTGAGCATCAACTGCCTTCAGGGTTACTAGAGCCAGTTAAAATTCCACTTTGGAAGTGGGAGAGAGTAACCATGGATTTTGTGAGTGGGCAGCCCTTAACTCCCACTAAAAAGAATTTGGTATGGGTTATTATAGACCGACTGACTAAATCTGCCCATTTTATACCAGTTCGTACAGATTACTCGTTGCAGAAGCTGGCAAAGTTGTATGTGGCTGAGATTGTGAGACTGCATGGGGTACCGGTTTCCATCATATCTGACAGAGACCCTCGATTCACGTCTCGGTTCTGGAAGAAATTGCACGAGGCTTTAGGTACTAGATTGGACTTCAGTACTGCGTTCCATCCTCAGTCAGATGGTCAGTCAGAGAGGGTGATTCAGATACTGGAGGACATGTTAAGAAGTTGTGTTATTGATTTCTGAGGTAGCTGGGAAGACTATTGGCCACTAGCAGAGTTCGCATATAATAACAGCTACCAGTCCAGTATTCAGATGGCACCGTACGAGGCGTTGTATGGTTGTAGGTGTCGTACCCCTACCTATTGGACTGAGCTGGGCGAGCGACGAGTTTTGGGGCCAGAGTTAGTTTTTGATACCGAAGAAAATGTAAAACTGATTCGAGACCGGTTGAAGGAGGCGTCTAATAGGCAGAAGTCTTACACAGATCTTAAACGCAAAGAGATCGAGTATTCCGTGGGAGACTCCGTATTTCTTAAGGTCTCTCTATGGAAAAAAATACTGAGGTTTGGGCGGAAGGGTAAACTTAGCCCTAGGTTTATTGGGCCTTATCGTATACTGAAACGTGTGGGACCAATCGCCTATCAACTTGAGTTGCCTCCAGCATTAGATCGGGTTCACGATGTGTTCCATGTCTCCATGCTGAGGCGTTACCGCTCAAATCCCACACATATAGTACCAGTCGAGGAGATCAACATTAAGCCAAATCTGACCATCGAGGAAGAACCAGTACAGATATTAGACCGTGAGGTTAAGGTACTAAGGAAGAAATCAATCCCACTGGTTAAAGTGCTTTGGCGAAATCACGGTACGGAGGAAGCCACGTGGGAACCTGAAGAGGCGATGCGACAACAATACCCTCACCTATTCTGACCAGGTAAATTTTGAGGCCGAAATTTCTTTTAGGGGGTAGAGTTGTAATGCCCCAAAAATATAGGGTCTTTAATTTTGCATGTTCTGACACAAATTGCTTGTTTGCCTTAATGGCTAAGTGATTTGGGTGTGTATGGGAGTGTTTGAGAAGCCTGGGTTTAAGTCTTGGCTTTTGCAGAATTTTTAAATTTTGCACTTAAAAGGATCTGGACGCTAGCACCTAGGTCTTATTAATTATTGTGCTTACCTTAAGTCACAAAAAGCCTAATGGTGCAGTGGTGGACGCGTTACAAGTGTGGCAAGGGGGTCTGAGGTTCGAGTGTTGGCGCAGCATAGGGGGCATTTATTTTGCAGCTTGGACGGCTAGAGTTTGTGTTGCAATGGAAGTCTGATGGATGAGAGGTGTTTGAATTGGTCATGGAGAGATTGTAGGAGTAAATCATGGAGAGGATTATGGAGAGATTGGTGGAGTGAATCAAGGAAGTTGGAGTATGTGGGAGTGTTTGTGCCGAATGGGTATAGGGAAGTCTAGGAATTTCGGTTGAGGAGTTTTTTCCTCATTTTTGGTCAGTTTGGTCACCAGGTTTTAGACTTCTCTCCCTTTTCTCTCTAGTGCCGAATTTGCAACTTACCACTCCTGCATCTTTGCTTTTCGATTCCTGCTGTTCTTTCTTTTGCAATCGACCATTTCTTTCTCTCTTGTATCAACCTCTGCCGAAACTCCCTCCTTCTCTGTTCCTTTCAAGTTTCGGTCTACTGCCTTTTCATTTCTCTGGCTTATTTTTTTTCAGCCGAACCCCACCTTTCCCTCTCCCTTGTGTTTCTTTTCTTTTTCGACAGTTGGTAGGTTGTGATCGAAAGTCCCTCTCTTCCCTTCTTGATTGGCTTCTCTTCTTACTTGGGCTGAAACCCAAGTGATGTCCCTCTCTGTTTCGATTCTGCAACGGCTCTGACAATTGGTAAGTGCTCACAATCCATCCTCTGTTTTACTTGTAAAACCGAATGCACCTATGTTCTTCTTTTCTTTTCCAAAATCGAATAACCCCATTAACCGATTGTTATTTCATTCTTCTTGTACTGCACCCTTTGCGATTCCAAGGTCTTCCTCAAGGAGTGGTAAAGTGTGAACGGCGTGGAGGAGTCACACTTTCGTTCTCAAAACGTCCGATAAGGTAATAAAGATTACCTCATACTTTTTGGGTTGGCCGAATATTCCCTACCACTTACTAATCTGTTCTTGACTGTACTTTAGGAAGGCAGCGAAGGCGTGTGATCCTTTTCGGACAGCGATCGTTGAGGGATTAAGATCACCCTCATTCAAACAAGGTAAGAAAGATATCTCGGATTAAGTGCTATTAAGAGGGTGTTACCCTAACAATTAAGGACTAACATCGGACCTCGATGATTCTAGGTTGGGTGCACGTAAATCTTCGAATGACGCCGTAAAAAGGTGTGTAATCACACTATCTCCGCGATGAATCGGCAAAAGCTGAAAAGTCGAAACGTCAGCATTTGAGGCCTCACGAGCATGCGAACGCTCGTGTGGAAAAACTGAGCCCACAACCGTGGGTGGTAGACTCTAGAGGCCACCACGAGTGTTCTCGTGCACTTGGGCCGTCAAGGGCCTCTTGGGTCGGAATGGGCCGTGTGGGCCCAATGGGCTCGTGCGCCCCACACGGATAAAATTTACAAAAAGTGTAAGAAACTGGATTGGGCTATGTAGAGCATATAGCCGTGATTGAATTTGGGCCAGATGGGCCACACGAGCGTGCGGGCCCATTTAGGCCGAATATCGGGCTTTGGGCCCATTTACACTATTTTGACCAAATGGATTATCTGTGTCGCTCGAGGTGATTGTAGGCCTTCGGAAAGGTTTTTAACTGTACCGAGACCCCTAGGGAGTAAAATGACTGAAATACCCCTAATGAGTAAAATGACCAAAATACCCCTAAAGGGCAAAATTATCGTTTTACCCCTAATACATGAAAATGACTATTTGACCCCTAGAGATAGATTGACAGGTGAAAATATGTATTGTATGACTGTACTGAGTAGGACATGTTGCTTATATGAAATATTGATGACATGGCATACTGCATGGGGTTGGGATTCATTATGGAGGAATCATCGCATTCTTGGTGGCACTTCCACACATATCGTCTTCGGTGGCTCTGCCACAATTCGCATCGGTGGCTTTGCCACATATCTTTATCTTGGCGCTCTGCTTTGCGTTATTGTCTTGCGGCTATCTTTGCAATATTGGTGTGAGGGCTAGGTGGGTCGACTTTGTCCCCACGTGGTGTTTTGGGTTGGTACGGGTTGTGCGCTGGCTGGATTGGGGTGGGTTTGCATACTTGCACCATACTGATTCTGTATCGGGCTTAGGCCCACACTATTTCTGTATTGGGCTAAGGCCCACACTTTATCATTCTTGAGCAGGCTCGTGCCTCCATTTATCGTTATCTTGTAGGCCCTTTTCTTTTAACTATACAGGTAATCCCTAGACTTAGTGGATTTGGAGTGCGAGGACTCGGAGGGGGCCACTCGGCGAGGATGCTGTTTAACGTAGTTAATTAAATATTTTATATTGGGTTGATATTTTTGTAATAAGGCCTTTGGTAATTTTTAATTTCTTTTCATTGGGTTTTTTTCATTTCTTATTTTGAACTGGCAAACGGATACAAATAAGTTTTCACAACTAACAACTGTTTTACAAGGCAAACACATATTTTCAACTTCAAGATAACCGTAAATGGAGTAGCTTTCACGAATTTAAACCCACAGTAACAAACATGGTAACCGTTTTACTAAGTGGTGGTTTTTATAACTTACCAATTGTTTCCTAACAAATAAGAACTAAATGGATTTTTACTCAAACATTTTCTCCCATCAGACTTTCATTTTGAAAAACACTTCGATGTGACACGCCAAATTCGGCCGTAACGTCTAGGCCGGGTTTGGACTACTAAATTTAACACCCCAAACCCGGCCTAGATGTTACGGTCGAATCTGGCGTGTCACATCGAAGTGTTTTTCGAAATCAAAGTCTGATGGGAGAAAACGTTTGAGTAAAAATCCATTTAGTTCTTATTTGTTTGGAAACAATTGGTAAGTTATAAAAACCACCACTTAGTAAAACAATTACCATATTTGTTACCGTGGGTTTAAATTTACGGAAGCTACTCCATTTACGGTTATCTTGAAGTTGAAAATATGTGTTTACCTTGTAAAATAGTTATTAGTTGTGAAAACTTATTTTTATCCGTTTAGCAGTTCAAAATAAGAAATTAAAAAAACCCAATGAAAAGAAACTAAAAATTACCAGAGGCTTTATTACAAAAATATCAACCCAATATAAAATATTTAATTAACTATGTTTAAAAAGACATCCTCGCTCGTGTGGCCCCCTCCGAGTCCCTCGCAGCTCCAAATCCACTAAGTCTGGTGATTACCTATACAGTTAAAAAAAAAAGGTGAGTTACGAGAACTCAGTGTGTAATCTCCTATCACTCAATCAGTAGTACATGCGAGAATGATGCAGGCCTAAGCCTGTGCTCGATGCGAATGCGGTGTGGGCCTTAGCCCAATACAGAAATAGTGTGGGCCTAAGCCCGATACAGAATCAGTATGATGCAAGTATGAAAACCCACCCCAATCCAGCCAACACACCACGTGGGGACAAAGTCGACCCACCCAGCCCTCACCCCAATATTGCAGCATAGCTGCCAGTAATAATAATGCAGCAGAGCTACCAGTATAGTATATGTGGTAAAGCCACCAAGACGATGAATTGTGGCAAAGCCACCATGATCGATATGTGTGGCGAGCCACCGATGTGATATTTCCTCCATAACAGAACCCCAACCCCATGTAGCATGCCATGTCATCAATATTTTGTGTATGCAACATGTCCTACTTAGTACAGTCATACAGTACATATTTTCATCTGTCCATCTATCTCTAGGGGTAAAATAGTCATTTTCATGTATTAGGGGTAAAACAGTAATTTTGCCCTTTAGGGGTATTTTGGTCATTTTACTCATTAAGGGTATTTCAGTCATTTTACTTCCTAGGGGTCTCGGTACGGTTAACGACCTTTTCGAAGGCCTACAGTCGCCTCAAGCAACACAGATAATCTATTTGGTCAAAATAGTGTAAATGGGCCCAAAGCCCAATATTCAGCCCAAATGGGCCCACACACTCGTGTGGCCCATCTGGCCCAAATTCAATCATGGCTATGTGCTCTACATAGCCCAATCCAGTTTTTGCCACTTTTCGTAAATTTTATCCGTGTGGGGCCTACGAGCCCATTGGGCCCACACAGCCCATTCTGACCCAACGAGGCCCTTGACGGCCCAAGTGCACGAGAACACTCGTGGTGGCCTCTACAGTCTACCACCCACAGTTGTGGGCTCGATTTTTCCACACGAGCGTTCGCACGCTCGTGAGGCCTCAAATGCTGACGTTTCGGCTTTTTGGCTTTTGCTGATTCATAGCGGAGATAGTGTAATTACACACCTTTTTACGGCGTCGTTCCAAGATCTACGAGCACCCAACCTAGAATCATCGAGATCCGATGTTAGTCCTTAATTGTTAGGGTTACACCCTCTTAATAGCACTTAATCTGAGATATCTTTCTTACCTTGTTTGAATGAGGGTGATCTTAATCCCTCAACGATTGCTGTCCAAAAAGGATCACATGCCTTCGCTGCCTTCCTAAAGTACGGTCAAGAACCGATTAGTAAGTGGTAGGGCATATTCGGCCAACCCCAAAAGCATGAGGTAATCTTTATTACCTTACCGGAAGTTTTGAGAACGAAAGTGTGACTCCTCCAAGCCGTTCACACTTTACCACTCCTTGAAGAAGACCCTGGAATCGCAAAGGGTGCAGTACAAGAAGAATGAAATAACAATCGGTTAATGGGGTTATTCAGTTTTGGAAAAGAAAAGAAGAACACAGGTGCATTCGGTTTTACAAGTAAAACAGAGGATGGATTGTGAGCACTTACCGATTTTCAGAGCTGTTGCAGAATCGAAACAGAGAGGGACATCACTTGGGTTTTAGCCCAAGTAAGAAGAGAAGCCAATCAAAAAGGAAAGAGAGGGACTTTCGGTCACAACCTACCAACTGTCGAAAAAGAAAAGAAACACAAGGGAGAGGCAAAGGTGGGGTTCGGCTGAAACAAAATAAGCCAGAGAAATGAAAAGGCAGTAGACCGAAACTTGAAAGGAACAGAGAAGGAGGGAGTTTCGGCAGAGGTTGATACAAGAGAGAAAGGAATGGTCAATTGCAAAAGAAAGAACAGCAGGAATCGAAAAGCAAAGATGCAGGAGTGGTAAGTTGCAAATTCGGCACTAGAAATAAAAGGGAGAGAAGTCCAAAAACTGGTGACAAAACTGACCAAAAATGAGGAAAAAACTCCTCAGCCGAAATTCCTAGACTTCCCTATACCCATTCGGCACAAACACTCCCACACACTCCAACTTCCTTGATTCACTCCACCAATCTCTCCATAATCCTCTCCATGGTTTACTCCTACAATCTCTCCATGACCAATTCAAACACCTCTCATCCATCAGTCTTCCATTGCATCACAAACTCTAGCCGTCCAAGCTGCAAAATAAATGCCCCCTATGTTGCGCCAACACTCGAACCTCAGACCCCCTTGCCACACTTGTAACGCCTCCACCACTGCACCATTAGGCTTTTTATGACTTAAGGTAAGCACAATAATTAATAAGACCTAGGTGCTAGCGTCCAGATCCTTTTAAGTGCAAAATTTAAAAATTCTGCAAAAGCCAAGACTTGAACCCAGGCTTCTCAAACACTCCCATACACACCCAAATCACTTAGCCATTAAGGCAAACAAGTAATTTGTGTCAGAACATGCAAAATTAAAGACCCTATATTTTTGGGGCGTTACACATTCCCAAAATGATATCAAAATCAATAAAAGGTAACAACATCAAAGTAGCGGCAAAATCGTAACCCCTAATTTTCAGTGGACATGATCTACATATCTGATTAACTAAAACACACTAACCTAAGGATTCGTAACTTGGAAAGTATATTCAGTGAACTCAACAGGTAATTTCTTTTTGTCTACTAATGTAGTGCATATATACGAGTGAGATGATCCAGGATCAATCAATGTATATACATTAATATCAAAGATAGAAAAACTACCCGCAATAACATCTGAAGCAGTAGCTTCTTCACGAGCTCTGATTGCATAGGCTCTAGCTGGCGTTCTCGCTTCAGATCATTCGTTCATCTCACTATTCTTCCCTCGACCAGAAGTAGTGTTTCTTGCATTTCCAGATCATTTGTCTCTCTGTGAGGTCACTTCAAGCTTTTTTAACTGATTACTAAAATCATTCTGCCTTTTTGGACTATCACGAAGGAAATGATTAGTAGACCCACAACGAAAACAAGCTCCCGACTTTGATCGGAACTTATCAAAATGCCTTTTATTGTAATCATCACAAATAGGAACGGTTCTCTCAACATTCCTTAAACTTCCGACACTAGCCACTGGACAATTAATAGACTTAAAATTGCTTTTCTTTGGTTTATCTCTGCTAGTGAACTTTGAAGGGGCATCCAATTGATTTGATTCATTTCTAAATTTTTTCGATGGAGACAATTGTGCAGGCTTGAATGACCCTCTTTTAATTAAATCTCGAATCTGGCTGTCATTTACTTTTGCAAATTTCTTTAATTTTTTGAGCTCGTTCTGAAAGTTATACAAATTCCCGTAACTTTAATGCTGCCACAGACATACGAATATCATCATTCAACCCGTCTTCAAATCTGATATACATTTTTTTCTCACTTGATATTATATTACGAGCATATTTGTTTAGCTTTGCAAATTCACATTCATACTCAGCTACACACCGATTCCCTTATTTTAACTCTAGAAATTCTTTCTTTTTCTTGTCAATGAACTGCCGACTAACATACTTTTTCTTGAATTCAGTCTGAAAGAAATCCCAACTAACACGATCATGTGATGTCATCGTGCTCAAAGTATCCCACCATAAATACGCTTCATCTTTTAGTAATGAGGCAGCACATCTCAAACAATCTGCAGGACTACACATCAATTCTGCAAAGACTCTCTTTGTGTTTATGAACCAGTACTCGGCTTTTGGAGAATCATTATCCAGTTTGCCTCTGAATTCCTCCGCTCCACACTTCCAGATTTTATCTACATATACTCGATTACCTGCCACAGGTACAGGATTCTAGGGATTCAGGGGTGCCGGAGGAGGCACTGTAGGGGGTAGAGGTGGCGGAGTTGCAAGATTTGCTTGTTTGAATTCATTGAACCACTGGTTCATCATTTTGAGAAACACATTTTTCATCTCGTCACCAAAAGACTGTGGAATCGATGCACTATTACTTGCTTCAGGGTTTGAAGCCTGAACATTACCTTCAGCTTCGTTAACGACAGCCCAGTTTGACTTAACTGACATCTTGAATCTATAAGAAAATATAGTGTTGAGCTGATCAAAAGCATCACACTATCACAGGGTATATGTGGTATGTATATACTAAACTCTACTCCGCTACGCTAGTCCTAGAACCTACTAAATTGTAGCTCTGATACCACTAAATATAACACTCTTAACCCATATTCGTTGCCAGATTAGGGTTACGGAGCATTACCGAACAATCAAAAACATTTAAACTAAATAACATTCAACATTATAAACACATTGTAAACCAATCAAATATACATGTCTCGTCCCTAATTCAAGCCCTCGAGGCCCAAAAATTTTTTTTATAAGTAAATCGAGGCCAATTTGAAACAACTTGGAAATTCTAGGAAAAATTCACAAATTTTTGGAAACAGGGGTCACATGCCTGTGTGGCTAGGCCGTGTGCATCACATGGTTGAGACACACGCCCGTGTCTTAGGCCGTGTAACCTTCAAACTAGGGACACACAGCTGTGTCCCAGCCCGTGTCCTTACCTGTGTAACTCTCTGAGTAGGGTCATATGGCCGTGTCATACGCTCGTGCGCTAGACCGTGTAACTCTCTGAGTTACCCCACATGTAAATCACTGACTAACACCCTAAGAAAATCATCAGATGACACATGGCTGAGTCACACGCCCGTGTCTCAAGCCGTGTGGACTCAATTTACCTAAAATCAAGCAATTTCCAAGACCATTTCATAGATAAACATTTAGACCAAATGTGCACACTTTCTAAGCAACAAAACCTTACCTAAACATACAAATATTTACCATTTCAAGAATCCTAATTCAACTAACCAATATGCCCTTCAAAGGCACCATAATTAACATCCAAACATAACATGTCAAGATAAGCCAAAAACCCTTTAGTTCATGCATATAATCTAATTCAAAATGCTTACCAAGACCTATCTCAAATAACCATTTCCATAACATCATAAAACACCAACATGGAACCTTATATACAAGCATTTGGAAGTGCTTAAAAATGAAAATACTTGGTGAAGCATTAAAATACACCAAACCAACTATAACTTTTAAGGCATAAACATCCAAATCACCATTACATAACACCATAAGCATATCAACCACATATTTATCTATATAAATTTACATATATACATGCCACTACCCTAGGAAATACAAAAACTACCAACTTAGATGGATAGTGTGAGCCGATTGAATGATCCCTCCAAAATGTCAGCAACGATTATCTACAAAAACAATCCATAAAAATGGATAAGCTTACTAAGCTTAATAAGAACATAGTATAATATTTAGTCTACATACAATTAAATACAATTCCTATATTATATAATCCAGTGTTACTGGAGTATAAACAAGGCACGTAAATGTATTCAGGGGTACCGAAGTAAAATTAGGGGCACGTATGTGCATTCAGGGGTACCGAAGTACAAATAGGGGCACATATGCGCATTGAGGGGTACGAAAGTACAAATAGGGACAAGTATATGCATTCAGGGGTACCGAAGTACAAATAGGGGCACGTATGTACATTCAAGCAATAATTTTCTATAACCATATAAATTAAAGAATCACAATATAATAATACAAGTAGAAATTCATTTACATATTGAAATACTACGAACTTACCTACTATTCAATTCTGACCAACACGCAGGGACTAATCCGCTATTTTCCCTTTTTCTCGGTTATTATTTTTTTATCCAAGTTTTGATCTATATAATAATTAAATACAATATATTAATCTCATACATATTTCACATTCCATTCAATGTATATATCCCTTAAATTTTCATTAATTATACATTTTCCCTAAAATTTTATAACTTTTGCAATTTAGTCCTCTAACCCAAAAATTATCAAATTGACCATTTTCCAAGAATCAAACTATAGCTGAATATGCTTGGCCCTTAAACAGTCCCTACCATTCATCAAATTCACTGTCAAACCTTGAAATTTTTACATTTTAACAATTTAATCCTTAAATCAAAATCTAACAAAAATCACTTCATAAAACAACCAAATGCCACAATCAAAGCTTCAAACAAATAACTATCATCACAACCAACCAAGATTCATCAATGGTAACCTCCCCAATTTTTAACAGATTCAAAAGCAAAGGTACGGGCTAGCTGGGCCTTGTTGCAACAATTTTAAAAACATAAAAAATATAAGAAAACGGGCCAATTTCCATACCAGGCAAGGTTAAGAAAGTGACCGAAGCTCCCTAATCTCCAATGGTGATTTCAGTAAGAGGTTGAAGATAAGAGAAATGTAAATTGTCTAATTATTTTAATTTGTTTAGTTTAATTTTGATTTATTTACCAATTTGCCATTAAACACCTATTATTTTATCATTTTCATACCATTTGTCGTCCAACCATAATAACTAGGGCTAATTGCCACATAGGTCCCTCCTCATTTGGTTATTAAGCTATTTAATCATCTAAATGCAATAATTACTAATTTTTGCACCATTTTCAATTTAGTCCTTTTTCCTTAATTAGCTATCTAAACGTTAAAATTTATTGACCAAATTTTAATACATCTTACACGTAGACTTTCACTGCAACAACACCTTCTACCTCCAACAATCCATTTGAATAAAAAGTGCGCAACTCACTCGATCAGTTGTAGAAGCAGCTCACTCTCTTCGAGACTCAACGACTCCGAAGAACTATGGATGTGGAAAAGGAGGAAGAAAGAATGGCCATTTTTTGGGCCTATGTGGAAATGCAAGATATTGCCCTGATGAGGTCCTTTTAGAAGAATTTATCAAGCCCATGCCTGCGTTCCCCGAATTCCCTCAGGAACTGCAAGCATCTGTCGAGGAAAGGATGGGTGAAGAGAGCCAGCTGAGGTAGAGCCTGCAAGCACCAAACCCACTGTTGCAGAAAAAGAAACCAAAGTACTTGAAGAAGAAGCCACCAAGACTGAATCAGTCAATATAGAGACCGATCAAGAGGGGAAAGAAGAAGCAACCCCGACACCTACACCACCAGAGGACAATACTGAAGCTATCCCACCTATACCAATTGAAGCAATGTCCATACAAGACCGCGAAATCCATCACATCATTACTGAGATCACCGAGTCTGACAAAGAAGAGGAGGACGTGCCACTCCATTCACTGAAAAAGAAGATACAGTTTCAGCATTCGACACACAAGTCTACCTGCAGACATTAAAGCAACAATAACCAAACTCTAAGCCAGTGGAGTTCTCTTCCCCTTATTGCATCAAGCATTTATATTTTTCTTTGACATTTTACGTGTAAATATATTCATTTCAACATAGAATTGCATTCATATTATATGTATATTCATGCATTAAGGATAATGCATCCCTTAGGTGGGGTGTCTTGGGCATTAAGGATGCATTATGTATTTAGTCAAGCATGTTCATTTTTCCATAACACACACATAAATTCCAAGGCATGGTTAGACTATCATGCGTGTATTTTTTTTTAACTTGTGATGTTCGATGATGAGCTTAATTCTTCAATAAACCTAGAAAGATGTGACAGTGGATTAGGTGATTTTAGCTTCGGATAGTTTGCGTGAGAATAGACCCCTAAAAATGAGATGTCCTAACTTCAATTACAATTGGACTATAGCGTGTTTCTTTTCTCTGTTTTTTGAGATTCTTGAAGCTAAACTCTGTAAAATTGTCATAGAAATACTCAAACAATTAATAAGTGGCAAAGCTTAAGGAATACCAAAGAAATGTCATAAAACACTTTAATGTTTAGAATTGTTAAATAGATCAGCAACACTTTGTTTGCTCCATCGTGTTGTTGGTTAGAAAAGCAAGCTTAGACAAGAGTGTAAGATATAGAAAAAGAAATTTAGGGGCACTCCACTGTAGTGATAGGCTGAGTAGCTAAGTAGGTAGTTGTTTGCTTCATCCATATTCTAATTCATAGCTTCATGAGTGACTTCCATTCAATTTGTGACATGATTGAGTACCCAACAATTTGGTGTATGCTCCACTATGATTGTCGAATCACAGAACCGTTTGATGAGCTGAATCCCCTACTTGTTTCAAAAAAAAGGGGCTAAGGTTAAAAAGAAAAGTGAGTTTAGGTAATAGATGAAATAAGTAAATTAGGAGACACCTGATATAGTAAAAAATGCACACATGAGCACTTAGGAATTTTGCTTTTAGGGCAATATTTTCTACACTACCTTTGCTAAACAAACTTATGAAACTTGAACAAATTTTAAGACATAAAAGATTTCTAAGAACTTAAGTATAAAATGCTCTCTAAATGGTCTGGCAATACAATGGTGGTTATGTTTGACGTGGAAATTTTTGCATTCATGCATTCATGCATACTTTTCTTGAGGGCAAGCAATTACTCAAGTTTGGGGGTGTGATAACTCTTGAAAAAAGTTATATTTCACGCCCTTAAACTTTTTTAATTGCCTTCACTTAAGTGTTGTTAGTTACATTTAGGATATTGCATTGGACTTTTAAAGTGTAAAGCAAAGGTTGATGGTTTGCTGTGGCAGAGTATGGACAGTTTGCCAACACAAATGTCGTGGAAATGTCGGGAAGACGCCTAGTCAGCACTTAAAGTGTACCGCTCTTGGCCCCACATGTATATGTACTAGATATATCTACCTGCCAGATAGATGAAAGATCATGGGCTGATGGACCTACCCTAGAAGGTGACACTTATAAAAGCCAAGTAGGGAACCCTAATTAAGGAGAGGCCTTTAGACAAAAATAGAGAAACCTTGAGTAGCTGAAAAGAGATTGGGACAATAGCCTTGGATGAAATAGAAAATATCGGTTATGGGCCAAGAACAAGGGCGACAAAAGAAGGAGAAAATGACTGCAATCATCTTGGGCAACTACAAGACATTGCGCTGCCTATGTTGAGAGCTGAAAAGGTGAAAGCTGTCATCTTAGATTTCCTAATTGTTTCTTATCGTGCTTTTCTTTAAAGCTTATCAGTTATTTATGATGTTAGTTATTGTATTAAACTTAAACCTGATTTGCCCAACCATGAGCTAAATCTCTTAGACTCGGGATTACTTTGATGAACCCTTTATTTCTATTAGGCATAATTGCAAAAAAAAACCTCAACGTTTGGGGGCTTTTGGTTTTGTGCCTTAACATTTTTATTTTTTGATTGACACCCTCAACGTTACGATTTTTTCAAAAATCAGCCCACTTTTAACGGTCAACGTGAGTTGACCATTAATCAAACTGTAGGTCAACATATTAGCCTATGTGGCATGCCACATAAGCGCACGACATCATAGATGACGTGATCTATTTAACAAAATTTTTCTCTCATTTTCTCTCCTGCCAAACACCATTTTTTTTTCTTCAAAACACATGGTTACTGCCATTTTTTCCTCTCATTTTCTCTCTTGCCAAACACCATTTTTCTTCTTCAAAACATATGGTTGGCTCATTTCATCTACAAGAATATCCATTACCATGATTATAATCATGTTTTTGTGTAATTTTTCTAAACCCACACCACACTTTCAACTTAAAATCGTTGCTTTTTTCCCCACTATCGGCTGCCATTTTTTTCTCTCATTTTCTCTCTTGCCAAACACCATTTATCTTCTTCAAAACACAACATTCTTGAACATGTTATGTCGTTCATTGATCTTCATCTTCAAAATTTTCATTCTTGAACATGAAGATTGATTAAACTTGATGATTGCTTAAGATCATCAAATTAACACCCTGTTTCGAGAAATACAAGGAAATGGGATTATTGGATTAACAAGCATTAAATATTAATGTTGTACTATTCTGTTTCATGATTTTAGTATTTAGATTCTCTTCATGTGTGTAATAATATTGAACAGGCGAAAGTCTTATGCGAGATTGTGGTACATAGAACCACTCAGACTATCGTCCTCCAAAACTGCTACCCTCAGATATGGATGGAGCTAACAATTCATGCATACGTGTTAAGTTTCATTTTATAAATGTTGTACTCTGTTTTATAAACTTATTGTCAATTTGACCCTCACATAGAAATGAAGTTGGAAGTGATGGGTACGAGGAATGAAGTGGAATGGATTGGATTGCTTGCGATGCAGAAAAAGCTGAAAGATTATCCAGTGTTCCACAGCCATCATTGTAAATAGATATCGAAACAGGTTTCTTAAACTTGTGCAGCATATTATTTCATGATATTGTAATTATAGTATATCCTATTTCCATTATGCTGGACAAATTGGTTAATCTGTATAAAAAAAAATATTTGGATTTTCCCATCCGCTGCTTTTATGATTGTTAGATAGAAAGTAGTAATAAAATAGGAAAGTGAGGGATGGGAACAGAAACAGGATAGTAAAATAGGGATGGTTTGGAGGTTAGGTAGTGAAGAAGAGAAATGGTGTTTGGCAAGAGAGAAAATGAGAGAAAAAAATGGCAGCCGACAGTGGGGGAAAAAACAATGATTTTAAGTTGAAAGTGTGGTGTGGGTTTACAAAAATTTCACAAAAGCCTGATTATAATCATGGTAATGGAGATTCTTGTAGATGACATGAGCCAACCATATGTTTTGAAGAAGAAAAATGGTGTTTGGTAAGAGAGAAAATGAGAGAAAAAAATGGCAGCAACATGTGTTTTGAAGAAAAAAAGTGGTGTTTGGCAAGATAGAAAATGAGAGAAAAAATTTTGTTAAATAGATTACGTAATCTATGACGTCGTGTGCTTCTGTGGCATGCCACATGGGCTACTATGTTGACCTACAGTTTGATTAACGGTCAACGTGAGTTGACCATTAAAAGTGGGCTGATTTCTGAAAAAATCGTAACGTTGAGGGTGTCAATTAAAAAATAAAAAGGTTAAGGGCACAAAACCAAAAGCCCCCAAATGTTGAGGGTTTTTTTTTGCAATTATGCCTTTCTATTAATGTTTAAAGTTTAAGTTTGGTTTGTTCTACTGTTTTATTCAATGGTATTTCATGTCATAGTGACAAGTTTATAAAGATAACTTAATTCAGATAGGGTTAGGTTATCTGGATAGGAGTTGGATAATATGAGTGAATAATTAATCACTTATTCGTGGCAACCTTTAGACATAGAGCCTTGCCTCGTGCGAAAGAAGGTAGGTAATATTAGTTTTAGTCGAACTCAAAGCCTATTAGACATATAGTTCCCTAGGGGAGGTAACCCAAGGTCTTGCTCTCGAGAGATGCAAACTATTGTAGAAACCTATCGAGTAGTAGAATATCCACAACTTTGTTGTGGCATTAATAGGCAGTGAAGGTAGATTCATTAGTAATCCCAGTCGTCCTAATCAACATTGTAGTTCCTCAACCCTTTTTCGTAATGCTTTTGCCGTGGCATTCTTGTTCCATTTACTTGTTTTGTTTTGCACATTTTATACATCATCATTATCTTATTTTACCCCTGCATTCTTATTCTTATTTTGTTTTAGCATTAATCGAACTTAACTATAATAACTCGAGCAAATTATACCTATCTAAACCCTGTGGAGACGATCTCACTCATCACTTTATTACTTGTTCGACATGTACACTTGCACGACTTGCATATCAGTTGTGCAACCAACAGTTGCAACATAGGGAATATAATAGAGAATTAATGTGACAGTCTTTGGTGTCGCGACACAGACTAATGGTGTCGCGACATTCCCTGAAGATATCCCAAAAGGAGTACACTGACTGCTATGTCGCGACACAAGTCTTGGTGTGTCGTAACATCGACTTTAGACAGAATAAAACACGAGCTAGGGGGTGTTTTGGTCTGTACAATCAAACTAAAAGAGTGAGAACGTCAGCTAACCTAGGGTTAAGGACGAAGGCCACCTGAGATCTATAAATAGGCTCATTTGTTACATGTAAAAGACATCATTCACTTAGACTAGATTTTCTTTTTGTGAAATTAGTTTAGTTTTTCTTTCGTTTTTAGGTTTTAGAATTTATTTTTGTTATTTTTCGTTGGGCTCAAGAGATCTAAATTTTGGAAAGCATTCAAATTTTGTGGATTCACGATTGATTTCAATACAATCAAGCTCTTTTATATACTCTATACTATTGATTTAATTAGCATGCTTTCTCGTTATATTGATTCTATATTTTATATGAAAACCATGAGAAACTAATCCCTCTAGGGGGAGTAGCGAGTGGAGGTATGATCTATTGACTGCTTTGTAGGGTTACTGAACGGATCAGCTGTTTAATAAAAAAAGAACGTGAAACAAACCCAAGGCCTGACAACCCCAGGAAGTCATCAAGTTGGCAATTAACCCAAAATTGGTATGGTCCATCCGTGAACACCTTCACAGCCAGTCTCGACTGTGAGGTCAGTAGGTAAGTAGTCCTGACTGACTCGTTATGTTAGTGGAAGATCGAAAGATCCTACTAGGGTAGTGACTAGTTAATTGAAGAGGAACTCGAACCGACAGTTGATGGGAATTACAGAAGCAAGCTAATCACCCATAATCAAGATTTGATTCATTCTCCTTTTCTATCTCTTGAAGTTTATTTCTTTTATGATATTTTGTTTTATTATTATAAAAACCCTAAAAATCCTTTATTTTATGCTTTCGTACTATAAGTAATTTAAAGTACTAATTAGATCTTTTAGTGTTTAGGTTAAAATTAATCTTGCACTCACCTCCTTTGGGTACAATCCTCGAAGTACTCACCTAATTCGTTATAAAAATATATTACAACTCGACCCATATACTTGCGGATATCACCTCGTATTTCTATATTTTAT
Source organism: Gossypium sturtianum (assembly GCA_025698515.1). Lineage (NCBI taxonomy): Eukaryota > Viridiplantae > Streptophyta > Magnoliopsida > Malvales > Malvaceae > Gossypium > Gossypium sturtianum. The sequence continues at coordinate 28,401,158 of CM046955.1, read as the reverse complement.
TGTAGTATTCACACTTTGGATGTTAGTACATCCAAAGGCGGTCACCTTCATTATAGATGGCCTTTGGCCATATGTATAGCGTTCAGTTGGCCACTAGCAGGAGTTCATTGCCATATTTTCTATTAATTCGTACGCATCCTCGTACGTTTTGTTCATTAAGACTCATTCTGCGGCTCCGTCCAATCCTGACCTTACGTGTGCATCCAACCTATTGTAGAACATTTGTAATCGTAACCACTCGAGTAGTCCGTAATGTGGACATTTCTGAATCAATGCCTTAAAATGCTTCCAAGCTTCGTGAAAACTCTCTCCCTCTAACTATTTGAACTTGGCAATCTTCTTTCTTAGTTAGACCGTCTAGCTAATGGGGGAAAATTCTTGTAAGAACTTTCTTGAAAGTTTTTCCCATGTCGTGATGGACCCTGGTTCCTGTAAATCTAACCAAGAACAGGCATTATCTATTAATGAGAAGGGAGACAACTAAAAATACAAATAGTATCATCTGTGACCCCGTTATATTTAAAAGTGTCACAAAGCTGGAGGAACTGTTTTAAATGTTGATTCGGGTCTTCCATCATCGTTCCTCGAAACTGCAAATTATTTTGGATCATCTAGATCATAGCTGGCTTTATTTTAAAGTAAACTCTCTCCCTCTAACTATTTTGAACGTGGCAATCTCTCTTCTTAGTTGGACCATCTTGCTACTGGGGAAAAACTCTTGTAAGAACTTTCCTGCAAGTTTTTCCCATGTCGTGATGGATCTTGGTTCCTACAAATCTAACCAAGAACAGTCATTATCTATTAAAAAGAGGGGAAACAACTGAAGATAGATAATATCATCCGTGACCCCGTTATATTTAAAAGTGTCACAAAACTAAAGGAATCGTTTTAAATGTTGATACGGGTCTTCCATCATCGTTCCTCAAAACTGCAAATTGTTTTGGATCATCTAGATCATGCAAATTGTTACATGATGGTTGGCCTTATTATACTCCCTTTAACAATATCCAGATTCAGTAGTGCATACTCTCTTAAAGTTATCTCGTTACGTGCCATATTAATGTTTGTGGGTAGCTGCGGTGGTGGTGGTAAGTCTAATGGGTTATCGTTAGCTTTGTTGAATAGAGAATTCTCGCGAGGTATGTTGCCTACAGTAGGTGGTGGGTTCTACATCTACTGTTGTTGTTGCTATCGATAATTCCTACGTATTATCTTTTTGGAATCAGTAGTTGGCTCTATAGGTGTTCCCCCTACTACAAGCCATACACTGAAACCAAAAAGAGAAACGAAAGTTAGCACATTTAAGAAAATAAAGTCGTAGCTATAATATAAAAATTTCCCAATTATTCTATTAAAATGCAACAATTAAAATCAAATCACTGACGTTGTCTCCCCGACAACAATGCCAACAACTTGACTGCCTCCGGATGTACTAACATCCAGAGTAGAAATCCTGGACAAAATATGCTAGAAAAGATGGTATCCGCAAGTATACGGGTCAGGTTGTAATATAGTTACAACGGAGTAGGTGAGTACTCCGAGGATCGTAGCCAAGGGAGGCGAGCACTAAATTAACTCTTAACTTAAGCACAATTAGGTCTAATTAGTAATTTAGATAGATTATATTACGACAAAATATAAAGAAAGGTTTTTGGGATTTTTTTATAATAATAAAATAACATAAATAAATAAATAGCGGGAAATCAAATAGTAGAATTTATCAAATCTTAGCATGGGTGATTAGCTCGCTTCAGTAATCAAAATAAACAATCGCTTCGAGCTTCTTGTTCAATCAACTAGTCGATACCCTAGAAGAATCTTCGGATCTTCCACTAGAATAACGAGTTGAGAAGAACTACTTATCTTTCGACCTCACAATCCAAACCGGTTCAGGGTTAAGATGTTCACAGATAGGCCATTCCAATTTTTGGTTAATTCCCACTTTGATGACTTCCTAGGGTCGTCAAGCCAATGGTTTAAGTTCTTCCTCTCCTGAATAGTTGATCCGCTAAAAGAACCCTACAAAACAATTAATTAATCATACCTCCACTCACTAATCCCCCACAGGAGGATTAGTTCCTCATGGATCTCATAAACTGCATAAACTTGATATATAAAATAAACATGAATAACAATTCAAGAATATAAAGTTTAGAAAAAGCCTAATTTGTATTGAATAGAATGTCGACTCCTCACAGAGTTTAATCAAGTTCACAAATTTGATCTCTTAACAAAAGTGAAGAACAAAACTGAAAAACTAAAACTATGAAGAAAATTGTACAATATGAAAATATGTCCATAACATGTGTTAAATGAGCCTATTTATAAACTTAGAGTGGTTGTTGTCCTTAACCCTAGGTCAGTCTGTCATTCTTGCGCTTAATGTTTGATTGTACAGACCAAAACACCCCTAGCTCATAATTTATTCTCTTATAGAGTCAATGTCACAACACACTAGTGTTTGTTATGCGACATCGAAGGCAGTATGCTCATCTTCAGGGGGTGCGTCACGACATCCTCGGGCTATGTCGCGACATCGAAGGCGGTCTTGAAATTCTTCTATTCTGCTCCCTATATTGTAACATCCAACTCTTCGTGTTGCAACACAATGACCAGTATTGAGTTAGCACACCTTCTAATGGTCTCCTACATACTCACAAACAATATTAGCTCACCCTTAGGCCTCATTCGACCCCTACAGTCAATAAAAGACTCAAATTACACATTTTATTGAATTTAAATAAAGTACTAAAAACTTAACCAAAATCTAACTGAATGCCTAAGGAATTAGGTTCATGTACTTATTGGATGGAAATCTATGTTCTTACTAGTTGATCATGATCACCCCAAGGTGGCTTGATTCAATGGCTCAACCTACACTCGAACCCAATTTGTGAGCAAATTATATAGAAGTCAGGTCTTATATGACTGTAACACCCCAAACCCAGTCGAGTAGGTTCGACCCAAATCTGGTGAGCTACAATAGCCACCAAAGTGACTATCCGTTAACTTCCAACCAAACCTCCAACACACCGCTTATTTACAACAAAAAATATGTTAAGTTATCATACGACAGCGAAATTAACTTATACATAGCATATAAACATGCGAGCTTACAAAACATCAAAGGAAAGGTTCGCATGTCAAACAATAGAAAGACTTAAGAGTTCACATACATCAAATAACATAAGTTCACTTAACAGCATTCAACATGAGTTCGCAACACACAAAGTTTGAGTCACACAACAGCATAGGTTCACATACAGTAGTATAGGTTTGCTAAATACCAATTGTTTGCATAGTACCTAAGTTTGCAATATACAATATGGCTTCGCATACAAATAGACTTTGCAAACAAAAGAGTCATGCATGCATGGGTTTTCATACTTTGATAGGGTTCGCATAAATATATGGGTTCTCACAATTTTCCTAGGTTTGCTAAATAGAAAGACTATTTCTACCGGGGGTACGCATGTAATTTTTGAGGTCGCAGAAAATAGTACTAATAAACTGACTCACATTTGATGACAAAATAAATTATACAGAACATTCATGTATGAATAAATATAAACTTTGTTCGTAATAAAGGATAATAAAATATTCTAAGACATGGTTCGCAAAGATAAAATAAACTTTAACTTTAAAAGAAATTATTTCAGTAATAGAGTCAACTTATGATCAATCTAAACCCACATAAAACAAAACCCCATCGCCTAATTTATAGGTTCGCCAATATCTGTTCAGGGATGAGCCACGCCACTGCTATCTGTGACCTACTTACCTCCGAAGTAAGAGAGGAGTGGGTGAGTTTATTGCGAACTCAGTGAATAATAAAGAATCAACAATGCATGCTTTAAAACAGAGCTTAAAATAGAAATAAGACTTAGTCTTAAAATCATTTCGCGTGCTAGGTTCGTGGGAAAGGTTGCGAGACCTAGTTCACAGATCCTATCAGAAAACATAAGTTTGTAAATTAGTTTTGCATGTGTTATTGAAAATCGAACTTAAAAACTTAGCTTGTGCTTGTTTGAAAAATAGATCTTATATAGCGTGAAAAATGCTCACAAACTTGACTTATTAAAAGGGCTAAGGAACATAAGATATGTTCTCGCCCACACTCATCATAATTTTGTCTCGTTGGATATGCGGATCTCCTAATAACGCCTCATAATGACTTAAAGAGTCCTTATAACATGTCCCATAAGTGTAGCACGAGGCAATACACTCTCATGTACACCAAGATGTCCCAGTGAAAAGAGCATAGCTCGACATTCCCTGATCTCTCCACATGCCTCAGGGCCTTAACGCCCAATATCACAGAAATAGAGAGGTGAGTACTCACAATCCTTTAGTATACCAATATATTCAACATGGCACGTAAAGGAGCATGCACAGAGACATATCACATAGAGCTCACATAGGGAGCTTACTTATCATAGAGAGCTCGCGTAGAGAGCTTGCTGGAAAACACTTGTAAAGAGCTCGTACAAAAGCTCATGAAAACACAATTTATAAAACAATACGTTAAAAATGTTTTTATAAAACATAGGCTCGCTTAGGAGCTTGTATAAAACATATCTTTAAAGCACAGCCTGAAAACTTAACCTTGAAAACAGAGTATCGGAGTTAAAAATAGGATTTTGCAGAAAACCTACTTTTGAAACCAAAATTCTTGAAAATCATAACAGGTAGCATACTTAAAGCAATTTATTAACCACTCACACTTTGAAAACATAATAGCAAACATACTTATGACGTATCCCAGCTCACTCATCGAAAACTAAGAATTAAACAAGATTGGTTTTGCCTTTATCCTTGTTGGTAGATGGTCCGACTGGTTCGAACATACATAAACACATAGATTAGTTAAACAGATAAAACTTATAGAATTCATACATGCAAGTGAACCTAGCTTTATGGACAATCAATCTTAATAGGACAGAAGCTTACCCTGGGTGCTACGAACTTGACTCAAAACAAAAACTTGGCGGTAGAATATTCGATGAGGGAATTCTCATGGAATAAGGGTCGTATCTATAGACCTAATTGTCTTGAAAGTCTTAGGATACCCTACTTGACTTAGGAAAGACATTACTTGTACGTAAAGTATTCCTAGATACACTAAATTTTTATTTTCTAATTCGAGTTTGACTCAATCTTTGACTGGCGAACTCCTAGTTCACAACTTCCCTGGTGAACACTAGTTCCCCAAACAGACTGGGGAATCCTCATTTCACAACTTACCTGGCGAACCCTCTTGCAATGAACTTGGCAAACCCCTTACCACGTCTTTTGGTGTATATTACTTCGCTGAAACACTTGGCAAACTCACCCTTTGGCAAACCCCCCCCCCATTCGTCGAATCACTAGCAAACCCTCACTTACAAGGCCAAAACTTCCAAGACTAATCTCGAGATGTTATAATGAAAAACCATCAGGTTCCTTTGGGATGATATAAGAGTATTCCCCTATACTCTTAAAACGGTTGAATTGTTTATTCCAGCAAGTATGTAGTCTGAGATACAGTAAAAATATTGGTGTCTAGCTATGTAGTCAAAATTAAGGATCTACCTATGGGGCCCGTTAGACACATTCTAAATGAAGGTTCGTGGTTTAAGATATTCATCAGGATTTATCCTTCTACGTAAGTGGTCACAATGACATATGCACGAGAATCCTTATGAAGCACGCAAGTGGAACCATCAGATGTGGTCTCATTAGGAAGTAGCTGCAAAAGAGTCTACAATAGGAACTACTGAAAGATGGATTAGAGAAAACTACCCACCAAATATCAGCACCTCTATCTGCTTAATCAATTATCAGTTTATTAGCATTATGTTGATATCAGGTATGGGCAACTCACTAGGTTCAAATGAACTTACCAATATGTTCGCTATGAATTGCATGTTTGTTGGTTGATTCTAGGAAATCAAGAAGAGACCAAGCCAGAATTCACTAAGCTCGGGCAGCTTATAGGGTGGTCATAGTAATATGCTTACAGCGGGGCAACCCAGAGGTGAAGTCTCAGGGTTCGGGTCAATTTGTAACCAAGTCTAAACAGTTTCAAAATTTTAAGTCTAGTTATTTTTTTGATATAGAACTTCTATAGAAATAAGCCATCCTCTAGAATTAGAAATTATGGTAAATCCATTGAGTGTAATAAATAACTTAGCTAAGTTAATTCTCTAGTATGCGAAATGTTCTAAGTTGAGTTTCTATAGCATCGTATAGTCTAAATCTGACGATTGGGTCGGGTATGGAGTGTTACAAATAAGTTGTGAAAAGAATCAATTATTGTCAACTTAGCATATGAAGGAAAACATAAAAGCAATAAAACTAAAATCAAAGAAATACTTGCATCATTAAGGGGATAGACTTTTTAGCCACTTGAGGAAGGCCATAACTCGTAATGTCTAACAATTTCAATGTCCTCTATATTTGATTCAAGCAAAGGTGTCATGTGATCCTTGCAAGTCGAGTTACATAAGTATGACACAGAGTCTATTGAGGAGTCTTTTTCTACTGCTATCATTGATGATGATGATGATATGAATGAGCAAGAAAAATCGAGTGGCACCATTTTTTAAGACAGTAAATGTGATTTTGTGCCTATTATTAAGTCTAGATCTAGCATTAAACCTTGTTTCAAATTTGATGTCAAAGACATTGATAGTAATAGTGAGAACTATGATGATAGTGATAGTGAACTTTGTGAATCATAAAAAGTTGATAGTGAGAATTTTTTTCTTAGAGCCTATTAATTTGGACAAGTTAAACCTTTATTGACCTCCTAAGAAGTTGTATTTTGATGATTTCAGTGTTCAAAATTTTTGTGAGAGGTTAAAGGGGAGGATGATTCATGTAAAAATACTGAGAGAAAAGAGACATTTAGTGGTAAAAGTCAATTTGATGATCCAACTTTGGTGTGAAAATTCCTACGAGGTAAAATTAAAGAGTTCAATTCACATTGAAAAAGGGAATGCAAAAAAAGAGAAAACCTATCCAAAAGAGGGGAATGATTATGTTTTCACTAACCTTAACTTGAATTTGTCTAATGGACTTGTTTCATACATTCAGAAATTTAATGATCCTTTGAGAGGAGTTCAATTAACCCATTCCAGGTGTGATAAAGATTCTTTCTTATTCAACCAAAGACAAGATTAGATGATGAATCTTTTTGAGGAAATGGGAATGATACATTCTCGGATAGGGTGAAATTTATTAAATTCCATTCATCAAAGCTGCTAATTTTCAAGTTTGGAAAATCAGTCAAATTGCAACAACTTTTTGAACGTGATATAGGTTTTTGTGGGTTGAAATGTCTTCATAACGTTTGAATATCTATCTCTTAGCTTCAAAACTCACTTTGAATCACTCGATTTTGAGTTCAGGAGCTCAAGTTATAACTATTTTAATGAAGACTGTGTGAGTAAAATTTCACATGAGTGCTATTTCTGGACGGGATTATAATGGAAATTACAAATTTCAAGCTTTTAATTCGAGTTTAAGTCATATTGAGTTCGATTTTTAGGCTTAAATTTTATTATATATGAGTCCAATATTGTATTTATTAAGTTTTATTATTTTATTATTTATTTATTCCAAATTTTTATATTTTTTAAGTATTTTAAGTTATTTATGAGTTTTATGTTTCTTAGTCAATAAGAAAGTTTAGTTTAAAACTACTTCTTATTTAAATTAATTAGAGTTTCAGTATATTTGATATTTTTATTAGGATGTGCTTAGCTAGCCTATATAAAGCCCTCTTCATTTATCATTAGATACACAGTTGTTTTACATTAATAAAATTTTCAACTCTGGGAGTTAGTTTGTTGGTGATTACTGTTTAGACCTATTTCTGTAAAAGTAATTTTAAATTTAATCCATCCTCCCTTGGGTATGATTCTCGGAATACTTACCAGTGCTTTGTCGTAACACTTCTATATTACAATTTGGCATGTATACTTGCAGGCACTGCTATTTAATTTCTTATCACTTGCTGTAGTATTTTATGTTCAAACATTCACATATTTGGTGGCGGTCATGTTTGCAAAGAAAGAAATATTTCTGTCCAATATGATGTTTGCTACAAAAAAAGATTGGTGGAAAAAGGTTATGCTCAAAAGGAGGGAATTTATTACAATGAGGTATTTTCTCCTGTTATGAAGCATTCCTCCATTAGAATTTTATTGGATTTTGATGGCCCAGTTGGATTTGGAACTAGTTCATTTGGATGTAAAAACTGCTTTTTTTACATGAAGATTTGGAAGAAATCTATATGACTTAGCCAGAAGGATTCAAGTATGTTGGAAAAAAAATTTAGTGTGTAACCTTGAAAAATCATTGTATGGTTTAAAGTAATCTCCAAGACAGTGGTACAAGCGATTTGACAAGCTTATGACAAAATAGAAGTACACAAGAAGCAAATATGATCATTGTGAGTATTTTCGAAAACTTCAAGATGGTTCTCTCATATATCTTCTTCTTTATGTTGATGATATGTTGATAGCTTCCAAAAGTCAAATAGAGATTGACAAGCTAACGACATGGTTGATAAAAGAGTTTGAGATGAATGATCTAGGGGAAGCAAAGAAGATTATTGGCATGGAGATAACTCGAGATAGAAATTTGAAAAGGCTTTGTTTGACTCAGAAACAATATCTAAGAAAATCGCTAAAGCATTTTGGCATGAATGAAAAGTCAAAACCTATTAGCATTCCCCTTACTCCTCATTTCAAGCTTAATGTCTCTATCTCGCTAAAGAATTATGTTGAACGAGAATACATGTTAAATATACCATATGCAAATGTTGTTGATAGCTTAATGTATGCTATGGTATGTACAAGACCTAACATTTCACAAGCAATTGGGGTCATAAGCAAGTATATGTATAGTCCAATAAAGGAGCATTGTCAAGCTGTGAAATAGATTTTGTGATATATCCAACATGCAATGGACATTGGATTGATTTTTGAGCAGGAAGATAATCAGGTTGTGGTTGGATGTTGTGATTCAGACTATGTTGGTAATCTAGACAAATGACGATGAACTATTGGTTATGTGTTTACTCTCGCAAAGGAACTAGTTAGTTGGAAGTCTACTTTACAGTCAGCGGTTGCTTTATCTACTATAGAAGTGAAGTATATGGCAATCACAGAGGTTGTAAAAAAGGAAATTTGACTTCAAAAGTTGCTTGGTGAACTAGAAATTAAGCAGAAATATATCAAAGTACATTGCGATAGTCAAAGTGTTATTCGGTTAGCAAAGAATCAAGTTTAGCATACTAGGACGAAGCACATTGATGTTCGGTAGCATTTTGTACGAAATATTCTGGAAGAAGGTGTAGTAAAGATCTAGAAAGTTTCAACCACTAAATCTTGCCAATATGATGACTAAGGTTGTGACTGCGAGTTCCAACTATGTTTGGACTTGATCAATGTTAAAACTTGAAGGTTGAAATTTGAAGACACTAACAAATGTTGATTTGCAAGGAGATTGAAGATGTAGAAAGTTGCTAAGGTGGAGATTTGTTGAAAATAACACTATCTCACATCTAAAAAATAAAAAGTTGTGGAGATTTTGTACTATATAAATAGGGGTTGTTTATTCATCTTTGAATCATCCCAAACTAGTCGTATTCTTCATAAGGTAACTTCTTTCCTCTCCTTATTTATAATGTTTCACTTGTATCTTTTGTAATGAAATATATTTGGTAATGTCCAGAGACATAGGCATAATTTTTCAAACCTCATTAAATTTTTGGTGTTCTTTATTGCTTTTATTTTTCTTCCAATATTATGTAGGGTATAAGTGTAGTGATATATTATGCTATTAAATTACATTTAAATGGGATCATTTGTGACCCCTCCAATCTTTTCCGGGAATTAAACCTAGTGTTATTTTCTAGTACAATAATTTATTCACTTTTACCCTGTTAGCACAACATCGTAAACCATTGTCTCAATCCAACTTTCAAAAAGTGGCATCTACAAATTATATTTGTCATGAATATGAATTTTCGAATAGACACGATATCTATGTTATATCGATCCAAAATACTATATTAGTAATAAATATTTTATATTTTATTTATTTAGATTATGCATGTTAAGTTTCAAGTAAACTAAAAATATCTAACCATTTGTTTTATATAAAAATAGGGTAAAAGTACCATGATGGCATTTGTACTAGGAATTAGATTGTTTTTTGCCCTTTTTACTGAAAAAATAGTTTAATTAGTCCTTATACATTAAATGAAAGAGTAAACTAATACTTTCTGTTAAAAATTTCATCTTCTACTGTTAAAATTAACTTGGCTGACACAATAATTAGACAATCACACGTGACGTGCTACATATAGCTCATTTTGATACAGTGACCAATTTTTAACGGTATAATTGGATGAAATTTTTAAAATAAGCAATTTACGCTTTAGTCTAATGTATAGGGATTAATTTACCAAATTTTTGAGTAAAGGAGACAAAATACAATCTAAATCTTAATACAAGTGCTCCATGCACTTATTTTCATTAACAATTAACCGTATGTTTTTCTTTGGAAACATAAAATGTACTGATCTATATCACTCGACTCTAAGTGTTTTGAGAGAAGTATGCTTCTTTCATGTACGTGTTTGAATGATGTCAGAATATATGTGTTAAATACAAGTATCAAACACAAAGAAGAGGTTGAATTAGGCTGAAAATGTTAGCAATTCAATTAAAAACTATGAGGAAACAGGGAAGTATAGCACTGGGATTTGGTACAACCAAATACTCCAAGTTGGAGTGAGGCCCTATACGTCCAATTGAATCAAAATCTTCACGCGTTCTATCGATGGTATTGCCAATACTCCCTGCAATCACCCTGCAAACAATTACAGCCCTTTTCAACTTCTTCAACTTGAAAGATACCATGTTGTCACACACTTCTTCACTACTCGTACTCAACCTAACCCCATTTTTCCTAGTGAATTCCATGTCAAATCCGGAATGAATAATCCGGCACGCTCGACAGCTCGGGTCTTTGCAGAGCTCCGGCACCAGTTTCGGCTTCCTGCAGCAAGCCATCGTAGTGCCATAGAAAAGTAACAGCTCGTTTCCATCTATGGTGCTCCTTGGATGTCTCTCGTGTTGTTGGTTGGCTTTTTTGATAACTTTTTCTCTGTAATCCTCGAACCTTTTGAGAACTTCTATGGAGTTCTTCACTTTTAGTACCCTTTTGATCTTCCATGATGGCTTTGACTTTGAGGGATCCATTGACGCTCTTTGAAAAATCAACTCAATGATGTTCCTTGATGGGTCACCAACATTGAGCTCTGATAGGAAAGAAAACTTGCATTGCAGGGTTAGATTGCATGCAAAATATGTAGCAACTATTTCTAATAGCAGAGCCAGAAACCATTTTGAAGACTTAGACAAAAGATGGAAGCCATTAAAGGAACACAGGGTGAAGCAAAAGTGAGCAAAAAGAAGAGAAAAGACATACCACAAAACTGAGTTTTAGGATGGATTGGCCTAAAAAGTGCTTCTCGAAAGGGGTTTCTGAGTTGATGAACAAGCTCTTTCTCTGGGTTCTGGGTTCTTGAATTCCCACAGTTTTTTTCTGGTCTTCCAAGCACATCACTCAGCTTAGCTACACAGTTGACATTCTCCTTCAAAGAAACCCAAACTGCCAGCACTTCTCCCATTGTTTTCCCTCTCTCTGACATGGATACTTTACAACTTGTCAAGGGAAGGCAATGGGAGACACTTTTTTCTGACTTACACTTGTTCCACATTATATTCTTCGGATCCGGATAATACCCTTACTTTCACAAGTTTAAACAGCCTATCATATCCTTAAATTGAAGGGTTGAAAATATATATAAATTACAGACATTGAAATTCAAACCCTGAAATAACCGATTAAACTAAGTTACAGATTCTATACGTTGTAATCATTGTCAATCACAGTCCCTGCCAAAAAGTGGCAGTTTAATCTCATGTCAGTTTGATGTATTGTTTAAACATGGTAAAAAATTGATGGGTTCAAGTGGAGATATGGGTCACAACGTGGCTACATTCTTATACCATCCCTGCCCAAAACAAAGACAAAATGGGAGACTTTAAAGGGTTTTGGATTCTATCAACAGTGCATTTATAGTGTCTACCCTACTCAAGTTCAAAACAAGACTGCAAGCTAAGGCTACCTAATATAAAAAAACTATAAATATCTGTTCAATTCAAAATATTACCATCATAAGAATAGCGACCAACTTCTATATATAATTCTCTTTATATAATTTTTCATCCTTTTTGGAAGATTAAACCTTCAAATATGTCGAGAACGAATAAGGAAATCTCGAGTAAAACTTAATACAAAAAAAATCCTTTAAGTCAATGAAGTGTGCTGTAAAGCAGTTTCAAACCAGAAATTTATCCATACCAGTGAGATAACAAATTAGACACTTTATGAAAGATTTGACTCTAGTCTAGAATGTGACAAATACTAAGCATGTTTTCTTTTGTTCTTCTAAAAGGTTCGTTTCAAATGGTTCACAATTCACATGCAACAAGAACAAAAGTAGTTGTTAATGCATTCCAAACAAAGAGAAATTATAGCTTATTTTGTACTTTTATACCCCAGTACCGAGAACAAGTTGTCTGCAATTGAATCTCACCCTTCAATCAACAATCATTATGTCCAAGATCTAACCTTGGATTCTTCACATGTTTGGTCAATCATTTGCCTATGTCTCAAGCAAGCCTCTAGCAATCATTTTTTTTTTTTTCTGGATAATGTTTGAAAAATAATCCATCAAAATGTGTAGTAAAGCTTTGATTTGAGGCACGGTATCTGAGAGGCAATGGTCAAGAAAAACACAGGTATACATTGTATAAATCACAAGTTATCTATCTAAGAAGTTGAAGACAAAATGGAAAAACATGTTTCTTACAATTTCCATTTCAAGAACTTGTTTTACAACACTTCTCTGTAAGAAAATAATACATATACCAGTTCCACATTAGTACAAACACCAAAGTTAATACAATGACTGATTTGCAGCAGAAGGTAGTTTGTACGCCAGTTAACAAGATCAGCTCAGACAGTAAACCAATATTTATATATATAGGGAGAGAGAGAGAACAAGACATATTTTCAGAATAATATTTCTACTTTTCTTTTACCAGCCAAAAAGATGGAAAAAAGAAATACTGTTCATGTTTTATTGCTTGTCACCTTCCTTGTTAACAGATTTATGGACCTGTTAGTATTCTTCCCATGGTCTGTGAATATGCATAAGAATGATTTAGTGGTGTAATGTCAACAGTGAGACCTTCACTCGGAGCTTCTCTAGATCCATACTGGTTCATGCCACCATTAGGAACACCATAGTATGCTGTCATTGGAGTCACTTGATGTAGTTTGAAACTAGAACCACCACTTTGATGGTGGCTTTGGACCAGTTCAGAATGCAATTGCTGATGCTCGTTCGAACCATTCTCAGGAGCAGAGCTAATCCCAACACCAAGATCAAGGCTAATGGCATCATTTTCTTCTGATCTAATCCTTGATAGTGCATTTACAGTTACTGGTCCGGCTATATCATGGCTACTGGTCTTTGCAGTAGGTACATCGTGATTGTGTTTTCCCTCATACGTGGTTATAACTGCTTTCGGATCATGAGATGCCCTCTCAATATGTTTTCTAACAGGGCAACCAGCACTTGTGCACTTATAATAACTCCTACATAAAAAGTAAGCAGAAAATAAAATATGATCAAATAATGTAATAGACCATAATCAAAGAATTCGGTCAACAGTATCATAAACTGAATAGAAGATCCTAAAGTATGTGCCTCTAAGTCTGCAAGAATTGGACCTATAAGCAAAACAACAAAATACAAATATCGCTTAGCATAAACAGAATTGAAGATCCATACATATATCCATTGTCTTCTCTAATTTATGACGAAGCACTTCGGAATTTTACGCCGACCAATATAGTGTTTTAAGAACTACATGTTGAAACATGACTTTATTAAATGGTAAGATTTGCAATTTATAACATTCTAATTCTATCATATTTCATTTAATGATACATACCTAGGATTAGGATTTCCTCTCACTACTTTTTGCCCATACTTGCGCCATCGATACCCATCATCAAGGATATCAACTTCACTCAAAGTCTGTACAACAACACGTGGTTCCCGGATAGGCTTCACCACAGGAATGATATCAATCCCCCCATCCATCTTCCTGCTCATATTCGATAATATCACTTAGCAAGCAGACAAAACCACAGAGTAGAAAGTTAAACCTTCTTGTGAACAATAACAATACCTTCGCTTTGAGAAAGGATCATCATCATCAACATCATCCACATTATCATCATTAGCTGTGACCGGAGATGAATCTGCTGTATTATTTGGTTCAATACTATGAGCCATCTGGCCATACATGTTGGGTGACTTGTCTAAAACGGGGAAAAATGAAAGATTAATTCATAACTTAAGATGCAATCAACATATAGAAAAACTAAATGCGTAGCTTTTCTTACCATCTCTACCAGTCAAAGGTGGCACCTTGTCAGATCTTTCCTCTTGAACAGACATGGTATTTCCAGAAGAATACCGGCGGCTAGGTTGAGGTTTAGGATGATCATGTGTACCTTTGTATATTATCTCTGTAATCTGTCCATCATGAGATCGCTCAAATAGCTTTTTCACTTCACAATTAGGATGTGTACATTTGTAATAACTGCGTGGAAATTCACTTCCTTTAACATGTTTCTGTCCATACTTTCTCCAGTTGTATCCATCATCTGATATCGTGGATGAGCCACTTACTCTATGATCAGTCTGCCCTGGCTGCATCCCACTATTTGAGTTCCCACTCTGGTTTAATTCGTCTACATCGACTTCAGCAGGAGCACTAGCCACAGAAGTAGCTGTATGAAATGGTACCGAGAGACTCAACTCATTTGAGGAGCCTGCCATCTCGCTCTTAACCAAAGCTGATGAATTATATGATACAGTCTGGTATTGACCTTGGATCTGCAGAGATTGTTCGCTTCTAAGATGGTTTAAATCTGCAGGTGCCTTGAATAAGCAAAAACCTTTAGACAAGGATGATATAGACTATACAAGCAGCAGGCCATAATGAACATTGATAACGATGTCAGCAATGAAAAATCAAGATAAAGAAGAGATAATAGGATGCTAATTTTAGGTGTTCTCACCAGCTACCTAAAACATTAGTTCCCAATGGCACATGAAATCAGGATTCTAGATGACCACCTAACCATACAACTATGGCTATATAGAAATATGAAGTGATTGCCCATTAACTACAGGGGGCAACGAAACAAGAAAGGAAATTACCAGATTTGATCTAGGATGGGGTCTAAACTCAAAGCAGCTTGGATTTCTTTCATCAAAAGCATTAGAACACGCAGCAGTCACTGAATATGTACTAGAATTAACAGAGCCATGCACTGCCTGAGGCTTAATGAGAGAACCAGTAGTCGGTGAAGGCTCTGCCTGGAAGAACAAAAAGCAAACAACAAATTACTCAGTGTAGTTCTACAAAACTACTTCACTTTCATTCACCGACAAACAACAACTGATAAATTTCCAGTTACTATTCTCATGATCAGTAACAAGTATATAAAGCTCAAATTGAGCTAGTGATCTAAGATTAAACAAATTAATGCCGATATGATTACTTAGTTCCAAAGAGAACTTAAGAAGAAGATTCCAAAACAAACCAAATAAAGGTGAGTAAAAGCAAAATTCTTTCAATAAATATTCATGTACTTCCAGTAAACCCTACACTTGATGTGGAAAACAAGTTTGTAAAACCTCCAACCGATCTCCTCAATTGGTTTATGCAGCCACCCTTACGTGATCTACAACCCCTTCAAGAAGCCTCCTTTATACCAGAAAAAAAAAACCGACCATTGAGTCACAGGCAATCATGTCTCTTCCCTTCAACTTGACTCACCAACTATATATTTTCCACCCATTCATTTCATTGCCTCCTTGCATTGCACCACACATTAAACAAAAACCAATCCTTTGATCCAAATCAAACAATTGCCTTTAAACAAGCATCAATCCATTCATTTCATCATCAGCATCTATTCTATATTCTTACATTACAAAAACGGGAAAATTCTCTAGAACGTCCTCACCTATACAACCAGTTCAACCACTGAAAATGTAAAAAGCCACAATTCCCACGACCAATAGAGGAAGATTCATTATGTAAAAAAAAAAAAACAGCAGTATTTAAAAAAAAGTTCAATCAAGATTTATACTTACAAAAATATATATATAGATATATAAAGAAAAGCTTTATTCCTCCTTCCACAATATACAAATCCATGGACATTAAGTTGCCATATCTCATAATTTATCTGATGATTGCAATATAAAAGCATCGGAATCTTTTTATTCTTTTCTTTTAAGGTCCCCAATAACATCAACCACTTCAAATATAAAATCAAGCATTTTAAAGAACACCCCACACCCCCCCAAAAAAAAAAAGAGCAAATTAAGGGTGAGTTTGAATGGGCGATTGAGTACGGTGCGGTGCGTTTAGCTTACTTTTTATCTCACGCTACAGTATCGCTACAGTATTTAATCTCACCGCCACGTTGTTTTTACACTAAACGCAGATAAACGCACCGCACATCCAAACCCATCCTAAGTAACCCTTTTTTTTTTTTTTTTTTTTGCTTAAGCATCTCTTTAGCTTAAAATAAATCCAATAACTTCATTCAAAAACCTAGCCAACCAAACAGAAAAAAAAAATCCCCACTAAAAGGCTACTCCAAAAGATAAAAATCAAAACTTCGAAGCTCACATTGTTGATTTCCTCAGTCAATTAAAAATGGAATCTTGGGTTTTTTATTTAAGAAAAATAAAAAGAAAAGAAATTAAATTTACCAGTGAATTTTTATAAAGTAGCCAGCTTTTCCTCTATTTTCTCAGGAAACAAACACAACCCAAAACCGATCCAACCCCAAAAAGACATAAAAAAAAAGGAGGTCTAACCTTAACATCTGAAAGAAGAACAGGAGACTCCAAGAAAGAAGAAGGACTAAGCCCAGGTGGGATCGTAATACAAGCCGACCTTGAGATCGGTAGCTTAGCCGGAGCCACCAGCTTGTAGCGAGCTCCACTAGAAGCAGCTGAAGCCGATAGATCGTGCTGAGTAGCAGCAGCAGCTGAAGAAGAAGCTAATATTTGTTCCTCCATTGCCAAAGAGGAAAACAAGGCAGCTAAAGAAAAAGAGTCAAAATGGATTTGATTTTTATGTCAATTAGAAGGGGAAAAAAAAGGAGGGAGGGGTATATAAGTAAATTAAGTTTTTACATTTTTTGTTTTTTTGAGTTGTCTTTAATTAAAAATTAAAGCTTCAAAATTGTTCAAGTCATTAAAGTATGAGATGATTGTCACAAGAGCGCAACAGAGTTTGACATTGATTTCTTATGTAGGATACATTTGTAATTTCATACATATTTAATTTATTTAAAATTCAAAATTGTTTATTAATGAAAAAATTGTTTAGTTCAAAATTTAACTATTGATTTATATCTATATTTTTATTTAAAATTTTAATTGAATTGACATTAGGAGTTAATTATATAGCAATTCAGTAAAAAAATTATTAAAATTTTTTATATATAAATTAAGTTATATTATTATATTTATTAGGAGCTAATTATATAGCAATTCAGCAAAAAAATTATTAAAAAAATTTTATATATAAATTAAGTTATATTATTATATTTATAAGGGTGTATATTTTATATAAAATCATAAAATGCAATTTAAAAATAAAATAAAAAACTACCCTCTTACATATAGTCTTTTCAATAAAAAATGTTTAATTTTTTTTATTTACATATGAAAAATTATTAGTTTTTTTTTCAAATTCTTTATAAAAAATAGTTTTCTATTTTTTTGTACTTTTCATCCTCATAGTAGATGGGAGTTGTAGGATAGGATTTCAACCTATATTAAATTAATATATGATAAAAAAATTTAATCACTTCTTTACGAGTCAAGACTCTTTGTAGTAGATATACTTTTAAGATTTATTAAAATAAACAAATAAAAA
Organism: Gossypium sturtianum; assembly: GCA_025698515.1. NCBI lineage: Eukaryota > Viridiplantae > Streptophyta > Magnoliopsida > Malvales > Malvaceae > Gossypium > Gossypium sturtianum. The sequence goes on along the minus strand of CM046955.1, from coordinate 28,383,045 downwards.
CTAACAACCTGCTGATATATTACTTAATTATTAAAATTAGTTTATTGTTAAAATGGTAGTATTTAGTACACTGATAATGTATATTTTTTATTTTACAAATAGCCTTTAAAAATTATCATATGTCTATTTTTAATATTTTACCACACTTTATAAAAGACCTGTCAACCCCTCAATGTGCCAAATGTTATTCCTTATTAAAAACAATTCTAATAATTGGATGATATCATTTCATTAAAATTAAAATTATTCAAAAAAATTTAACGAAAACGTGATGATGAATGAATAAACCCTAATATATTAATTGACAAATGCTAAAACCACTATCTCTAACAAAATTTGAAGTGAAAATATGAGAGCATAAAATGTGAAACAAGTGACATTAAAAGAAAATTACTAAATTGGTTTAAACTATATTAATCAAACCCCAAATCTAACAAAGATCTAACCTTTCCCCATTAGGTTTCTTTCCCCCTTTTCTTCAAGCTCTATAATTTAATGTAAAAACCTTCTAAAATTAGAGATAACTAGCAACTCCTTTAATAATAGTGGGAAAAAATTGAGCTTCAAAATGGAAGTCTCCTTTACCTTTTTAATACATCTAAATCTATTTGATAATTATTTATATTAGGCTCTTAGATAAGCCATGAGCAAAAGACAACCTTTTTAACTATAACACTAAGTTGATATTTTGAAAATTTATCCAAGACAATTTTTTTATAAAAAAAAACTATCTTTTTTAAAAAATATATATTATAGATATTGGAATTTAACTTCAAATTTTATTTAAATATCACAATTACAAATTACGGCATAATCAATCGCATCTAGATGTTTGGCAAAACACATTTCTTCTTTTAAATGATGTTGTTGCTTGTAATAAAATACGACATTACTATAAAAACATTAAGGACATATAATTATTATCATGGGGACCAAAGTAAGAATTCGGTGACATTGTCTCAAAAAGGTTAAAAATGAGCATTATTATAAGTACCAAATAGACTTTGTTTCTGCAAAAGCTTATCAGCATTCATGATTATAGCTTGAATCATTGTAGAATGAGACAAAGGAATTTGAGTAAAACGCATAAAGCTATAAAAAAATAAAAAAAAATTAAAAAATAAAATAAAAAGGAATCCTAAATTATCTCATTTTTCTTAAATAAATCCTTATACATTTATAGTTCTATTATTATACCCAAATAAGTCATCTATCCTAAAATTGATGTATATTAAGAGTTTATTTCAATATAAAACTAAATTTAAATAAGAATATTTGGGATTACAGGGTACTGTGGAAAACCAGACAAAAGGAACATGAATGTCAGCATTAAACATGAAAAGAAGACAGGAGAGCCTCCCTTGAAGTGTTTATAGTGGAGAAGTTTCATAAATGAACAATCTTGTCTCAGAGAGGAATAAAAATATTGATCAGCTTCAACATTAATCACCTAGGCTAGGACTGTAAAAGCCCTGATGTTGTTGAGCAAAATAACCAGTTATCAGACATTCCCATATATGGTCAGCATTAAATGGTAAATATAGTGAGGACAGGCTGACTTAGTGATGAAAAGAAACAGAGCCGGATGGGCTAACCTCCTATGGTTAACCACATTGCTAGAACGGCTAATAGTTTAAACCCGGGGCGGTCGGGGTGAGGTAAGCACATGTATTTGCATCAGTACAACCAAAAAATGATTTCCAAATCCAAGCAATCTTGTCTTTCTTGTTTTATTTCATATAAACAAGATTAAGGGTGCTACAGTTTTCTAGATTGAAAACTAAACCATAATTTACATAAACCTTCTGAAGACAAGTTAGCAAAATTATCAATAAATGAAGCCTCAACCTGTCAAGAATAGTCGGTCAACAAATATAAGAAATATCCTAGTAATGCCAAGCCACAAGCTACTTTGGATGGTAAGATGGATGGAATTGTGGTGGAAAACCATATGCACCGTAAGTAGGCAGCCTATCATAATTATATAAATGAGATGCAGAGGAGTTTGGATTCACAGGGAAACCCATAGGTGCTCCTGCCAAACCATACATTGCAGCTGATGGGCCGGCATAAGGATTAACTGCAGTGGGACCTGGGAAGCCAAAAGGAATGGGTGATGAGCTCAAATATGCAGCAGAATGATCCAGCAATAAACCAGGTGGCTGGAATGGAGCAACTGCAGAAGTTGAACCAGCAGCACTCAATAAGGGTGCTGCATGAACAACACTAGCAGTTGTTTTAGGACGCTTGTTGCCACTCTGTTGCTGCTTTCCTGGTGCCTGCTTCTTCTTCTTCTTCGCCTGCTGAGCCACCGGCTGACTGGCCTGCGGCTGCTGAGGCTTGGGTGCAGCAGGTGTTGCAGGGGGTTTTCTGTTTGCCAGCTGCTTCTCAAGCTGCTCAATACGTTTCTGAAGGGGCTCCCGCGAATATTGAGTTTCTAGCTTGTGCTCTTCAATTATTTTAATGACAGATTTCAAGGCACCGATTTCTTTACTAGCAGCCTCATTCTGCATGAGGAAATGTAATTGGTATAAAATAAAATAAAAATCGAATACTCAAGTCTCATACTTGGAAAGGTTTGTAGGAAATGAAAGTTTACCTGTGACTTGAGAGTATTCTTTCCATTTTGGCATACTTGCTGAGCAAGCTTCTTTGTCTCATTCAGATACTCTTCCAAAAGAGGCACAGGTGAGAATTTTTCTGCTAGCCCAAACTCAAATATAAATCTCACAGCAAGCAACTGTTTGCCACTATCTAAAAGTTTTTGAATCAAATCTGCAACACATAAGGTAAGGCTGTTTTCGTCAGAAGCTACTAGTATGAGGGAGAGAGATTTCTAAAACTCAAATGGGGCAGAAAATTATGTAAATTCTAGAAAAAATATGATCAATGACCCTGTATTACAACTTGAGCTGATTATTGAATAAGAGAACAATATACTACACAATTACACATGCACACCTTGATTTGATGGAACAAGAAGATCTACCCATGAAACTAATTTTCATCTTTTAGGAAGGCACTGTGTTTATTATGTGTTTCACTTGCTTCTTGCTGGTGACTACTGACTAAACCATTCTAACCATAAACTTTTTAATCAATATGAGTCTTCTATCAAAATAAGATATAATTTCTTTCTAATATAGCAAAAAAGTACCATTATTTCCTAAGCAATTGCATCAAAATTTAAGGCATCCAACAATAGAATGACAAAAGATCACACAACTCCCTAGAATTTCAACGTTCTATGTTTCCAATATGATGCAGGAATTAGAACACTGAAATTCATTTAACCGATAACCGATCACCGGTATGCGGTAAGAGAACTTTAAATTCACATAAATGGTGGAAAAAGAAGCATAAAACCAACCAAAAAAAAAAGCCTAAGTGATTGTGAAAAGAATCAAATCCAACCAAGAAACCAATAGCGACACCGCGAATAATATACCTTAAACAGATAGACATATCCAGGCTTGACATATCAACCCATACATGAAAACTCCAATTCATAAAAGCTCTATCACACCTGATAATCTATATCAAGCATTCATGATAAAACACTCAGCCGCGGACCAATTAACGAAATTTATATGCACATAAAACATGGGAAACCAGCAAAATACTCAAACCTAAAATCAAATGCACAAGATAAGCATTGCATTCAATCAAGAAACTAATGATCTTACCATGAACTTTCTCCCCTAAACCAATTGACCTACACAACATGGTAGCTTGACGAAATTTAGCAATGGTAAAGAAGTAACCAACAAGCTCCTCTTTATCAAACATAGCTCCCAAACTATAAGTTGCCACTAAATGCAAAAACGCCAATGTCTCCAAAGAGTTATCTTTGCGCAACCTAACCTTGCCTTTCCACTCTAAAGCTAACTTCTTTGCTCTCTCCCTCAGTTCTTCACTGAAACTTAAACCAGTTTCCATTAACTGCTCCAATAAAACCACACAAACCCTCCTTAATCCGAGAAATTCAGGGTCTCTCTCACCTTTAGACTGCGAATTCTCAGCGTAAAACCCCTCCATTGCATCCAAAACCATTGCCCCAGGGTCCGCAGCACTCTGCAGTGCATCGGGAAGCTCCATTCGGATAGCTTTCCGCTCTTTTACGTGGTCGTTTATGTATTTCCTCAACCCCTTGCCATCCATTCTCTCACAAAATTCCTTCAGTTCTGGTCGAGTCACCACCGAGTCAATGTTGCCTGACGGTGGAACCGAACCATCGGACTGCACGCTCAACGAATTTGAAGACGATGGTTTATCACTATCCAACGGTAAAAGACGAGTTAATGGCTGATTAACCACCGAGTCAACTGGGTCTTGTTCGGTTAACGGGTGTGGAGCAGATGGGTCTCCCTGTTTAGAGGCGAGTGGTTGAGTGGGGACGTGATCAATTGGGTTGTGAATGGCTTCGCGAGATAGGAGAATGCGGAAGCGTTGAGTGACGGAATTTTGAAGAGCGGTGAAGTGAGAGTCGAGGTCGGACCAGGAGATAGAGAAAGAAGAGAGGCGCTGAGAGTTGGCTTGGAGATCATCGAACGCTCTCTTCAGTTCGTCCTTTTTGACGTCAATACTTTTGATTGCCGATTCAATACTACTCAGCGACGGCGTCGCCGAGAGATTTTCCGATGACATTCCCTTTGGTTTTGGAGAGATCAACTACTGAATTGTTAAAATTCTGGACTAATTTTTTTTAAAAAAAATCCCTAACAAATAAATAGCAGAAGAAAAAATAATGCATACCATCTGGGAATTGAGTTTCATTTTGGGCCGGGCTTTATAAAAAATTTTATTCTATTACTAAAAATTATTTGAATTTAATTATAGATGTATTTTAAAAATAATGTTTTCTTATTTAAAATTTAATAATATTTATTCTAATAACGATAGACATCATCGGAAAAAATAATAATTTAAGTACTAAAAAGCCCTTTAAAAAATAATTTAAAAATTAATTGAGTTTTTTTAAAAAAAAAATACAATCAATTAAATTCTTGGAATATAATTTTTCATCGAAACCCCTAATAACTCGTTAAGTGTTGACATGGCAAGCGACGTAATGACAAACTGGCATCTGACATTGACAATTTGATTGTGACTGCTAAAATGTCATCTAACGTGGAGGGCTTAATTGATTTTTTAATTATTTTATGAACACTAAATTGATTTTTTTTAATTATTTTATTAGGGTTTAGATGATTTTTAAAGTTTATATAAAAATTCTCAAAAAATTATAAAAATAAAAAAATTCATAAAATTTATAAAAATAAGTAGTAATTTTTTTTATAAAATTTAGTATTTCTTAATAACTTATATTTTTATAGTTTTTTTAGAATTTTATAATATTTTAATAATTTCTAACCATTTTAAAATTTTTTTAATAAAAATTACTATTTATTCCTGTTTCTCCCGTGCCTTTTGTCTTAACTCATCTTTTCTATTCAATAATAACTAATTACTTATTACTCACCTTAAGTCACCAAACACAAAATCCATTATCTATCTTACTATTTACTCAACAATCCGTACAAGTTTAATTATCATCACACTTCAAGCTTATCATTAAAATCTAATCCAAACCTTCAAAATAAAAAAAAAATAACTTTTTTCTATAATTTTTAATATTTACAATTTTTTATACTTTTAATAGGTTTCTAAATTTTTATAATATTTATTTAACATTTTCATATTTTCATGACATATTAATAATATTTTATAATATTAAATAGTTTTTATAATTTTTTAAAAAAAATTATGATATTTAATAAATTTTATAGATATTCTATAATTTTTATAATTTTCAAATTATATAATATTTTAATCATTTTTAGGCTAAAATAATTGAAATTCAATTAAACCATCCACGTTAGTATTTTTTTCATTTCAAATGTTACATCAATTGTTATATCATTAAAATTATTAATTACTAACTTTTAATTAACATTTAATTAATTATACTTTTCAGTAAGGACTAAGGAGTTAAACTGTTTTTTGAATTATTTTTTAGGGCTTTTTTTAGCACTTAAAAGCCTAATAATAATAACGATAGACAATAGTATTTGTTAAAAAGCCTAAACCTATATATGCATGGAAGCCTGATTCAGCACAGCCCATGAACTTCACAGTTTTCTTCCCCGCCTTTTAACCTTTTTTTGTGTGTAATTTTCACAAGCTATATACCTTTTGTATTTCCGAGTGCTTTATAATTTAGGAAAGATATGTACGAATGGATTTATTATTTATTAAACAAGTATAAAATATATATATACTTTGTGAATACTTGATGGGCATCGAAACCACCAAATATAAATTCTTACGATAAAATAACAGTAATTAGCAGTATAGAGAAGTAAGGTCGAATCCACAAGGACTGGCTATCTAATTTCTCCTTTTTTTCGTGACTAGAATCGTTGTCGCGGTCATAGTCGTGCTCACGACCTGTGCCTAGAAATGTTGAAAATAAAAATAAAAATAAAAATAAAAATGGGGGTTTAAATTGATTAAGATAATAAAATAAAGAAATACGAAAAATAAAATAAAAATAGATTCAAAAATGTAAAAATAAATTTAAGAAAATAAAATAAATGGACAAATGAAATATTTTTTTAAGCTTAGCCTTAGCCTTGGTGTACTCCAATCTTGAATCAATCCTTAAAATAGGTTTTCCCTTCCAAGCAATAAGCTAGTTATAGCGGCCAAGAACGTCCCGATAACCAACTTTTCCTTATGTAGTCGATCCTGGTACGACCTGCAAACTGACTCTTGCCAAATTTCTAACTGCGATACACATGTTCGCAATTTAAGATTTCGACAGCCTTGCGATCTGAAAAGCCCAACTCGAATCAACGGCCTCAACCGCGTGGGTCATTTAAATATGATCCCTATCTCCCCTGACGGAATCAAACTGGCTTTTTCCACCTAGACACGCCAATTTGTTCGCGAAAATTTGAACACAGCACGGCCGATTCGTCTTCCCAACTGTATGCCAAACAACTCCAACCTAACGTGCACTTTTTGAATCGAAGCTTAATCAACTTTAAGGGACGAATTTGTAATATCCCATATACCGGAGAGATAGAAAATATTGTGTTGAAAGGTTTTTTGAGCTAGTTCGTATCTCACGATTGTTTTGTTGGAGCAATTTTCGGGCTAAAGCTAAAAAAAGGGTTTAGTTAATCATGAAAAGTATCATGCTTGAAAATAAATGGTTTAAATGGAATTGTGGAAGGTGGGAAGGGGAAGGGGAAGGGCTTGGTAGGCAAATAATCAAAAAGTTGAAAGCAAAAGACAAAGAGTTGAAATGGTAGAATAGAGTATGACACAGGAATGGGAAAAAATACAGAATTCTATTAAATGTCAAAGGCAAAAGTGTGTGTTTAATTGGCTATAGCTACTAGGTATTTATACACACTTCTAGTGCTAAAATTTAGCTAGATTTTTCTTAAATATTATCACCAAATAATCTTAAATATTATCACTAAATAATCTTAAATATTATCACTAAATAATTCAAAATTTAAAAATCAAATTTAAACTAATTATAGAGTTGTAACAATATAAAAAATCCTTCAATCTTTATCCAGCCACTTTTTTAAAAAAATCTTCAACTCTTTAATCTTTATCCAGTCATCTTCTTCAATCTTTCAATCAAGCCCCCCTCTTTGCTTTTTGTTCCAATTTAGCCCCATTTTGTAAGAGTTTGAATTCAGCACACCAACTTCATTTTTTATAATAAAAATCTAAATTTAATACCATTTTATCTAATAATTAGCCAAAAATAAATATATTAAAATTACAAATTTATCTTGCTATCAAATTCCCCCTACTTAGCAGATGCGTGTCCTCAAGCATGATATCCACTAAAAATAATTCATCAATTCCTTTCAAAATCAAAACCCCCTTTCCTAGTCAAGCATACATCAAATGAATAAAAAAATAATCAATTGCTAAACTCAATCAATAAGCATTTTATAAAATCTCGAACAGTATGTCAAATTCACTATTTCACTAAATTTAGGCTTAATTAAACATGCAAAACGATCATACCCAATATATACTTTTAACTTTTATTTATTATTTATTATTTTATTTATTTTTTTTCAAATGTAATCAAGTCTTTTGACGCGAAGTGAGATGACAACCCAAGCACCTCACCCTGATTACTCAACCCAACACGTTCTCTTTATTTATTTTTAACGAATTCGAGACATAATAAAACCTTTTGACGTGAAACAAGATGACAACCCAAGCACCTCATCCCAGTTACTCAATTTCATATGTCCTTAATCGATTTATTTCAAGGAAGCCCAATTAGCGGAGTGTTACAGGCTTCGGCTCGTCACCAAACCTTTTGACGCGAAATGAGATGACAACCCAAGCACCTCATCCCGGTTACTCAACTTGGTCACTGGAACGACAGAAATGTACAAGTGTACACAATCGCAACAAGTAATAAAGTGACAAGTAAATGTCGAGTTATTGTACCCACAGGGACTGTGAAAAGAATTATTTATGAATATAATTAAAAACACTTTGATGAAGAAAAATATTTTGATTTGAGGAGGTGATTAAAAGCACCTCATCCCGGTTACTCAACTTGGTCATTGGAATGACGAAAATGTGCAAGTGTACACAATCGCAACAAGTAATAAAGTGACAAGTAAATGTCGAGTTATCGTACCCACAGGGGCTATGAAAAGAACTATTTATGAATGCAATTAAAAATACTTTGATGAAGAAAAATATTTTGATTTGAGGAGGTGATTAAAAGCACCTCATCCCAGTTACTCAACTTGGTCACTGGAACGGTGGAAATGTGCAAGTGTACACAATCGCAACAAGTAATAAAGTGACAAGTAAATGTCGAGTTATCGTATCCACAGGGAATGTGAAAAGAATTATTTATGAATGCAATTAAAAACACTTTGATGAAGAAAAATATTTTGATTTGAGGAGGTGATTAAAAACTAAGATTTTTAATTAAGTAAAATAAATAAAAAGAAAATAAAAGTTCTAATGCACGATTTCAAAAGATGATTTTAATCCAGATGACATAATTGTGTTAGATTAATTACATTTCTTAACTTAGAATTACTAAACTCATGTTCATGTTGTTACGAATAAATTCACGGCAACTCAGTAATTTGCTAACTTATGAACATACTCACCTACCAAAATCCATTAATCTCTTGACTATATATCTATATCAATTCAACCGATTAAACAAATTTTAGTAAGCAAATGTGTTAATGCACATACATACTTATGAACTCAAAATAATCTCTTGTACATATCTCTATGCCAATTCAAACAATTAATTCAATTTTCGTAAGCGCATAAAAGATAATGTGAGGTAGCAATTTATTTCTACCTTGAGACAGTTTAATCACAATAATCTTGCAAGTTATGCAAGACTAATGTATCGTTAGATACCATTGCTAATTTAACCCTCAGCTACCTTAGATGATTAAACATGCACTGATTAAGCACTATGTCAATTAATTACAATTTCAATCCATTTAAATAATTAATTCATTAGTTACCTTACAATTGTAATGCAAGAATAACTTAGTCATGGTTTTACTTAATCAAACATCTTACCAAGTTCTATAACAACACAAACACAATTTTAATAATTTCAGTGGACAAAATGCAATCAACCTAACACGAATTAAATTTAAGCCATATTAATTAAATTAAACATATAACCATCACAATTATTCGTAGACATGTTCCTAATAACAACAATAAAATTAAAAGGATAAGGAACAAGAATCAAATCTGGTGTTTCTTCGAGGCTTGACTAGTTTGCTCTGCTCCTCCTTCTCCGCTTGTTCTTGTTAAACCGAGACTTCCACGAATACTTGAATGCTGCTCCAAGTGATGGTTGAAGGACTCTTTTTCAAGAGGTGAAATCGGCAAGGGTATGGGGAAGAAAATAAAGAACAAATGGAAGGGGTTTGAAGAGAGAAAGTGAGAGAGAAGTGAAAGGATGAGAGGGTTTGAGATGTGTTTGAAGTGAGCAGACAAGGGGGTATTTATAGGTTTAGTAGGCTGCTAAAAATAGCAAAAATTAGCAGCCATAGAGTCCCCCCATGGCCGGCCACACATGTGGCAAGTTTGAAGGTTTCAAACTTGCTATTTTAAGGTAGGGGCAAATCTAGGAAGGCATAAATAGTGGAGGGGTTTGAATGCAAATTGAAGAAGTCTTCAAGTGCTATTTTGAAAGCCAAATAATCAGCCAAACATGCTGATTGGGTCAGCATGTGGGACGGTTTTGGGCTGCCCAGTGCTCGGTTGGATCGGTTTTCTCGGTTTTCTCGGTTCAACTCAATTGGGCCTTTTTTTCATAATTAATTAATAATAATTTATTTAACCCAAATTAAATTGGATTAAAATTAAAATTAATTATATAATGAATTAATATTCATAATTTGGACCATCTTAGGCTGAAAATTTAATTTGCCTTGATGTTTCAAAATCGCTTCTCGGTTTTGCGTTTCTAGCAGTGTCTGCCGAGCTAATTTTCGCCCTTTGTGCGAATCTGTCAAAAATGATCAAAATTAATCAAAATTTGTTATAAAATTAATTAAAATCCAACATGTTAATAATTTGAATGCAATTTAATTATTTTATAATAATTATATATTTTTCGACAAGAATTTTACCGAAACTACAAGAATTTGAGTTAAAAAGGGCATGAAAAAGTGTGTATATTTTTGTGTTTCCACACCCCAAAACTTAATTCATTGCTCGTCTCGAGTAATGCACAAATTAAAAAGAATTTTTCAGAAACACCTTTGAAAATTTCCTTCAAAATAACGCTATTCCCAAAATTATGAATTTGGTATACTTATGCTCAAAAACAAGAAATTTGATATTTATGCATATCATTCAAATTAATCTCAATTATTCTTATGATAGAAAAAATAGACTAAATGCTTTCTAATAAAGATATGTTAAATCCCTACCAATTTGATTTTATTCCCTTATTCAAGATTAAGATGCAATCATTAAGTTTAACTTATGCCTTCATATGTTGAACATAGTAATTTCTCTCCACTAATGTAGGTAGCATAGAAACTTGAATCAATAGGTCTTTAAAAAGGTTGTAACGTGACTAGGCTAGGGGTAGGTAAAAGATAGATAAATTTAGGCTAAAAACCCTAGACTCAGCTTCAATCAGACCTTCGGAATATTTACCTTCAATACACCAACTTATTTTGCTCTCACATGCTCTTTTGTACATCTATTTTCTTTCAAGTACGTATGCTCTTCTCTCTCTCTTTTTAACACGAGCATTTTGCTGTATGTACTAAATTTTTTTGAGCATTTGATACTTCTTTTCAACTCCCCCAAACTTATTTTCAAGGAACATTCTGAATATTACTGAGTCTAGTGTTTGGGACAATTTAAAGATAATTAAGAGAAAAGTGATGGCTAAATATTGCAAGGGTTCAAATAAAATTAGGCCATATAGTCTTAAATTTGGGTTTCAAAGGATAAAAAATTATTATGATTGGCTTGAAAGGCTCAAAAGGTCCAAACAAAAGTTGCCTAAATCATTTTCAACATTCCATGCTTCCTAGGATTTCTCCTCAAGAAACTACTAAGTCAATTCTAGAGACTTAAATTTTCATGCATGCCTAACTTTCTTAAAGAACAAAAAAAATTATGGTATGATTTTTATGCTTTATTAAGAGTACATTTATGTCATAATTCAGCCAACATAACAATTATTGAAATAATAGAATTTTATTCATACTAAAGTTTAGCATACTTAACAAAATTTCAAGTTTTTGAACAAAATATATCCTAATCATAACTTAAAGAAAAATTTATTCTGAGAGGAAATAATTTCAATTTTTCGGTCCCCCTACTTAAGATGAACAATGTCCTCATTATTAAAAGTGAATAGAAACTATACACCAGGTTGGATTCTAGAAAAGAGGAGGTGAGTCAATTTGACTGCTTAAGTACCAAGCTCTCTCTAGATCCATTCCTAGACATGTATATATCTATTGCTACACTTTGTACTTTGCAACTCATTCATTTTTATTTATGATTTCCACCTCTTGTTTTATTATGCGAAAATAAAAATTCCTAATAAAACCTAATCATAAAATATTAAATAACCTAAGAATAGAAATAAAATAAAGTCAATATCCCCTCTTTTTATTTATTTGCAGATCCCTCTGAGTTCGACTCATCTTTTGCTCCATCGTCTTTGTTTTTGCATGAATCGCTTCGCTCCCTCTTCAATAGTGGACTCCATGGTTTAAATATGAAATATGGAAGCTCAGGCACAAAAATAAACGGGTCATTGTATATTTTCGTAAGAGCACTTCTCATTGAGTCATCCTGTATTTTTTAATATCTCCAGTAAGTTTGTTGCTGCCATTGCATATGTTGCATTATGTTCATCAACTTTGACATCTCATCTCGAAGATCTGGGCGAGGTGATTGAGTTCTGAATATTGAAGTTGAGACGTCAGGTTCGGTTACTGGTTCCATTGGTTCTGCCTTATCAGGAATTTTAGCTGACTGCATCGGTTCGATATCTGTGGGATCTTCTTCTTTTTCTTCTTCGAGATCCTCGCTCTCTTCAACTAGTTGCTGGAGAACAGAGTCTCCAGCTATTAAGTAGAGGTCCCAATCTATGATTGTGCCCTGGCTATAACCTGTCTTCTTTACGTTTGTAAGTATTTTAGCTTTCAAGCACAAAATTGTTATCATAAAGGGAAAGTAAGCTGGGCCAGAACGTCTAGCGGCACAATTCTGCATTTCTCTCAAGATGATTTTTCCCACATTAATGGTCTTTCCAGTTAAAATCGAGTATAATAAGACCATTTGCTCTAATGAAATTGTAGTCCCATGTGAAATAGGCATTAGGCTGAATTGAATGAAATAGAACCATACCCTCGCTAGTGGTGTCAAATATTCTCTGCGACAAGTGTGAATTCCTTACTTTGACACAGTCCACTTAGAACCTGGAACTGTAAGTTCCTCGAGAATTTCTTACAGATTTTTAGTCTTAATATTTCTCATCAAGGAATAATATTTGTCGTCTTCGAAATCAGGTAATTCAAAGAATTCATTAACAGCGTTTGAGGTTATTGGTACCTTGATTCCTCGGACAGAAACTTCCGTTAATTCGCTTGAGGTCAAATTCGCATAAAATTCATGAACTAACTCCTCATCTGCACTAGGTCTTTTCTTACAAAATAACTCACAATTGAGAGCTTCAGTAATTTGTCGAATGCGCGCCATGAAGTCAATATAGTTGCTTTCTTTCAGCGTGAAGCCTTTTTCTGGGTGCATCTATTGATTCTTGAAAACACTTTCGTATCTCGCTTTAGCTTCTTCACAGTGGAATTTGTTTTGATTCGTCAATTTGGAAAGAGGCACGAGTTCTTTTGCGAGGCATGATTAACCTGAATATAATATGGAAACAAATATCTTCTCAAAGATTCAATTAGTATAAAATATTAACAATTCAAAGAAATTGAAAAGTTAAATAAAATTGAAATTTAGGAGAAAAATTTGTCTTACCACCTTTATAAAAATTAAGAACTCAAAGAAAATAAATATAAAGTAAAAGCGGTAGGTTTAGGGATGGTTGGAATGATATTTTGATGGTGTGGTGCGATAGGCAAGGGTGTTGGTGCGAGTAGCAAGGCAACAACGGCACGCAAAGGAGCAGCAGTGCGCTAGGCGTGGCTTGGCGCGATGGAGGCAGCAACAATGTGCGGAACCTTGCGTGAGCAGCAGGGCACACCTGTGCCGCGTGGATGTGGGAGAGTGGGCAGCAGGCATGTGCGTCGAGCAGGCCTGGTGAGCTGCTAGGCGCGCGAGCTGGTGCGGAGGCTGCTGGAGCTGGACATGCGGGTAGGTGTAGCGACAAGGAGCAGGCTGCTGGGCTGTTGGCGCGCATGCCCAATAATAATAATAATAATAATAATAATAATAATAATATCATAATATATTAATTTTTTAATTTTATGATAATATTAATCAAACAATAATAATAAAATTATCTTTAAATGTTAATGTGGTAATATAATAAATAATAAAATTTAATTTTGTTTGTTCAAAAATTTCTTTAAATTCACGCTTTTATATAGATTATAAATAAAATGCTAAAACTATTTTTTTTAGTATCAACCTATTTACTAAATGGTACAAGGAAACATTTTGTATTTAGAAGAAGAATTTTTAAATTTTTGAGATTTTTAAAATGTTAGCATTTGTATTTGCTTTATTTGAATAAATGCCTGTCTTGAGTATGGAGCAGTTTTAAAATTTGTGGTCAACATCTACTCCTTAATGGGCTTACAAAATGTGGAGGATTAGTTATTGGACTCGCTCTGGTAGATATCTTGAAAAAAAAACAAAATAAAAAGGAGTTTTAAAAAAGAATAATTATATTAAAAGTAGCAACTGGTGTGCGTTGGGGCTACTAGCGCCGAAGGTGGGTGTTGGTGTGGCTAGGTTGAGGTGATGTGAAAAAGTGGAAAAGGTGGGTGAAATTTAGAGCGAAGGGAGTAGGAGTTTAATTAGAATTCTTAGAACAAATTAATAATTAAAATATTCTAAGTTCTAATTCTACACAGAGTTAACAACAATTAATAATTATTATAATGCATATTAAATTATTATTTGCTATTAATGTATTGAAATAAAAGCTATTAATTAAAATATGATTAATTTTAAACAAATCCTAATTCCATATAAAGTTGATAATAATTAATATATATTATAATTATATACTAGTTATTATCATCTTATTTATTAAATTAAATTAAAAATATTTATTCTAGATGCCTTTGAAAATATTTACAAAAAGAAACATCTAATTTTTAATATTTACAAAAATAGCAACCAAAATTTGAAAATAGTTCAATTAAGTACCTAGACTTAAAGAAAATTTGAAATTGAGTTGCAATTAAAACTTGGATCAAAATTTACCCTTTTATTTAAAAAACTAAAAATTTATTTTGCCATTTAGGGAATAATTTCTCAGAAGATTATGTTAAAATCAATTCCCAGGAAAGATTGGAGTGGTCACAAGTAGTCCCCGCTTAAGTTCTAATCTCCTAGACAAAATTTATTTAAACATACTAATCTCGAAAATATACCCTAAATCATTTATTTAAAAATAAAAACGAGAAAAATTAAATATTTGATAAAATGAACTAGATTTGATCTCGCTCAATTTTATCCCCCCAGTAATGTTTTAAGTGCTGAGCATTGACTCGAAAATTACCTCCCTTACTTTGAAGTTCGTCAACTCCATATGGATAAACTTGGTGAATCGTAAATGGACCAGACCAACATGATTTTAACTTACCTGGAAAGAACCTTACTCTGGGATTGAATAACAAGACTTGCTGACCAGTTTCAAATTCTTGAACCCGAATGTGCTTGTCATGCCATCATTTAAGTCTTTCCTTGAGTAATTTGGCATTCTCATATGAGAACATTCAAAATTCCTCTAACTCGTTGAGTTGAAACATCTGTTCTCTTTAGCAAGCTTAAGATCCAGGTTGCGTTGTTGGAGAGCCTAGTAAGCTTTGTGCTCTAACTCCAAGGGTAGATGACAAGCTTTCCCAAAAACCAACCTATAGGGTGACATCCCTAAAGGTGTCTTGTATGTTGTCCTGTAGGCCCATAAAGCATCATCCAGTCTTTTGGACCAATCTCGCTTGCTCGCAAAACTACCTTCCTGGTATGCCTTTGATCTCTTTGTTTGCCGGGCTCACCTGCCCATTAAATCATGGGATGGTAAGTCAGGGCAACCTTGTGCTTTACTCCATGTTTGTCGAGTAACCATTTCAACCATTTGTTCATGAAATGGGACCCTTCATCACTGATGACAGCTATCGGGGTTCCAAACCTTGTGAACACATGCTTCTACAAAAACTTCATCACAACCTTAGCATCGTTCGTTAGATATGCCTCGGCCTCAACCCACTTAGACACGTAATCTACTGCTACCAATATGTACTTGTGACCAAAATACGGAGGGAAAGGACCAAGGAAGTCAATACCCCAAACATCAAATAATTCTACCTCAATGATGTTTGTTCGGGGCATCTCATTTCTGTTGGTGATGTTTCTAACCCTTTGACATCGACCACAGCTCTTTACGTAAGCATATGTGTCTTTGAATAGCGTTGGCTAAAAGAATCCAGCTTGCAATACCTTGGCCGCAGTACGTGTACCTCCGAAGTGTTCCCCACTTAGAGCTGAGTGGCAATGATATAGAATCTTATGTACTTCATATTCTGCCACGCATCTCCTGATCGTTTGATCTGCATACTTTTTAAACAAGTATGGTTCTTCCCAGAAATAGTACTTCACATCATGAAGAAACTTTTTCTTTTGATGATATGTCTTGTCAATTGGCATCAAATGACAAGCTAAATAGTTAGCAATATCAGTAAACCAATGGGTATTATGGACATGATTTACTTTCAGTATGTGTTCATTTGGGAATGTCTCCTGAACAGGTATAAGTGAAGAATTCCCTTCTTGCGGCTCCAATCTGGACAAGTGGTCTGCTACTTAGTTTTCTACCCCTTTTCGATCTTGAATTTCTAGATCGAATTCTTGAAATATAAGTACCCATCGAATCAGTCTCGGCTTAGTGTCTTTCTTGGCAAGTAAATACTTAATTGCCGAATGATTCGTATAGGTAGTCACTTTGGTACCTAAAAGATAAGATCGAAACTTGTCAAAAGTAAACACAATAGTAAGTAACACTTTCTCTGTTACCGTATAATTCAATTGAGCTCCCGTCAGAGTCCAACTTGCGTAGCAGATGGGATGAAAAACTTTGTTCCTTCGCTGGCCCATAATAGCTCCTATCGTGTAGTTACTTGCATCACACATCAGTTCAAATGACAAATCCCAGTCTAGTGTGACGATTATGGGTGCTGAAACTAACCGGATTTTCAAATCATTGAAAGCTTTTAAACACTCCTCATCGAATTTGAACATCGTGTCCTTCTCCAATAATTTGCATAAAGGTTTAGCAATTTTAGAGAAATCCTTGATAAATCTCTGATAGAAATCGGCGTGGCCCAAAAAGCTCCTAACACTCTTTACAGATGTTGGAGGTGGGAGTTTCTCAATAACATCTTCCTTTGCTTTATCTACCTCGATTCCATGTCTTGTTATCCGATGCCCTAGAACAATTCCTTCTCGTACCATGAAATGACACTTTTCCCAGTTGAGTATGAGGTTTGTTTCTTCACATCGCCTTAGTACCTTGGCTAGATTGGCTAAGCAATCATCATATGTATCTCCGAATACTAAAAAATCATCCATAAACACTTCCAAATACTTCTCAACCATGTCAGTAAAAATAGACATCATACTTCTTTGAACTGTAGTAGGTGCATTACATAAACCAAATGGCATGCGTCTAAATGCAAATGTACCGTACGAGCATGTGAATGTTGTTTTGTGTTGATCCTCTGGTGCTACTGTAATCTGATTATACCCCAAGTATCCATCGAGAAAACAGTAATAGGCTCGCCCCGCAAGTCTATCCAGCATCTGGTCCAAGAACGACAAAGGAAAATGATTCTTCCTTGTCGCCTTGTTCAGCTTTAGGTAATCGATGCAAATTCTCCATCCCGTAACTGTATGGTTGGTATTAGCTCGTTGTTTTCATTCTCTACGATCGTAATACCTCATTTCTTAGGCACGCACTAGACTGGACTTACCCACGAACTGTCTGAGATGGGGTAAATTATACCCGCATCTAACCACTTAATGATTTCTTTCTTTACCACGTCCTTCATGATGGGATTCAGTCTTCATTGTCCATCAATCGCCCCTTTCTTTCCATCTTCTAGGATGATCTTGTGCATGTATACAGATGGACTAATGCCGCGAATATCGACTATGGTCCATCCGATAGCCTTCTTGAATTATTTCAATACTAGGATGAGTTTCTCTTCTTACTCTATGGTTAATTCCGTTGAAACAATCACAGGCAAAGTAGAAGCCTTACCTAAATAAACATATTTTAAATGTGAGGGAAGTACCTTCAATTCTAATTTAGGTGGCTCCTCGATTGACGCTTTTGGTTGGGCATAATCCCTATTCTCTAACTCCAAATATTCAAAGCGGGATTACGAATTAAATCCCCTTTGATTAGCTTCTAGTAAAGCTAAGTATTCATCCTCCTCTTCATCACTTGGAGGGTCTGATGTCAAAATTTGCTCCAACAGGTCCTCAACAAATTTAAGTTCCCTTTCCATGATTAATTCCTCTAAATTGAACACTGCAGAACAATAATCAATTGTTTAAGGAAATCGCATAGACTTAAAAACATTAAATGTTACCTGATCGTCCTGAACACGCATAGTAAGCTCTCCCTTCTGCACATCAATAAGAGTTCTTCCAGTTGCTAGGAAAGGCCTTTCTAGGATGATTGACACCTCTTTATCTACTTCAAAGTCTAGAATAAAAAAGTCAGTAGGGAAAATAAATTTGTCTACACGTACCAATACGTCCTCGATTTTTCCTCCTAGATGTACTAAGGATCGATCTGTTAATTAAAGTGTAACCGTAGTAGGTCTAACTTCACCTATCCCCAACTTCCTAAATATTGACATGGGCATCAAGTTGATACTCGCACCCAAATCACATAGTGCCTTACCACAATACGTTGCTCTAATGTTGCAAGGTATGGCAAAACATCTAGGATCCTTCAACTTCGGGGGTAGTTTGTCTTGAAGATATGCACTGCATTCCTTCGTTAAGGCTATCGTCTCAAATTCTCCAAGTGTCCTTTTCTTGGATAGGATATCCTTCATGAATTTAACGTAATTCGGCATTTGTTTAAGTGCTTCTACCAACAGAATATTGATATGAAGTTGCTTAAGTACGTCTAGAAACTTCTTGAATTAAACTTCCTGTTTCTGTTTTTGAAACCTTTGAGGGTAGGGTGGTGGAGGCTTCTAAACTGGTTGATTCATCTTCGGTGGAAATTTTGCATCTAACGAAGTTATTAGTTTATCAGAATTAACTGGTACAGAAGTTACCTTATCGGATTTTGCAGATTCTGGTTCTGGTGAAACTGGAATTTCAACACTCGATTGAACTTCCATTGAGTCTTGAGCATCAGATGGCTCCTCTTCAACTTCGACAGTGTTGGGTTCTAATGTCTTTCCGCTCCTTAGTGTCAATGCTTTATAATGCTCCTTCCTTGGATTCCTCGGATTCTTCGTATCACTAGATAAAGCACCTTGTGGTCGGTTCCTTAGTTCAGTAGCAAGTTGACCTACTTGGTTCTCCAAATTCCTTAGAGTGGCATCATTTTTTGCCTTATATGCCTTCAATAGGTTCTCTAAGCTGTTGGAAGGTTCAGCTTGGGTTGGTTTCTGAACTTGTTGGGGGAAACAAGTGGCTGGGTCGGTCTAGGTTGTGCATAAGTGTTACTGGTTCCAGCCCCTTGGTTACTCCAGGAAAAATTCGGGTGGTTTCGCCACGATGGGTTATAAAAATTTGATTGCAGTCCTTGCCTCCCTCGATTTTGGTTCCGGTTACCCATGTAATACAAGGATTTTGGGTTCGATGGACATTCTTCGAACAGATGTCCTTCCCCACAATAGACACATGCTATATTTTCAAATTGATTCGGTGGTTGTGCTGAAAAAATATTAAACCCATTAGTGGTAAAATTTTTAAGCATTGAGGAAATCGAAGATACCTGAGATACGAGTGAAGTGAGAGCGTCCACTTCATGTACTCCAATAACTCATCTTCCTCACGCTGCTCGATTGGTTGGCCATTGATAATTGTTACTGGCAATCCTCTTGATGATTTCATAAGCCTCATTATAAGACTTAGAAAGGATAGCACCATTAGCAGATGCGTCCACTACCATTCTTGTGTGAGCATTGAGACCATTATAAAATGTCTCAAGTTGGATGAAATGAGGAATTCCGTGATGAGGGCATTTTCATAATAATTTTTTGTACCTTTCCCATGCCTCATACAAGGACTCGTCATCCATTTGTTGGAAAACAGTGATGTCATTCCTCAACATAACATTCTTGCTAGGCGAGAAATACTTCATGAGGAACCTTTCTGCTAACTCTTGCCATGTGGAAATTGAATTTGGTGGGAATGAGTTCAACTAGGCTCGAGCTCTATCCCTTAGCGAATATGGGAACAACTTTAATCGTAGTGCATCTTCGGGTACTCCGGCTAGCTTGAAAGAATCGCTCACCTCCATAAACAGTCTTAAGTGAAGATGAGGATCTTCGGTAGGCATTTCACTGAATTGGCCCACTGTCTGAAGCATCTGGAACATGACTAGCTTCAGCTCGAATTGTTGTGCCTCGATTTTGGGTCTCCTAATACCCGAATTAAGATCATGAAACACTAGCACGACATACTGTCTTAGATCTCTATCCCTATAATCAGCAATAATGATAGGAGTTTGAGCAGGGTTTGCTCCGTTTCTTTGATTCGGATTTTCAAAGTTCATCTCTTCGGTCCTTCTCTGACTTGCTTGTCTTCTTCTGTAACACCCTAAAATTCAAGTATCGATTTATTGCATGTTTTGGTGTTTAGATTATGAAGGAAAATTTTCTTATTTCTTTTCGTGCCTATTATAGTCCTGAAGAAGAGTATAGAATTATTCGGGTATGGAATAATTTTTAGTTTGAGAATTTATTGAAGTGAAGCAAGTGGCATTGACACTCAAGTTAAATTAAGTGTTAAAAAGTAGCATAAGATGAGTAAATGGCAAGGTGGTGTTGGCGCATGAGATATTGCATGAGGGGAGTGGTTCGAATCCCTTGTATAGCATTTAGATAACTTTTATTTTGCTCTTCTATGGTAAGTGTCGGCCAAGCTTATTTATGGTAAGTGTTGACCTTGTTATTTTGGTTAGTAGGAATCAAGGAAATTTTGAAAGATAAGGGGACATAAGGCATTTATCAAGGAAAGTGTTTTGGAAACAAATTCATGGTCATTTGACCAATGAATTTGGACGAAAATATGGCTAGGGGGGAAGGTTGGCCGATTATGCTAGTAGTTGGCTAGGATTAGGAGTTTGTTTTGGTCATTCCTAGCATTTTATGCAAAGGTTTGCAATTCTCTTTTCAACCTCTTTTCCTTTGGCCGAATTTGATCTTTTGGTAAGCCTAATTCTTTTGACCATTTGGTCATTTTTGCTTTTCACTTAAGTGTTCAATTTTGTGCCTTTCTCATAGTGCCAATTCTACCAACACCAAAAAGCCATTCTTTACTTTTCTTCTTCCCATTGCCGAATATACATTGCTCCCAAAACTCATCTCTTTCTTTCTTTCTCTTTTATTCTCTTTGAAAACCGAAACATCATCATCATCATCTCTTCTCTTATATTTTATTTCTTTTCACTCATACTTTCTCTATTATTTTCTCTCATGGCCGAATGTTGATGTACCTATAGCCGAATCATTTTTCTATTTTCTTTGGTCTTATAGCCGAATCCTCCATCTTGCACAAACATCTTTCTCAATCATCTCTTTTTCAACCGTGGACAATAGGTAAGGATTCTTTTTAGTTCATGTTAGTTATAGTTGTCATGGCCGAATCTTGATAAGGGGTATAAAGGCTTTCTTAGATCGAAATAAACGTTCATTCTATTAACGTTTTTATTCGTTATACTTTACTGCAATAGTGGAAGACCGGAACTCAAGTGTTCGTGAGTATCATAGAACCGATTGCCTCGATTCTCATTTTTGGAACAAGGATCTTTGTGGTAAGTAAATTTCACCCTTAAACCCTTAGTCATATTTCGATATAATATTAGATTGGATTAACGATCTTTTGTCTTTGAAGACAATCAAAATAGGGAAGAAGAGGGCGGTGAATAGTGTTTGGAAGAGGGGTGGTTCCGTTATTCCCCTAAGTATAAACAAAGGATCGCTTTTGACAAATCCGGGATTTCCCACCGGGTTGTGGGCGTTCATCCGAGGAGAATCAATTGTTTGAAGTAGTTCGTACTCCCAACCATTATTTGTTCGTGGATTTGATTCGGTTAACGAACCATCAATCGGGAGAAACCGCAAGTAGAAGTAGTTCAAAAATCCGAGGTAAAAGTTAGATCATTAATTTCTAAGATTGATTTCGTTAATAAAATATAGTATTCTAATTATCGTGATACGATAGGTGTTGACGAAAGGAAAGTCTAGTTCTCACTATAACCAGGTGTGTAACTTCATACTTATCTTTCGGTTAGATACTAAACCGTAAGAAATTTGATAAATCGTAAAAATGGCCAAATCGAAAATGTTGTAGTAATTAGTACTTTTGTGTAAATGCATAAAACTGCTAGATCGATAAATTGGGCCATAAAACTGCTAGATCGATAAATTGGGCCATAAAACTGCTAGATCGATAAATTGGGCCATAAAACTGCTAGATCCATAAAACTGCTAGATCGATAAATATGGGCCAAAGTTTGCTAGATCGCTAATGGGCCGAAAACCCTCTAGTTCGAGATATGGGCCAAAGTTTAATACTATATTGTTAATAGGACCAAATGAAAGGTTTTATTAAAGACTCATTTGTGTTATGGGTTACTTGATAAAATTTTTATGATTTAAAGTTTGTTATTCATACATAAATGCATGGGATGGGATTTGATGAAGAGAAGAAAGGCCTGTGGCCACGTATCTAGTTCGGTGGCTCTGCCACAAATTTTGGCTTAATGCCTCTAGTTCGGTGACTATGTCACAATCTAGTTCGGTAGTGCACTACAATATTATTTAAAAGGCTAAATGCCTACGATTGGTGTGTTTGGCGGGGTGGGTTGACTTGATCCCCACAGTGTCTTTGGTTGGTACGGGGTGTGTAGCGGATGGAAATTAGGCTTGGTTGGGAAATTCATTTTACATGCATTTTATATACTTTATTTCATTTTTATTTTATTAAAATTTGTAATTGGGTTCAAGCCCAAATTAATGCCTTGATGGTCCGCCCAATAATGGTGGTAAGTGAGTTACACACCGAGAGTTCTTTGTAACTCACCCCGTTTTATTATCCATCTCGTAATGGAAATTGATGTGGACTTGGGCCTGGGATGACTTGGTGGAGGCCATACTACGAGCTTGGGTTTCATAAACTATGAACTTATTTAAGTTACTTATTTTAATTACTATTTTGGGTATGATGTAATAAGGCCTCTAATTATGTTTTTATGGATTTTTATGTGTGGATGGATTTAATTTTATTTTAAGACTCTTAATATGGGCTTATGTTAAATCTATAAAGTTTTCTTAAAAATATTGTGTTTTATAACAATTTTGGACACCTAAATTACTTTTCAATTTCTTTCAAATTCTTTTAAAACTATGTTAAGGTTTCACTAATATATATATATAAGATTTCAAGCAAGTATTTTCTTAATTCATAATCATTGTACTTAGTTTTAATAAACCTTATTTCTAAAGGTTTTGCATTACTTGTTTTACTTAAATCATTAGAGAATTTTGGATGTTCGTTTATGTGACAAACCAAATCTCGCCTTAACGCATAGACTGGTTTGGGGTGTTACATTTAATGGTATCGAGCTAGTTTCAAAACTCGTACTGTGGTTTGGGTTCAACAAAGATATTTGTTTGAGAAACAACTCAAATTTCTAGACTTTTTGATTTAAAGGTAGTATGGCACCATGAGCATCGCGCGCCAAGTCAAGTAAGTATCTCAGATATTGATTATTTATTATCATTGTGATATGATCTTAAGAAACACTCTAGAACTTCTAGTTTTAGGTGTTGAAAATCGTAGAGATTGAGACAATAGGATATGGTTGCGGAAACAACTCTATCTCTTTTATATCATAAAACATCGTTAATAAACACTGAAATAGTATTCTGATTCATGAAACTCATAATCAGATTAAATCAGTCACTATGAGCACTAGAGGACGTGGTCGTGGACGCGGTAGACGTGGCCATGGTAGAGGATGAGGTGTTAGAGGCGCAACTGAAGCGCCGGATCATATGCCGGAAATGGATGCACCTGCGTCACTCGAAAGTGAGACGGGGTCACATGATCATATGGAAGAAGATAATGCGGTGACGCGAGCAATGCTGCGAGTCCTTGAAAGGGTCGCTGGAGCTAGAACTGGGCCAACAGCTCGTGGGTCGATATCGGAACGATTGAAATCAAGTGGTGTTGAGGTTTTCAGAGGTGTCTCAGGTGTAGCTCCAAATGTCGCTGAATATTGGCTTGAGGCAGTGGAGCGAATTATGGACGATCTTGAGTGTACGGTGGAACAAAAACTAAGGGGAGCGGTGTCCTTGTTAAGGGACGAAGCATACCAATGGTGGCTTACTGTCCGAGAAGGCACTGAAGCTGCATTAGGAATTCTTTAAAGTTTCCTTCCAAGGGAAATATGTAGGAACGAGTTATGTTGATGCCGTAAGGAAGGAATTCTGAATCGGGTCCAAGGGAATAAGACAGTGGCGACTTATGAAGTCGAGTTTTGCGCTTGAGTCGCTATGCTCAAACAATAGTGCAACGGATCATGAGCGTTATGTACGCTTTGAGGATGGCTTGAACGATGAATTGCGGGTTTTAATAGCCCCACAACAAGTTAGAACTTTTGCCACGCTTGTGGAAAAGGCCAAGATAGCCGAAGAGGCTAAGAACTCCGAACGTCCGAGAATCGGGACGAGGCTAGAGGCAAGAGAGATATGAAGTATTCGGGTTCTTCAAGAAGGTTTCTCAAGAGGCCTCGGAATGATGAACCACTCAAGGTAGAACACCTGTAACTGTGAATTAGAGTCGAGATTGTGCTGATTGTGGGAAAAGGCATTCTGGAGAGTCTTTGAAGAAAACGGGTGCTTGCTATAAATGCGGATCGATGGATCATCAATATAAGAATTGCCTCTCGTCGAATGGATACAACTCGTGAAGCTCGTAATACCGATGCACCACCGGCAGAGAGTAATTCAAAGAACCACCGAGAGGTCGTGGACCAGGTCGTGGTGGTAATGGGGCCGGGCGTGGTCAAGGTGCAATGGTCGAGGCAATGGTCCTAGAGGCAACACGGATGCAAGACACCCGATTGGTATATGCGCTTAGACGCCGTGAGGATGGCAATGCACTGATGTGATAATCGCACGTTCTTCATTTTTGGTGTACTGTTATTGCTTTGATAGATATTGGTTCTACCCATTCGTGCGTTGCTAGCACCATATCCAAAACTTGAAATTAGACTCAAAATTTCCGATAGTGAGATGAAGGTAATTAGTCCTTTAGGACGATCGGTATGGGTAAATAAACTGCATTAGAGATGTGCCCTTAGAAATTCAAGGAGAAATATTTTTGGCGAATTTGATGGAATTGCCTTTTGGCGAGTTCGATATCATTTTGGGCATGGATTGGTTGGTTAAGCACCGGGCGAAATTGGATTGTGCTGAAAAGCGGATGTCAATAAGGACGGTGGAGGATAAAGAAATAATTATGATAGGCGAGCGAAGGAATTACTTGGCAAATGTGGTATCCGCACTTAAGGCGTAAAAAGTTGGTGCGAAAAGGGTATGGAGCATTTTTAGCATTTATTAGTGCTTTAGATGCCAAAGAGTTATCAGTGGAAGATGTGAGGACAAGTGAAGGAATTTCGGATGTATTTCCGAAGAACTTCCCGGTGTACCTCCGAGATCGGAAGTGGAATTTGGTATTGAGCTTTTGCCCTAACGGCTCCCAAAGTGTCCATTGCTCCTTATAGAATGGCACCGAAGGAGTTGGCGGAGCTTAAAGCTCAAATTCAAGAATTGCTAGATCGAGGCTTTATTCGACCGAGTGTGTCTCCGTGGGGAGCACCGGTTTTGTTTGTTAAGAAGAAAGATGGGTCGATGCGTATGTGTATTGACTACGTGAAATTAAATAAATTGACGATCAAGAATAGGTACCCTCGCCAAGAATTGATGACCTGTTTGATCAATTGAAGGGAGCTTCGCTTTCTCCAAAATTGATTTGAGATCGGGTTATCACCAAATTTTAAGGTGAAAGAAGCGGATATTCACAAGACGGCTTTCCAACTCGTTATGGACATTATGAGTTTTTGGTGATGCCGTTTGGGTTGACCAATGCACCACCGTGCATTTATGGATATGATGAAACGGGTCTTTCAACCATATTTAGACCGGTTTGTGGTGGTATTCATAGATGACATTCGGTATATTCAAGGAATGAAGAGGAGCATGACTCGCATTTGCGAATTGTATTGCGCTTACTTTGAGATAATCAATCGTATGCCAAATTCGAAGAAATGTGAATTTCGTTAAGGGAAGTGACTTTCTTGGGTCATGTGGTATCACCAAAGGAATAAGGGTGGATCCTCGGAAGATTGAGGTCAGATTGGATTGGAAACCACCAAAGATAGTAGCCGAGATTCGGAGTTTCTTGGGTTTGGCTGGATACTATAGACGCTTTGTTGAGGGGTTTTCGTTGATTGCCGCACCCTAACTAAGCTTTTTGCGTAAGGGAGTACCATATATATGGACCGATAAACAAAGAAGAAAGTTTCGAGAAATTGAAGAAGATTTTAACTAGGCGCCAGATCGATTCAACCTCGGCGGGAAAGGAGTTTATAGTTTCTTCATGATCGTCGCACACACGGGCTTAGGATGTGTATTGATGCAAAGTGGGAAAGTGGTGGCTTATGCTTCCCGTCACCGAGACCGCACGGCGTAAACTACCCTACTCATGACTTGGAGTTAGCTGCAGTAGTGTTTGCTCTAAAGATTTAGAGGCATTACCTCTACGGTGAAAAGTCTATCATCTTTACGGATCACAAGAGTCTTAAGTATCTTCTTACTCGTAAGGAATTAAACTTGAGACAACGAAGATGGGTGGAGTCATTAAAGGACTATGATTTCTCAATCGAGTATCATCCTCGGAAAAGCTAATGTGTAGCAGCACGCGTTAAGTCGTAAGGTGGTATCTCGATTTGAGAACAATGTTTGCCCATTTGAGTTTGTACGAGGATGGTAGTCCGATAGCGGAACTTCGTGAAGCCTCCGTGGTTAGAGCAAATCAAGGAAAAACAGATATCGATAAGAAATTGGGATCATTAATTCAACAAGTTGAAAATGGTGGAATAAAGGATTTTAGCATAAACGCGGAAGGTGTGTTATGTTTTCGTGGGAGAGTTTGTATGCCTAAGGACTCGGATCTCGAGACAAATGATTCTACGGGAGGCGCATAGTAGCCCTTATGCTATGCACCCCGAGGAAATAAGATGTATCGGGATCTTCGTGAATAATATTGGTGGCCGTGGTTGAAGCGTGAGATTTCTGAATTTGTGGGAAAATGTTTAACTTGTCGCCAAGTGAAGGCGAGCATCAATTGCCGTCGGGATTATTACAACCGTAAAAGATTCCTCTTTGGAAATGGGAGCGGATAACAATGGATTTTGTTAGTGGGTTACCTTTAACACCTACTAAGAAAAACTCCGCTTGGGTAATTGTTGATCGCTTGACGAAGACCGCTCATTTTCTACCAGTTAGATGCGGATTACTCGTTGCGTGAAGTTGGCTAAGCCGCATGCGTATCCGAAATCGTGAGGTTGCATGGGGTACCGTGTCTCATTATATCGATAGGGATCCTAGGTTTACGCCACGGTTTTGGAAAGCTTTGCATGAAGCTTTGGGAACAAAGCTAAACTTCATGATTTACTTTTCATCCTCGATCGATGGTCAATCGAAAAGAGTAATTCAGATTCTCGAAGACATGTTAAGGGGATGTGTAATCGACTTCAAAGGTAGTTGGGAGGATTTTCTACCGCTGGGCGGGAATTTGCTTACAACAATAGCTATCGATCTAGCATTTAGATGGCACCCTACGAGGCATTATATGGTCGTAGGTGTCGTTCTCCTAGTTGTTGGACCGAATTGGGCAAACGATGTGATGTTAGGTCCCGAAATGATCTCTCAAAACGGAAGAAAAGTAAAAGTTATTCGAGCACGGTTAAAGGAAGCTTCGATAGACAAAAGTCGTATGCAGATCCAAGCGTAGAAGTATCGAGTATCTTTGTGGGGATCAAGTTTTCTTGAAGGTCTCACCTTGGAAGAAGATTTTCGTGTTTGGGAAGAAGGGCAAGTTGAGTCCTAGATACATTGGACCATATCGTGTGGTGAAGCGTGTTGGTCCAAAGTGGCCTATCGATCGAATTACCTCCTGAGTTGAGTCGATTCATAATGTTTTTCATGTTTCCATGATGAGGCGCTATAGATCGGATCCTTCGCACATAGTGCTGGTAGGAGAAGTGGAGTTGAAGTCAGACTTGTCTTTTGAGGAAGAACCAGTGGAAATCTTAGACCGAGATGTTAAGGTGCTAAGAAAGAAAACCGTGCCGTTGGTCAAAGTTTTATGGCGTAATCACGGAGCGGAGGAAGCTACGTGAGAGCCTGAGGATGCAATTAGGCAACAATACCCTCACCTTTTTCAACCAGGTAAATTTCGAGGACGAAATTTTTTTTTTAGGAGGGTAGAGTTGTAACACCCTAAAATTCAAGTATCGATTTATTGCATGTTTTGGTGTTTAAATTATGAAGGAAAATTTTCTTATTTCTTTTCGTGCCTATTATAGTCCTGAAGAAGAGTATAGAATTATTCGGGTATGGAATAATTTTTAGTTTGAGAATTTATTGAAGTGAAGCAAGTGGCATTGACACTTAAGTTAAATTAAGTGTTAAAAAGTAGCATAAGATGAGTAAATGGCAAGGTGGTGTTGGCGCATGAGATATTGCATGAGGGGAGTGGTTCGAATCCCTTGTATAGCATTTAGATAACTTTTATTTTGCTCTTCTATGGTAAGTGTCGGCCAAGCTTATTTATGGTAAGTGTTGACCTTGTTATTTTGGTTAGTAGACTAAAGGAATAAGGAAATAGCTAACTTATAGTATGGAATCAAGGAAATTTTGAAAGATAAGGGGACATAAGGCATTTATCAAGGAAAGTGTTTTGGAAACAAATTCATGGTCATTTGACCAATGAATTTGGACGGCAATATGGCTAGGGGGGAAGGTTGGCCGATTATGCTAGTAGTTGGCTAGGATTAGGAGTTTGTTTTGGTCATTCCTAGCATTTTATGCAAAGGTTTGCAATTCTCTTTTCAACCTCTTTTCCTTTGGCCGAATTTGATCTTTTGGTAAGCCTAATTCTTTTGACCATTTGGTCATTTTTGCTTTTCACTTAAGTGTTCAATTTTGTGCCTTTCTCATAGTGCCAATTCTACCAACACCAAAAGCCATTCTTTACTTTTCTTCTTCCCATTGCCGAATATACATTGCTCCCAAAACTCATCTCTTTCTTTCTTTCTCTTTTATTCTCTTTGAAAACCAAAACATCATCATCATCATCTCTTCTCTTATATTTTATTTCTTTTCACTCATACTTTCTCTATTATTTTCTCTCATGGCGAATGTTGATGTACCTATAGCCTAATCATTTTTCTATTTTCTTTGGTCTTATAGCCGAATCCTCCATCTTGCACAAACATCTTTCTCAATCATCTCTTTTTCAACCGTGGACAATAGGTAAGGATTCTTTTTAGTTCATGTTAGTTATAGTTGTCATGGCCGAATCTTGATAAGGGGTATAAAGGCTTTCTTAGATCGAAATAAACGCTCATTCTATTAACGCTTTTATTCGTTATACTTTTACCGCAATAGTGGAAGACCGAACTCAAGTGTTCGTGAGTATCATAGAACGATTTGCTCGATTCTCATTTTTTGGAACAAGGATCTTTGTGGTAAGTAAATTTCACCCTTAAACCCTTAGTCATATTTCGATGTAATATTAGATTGGATTAACGATCTTTTGTCTTTGAAGACAATCAAAATAGGGAAGAAGAGGGCGTGAATAGTGTTCGGAAGAGGGTGGTTCCGTTATTCCCTAAGTATAAACAAAGGACTGCTTTGAAATGGGATTTCCCACCGGTTGTGGACGTTCATCCGAGGAGAATCAATTGTTTGAAGTAGTTCGTATCTCCCGAACCATTATTTGTTCGTGGATTTGATTCGCTAACGAACCATCAATCGGGAGAAACCGCAAGTAGAAGTAGTTCAAAATCCGAGGGTAAAAGTTAGATCGTTAATTTCTAAGATTGATTTCGTTAATAAAATATAGTATTCTAATTATCGTGATACGTATAGGTATTGACGAGCGGGAAAGTCTAGTTCTCACTATAACCAGGTGTGTAACTTCATACTTATCTTTCGGGTTAGATACTAAACCGTAAGAAATTTGATAAATCGTAAAAATGGCCAAATCGAAAATGTTGTAGTAATTAGTACTTTTGTGTAAATGCATAAAACTGCTAGATCGATAAATTGGGCCATAAAACTGCTAGATCGATAAATTGGGCCATAAAACTGCTAGATCGATAAATTGGGCCATAAAACTGCTAGATCGATAAATTGGGCCATAAAACTGCTAGATCGATAAATATGGGCCAAAGTTTGCTAGATCGCTAATGGGCCAAAAACCCTCTAGTTCGAGATATGGGCCAAAGTTTAATACTATATTGTTAATAGGCCCAAATGAAAGGTTTTATTAAAGACTCATTTGTGTTATGGGTTACTTGATAAAATTTTTATGATTTAAAGTTTGTTATTCATACATAAATGCATGGGATGGGATTTGATGAAGAGAAGAAAGGCCTGTGGCCACGTATCTAGTTCGGTGGCTCTGCCACAAATTTTGGCTTAATGCCTCTAGTTCGGTGACTATGTCACAATCTAGTTCGGTAGTTCACTACAATATTATTTAAAAGGCTAAATGCCTACGATTGGTGTGTTTGGCGGGGTGGGTTGACTTGATCCCCACAGGTGTGCTGGTTGGTACGGGGGTGTGTAGCGGATGGAAATTAGGCTTGGTTGGGAAATTCATTTTACATGCATTTTATATACTTTATTTCATTTTTATTTTATTAAAATTTGTAATTGGGTTCAAGCCCAAATTAATGCCTTGATGGTCTGGCCCAATAATGGTGGTAAGTGAGTTACACACTCGAGTTCTTTGTAACTCACCCCGCTTTATTATCCATCTCGTAATGAAAATTGATGTGGACTTGGGCCGGGGATGACTTGGTGGAGGCCATACTACGAGCTTGGGTTTCATAAACTATGAACTTATTTAAGTTACTTATTTTAATTACTATTTTGGGTATGATGTAATAAGGCCTCTAATTATGTTTTTATGGATTTTTATGTGTGGATGGATTTAATTTTATTTTAAGACTCTTAATATGGGCTTATGTTAAATCTATAAAGTTTTCTTAAAAAATATTGTGTTTTATAACAATTTTGGACACCTAAATTACTTTTCAATTTCTTTCAAATTCTTTTAAAACTATGTTAAGGTTTCGACTAATATATATATATAAGATTTCAAGCAAGTATTTTCTTAATTCATAATCATTGTACTTAGTTTTAATAAACATTATTTCTAAAGGTTTTGCATTACTGTTTTACTTAAATCATTAGAGAATTTTGGATGTTCGTTCGGTGTGACAAACCAAATCTCGTCTTAACGCATAGACCTGGTTTGGGGTGTTACATCTTCACTGTCGAAAAGTTCTTTCAATCTCAGGGAATACGGGGAGTAAATCGATGATTCGACCAATACTCATAAACTCCTGAAACAAACAAAGAAAAAATTAATTAAGTTAAAATTTAACAGAAAAATAAACCAAAATACAAAATTAACAAACTCACAAATAATGACTTTTAAAATAGTCCCCGGCAACGGCGTCAAAAACTTTGAATGACGGAAATGTGCAAGTGTACACAATTGCAATAAGTAATAAAATGACAAGTAAATTTCGAGTTATCGTACCATAGGGACTGTGAAAAGAATTATTTATGAATGCAATTAAGAACACTTTGGTGAAGAAAAATATTTTGATTTGAAGAGGTGATTAAAAACTAAGATTTTTAACTAAGTAAAATAAATAAAAAGAAAATAAAAGTTCCAATGCGCGATTTCAAAAGATGATTTTAATCAAGATGAAATAATTGTGTTAGATTAATTACATTTCTTAACTTAGAATTACTAAACTCATGTTACTAAACTCATGTTCATATCGTTACGAATAAATTCACGGCAACTCCGTAATTTGCTAACTTATGAACATGCTCACCTATCAAAATCCATTTATCTCTTGATTATATCTCTATGTCAATTCAACCGATTAAACAAATTTTAATAAGCAAATGTGTTAATGCACATACATACTTATGAACTCAAAATAATATGTTGTACATATCTCTATGCCAATTCAAACAATTAATTTAGTTTTCATAAGCACACAAAAGATTACGCGAGGTAACAATGCATTTCTACCTTGAAACAATTTAATTACAATAATCTTGCAATTTATGCAAGGCTAATGTATCGTTAGATACCGTTGCTAATTTAACCCTCAGCTACCTTAGATGATTAAACATGCACTGATTAAGTATCATGTCAATTAATTACAA
This sequence comes from Gossypium sturtianum, assembly GCA_025698515.1. NCBI lineage: Eukaryota > Viridiplantae > Streptophyta > Magnoliopsida > Malvales > Malvaceae > Gossypium > Gossypium sturtianum. The sequence continues at coordinate 28,350,526 of CM046955.1, read as the reverse complement.
CTTCAACCCAATTAAATAATTAATTCACTAGTTACCTTACAATTGTAATGCAAGAATAACTTAGTCATGATTCTACTTAATCAAACATCTTACCAAGGCCTATAACAACACAAATACAATTTTAATAATTTCAGTGGACAAAATGCAATCAACCTAACATGAATTAAATTTAAGCCATATTAATTAAATTAAACATATCAACATCACAATTATTCGTAGACATGTTCATAACAACAACAATAAAAATAAAAGGATAAGGAACAAGAACCAAAGCCAGTGTTTCTCCGAGGCTTGACTAGTTTGCTCCGCTCCTCCTTCACCGCTTGTTCTTGTTGAACCGAGACTTCCACAAACACTTTAATGCTGCTCCAAATGGTGGTTTAAGGACTCTTTTTCAAGAGGTGAAATCGGCAAGGGTATGGGGAAGAAAATGAAGAACAAATGGATGGGGTTTGAAGAGAGAAAGTGAGAGAGAAGTGAAAGGATGAGAGGGTTTGAGATGTGTTTGAAGTGAGCAGCCAAGGGGGTATTTATAGGTTTAGTAGGCTGCTAAAAATAGCAAAAATTAGCAGCCATAGAGTCCCCCCATGGCCGGCCACACATGTGGCAAGTTTGAAGGTATCAAACTTGCTATTTTAAGGCAGGAGCAAATCTGGGAAGGCATAAATAATGGAGGGGTTTGAATGCTAATTGAAGGAGTCTTCAAGGGATATTTTGAAAGCCAAATAATCAGCCAAAAAAGCTGATTGGGTCAGCATGTGGGACGGTTTTGGGCTACCCAGTGCTCGGTTGGATCGGTTTTCTCGGTTCAACTCAACTGGGCCTTTTTTTCATAATTAATTAATAATAATTTATTTAACCCAAATTAAATTGGATTAAAATTAAAGTTAATTATAATATGAATTAATATCCATAATTTGGACTGTCGCTGAAAATTTAATTTGCCTTGATGCTTCAAAATTGCTTCTCGGTTTTGCGCTTCTAGTAGTGTTTGCCGAGCCAATTTTCGCCCTTTGTGCGAATCTGTCGAAAATGATCAAAATTAATCAAAATTTATTATAAAATCAATTAAAATTCAAAATTTTAATAATTTGAGTGCAATTTAATTATTTTATAATAATTATATATTTTTCGACAAGAATTTTACCGAAACTGCATGAACTTGAGTTAAAAAGGGCATGAAAAAGTGTGTATATTTTCGTGTTTCTAGTCACATTTCCAAATCTTCACTCTTAACCAAGCTATTACCAAACTTATTTATTTATTTAAACGAGTACTTTCATTAGGCAAGTTCAACAAAACCAACAGTTTTCATGAAATATTGACTAAGGCATCAAATTTTCAATTCTACAAAATATTCATTGATCAAGCAAGCAATAGTTATTCATGATTCACTCACTTATTTAAGTAAACTAAACATAAGAATTAGAGGTTTATTTCTGAAATGAATTAAGAATTTATTCTTAGCAAAACACATGCAGAAAGAAAGTATGGCATGATCCCCCTACTTAGCCCACATTGCCCCTAATGTGCAAAAAGAATAACAAGAGTGGAGAAAAGTGTACTCCCCGTTTATTTTTAATGGGCCGGAGGACAGTGGAAGTGACCGCTTTGAAAAATGGTGAGGATGCTTGAGATGTTTGCTTCCATTGTTTTGAGGTGAGCTTTAATGCGATGAAGTCGTTCGTCTACAGCTGAAGGTGGTTGCTCCTGGAAAACAACACGATCAAACGGATTAAAATAATATTTTATTTAATTCTCAAATTGAACTAAATTTAAAAATTAAATTAAATAAATAAAAATAAATGTGGGTTTCCTCCCATAAAGCGCTTTTGTTTAATGTCGTTAGCTCGACGACCTGAGTGTTATTCATTTGGTTCCTCGAGAATTAATTCTTCCATTACGTGCACTAGAAAGTTCTCATAGAAAGATTTCAACCTCTGCCCATTGAACTTGAAGTATTTTTCGGATTCCTTCATCATCGGTGGATTGAAATGTATTTGAGCTTCTCCGTTCGGGTTTGCCTTTTCCTCTATCGGAATCTTTAAATGTTCTTGTAACAGTTTGAGTTCCAATTTTGGGACTTGCAAAATGGAAGGAAAAAAATTAGTTTGAAAAAGAGACAATTCATTTTTTTTACCTTGACTTTTGGGAAACTGTGGTGCCTCCATGAAAACGACAGTTTGACGAATTGGCTCTTTGAATGTCATTAATTCCCCTAGTTTATCCATTGTATTGAGGTCTAAATTCCTACAAAGCACAGTTTGTAACCAATACTCTTCATGATATTCACAATGAGATTTCGTTAGTGGTTTAATAATATCAATACTAGAAATATTCGACATTCTACTGGGTTGACCCATCGCCTCATAAACATTAAATTTTACCACTTCACCGTCGATTTCCATAGTGAGCATTCCACTTTGAACATCAATCTTTATTCATGCGATACTTAGGAATAGTCTCCCGAGTAGAATATCAGAAGTATTTTTTAAGTGGTCGTCCTCTATATCGATGATGTAGAAGTGCAACACCCCACACCCGGCCCATGAGCCTGAACCGGATCTGGTATGTTCCTTAAGTAAACCGGTTTCAAAATTCTTTGTTTCTTAGAGAAAATTTGTGTATTTTCAGAAAAATTTCGTTTTGGGTTGGACTTAGATTAAAAACCCATTTATTTAATTTTATAAATCCAATTTAATTAAGGTGACAAAAGAATTTTTGAGTTCATTTTTAAGAAAAATAATTTTGTACTTACTTACATCCAAATTAGTTCGTGACATAATATCTAATAGTAAAGCAAAAAAATAAAGAAATTCACTTGGGCCTCATGGCCTTATTACATCAATCAAAACCCCAAAAATAATAAAATTTAAGTACTTAATATAAATAACAGTCCCAAATAATAAAAGTCTTTCCTTGCTATGCATGGCCACCTTTAGCTCCTGCCGACCCGGTCCATTACTGATCATCTCCTGAAAAATATTCCCCAACGGGGTGAGTCAACAGACTCAATGTGTACACAAACTAACATTCAACAATTCAGGCATACATGTTCATATCAAAGACATATTCATAAAAAAATGATGCAACCCAAACCCAAGCCTATTTGTCCATCCGCTACACACCACCCGTACCTGCCAATCACACCGTGGGGACTACTAAGTCAACCCTCCATCCGCTACACACCATCGAAGGCAGTCGCTGCAGTCGACGTGCTCATCGCCCATATAATTTGTGTCATTAGACACCATATTCAAATAATGTAACCGAAGTTACCAAATTCAGATAATGTAACCGGTTACCATATTCAAATTTTGTAAATCGTAGTCACCATATTCCGTTGGTGAGACCGAAGTCAACACCTTCTTCCCCTTTCACATATAGCCCGAAATGCCCCACATATTTTATCATGCACAACATACTTATTTTCTCATTCATGTTACTATTCACATGTTCAAAATATATCACATTCGTAATCCTATCAAAAATAGGAAACGTACCTGGGTATTCTTTACCACATTTGTGGTACTTAGCCACATTCTCATTCTTATGCATATTCATATATTAAAATAATTATTGCCATAATATATTGAAAATTAGTGTGAGTACACACCTGATTCGCTTAATAGATTCCTTGAAATCCCGAAGAACGATCTACCGATCTAGATCTTTAACTCCTATATACGGCCAATTATTAAAACATATTAACAAACCTATTTGGCTTAAAAACCAAATCCTAGTAGGACTTGTATTACTTACCTTGTTGTCGAATTGATTAAATCCCGAAATTGTGGTATTCCTCCCTTAAATTCGGCTAGCCACCAAAAACATGTATTTTCATCAGTTTCTGACTTTTGGAAAGAAAAGGAAATACTTTTAGATACCAAAGTAACCCTTGGCCGATTAGATCTATACACTTACCTGGCAATTTCCAATTCCTGAAAACAATCCTTGCCTTGTATGTCCGTCGAAATCCCTATAATTATATGTTAATTTTAATCTCACATATAATCCATAACTTTTGACCAAATATGTGTATATCTTACCTTAGATCCTTGAATCCCTAAGATTCCTCCTTGTATTCGGTTGTAGAAACTTGATAAACCCCTTGTAGATTCGGCCATAAAAACAGAATAGGGATTAGACCCTTCTCTTTCTAAAAATAGAAAAGAAAAAGAACTTGAATGATGCTTAACCTTACCTTTAATGCTTTGACCGATTGCTTCCTTGCCTAGAGCCACAGAGATTCGGCTATGAGGTTTTAGTCAGGGATCAAAAGAAAAGGGCTTTGGCTTGACAGATGAAGAAAAGAGAGGAGTAAAAGATGAATAGAAAATTCGGCAGAGGGGGTTTTGCTATGGAATTTTCGGCAAAGCTTAGAAAAGATGAGAGAATAGCCTTTAACTCTCCTTCTTTAGCCGAAATTATCAATAGGAGAGTCCCTTGCTTGGCCACTACTCCTCTTATGATAATATTATCTCCTTTATTTAAAAATAAAAGTGTTAAATCCATTATTATCTCTTCTAAATAATCTAAATTAAAAAGCTTTTATTTATCACCTTATTAAGCAATATTAATGGAAATAAAACACCTCCCTTTTCTAGAAACAATTGCCGTCCACCCCTTAGCCCGGGAAGCAAAAATAAAACTTCATTTATTTGCTTCCCTTGTGACTCGAACCTGTGCTCATGCCTCTTGCACATGGCGCCATTTCCATAAGCCATAAGTGCCATCTTCAGCCACTTTTCCTAGCCTGTTTGTGTGTCAAATTTTACCAAATTTTTCTTTTAAGGCCCCCTTGCCTTAATTTCCTATTTTAAACTTTAAAACTTGGCATTTCTCGATTATTTCTAAGTTTCCTAAAATTTTCGATCGGCTCAGAATCTGCCATTTTTCTTACATTTCGTGTTTCCCCGAATATTCACTTTCCATTTTTGAAACATTTCCAAAAATGTTTAGGTTTCCAAAATGTTCAAGTTTCCAAAAATATTCGTGTTTCCAAAAATGTTCAAGTTTCCAAAAATGTTCGTGTTTCAAAAATGTTCATTTCCATTTCTATGCATTTCTAGAATTCCAAAAATACCAAAAATTTATTCATAGTGCTTAAGACTTGTCATTTCGCACAATTAAACCAAAAATGCATAGGCCCTTTCGAGGACGTTATGCTTCTACCCTTAAACAAAATTTCGTCCCCAAATTTCCTAACTAAAATAGTTAAGGTATTGTTGACGCATTGTCTCTTGAGACTCTCACTGCTTCTTCCGATCCATGGTTGCGCCATAATACTTTGACTAGAGGCACCGACTTCCTTCGTAGTACTTTCACATCTCGCCCAAGATTCGAATCGGCTCTTCCTCGTAGGATAGATCTCGCCTTAGCTCCACCTCTTCGATTGGTACCACATGGGACGGATCCGATCGGTAACGACGTAACATGGACACATGGAAAACATCGTGCATTTGCTTTGCAACTCGCGGTAATTCCACCAGGTATGCCATCGCCCAAATCGCTTAAATACTCTATAGGGCCCTATAAACCTTGGGCTTAGCTTCCCTTTGCGACCATCCGAACCTCATTACCTTCTTCCAAGGTGAGACCTTCAGAACACTTGGTCTCCCACTTCGAACTCTATCTCCTTCCGCTTAAGGTCGTGTGCACGACTTTTGCCTATCGAGGCTTCCTTCAATCGTGCCCGAATTAACTCAACTTTCTCTTCCGTTTCACCACTAACTCGGACCCAAAACTCGACGTTCTCCTAACTCGGTCCAACAAGTAGGTGTTCTACACTTCCTACCGCACAATGCTTCATATGGTGCCATCCGTATGCTTGCCCGATAGTCGTTGTTGTAGGCGAACTCACTAAAGGCAAGTAATCTTCCCAACTTCCTCGAAAATCCACCACACACCCTCTCAACATATCCTCCAACACTTGTATAACCCGCTCGCATCGCCCGTCGATTGTGGATGAAAAGCCGTTGAGAAGTCTAACTTAGTGCCTAAAGCTTGATGGAGTGCCTTCCAAAATCGAGACGTAAACCTTGGGTCTCGATCGGAGATGATCGATCATCGGTACTCCATGCAACCTTACGATCTCCGCCACATATAGCTTGGCTAATTTCTGGAGAGAATAATCAACCTTCACCTAATAAAGTGCGCGGTCTTGGTCAAACGGTCCACTATCACCCATACCGAGTCCTTCTTAGTAGGCGTAAGGGAAGCCCACTAACGAAGTCCATGGTAATCCTTTCCCACTTCCATTGGGGAATCTCAATTGGTTGAAGTAATCTCGATGGAACTTGGTGTTCACCTTAACTTGCGACACGTCAGACACTTTCCCACGAATTCTGTCACTTCCCGTTTAAGATCAGGCCACCAAAATTGTTCTCTTAAATCTCTATATAGCTTAATGCCTCCGGGATGCATAGCATAAGGGCTACCATGCGCTTCCCGAAGAATTCTTTGTCTCAACTCACCGTCCCTCGGATGCGGACTTTTCCTTTGTAGCACAAGACTCCACCATCAATGACGCCATAATCCTTTACTTCTCAGCTCTGTACTTGCTGTAACTTAGCACTTAGATCCTTATCTGCCAACTGGCCCTCTTTCACCTCATTCAGCCATGTGGGCTTGACTTGTAATTCGCCAACAAAGCTTCCATCATCATATAGACTTAAGTGAGTGAACAAAGCCCTTAGATCCGACACAACCTTCCTACTCGAGCATCGGCTACCACATTCGCCTTGCCCTGATGATATTCTATCGAACAATCGTAGTCTTTCGCAATTCCACCCACCTTCGCCGCCTCAAGTTCAACTCCTTCTCGAGTCAACAAATACTTAAGGCTCTTGTGGTCGGTGTAGATCACCGACCTTTCTCCATAAAGGTAGTGCCTCCAAACCTTAAGGGCGAAAACCACTGCTTTGCTAGTTCCAAGTCATGAGTTGGGTAGTTAACCTCATGAGGCCTTAATTGCCGAGACGCATACGCGACCACTTTTCCTTCCCCGCATTAGTACACAACCTAACCCCGCAATGCGGCGTCACAATATACTACGAAATCCTTGCTCGCCTCGTCGAATTAACACTAGAGCTTCCACAAGACCTTCTTGAGCTTATCAAAGCTCTCCTGTTGCTTATTAGTCCATTCAAAGGGTACTTCCTTCCTTAGCAACTTTGTCAAAGGCGCGGCTATTGACGAGAACCCTTCCACAAACCTTCTCGTAATAGCTCCTGCTAAGCCTAAGAAACTTCGTATTTCAAATTACGGACCTAGGTGGTTTCCATTCCAACACCACCTCGATCTTCCTAGGGTCCACTCTTATTCCTTCTCGCGATACCACATGTCCTAAGAATGCCACCTCCTTTAGCCAAAATTCACACTTGCCGAATTTGGCATAAAGCTTCTTTTCCTTAACACTTCCAACACCACTCGGAGATGCTCATCATGCTCCTCCTCCGACCTTGAATACACCAAAATATCGTCGATGAACACCACGACGAACCTATCCAAATAGGGTTGGAAAACCCGATTCATCATATCCATGAACGCTTGGTGGAGCGTTTCAACCCAAACGGCATCACCACAAACTCAAAATGGCCGTACCTTGTCCTAAAGGCCGTCTTGTGGATATCTGCCTCCTTCACCTTTAATCGGTGATATCCCGACCTTAGGTCTATCTTTCGAGAACACAATTGCCTCTTTTCACCGATCGAACAAGTCGTCTATCCTTGGCAAAGGATACTTGTTCTTGATGGTCGGGCTTATTCAACTGACGGTAGTCTATGCACATACGCATAGTTCCATCCTTCTTCTTCACAAACAGGACTGGTGCTCCCCATGGAGACACACTGGGTCGAATGAACCCACGATCCAACAATTCTTGGATCTGAGCCTTGAGCTCAACTAACTCCTTTGGCACCATTCAAGATGGAGCAATGGACACAGAGTCGCTCTCGGTAGCAAATCTATCCCAAATTCCACCTCCCTATCTGGGGGTATTCCTGGTAATTCCTCTGGAAATACATCCACGAAGTCCCTTACCGTCCTAACTCCATTAATACCTTCCTCCTTCCCACCTATCGTACTAATGAAGGCTAAGAATGCCTTACACCCTTCTTAACCATCTTCTCGGCCTTGGCGCAAAAAACCACGTTAGACAAGTAGTTCCTCCTTTCTCCGATCATAGCTACCACTTTATCCTCCGGGGTTCCCGAATTTCCACCCGCACCAGCCACCAATTCCAAAACTCGCAAAGACACCGCGACACAAAGATCTTCCCCGTCTGAGCTTGCTTCTCCACATTAACAGCTGGGGGTGGTGGTGGCGGTGGTATCTCATTGTCAGAACCCTGACCCGATCTAACGGGTTCTGACACAGTCATCCTTCCTCTACCTCATCCACGACGACCACGTCCTCTGGAGCTCATTTCTAACGTCGAGATCTGATTAAAAAGTTTTATGGATTAGTCATTGTTCCACTTATTATCTGCGAAGGAGTTTTATGAAAAGAGTTTTAGGAGTGATTCTTTCTCGTATTCACACAAGCACACACGCCTTTCATTCATTCATCCATCCATCAAACAATTATGAACTTTCGCTCGTTCGTTCAGAAATGTTTTAGTTTTCATTGTTATTGTTTTTCCACTACCCAGGGGTATTTTCGTAATTTTGTCCTACAGGGGCATTTTCGTAATTTTTCAAAACAGAAAGTTCCTTGGTGATTTTGTCAAAAGTATTTTGGAAATTTTAAAGTTCCGGGTAATTTTGGGAAAAATTTTAGAATCCAGGCGTTTGGTAATTTTTGACCTCGGGGTATTTTTGGTAATTTTCAAAAATCGGGGTAAATTGGTAAAATTTAGTAAGTTAGGGATATTCCAAAAGTTGTAAAACTTTGAGGGTTCTTTTGGAGAGTTTTATTTTCCAAAATGGTGATGTTGCAAAAATCTTTGAAAACCAGGGTCATTTTGGTCATTTTGGTAAGTTAGGGGCAATTTTGTAATAATTTTTTTTTCAAAATCAAGGTATTTTTGATAGTTTTCAAATTAGGGTTTTGATCATTTATAAAATAATGGAATTTTGGCAAAATCATTGAAAAAGTTTGACATTTTGTAAATCAAGGGCATTTTGGTAGTTTTACCACTAGGGGCTTTTTGTAATTTTCACAAATCGAAATTTTTTTTTCGGAAAATCTTGTAAAGATGATTTTCACAAACTCAAAAGAAAGTTTTAAGAGTTTTAAAACTAGGGTTTTGTTGTTTTGTTCTCTTTTTTTTTTTTTTAAAACATGGCTAGTTCCCTTTCTGGTTTTAGTCATTAGGTTTAGCCTATGACCGAGCCCTCTTTGGTCGTAGTGAACCAAAGCTACGCACCAGGTAGGATTCGAATGGAGAGGAGGTGAGTCACGCGGATCGCTTAAATACCAAGCTCCCATCGAAACCATTCCTGAGACATGCGCACAGAGGTTGCCACACCACCGAGCCCTTTTTGAGTTAGGGTGAACCCGAAGCTACGCACTGGTAGGATTCTGTGAAGAGGAGGTGAGTCACTAGGACCGCTAAATACCAGGCTCTTCCGGATCCAATCCTAGACATGCGTGCATGTGGGGTTACCACACCCTAGCTCGTGACTTAGCCATAGGTTTGTTTAGTGCATTAAGTCTTATGTGGTTCTCGTGTTTGAGTAATCTAGCCCTAAGGTTCATGTTCCTATCATTCTATTCTACGCCCATGCCTTTTCTACATAAATCACGTAATCACACATAAAGTTAGGGTACTTACCGTGGATCATGGTCGGAGACTTAGGTGCCATGCCGTAACACCGCTTTATTTTAAAGAAAATCATTTGGGCTCGAATTAAAAACGTTTTGGGCCTTAGCCCACAGTAGAGAGTTTAAAACCGGCTCGATACCAAATCAAACACACCCACACCCGCCCACGAGCCTAAACCGGATCTGGTATGTTCCTTAAGTAAACCTAGGTTTCAAAATTCTTTGTTTCTTAGAGAAAATTTGTGTATTTTCTTAAAAATTTCGTTTTTGGGTTGGACTTAGATTAAAAACCCATTTATTTAATTTTATAAATCCAATTTAATTAAGGTGACAAAAGAATTTTTGAGTTCATTTTTAAGAAAAATAATTTTGTACTTACTTACATCCAAATTAGTTCGTGACATAATATCTAATAGTAAAGCAAAAAAATAAAGAAATTCACTTGGGCCTCATGGCCTTATTACATCAATCAAAACCCAAAAATAATAAAATTTAAGTACTTAATATAAATAACAGTCCCAAATAATAAAAGTCTTTCCTTGCTATGCATGGCCACCTTTAGCTCCTGCCGACCCGGTCCATTACTGATCATCTCCTGAAAAATATTCCCCAGCGGGTGAGTCAACAGACTCAATGTGTACACAAACTAACATTCAACAATTCAGGCATACATGTTCATATCAAAGACATATTCATAAAAAAAATGATGCAACCCAAACCCAAGCCTATTTGTCCATCCGCTACACACCACCCGTACCTGCCAATCACACCGTGGGGACTACTAAGTCAACCCTCCATCCGCTACACACCATCGAAGCGCGATCATTTGCAATCGACGTGCTCATCGCCCATATAATTTGTGTCATTAGACACCATATTCAAATAATGTAACCGGTTACCAAATTCGGATAATGTAACCGGTTACCATATTCAAATTTTGTGACCGTAGTCACCATATTCCGTTGGTGAGACCGAAGTCAACACCTTCTTCCCCTTTCACATATAGCCCGAAATGCCCCACATATTTTATCATGCACAACATACTTATTTTCTCATTCATGTTACTATTCACATGTTCAAAATATATCACATTAAGTAATCCTATCAAAAATAGGAAACGTGCACAGGTATTCTTTACCACATTTGTGGTACTTAGCCACATTCTCATTCTTATGCATATTCATATATTAAAATAATTATTGCCATAATATATTGAAAATTAGTGTGAGTACACACCTGATTCGCTTAATAGATTCCTTGAAATCCCGAAGAATGATCTACCGATCTAGATCTTTAACTCCTATATACGGCCAATTATTAAAACATATTAACAAACCTATTTGGCTTAAAAACCAAATCCTAGTAGGATTTGTATTACTTACCTTGTTGCCGAATTGATTAAATCCCGAAATTGTGGTATTCCTCCCTTAAATTTGGCTAGCCACCAAAAACATGTATTTTCATCAGTTTCTGACTTTTGGAAAGAAAAGGAAATACTTTTAGATACCAAAGTAACCCTTGGCCGATTAGATCTATACACTTACCTGGCAATTTCCAATTACTGAAAACAATCCTTGCCTTGTATGTCCAGTCGAAATCCCTATAATTATATGTTAATTTTAATCTCACATATAATCCATAACTTTGACCAAATATGTGTATATCTTACCTTAGATCCTTGAATCCCTAAGATTCCTCCTTGTATTCGAAGTTGTAGAAACTTGATAAACCCCTTGTAGATTCGGCCATAAAACAAGAATAGGGATTAGACCCTTCTCTTTCGGCAAATAGAAAAGAAAAAGAACTTGAATGATGCTTAACCTTACCTTTAATGCTTTGACCGATTGCTTCCTTGCCTAGAGCCACGAGAGATTCGGCTATGAGGTTTTAGTCGGGGATCAAAAGAAAAGGGCTTTGGCTTGACAGATGAAGAAAAGAGAGGAGTAAAGATGAATAGAAAATTCGGCAGAGGGGGTTTTGCTATGGAATTTTCGGCAAAGCTTAGAAAAGATGAGAGAATAGCCTTTAACTCTCCTTCTTTAGCCGAAATTATCAATAGGAGAGTCCCTTGCTTGGCCACTACTCCTCTTATGATAATATTATCTCCTTTATTTAAAAATAAAAGTGTTAAATCCATTATTATCTCTTCTAAATAATCTAAATTAAAAAGCTTTTATTTATCACCTTATTAAGAAATATTAATGGAAATAAAACACCTCCCTTTTCTAGAAACAATTGCCGTCCATCCCTTAGCCTCAGGAAGCAAAAATAAAACTTCATTTATTTGCTTCCCTTGTGACTCGAACCTGTGCTCATGCCTCTTGCACATGGCGCCATTTCCATAAGCCATAAGTGCCATCTTCGAGCCACTTTTCCTAGCCCGTTTGTGTGTCAAATTTTACCAACTTTTTCTTTTAAGGCCCCTTGCCTTAATTTCCTATTTTAAACTTTAAAACTTGGCATTTCTCGATTATTTCTAAGTTTCCTAAAATTTTCGATCGGCTCTGTAACTTGCCATTTTTCTTACATTTCCAGGTTTCCCGAAATGTTCACTTTCCATTTTTGAAACATTTCCAAAAATGTTTAGGTTTCCAAAAATGTTCAAGTTTCCAAAAATATTCAGGTTTCCAAAAATGTTCAAGTTTCCAAAAATGTTCAGGTTTCCAAAAATGTTCATTTCCATTTCTATGCATTTCTAGAATTCCAAAAATACCAAAAATTTATTCATAGTGCTTAAGACTTGTCATTCCGTACAATTAAACTGAAAATGCATAGGCCCTTTCGAGGACGTTACAAGAAGTCTGCAGGAAAAATTAGTTCATTTACCTTTATGAGGACATCTTCCAGCACCCATTCTGGATATAAGCATGACCTGTCTGCCAATTGAATAATCACCCCTGTTTCTTTCAAAGGACCCATATTTAGCAATTTAAAAATAGATAAAGACATTACATTAATAGATGCTCCTAAATCACACATGGCTTTCTTTATGCCAATATTACCTACTTAGGTGGAATTTTCCTTTGTAGCACTGCAAAAATATTTTCCCCCACATTTACCCATTCGTTTCCTTGAAATTTCTTTTTGCCAGTGCACAGTTCTTTCAAGAATTTTGCATCACGTGGAACTTGTTTAATTGTATCAAGTAAAGGAATATTAATTTCTACCTTCCCAAATGTCTCAAGTATTTCTTTTTCCTCTCGTTCCTTTTTAACTTGGGTGAGCCTTCCAGGGTATGGGGACGTACAACAAATTGTTTATGAGGTGCCGGCTCAGTGGGAGAAACTAGTTAGACTTCCTGTTCAACATCGTGGTCACGACTCGTGCCAGGCACTAGTTCCGACTCAGTTCGATCCTTTACGGTCACAACACTTGTATTTTTACGTGGGTTTGGCTCAGTTTGAAACAGTAGTTTACCTTGGTTCTCCAAATAACTAACCGTGAGCATTAGCTTACTTATTTGCTGATCCATTTCTTGGAGATGCGCTTCAGTCTCTTTTTTGGAACTTTTTAGTGCTAACGGCTAACCTCTCTACTATGGTTTCAAGATATGACTTTGGAGGTGTAACACCCCTAACCCTATCCATCGCTGGAGTAGGGTTACGAGGTATTACTGATCAATACATAACATATAGCATACATTTATCAAACATAAAGCATTCATTCTCATAAATCATTCAACACAATCACATTGTCCCTTATAAGGGCCTACGAGGCCTTAAACAAGCTTTAGAAGTAGTTCGGGACTAAACGGATAACATTTGAAAATTTTGGAAACTTAGAAAAAATTCAACCATACAGGGGTCAGACGCCCGTGTGAACAGGCCGTGTACCTCAAATGGCTCCAAACACGCCCGTGTCTCGGGCCGTGTGGAAACAAGGCATACATACTGACTTGGGTTACACAGCCAACCACACACCTGTATGTCTAGCCCGTGTGCTCTTCGAAGTGACCACACACGCCCTTGTGTCAGACCGTGTGCTAGGCCGTGCCAAAACTGTAGGGTATACTGACTTATGCAACACGGCCAAGTCACACGCCCGTGTGCTAGGCCGTGTGCCAATTAGGGAGTATACTGACTTGTACCACACGGCCGATCACACGCCCGTGTGTGAGACCGTGTAGAGCATACTGACTTCATTTTAATAACAACACTAGGGGACACACGGCCATGTAACATGACCATGTGTCGCACACGGCCGAGACACACGCCCGTGTCTCTGCCTGTGTGGACAAAAATAGGCCATTTGCAAGGCCAATTTGCCACCCCAACACATGCTCACTTAAACAATCAAAATGGTACCATTTCATCATAAAGGATTGGGGTATTTCAGTAAATACATTCAACCCACTCCAATTCTTTTACCTATTAACATTTTAGAGGATTTCACAAAACCCTTATCACTTAGTTTTCGACTTTTCGGGAATATATTAGCTGATGAATTAGTAGTTGTTGTTCTTGTTTCTTTAGTACCTTCATCGTCCCTATACTGTCATGTTCCTTGGATTATTTACAAGTGGGATTCAAGCTCTTATTTTTGCAACTTTAGTGCGGCTTATATAGGCGAATCCATGGAGGGTCATCATTGACTAGTTTTTGTTTTGAAATAGTCTAGTCCTTTTTAGCTTAGCTTGGTCCAATCCAATGTATGCGCAACTCAAGATAATCTACTTACTTAGGTACCATAAATATACAAATACGGCGATCTAGAGTAATAACAAAAAGATTACGATATTAGAGAATCAGTAATAAAAAGGAAAGAGATCTAATTGAAAAGATCTTTTCCTAAAATTCGAGGTTGGTCCATTTTTTTATTACTTATATTTATATCATATTTACCTTCAATCAATATTATCTTTATCTTCATATTGTTTTTGTTTATTTAATTTCAATATTATGAGTCCTAATTAGAATAGGAATTCTTATGGTATCAATTTAGGGTCTATGATTTTAAAAAAGTCGTTCTTTATATAGAATGATTCCCATTTCAATCGATTTCTTCATTCAATTCAATGATTGACCAAAAGAAATTTATTATTTAATAAATAATAAAATTAATTGCATGAACTTAGCTCAATCAAATATCGATATTGATTTTTATTTGTATGCAATGATTTGGTCTAATGAATTCGTCCCATTTAGATTGTATCCATGTGAGATAATGCTAAATAAAAAATAAAAGGAAGAGACGAATTTACATTACAAAAAACGATATAAAAAAAAAATGATTAGGAAAAAAAAAGGGGGGGGGGGTAAAATTAGGTATATGGAATCTAATCGCTATAAGACAGTTCTTGTCTATCCTTTGAGGAATAATTCTAGAATCCAATTGAATCTAAGACATGAATAGTTGGTTTACGTTATGTAAGAAACACATGTATATGGGATATTAGATATTGACTGGTTATATACGAACTCAAAATATATCTAATCCAACCTACTACTGTGGATTTAGATAGGTATTCCAATAGAAGAATAGAAGTTCCTCTGCTTTCGTCTTTGACTCACGAATTGAACGAATAAAGAGATAAAATAAATATAAAACGAAGAATTCAAAGCAAAGAATGGGTTGGAAAAAGAAAAGGAAGAACAAAGTATGTGCGAATTCAAAAAAATCTAGCGGATAGGACCTAAAAAGATGTCGAAATAGTTACGACGGTTCAATAATCTTCTCACTTCCATTCGAGTTCTTAGTTACTCCGGCGAGAGTTGAATCTTATCGATGGAATAATATAATTAAGTCAAAATTCATTGGATGATTGTATCATTAACCATTTCTTTATTTTGGTGCGAGGAACTTATCATGAATCCACCGATTTACTGCGCTTCTTGTTATTCTTTCTTTGGGTTGGTCATCGGGCTTGCTTCTATTGGACTGGAGTTGGTCAAGGTACTCTTGCATGCGCCCAAGTCTGTAGAAGGTATCGCGAGACAACCCGAGGCGAGGGAAAAATACGAGGTACTTTATTGCTTAGTTTGGCTTTTATGGAAGCTTTAACAATTTATGGGCTGGTTGTAGCATTGGCACTCTTATTTGCGAATCCCTTTGTTTAATCCTATAAACATGAGAATTTTGTATTTTTTTTTCTTATTTTATGGCTTGGGATTTACTCCTCGCTTTTTCGAATTCTATCAAGATTTCACCCCTACAATTAATTATTCGTTGGGACAATAATCCATGGGAAGGATTAATTTGAGGATGAGGAATTATCACACCGACTCGCTTTCTTCCTTCCCCTTCTTAGTTCAAGAGAACCCCTTATTTCTTATTTATTGTTTAAAGGAGTGTTGCAACAAATGAGGTATTTTGCTATTGACATGAAACACCTTTAATTCTAATAAGAATTATTGGGAATTTTCAATTAAAAAAAAATACATTTCTAGCTCACTAGATAAATAGAATATATTTTTGACTCCGTTTAGACATAGGTAAATGAAAATTCATAATCATAATAATGAATAATGAATAATTTAATAATAAATTAAATAATTTATTAAAACAAAAAAGAAATACATAGAATTAGAATAATTAGAATAGAATAAATAGAAAAGGAGTCAAAGCGATATAATACAAAAAAAGAACCGAGTTCTTTTTTTTAGTCTATCTAAAATAAAATAGGAGATCATATGAAAAATGTAACCGATTCTTTCGTTTCCTTGGGTCACCGGCCATCCGCCGGAGTTTCGGGTTAATACTGATATTTTAGCAACAAATCCAATAAATCTAAGTGTAGTCCTTGGTGTATTGATCTTTTTTGGAAAGGGAGTGTGTGCGAGTTGTTTATTTCAAGAATAGGCTGGATTCACCCAGTTGTACTTTTTTTCATTATAACTAGGAAAGAAAAGAGTGCATGATCCCGCGAATTGCTTCTGAATAAATTTTAAAAATCATATTATAGAACCATAGCATTTCGTGATTCATTGGTACATCGACTTCGATTCTCTATTAACCAATAATCTGGGACCATTAACATGGTTAAGGCCAAACCCGTTTGAAGTTCGGATCAAAGTGAGGTACTCTTTCTACTACTATGTTACTAAATACGAAATATTTTCAAAACAAAAATGGTTTTTCGATATAAAACACTCATGTCGATAAAACGATTTGAGCCCTTTTTCCAATGCTGAATCGATGACCTATGTATAAAGGAGAAGAATTCTTTGAATTTGAAGAAAAAAAAGAAACAACTTTGCTGACAAATTACAATTATACATTATACAATTCTAAGTACAATTAGAAATTCAAAATTATATGTAAATTTTTTATTTATTATTTTTTTATTATACTTTTTAGTTTTTTGATATATTTTCTATTTTGGTCAGAAGAATCCTCCGAATATTCTGGTCTTGGATTAGTAATCAGTTTCGATATTTTGGAATATGAATAGAGACGAGAGGGAGAGGGTAAGCTCATTACATTAGAAAAAAAAAAGATATTGGGAATTAATTCCCAATAAATAAGAAATAATTGAGCGTGAGAGCCAAATGAATCGAAAGGTTCATGTTTGGTTCGGGAAGGGATCATGGAATTTTTGAAATAAAAAAAAATGAATGGAAAGATAATATACTTTCATTAAGTGATTTATTAGATAATCGAAAAGAGAGGATCTTGAATACTATTCAAATTCGTAAGAACTACGCGGGGGGCTATTGAACGGTGGAAAAGTCCCGCGCCCGCTACTGAAAAGTAGAAATGGAGGCGGATCGGTTTGAGTGAATGGATACTCTGAGATAGAACGAGAAAAATTGAATTTGATTAATTCAACTTATAAGATTTTGGAACAATTAGAAAATTACAAAAATGAAACCATTTATTTTGAACAACAAAGAGCGATTAATCAAGTCCGACAACGGATTTTCCAACAAGCTTTACAAGGAGCTCTAGGAACTCTAAATAGTTCTTTAAACAACGAGTTACATTTACGTACCATTAGCGCTAATATTGGCTTGTTTGGGGTGATGAAAGAAATAACTGATTAGCCCTTTTTTTTACCTTTTACTTTATTGTAGATTGTAGGCATTATTTTTTTTCTTCCAACAAATAATTAGGAAATACTCATGGTAACTATTAGAGCCGACAAAATTAGTAATATTATCCGTGAACGTATTGAGCAATATAATAGAGAAGTAAAGATTGTAAATCTGCACCGTCCTTCAAGTGGGCGACGGCATTGCTCGTATTCATGGTCTTGATGAAGTAATGGCAGTGAATTAGTAGAATTTGAAGAGGGTACTATAGGCATTGCCCTAAATTTGGAATCAAATAATGTTGGTGTTGTATTAATGGGTGACGGTTTGATGATACAAGAGGAAGTTCTGTAAAAGCAACAGGAAAAATTGCTCGAGATACCGATGAGTGAGGCTTATTTGGGTCGTGTTATAAATGCCTCAGCTAAGCCTATTGACGGTCGGGTGAAATTTCAGCTTCAATCTCGGTTAATTGAATCTCCCGCCCTGTATTATTTCGAGACGCCCGCTTTATGAGCCTCTTCAAACAGGACTTATTGCTATTGATTCGATGATCCCTATAGGACGTGGTCACGAGAATTAATTATTGGGGATAGACAGACCAGTAAAATGCAGAGAGCTAGCCACGGATACGATTCTCAATCAGCAAGGGCAAAATGTAATATGTGTTTATGTAGCTATTGGTCAAAAAGCATCTTTTGTGGCTCGTAGTGACCACTTTCCAAGAAAGGGGAGCGATGGAGTACACCATTGTGGTAGCCAAACGGCGGATTCCCAAACTACATTACAATACCTCGCTCCTTATACAGAGCCGCTTTGGTTGAATATTTTATGTATCGTGAACGACACACCTTAATCATTTATGATGATCTTTCCAAGCAAGCACAGCTTATCGCCAAATGTCTCTTCTATTACGAAGACCGCGGGTCGTGAAGCTTATCCAGAGATGTTTTTTTATTTGCATTCGCGCTTTTAGAAAGAGCCGCTAAATCAAGTTCTCGCTTAGGTGAAGGAAGTATGACCGCTTTACCAATAGTTGAGACCAGATCGGAGACGCTTTGCCGTATATTCCTACTAATGTGATTTCCATTACGAGATGGAAAAATATTCTTATCCGCCGATCTATTCAATGCCGGAATCGGACACGCTATTAATGTGGGGATTTCCGTCTCAGTAGGATCGGTGGCTCAAATTAAAGCTATGAAACAAGTCATTTGGTAAATCAAAATTGGAATTGGCCCAATTCGCGAATTAGAAGCCTTTGCACAATTTGCTTCGATCTTGATAAAGCTACTCGAGAATCAATTGTACGAGGTCAACGATTATGTGAGTTGCTTAAACAATCCCAATCGGCTCCTCTTACGGTGGCGAACGTATAAGTACTATTTATACCGGAACGAATGGTTATCTTGATTCATTAGAAATTGGACAAGTAAGGAAATTTCTCGTTGAGTTACGTACTTACTTAAAAACGAATAAACCTCAGTTCCAAGAAATCATATCTTCTACCAAGACATCCATCGAGGAAGCGGAAACGCTTTTGAAAGACGCTATTCAGACCAAATGGAACGTTTTTCGACTTCAGAACAATTATAAATATAAAATTATAACTTAATGGAATATAGAGAAATCGATTCTAAATTGCGTCCAATAGGATTTGAACCTATACCAAAGGTTTAGAAGACCTCTGTCCTATCCATTAGACAATGGACGCTTTTCATTACGATTTTTTGACATTTTTACTTTTTTTCTCTTGTTCGGTTTTTTCTTTTCTCTTGGTTGGAAAAACTAAAGAACATGTGAAAAATTGTATTGTTAGGAATTGCGTATTTATTAATTCAATTCAATGATGCTAATGCATCGTTGAATTGAATTAATAAATATTCAAATAGATAGAATAGATAGAATTCAAATATCGAGCGGGTAGCGGGAATCGAACCCGCATCGTTAGCTTGGAAGGCTAGGGGTTATAGTCGACGTTGATTCATTATTTTTAGCGTCTCTAATTCAAAACCGAACATGAAATTTTGGTTTCCTTCGGCTCCTTTATGGAAGATGGATAAATAAAAAAAAGAAAGAAATAAAATAGAATATAAATAAGATAAAGAATAAAGATAAGGCAGAACGAAATGAAATAAGAATTCGCCCATAACATCTATGTTAGCTTTTCTCATGCGAATGCATTCAAAACAATTTGCTTTCTAGATGATCCTTCTAAGAGTGGGATTTGAATAGAACAATTTTTCTAGTTACTTCGTTCTCTATTTCTATTTGATAAAATCCTTAGGAAAAGCATTTTGTTTCCGCCGAGCTAAAACAAGATGTAAATGTCTCTAGTAAACCAAAGTTATCGTTTAATAGCTATTTTGCTTCGATCTATCCCATCAAAAAAAATTGAAGATTTAGTTACGATTAGAAATACACTTTTCTATCTTTATCCATGGATCTTTTCCTCATACTTATTCAATTGGAAGTATTGATCCAATTGAAAAAAAATTTATGTTTCGTAATTTCATAATCCAAATCCAATTTTTCAATTTTTAGTTAGAATATAATTTTTAAATTATATATAATTTAATTGGACCTTGGATCCTGTAACACCCTGGTTTAGGGGCTATGCATGTGGGGTATAATTCATGTTCTAGTAGGTTTTGGGTATGCTTGGATGTGTTTTAGAGGTGTGGAGAATGCTCGGATTAAAAGGGGAGACTTTGGAAAATTTTGGATTTTTAGTGCAAAAAGGGAATCGGGCCAAGGGAGGCCTTAAGAATAATTTTCGGTAATGTTTGGACGCAAGGGTTGGCCTGGTAAAGTGGCAGCAAGGCGCCACTTAAAGCTTGGGCAAATAGCGCCTTGAGCATGGGGGTTCGAGCTGCAGCAGTGGCGCTTGGGGGATTTATTTTTTTTGGCGTCATGTGGAGGGGGAGTTGGCTTAGGAAAGCCTTAAAAATAAATGATGAAGGTTCATGGCACGAAAGTCAGGCTCGGTGGAGTGGCCTGGAGCGTTGGAAGGAAGGGGGCTGCGGCATGAGGTTCCAGGTTCGAACCATGGCAGCTGCAGTTGGAATTTTTATTTTCCTATCCTGGCGTGAAGAGGTAGGGGATGGTGGCCTGCACGTGGGAGCTAAAAGGAGATAAGATAAGCTGGGGGTTTTGTTTTTTTAATTCGGCTGAATGTTTCTTTTATTATTTTAATTATTTAGTTAAGATAGATGATAAGAGTGGGTTTTTTTTTAATTGTTTTAAATGGGTGATAAAGATAGAAAATAGGAGGAATTTTAGGGATTTGATAAAATGCATAGAAGTGGCCGGCCAAGGGACTCTCTTGGTGTTAGTTTCGATTTTGAAATGTGTCTAGGGAAGGGGGTGCCGAATAGAGTAGTATTTAGAGGGGTGCTCATCTCTTGGCTATCTTTTTCTCATTTATTTTCTCCTTATCGAAAGTTGCTTCACCCATTTCTTCTTTTTTTTTTTTATTATTTGTTCCCTCCCTTAATCTCTTGCCGAATGTGAGTCAAAAGAAACACTCCCTTCTCCTTGTATTTCTTTGAGGCTAAAACCGAGGGTTGGTGTGATTGTGTTCGAGCATCTATTCCTTTTCTTCCTTCACAACTTTCTTTTAACTCTGCTTAAGCCAAAATCACCCATAAAGCTTGCCATCGCCGAATATTCTAACTCCATCTAGGAGTCTTTGGCGAATCATTCAATCTCTCGATCTCTGCAAGCGTGTGGTAGTAAGTAATTTCCTAATATCGGTTTTGTTCTTTTTTTCTTGTGGGGTGCCAAAACCAAAGGATGGTCTTGGTATTTGGATTGGCGAATATTCTTGGGGTTTCAATATGGTATTTCTTTCATGTGTAGCCCAGGAAGGAAGCGCTAAAGTTTTGACGGACTTGATTGCTTAAGGTATGGGTAGTATTCGGCCAAAGGCACTTTTCAATGTTTGTTGGTGCAAAGGCCAAAATTAGTGTGGTATTCTGTTAGGGATTTCGACAAACCTTTAGGTGCCACGTGAGATCTCGAGGTTTAGTTGACTGTATCAAGCAGGTGCGTAATCACCGCACTATTTCTTCAGTATTATGCTTGCTAACGTTTATACATGAGTAAGTTTGTGATATTGAAGTTATTATGATGTATATATAAATATATGATATGGTAATGATATGAGATGTATGCTCCTATTATATGATGATTTGATAAGATGCGTTATCACATATGCATGGGATTCGGGTTTGATCGAGGAAGGAAGGGAGTACACATTGGTGTACGTGGTCTAGTGTTAGCTTCGGGCTACACTAGCGCTTGATGAGTTGCTGTGTGCATCATCAAGGGAAATGTTGGCTTGGTGCCCATCTCGCGTACCGATAGCCGAGTGTGCATCACCGTAGATGGATTACTGTGGGGATCACGATGTGATCGGTGGCTCAGCCACGGCCTTGTGCAGCCGGTCTGCTAAGGTAAGATATGTGGGATCACTCAGTTGTGATCGGTGGGTTAGCCACGGCCTTGGGCAGGGAGTCTGCCGAGGTAGGTGTTTGGATGGATTTTAGGATTGGGCTGTGATGCATGATTGCATGAATGGTTCGTGGATTGTATGAATGTGGGCTAAGCCTATACGTGTGGAAATATGTGATATGGTTATGCACTGAGTCAGTGGACTCACCCTATTCTTATTAACCATTTCAGGTGATGCGTAGAGTTGGACCGGGATCGGAGAGGCTGCAAGGTGGCCCATGCAGAAGGAAGAGTTTAAATATTTTAAGTTATTAAGTACTTGATCTTTTAAATATTGATGTAATAAGGGTTTTTTTTTTTTTTTATTTACTTTGGGAATTGTTTTATTGTTATTTTAAATTGTGACTGGATTATATTAAATTACTAGCTAGTGAAAATGATTTTACTCTAATCTACTTATTTAAAGTATTCATAAGATAATAAAGTGTTTTAATATGGACATTTTTATAATATCAAGTCTAAAGTATATTTTTTTTTTCTCAAAAGAACATGGTTTCCAAGATAAAATAAATTTTTACTATTTTATTCTAAGTCAGGAATATTTTCACTAACATAACCGAGATTCTGTTAGTAGTGAATGGGCCGGGTTTGGGGATGTTACTGATTTATATCGAGCCCTGTTCAAAACTCGGCTTTGAGGGTTTTGGGCCCAAAAATGTTTCAAAATGGGCTTTTAAAAATATGGGCTTTTAAGAAATTTTTCAGTTTTTTCGGCATGGCACTGTACCTCCTACCGAGTCCACTGTAAGTACTTGGACTTGTGAAGTGATTTGTTATATGTGAATTGTTATGGGCTTATTTGGGCTCGTAGATTAGAATATTAGGGCTATTGAACCCTAGGACTAGTCTACTCAAACACATGCATAAGACTTAAGGTTACTAAACAAACCTCGTGATTAAGTCGCCGAGTTAAGGTGTGGCAACCATTGTGCGCATGTCTAGGAGTGGATCCTAAGAGCACTGGTACTTAAGCGATCCTCGTGACTCACCTCCTCTTCGCTGAATCCTACCTGTGCGTAGCTACGGTTCACCTTAACCAAGAGGACTTGTTCATAGGCTAAACCAATTATTAAAACCCGAAAGGGATTTGCCTCACTGTTTTAAAACCCTTAGTTTTAAAATTTCTAAAATTTACCCCTTTGGTTTGTAAACTCTAAATCTGATTTTGAAAGATGTTTTCTCGATTTACAAAATTACCAAAAATACCCCTGTAGGAAAATGACGAAATTACCCCTGGGTAGGGAAGGAAACTTGATTGCTCGAAAGAACTACTCTCGGAAACTTCATTGCATAAAATTGCTCGTGGATAAAACAGTGAAACAATAATTTCTAATGCATAAAACTTTTTAAACAGATTAAATCGAGGCTAGATATGAGTTCTAGGGGGCGTGGTCGCAATACTCGTGGACGTGGTAGAGGCAGGATGTCAGTATCGGAACCGGTTGGGACACGCCATGGGTCAGAGAGCGATGCACCGCCACCAGCTGTTGAGGTTAAACAAAACAGGATCGGTGGAGGAGACGATGTAGTGTCACAAGCTGTGTTGCGAGTGCTCGAACGAGTGGCAGGAGCCAGTAGGGGCAGTGGGACTCGGAAGTCAGTGCCCGAAAGGCTTAGGGCGAATGGGGCCGAGGTCTTCAGAGGAGTGTCTGGGGTAGCTCCGAACGTGGCAGAATACTGGCTTGAGGCTGTTGAAAGGATTATGGATGACTTAGACTTGACTGCTGAGGAGAAGCTTAAGGGTGTTGTTTCGTTGCTACGGGATGAGGCCTACCAGTGGTGGCTCACGGTTAAGGAAAGTATCCTCGCGGATCGAGTGGATCAGGGCTACTTTAAGATCAAGTTCGAAGGAAGTATGTCGGAGCAAGCTATGTGAACGCTCGAGGAAGGCGTTCTCAATTTGGTGCAAGGTAGCAAGTCGATAGCGGAGTACGAGGTGAGTTTCTACGTTTGAGTCGGTATGCTCGGGCATCGTGGCAACGGATTATGAGAGATGCGTCAGATTTGAAGATGGGCTACGGGATGAGCTGCGAGTTTTGATTGCTCCGCATCAGGAAAGAGACTTCGCAGTTTTAGTGGAGAAAGCTCGGATAGCTGAGGAGGTCAAAAAGGTTGAGAGGCACAACAGAGAAAGAAACCGTGATAAGAGAAGTGTTGGATCGCCAGAAGTGGTTGAGAGGGTTCAGAAAAGACCGAGGGTTGATACTCCTGTTTATAATTGCTAAGCCGACCGCCGGAAATCCAGATCGTCCGTGTGCGCAGTGCGGAAGGTATCATGTTGGCGAATGCTGGAATCGGGATCGAGAATGCTTCAGGTGTAAGTCTAAGTCCCACCTGATTAAGGATTGTCCCCAGGATCCGAATAGGACTCGGACAGTGGGTCAAGGTTATGTGCAACCAGGCAGAGGTGGTCAGCAGGCGACGAGAGGTCGTGGTCTAAACCATGGAGGAAATGGTTTCGGCCGAGGTCATGGAGCAGTAGACCGCGGTAATGGTGGCACTGAGGGAAGACAGCCAGGTCTGGTTTATGCAGTTCGTCGGAGGGAGGATGATGATGTGCCGGATGTGTCAGCGGGTAAGTCCCTTATGTCTGGAATAGTCTCTGTTGTTTTGTTCGTTTTGGTGACTGTTTGTTTTGTTGCTCGTAAAGTAGTTGGGACCTTGAGCGTGATAGAAATTGTGCCTAGAAGTATGTTAGCTCTTTAAGGTCAGAGTGCGTAGCCATAGCGTAGTGGAAGGAATGGGACTGTTAGTTTAGACAAGTAATTTCGAGGACGAAATTATTTTTAGGAGGGTAGAATTGTAACACCCTGGTTTAGGGGCTATGCATGTGGGGTATAATTCATGTTCTAGTAGGTTTTGGGTATGCTTGGATGTGTTTTAGAGGTGTGGAGAATGCTCGGATTAAAAGGGGAGACTTTGGAAAATTTTGGATTTTTAGTGTAAAAAGGGAATCGGGCCAAGGAGGCCTTAAGAATAATTTTCGGTAATGTTTGGACGCAAGGGTTGGCTCAGTAAAGTGGCAACAAGCGCCACTTAAAGCTTGGGCAAATGGCGCCTTGAGCATGGGGTTCGAGCTGCAGCGAGTGGCGCTTGGGGATTTATTTTTTTGGCGTCATGTGGAGGGGAGTTGGCTTAGGAAAGCCTTAAAATAAATGATGAAGGTTCATGGCACGAAAGTCGCCTCGGTGGAGTGGCACGAGCGTTGGAAGGAAGGGGGTGCGGCATGAGGTTCCGAGTTCGAACCATGGCACCTGCAGCTGGAATTTTTATTTTCCTATCTGGCGTGAAGAGGTAGGGGATGGTGGCCCGCACGTGGGAGCTAAAAGGAGATAAGATAAGTCGGGGTTTTGTTTTTTTAATTCTACTGAATGTTTCTTTTATTATTTTAATTATTTAGTTAAGATAGATGATAAGAGTGGGTTTTTTTAATTGTTTTAAATGGGTGATAAAGATAGAAAATAGGAGGAATTTTAGGGATTTGATAAAATGCATAGAAGTGGCCGGCCAAGGGACTCTCTTGGTGTTAGTTTCGATTTTGAAATGTGTCTAGGGAAGGGGGTGCCGAATAGAGTAGTATTTAGAGGGGTGCTCATCTCTTGGCTATCTTTTTTTCATTTATTTTCTCCTTATCGAAAGTTGCTTCACCCATTTCTTCTTTTTTTTTTTATTATTTGTTCCCTCCCTTAATCTCTTGCCGAATGTGAGTCAAAAGAAACACTCCCTTCTCCTTGTATTTCTTTGAGGCTAAAACCGAGGGTTGGTGTGATTGTGTTCGAGCATCTATTCCTTTTCTTCCTTCACAACTTTCTTTTAACTCATTAAGCCAAAATCACCCATAAAGCTTGCCACTGCCGAATATTCTAACTCCATCTAGGAGTCTTTGGCGAATCATTCAATCTCTCAGTCTCTGCAAGCGTGTGGTAGTAAGTAATTTCCCTAATATCGGTTTTGTTCTTTTTTCTTGTGGGGTGCCGAAACCAAAGGATGGTCTTGGTATTTGGATTGGCCGAATATTCTTGGGGTTTCAATATGGTATTTCTTTCATGTGTAGCCCAGGGAAGGAAGCGCTAAAGTTTTGACGGGACTTGATTGCTTAAGGTATGGGTAGTATTCGGCCAAAGGCACTTTTCAATGTTTGTTGGTGCAAAGGCCAAAATTAGTGTGGTATTCTGTTAGGGATTTCGACAAACCTTTAGGTGCCACGTGAGATCTCGAGGTTTAGTTGACTGTATCAAGCAGGTGCGTAATCACCGCACTATTTCTTCAGTATTATGCTTGCTAACGTTTATACATGAGTAAGTTTGTGATATTGAAGTTATTATGATGTATATATAAATATATGATATGGTAATGATATGAGATGTATGCTCCTATTATATGATGATTTGATAAGATGCGTTATCACATATGCATGGGATTCGGGTTTGATCGAGGAAGGAAGGGAGTACACATTGGTGTACGTGGTCTAGTGTTAGCTTCGGGCTACACTAGCGCTTGATGAGTTGCTGTGTGCATCATCAAGGGAGATGTTGGCTTGGTGCCCATCTCGGCGGCTGATAGCTGAGTGCATCACCGTAGATGGATTACTGTGGGGATCACGATGTGATCGGTGGCTCAGCCACGGCCTTGTGCAAACGGTCCGCTAAGGTAAGATATGTGGGATCACTCGGCCAGTGATCGGTGGGTTAGCCACGGCCTTGGGCGTGGAGTCCGCGAGGTAGGTGTTTGGATGGATTTTAGGATTGGGCTGTGTGATGCATGATTGCATGAATGGTTCGTGGATTGTATGAATGTGGGCTAAGCCTATACGTGTGGAAATATGTGATATGGTTATGCACTGAGTCAGTGGACTCACCCTATTCTTATTAACCATTTCGGTGATGCGTAGAGTTGGACCGGGATCGGAGAGGCCGCAAGGTGGCCCATGCGTATGGAAGAGTTTAAATATTTTAAGTTATTAAGTACTTGATCTTTTAAATATTGATGTAATAAGGGTTTTTTTTGTTTTTTTTTTATTTACTTTGGGAATTGTTTTATTGTTATTTTAAATTGTGACTGGATTATATTAAATTACTAGCTAGTGAAAATGATTTTACTCTAATCTACTTATTTAAAGTATTCATAAGATAATAAAGTGTTTTAATATGGACATTTTTATAATATCAAGTCTAAAGTATATTTTTTTTTTCTCAAAAGAACATGGTTTCCAAGATAAAATAAATTTTTACTATTTTATTCTAAGTCAGGAATATTTTCACTAACATAACCAGATTCGGTCGTAGTGAATGGGCCGGTTTTGGGGATGTTACAGATCCAAATCACGAGAATGTATATTCTTCCTCAAATCTTTCGTTGAGAGGTAAAGGATTAAATCCTTTTAAGAAATAAAGTTTTTGCTCGGAATATGAATCAAACCGAGGGACCCCTTAACTCTTAGGGGGATTAATAGAACGAATCACACTTTTACCACTAAACTATACCCGCTACAATGCGATTATTGTATTTATTGTATATTTATTGTATATAAAGGGACTCTTTGTCGAACAGGGGAATTGGGCGTAATCAAGGTAGGATTACAAGATAGGAGCCTAAAAAATCCTGAAAATTTTGGCCTTGACACCTTTTGTCAGAAGACTTGTGTTATAGGAGTTTTGATAGATAGGATTCGACAAAAGGATTTAGTCATAACATAAATAACATAAAAATGGATTGTGCAAAAATCCATAGTTTTTATTATTTATTCTAGTTATTCTAGTAAAATATAAAATAAATGTAAATAAAAAGAAATAGTAAGAAAGAAAAAGAATAGAAATAATATTTTGATTCTATATCATAGGAACGGAAATAGGACTTCTTCTCGCTCGATTGTTGATTCAATGCAATAACAAGATTTTTTGTTACAACAAGCCGGATCGCAGAATCATATAAAAATGAGTTATTTGAGTTGAAAATAAAAAAATGAGCAGTACGGATCTTCACTGTGCCGGTCCGTGGAAATTGGAAATAAAAAGTCCCTTTTGCGCGAAATCAAAGCGATATTCTTTCTTTTTTTGTTATTTGAGATATTTCTTTAGAGCCCTTGTTTTATTTAAAAATCTAAATGATATAGAATATAAATGAAATGGAATTATCGATAAAAGTTCTATATCTCTATAGAAAAGTTGGATATATCTATATAATCAATCTATATAATAATAATAAAATTTAGAATCTATATATCTATGGATTAATAATACTCTATATAGATAAATAATAATCTATATAACATAATCTATATAACAAAGTAAAAAGGGCTTTTTCAAGCCTTTATTTTTATGTCTTTGTAACATAGTAATTATCTTTTCTCAATTAGGAGAGATGGTGAGTGGACTAAAGCGTCGGATTGCTAATCCGTTGTGCGAGTTTATTCGTACGAGGGTTGAATCCCTCTCTTTCCGTTTCGGTTTTTGGTAGTGGAATAGATCAAATCCTAATACCATTTCTAAAAATGAAGCAAGGAACTCTCCTTTTTTATTCTTCGCGCCCGTGATTACGTCCCGGATCATTAGATAGGAATCAAGATGAAGAGAGAAACAAAGAATATTACTACGGTGTAAACAAAGAGTTTAAGAGTAAGCATTACACAATCTCCAAGAGCATTTTTTGTAAAAAGAAGAGAATAGATTCCCGCTTTTATACCACATATCCTATTTTGTTTTGATTTTGACACCAAGAAATAAAGTGATTTATAGAATTTCTAGAAATCGAAAAGAATTTTCAGAAATTCACTTGTAATAAGAGTTGAGTTTTTCATTACAAAAAAAATTCTTTCATACCAACAATTATATATTGTGGCGGACTCTAATCTAATCTAAATAGGGTTCTTCAGTGAAAAGGGTCGAAATGAGGAAATGGGATGATCCAGATTTATCAGGGCTATCCAAGAATTTCAATCTTTGAATTGAGGGTTCGCTCATAGTGTAAGACTTATCTGATCTTCTCAATTGTTAGAATTTTTTTCTTGAATCACTCATGAATTTTTCTAGGACAAGATATTAAGGATCTCATCGAAAACTTACAATGACTTGCCAAACAAAGGCTAAAAGAAAAAGAGAACAGTATTCGGCATAAAATCAGTAACATCCCAAAATAGGGGTTATTTGTGATTGAATTATTTTTCTTGTATTTGAATTTCTGTGATATTATTCGTGTTGATATAAGGCTTAATTAGGGGTCTTGAGTAAGCTCGGTTTAGTAGAATAATTCTTAGTAAGGCTTATTTAAAGAAGAGGATTAAATGAGCTTAGCACTTAAGTTAATTTAAGTAGCAATAAGTGACAAGATGAGTGCATGGCAAGTTGGTAATGGCGCATGGAGTTTAGCTTGAGGGGAGGTTCGAATCCCTTAAATAGCATTGGGACAACTTTTATTTTTGCTTTGGTATGGTAAGTGTCGGCCAAGGATAATAAAGGTAAGGGTTGACCATGTTATTCTTGGTTAGTAGACTATAGGTTTAAGGCAAGTGTTAACATATGGAAGGGAATCAAGTAATTAAGGAAAATATGGAGACATGGGGCTAGTATCAAGGATTATGTTTTGGAAACAAAATCATGGCCTTTATGCCATGAACTTGGGCAGCAATGTGGCTAAGGGGGATTTGGCCGAATATGCTAGTCTTGGTAAGGCTTAGGAATTCTTTTTGGTCATTTCTTTCATTTGGTGCAAAAGTTGCAAAACAATTTTCTCTCAAACTCTATTCTTGTTAGCCGAATTTCACCTTTGATAAGCCTAATACTTTTTGACCATTTGGTCATTTTTGGCTCATTTTCTATTTCTCCTTTTCATTCTCTCAAAACCAAAACTTGAGTATTTTCTTCAACCATTGCCGAAACACTTATCTCTTTTGTCCATTTTCTTCTTTCTTTCTTAGCCGAATCTCCTATACCATAATATTCTATCTATTTCTTTCTTTTCTCTTCTCAAAAGCACTTAGCCGAAACTATTAGTTCACTTTCTTACTTCATCTTTTTCCATACAAGTTGAACCTTGGTTGATTGTGTTGAACAAATCATAGCCGAATCCACTCTCTTGGGTATACCGAATTTTCTTCTTCTATCTTGATCAACTTTGGCCGAATATTGAAGGTAAGATAGTTATCATCGGGACTTCTCTAGAAATTGGTTTTGGTAAGGTGGTAAGGTTTATTTCAAGGATTATTATTTTAAGTTTCGTTTAAGCCAAAGGCTAATAAACCTTATTGATGATGGTTGATTGTAGGGAAGTGAGGCCGATTCTTTTAGGAGTGTGTTGGATAAGTGTTCAAGGCTTTGGGTAAGATTTTAGGTTCACAAGGAACCTTTCTCAATTATTTTGGTTTGGTCGAATAGGCCATGGTTCTAATATTCATTTTTGGCCGAATATAGGGGCAAGAATACTTGTGTGGCCGATTTGTCTATTCGGGATTTAGAACTCTTTTTGGTGCAGTGTGTATACATACACATCTTATAACTTTTAATATGCTAAGTGTTATTTTATGCCTAAACGTTTTGTGTAGACATGGATGAAATACCTTCATGGTATTAACAAGGATTTGGGTAAGTTCTTATTACTATGTGATTATTATTTGATGCTTTTGGGAAGCATGACACATTTGGTATGTGTATTATTTGATATATGGCTTATGATAAATCGATTGGATGTTGTTAAATAAATCTATTAACATGATTTGTGGTACATGCATATAAATGATTGTTATGGGTTGATGAGAGGAGGGGGCGTTGATATTCGTGTCGACGCGGACACGGTGTTTTGGTAACACATCGTGACTACGGTCACCGTGAGGTTTGGTACCTCCGGAGGTTTGGCACCTCATAGCGACTTGTCCTCGTGGTTAATACCACCGTGGGTTGGCCCCACTTTGAGATATGGGATTGTCCGCGGTGATTTGGTATCACACGATGGGTTGGCCCCATCATCTATTTGTGACTTCGGTCACCAGGTGTTTTAATAACACAATTGTGTCTTGGACACCGTAGATTTGGTATCTCCGGTGATTTGGTATCACATTTGTGACTATACGTCACCGTGGTTTGGCACCACCACGGTGGTTTGGTACCACAAGGGGTAGAAAAAGGCGTATGGATGGTTAGGTTGGGTGCATTTAAACTTATGCATGTTAATTGGTTATAATTTGTGTATGTTATTGCATTAAATCGGGAAGGGTTACACATTGAGTCTTGGTGACTCACCTTCTCCTTTAATTTTTATGGTTAGGTTGGGTGCATTTAAAATTATGCATGTTAATTGGTTATAATTTGTGTATGTTATTGCATTAAATCGGGAAGGGTTACACATTGAGTCTTGGTGACTCACCTTCTCCTTTAATTTTTCAGTGATTCGTAGACCACGGGTGAGGAGCCGAGGGACTCGAGGTGGCCATGCAAATGGAGACTTTTAATAAATGAATTTTGGATTTTATTTATCTTTCTTTTTGGTTTATGTTGCTTATTTGTAATAAGGCCTCCTAGTATGATTTCATTATTCTCTGCGTGTTTGAATGTTTGGTTTAAACTACTTGATGATGTTAAAACGGTTGCACATGTTTTTCTCAAATTAAACGCAAAATGTTTTAAAGTACCATCGGTACAATCGAAATTTGTAAACAACTCGACTCAAACAAATATTTTAAGTTTGGTTTTTAACAAAGGAAATTTAAATTGAAAGGCAATTCGACTAATTTCAAAATCGGTTTTAAAATGATTTTCAAAATCTTATCCTCAGAGCAAACCAAATTCGGTCATATTGTTTGGGCCGGGTTTGGGGTGTTACAAAATTGATCGTCGAGCCAGTTCAAAGCTCATCTGTGGGGGCCCAAGGCCCAAAAATGTTTTGGTAGGTTTTTTTTTTAAAATTTTGGTTTTTAATAAGCATGGCACCGAGTCTCCGACACCAACCTGCCCAAGTAAGTATCTCTGATTTTTGTATGAATTATATTCTGTAGAAGGGTAGGAAGCATGGGACGTAGATAGTGATAGTATTTTAAACTTTAGGACTAGTTTACCCCAAATAAAGACATAAGACTTTAAAAGCCTAATTAAACCAACCTACGACCAAGTCGCCGAGTTAGGGTGTGGTAACCTTGGTGCGCATGTCTAGGATTGGATCCTAAGAGCTTGGTACTTAAGCAGGTCCTCGTGACTCACCTCCTCTTCATGGGATTCCTACCAGTGCGTAGCTTCTGTTCACTCTAACCAAGAGGACTCGGTCATAGGCAAAATCCTAAATAAAACCCGAAAGGGATTAGCCATGTTTTAAGGAAAACTTCGGTTTTAAAATCATTAAATTATTTTTTTGATGGTAGGACAAATGTATCTTCGAAAATTTTCAAAATATTCTTGATTGACAAAATTACAAAAATACCCTTTAGGAAAAATGACGAAAATACCCCACAGGTTAGAAACGACAAGATAATGCACAAGAGTGCATAGGTATGAAAGGTATAGGGAATGGATGTATTATTCTATGTAAACCATGATAGAAGACTTAAAACCTTGTTTGATCGAAAGAATCTCTATTAAACTCTTTTCATAAAATTTCTTCATGGATAATCAAGTGAAACATGTACTAATTCATAAAAATTTCCTAATCGATTAAAGCGCGATAGTTAGAATGAGCTTTAGAGGACGTGGCCGCCGTGGGCGCGGAAGGGTAGGATGGTCAGATCGTAACACAGCCGGGTCGGGTCAAGGATCCGAGAATGAGATACCGCCACCACCACCCCAACCTTTGGAGTCAAGAGCGGATCGGACGGGTGACGACGCCGTGTGTCACAAGCGATGCTACGGGTTCGGAAAGGGTAGCTGGAATTGGTGGAGGTGGAGGAGCTCGAAGTCGGTTCTGAGAGACTTGAGCTAACGGAGCTGAATTTTTCCGAGGTGTGTGCAGTGTAGCGCCCAATACGGTGAGTATTGGCCGGAATCGACCGAAAGAATCATGGATGAGATAGATTTGACAAATGAGGAGAAACCGAAAGGAGCGGTGTCGCTTCTCAAGGATGAGTCTTATCGATGGTGGCTCACGGTCCGAGATGGTGCTACGGCAGATGATCTCACTTGGGAGTACTTCAAAGTCGCATACCGTAAAGAAGTATGTTGGATCAAGCTACATTGACGCTCAAAGGAAAGCTTTTAGGGGTTAGTGCAAGGAATAAGTCCGTCTCGGAGTATGAAGCGGAATTCCTAAGGTGAGTCGTTATGCTCGGGGAATAGTGGCATCGAACATGATCGTTGTGTTCGTTTGAAGACGGACTTAGAGACGCGAGTTAAGGTCGCCGATTGCTCCACAAAGAAGAACGTGAGTTTGCTTGTCTTGGTGGAGAAGGCCAAGGTAGCCGAAGGAATCAAGGAGTCCGCGAGGCAAAGTTATGATAGGAGCAAGTCAAGAGAGGCTTTGGATCGTGCGGGTCGTGGTAATGTTCGTAAAAGATTTAGGCAGAGTGGTTCAAATCGAGCAGAGAGGTCCACACCGCTAATCAAAGACCGCCCAGTGTAACCGTTGTGGAAAGTTTCATTGGGGTGAATGTTGGACCGGAGGGAAAGGATGTTTCGAGTGTGGTTCGCTAGAACATCGTGTGAGGACCGTCGTCGTAAGCAAACTAGGAATCGATCCAAGGTCAAGGTCGTGCCCAGATTCGAAAAGAGGGACCAGCACCACGAGAGGTCGTGGTTATGGTAGAGGTGGTTATGGCTCTAGTGGAGGTCGCGGAGCAAAATTGCAGAGGTATTGGCAACACGGAGGCTAGCGGCACTGGTTTGGTGTATCTTTGTGAGGCGTCGTGAGGAAGGAGACGCACCGGACGTCATAACCGAGACGTTTTTAATTTTTGGTGTTCCATATCTTTGCCTTGATAGATGTGGGTTCGACGCACTCTTACGTTGCTAGTAGTATAGTTGAGACCATGAGTTTAGTTCCCGAGGCCGCTTCTAAGAGGATGACCGTATTTAGTCCTTTAGGTCACTCTGTAGAAGTAGATAAGTCAGATAGAGATATACCCCTAGAACTTCAAGGGGTAGTGTTTGTAGCCGATCCGATGGAACCGCCGCTTGAGGAGTTCGATCCGATTCTTGGGATGGATCGGTTGATCAAGTACCAAGCAAGTTTGGATTGTGCCGCTAAGCGTATGGTTTTGAAGACGGTTGAAGGTAAAAAGTGGTCATGATAGGTAATAGGAGAGATTATCTATCCAACGTGGTATCTGCGTTGAAAGCGATGAAAGATGGTCGGGAAGGGTCGTGAGGCGTTCGTAGTTCATGTGTGTGCTTTGGAAGCTAAGGAGTCTTCGTGGGAAATGTTCAAACCGTAAAGGAATTTGCCGACGTATTTCTGAAGAACTTCCGGATTGCCTCCGGATCGTGAAGTCGAATTTGGTATAGATGCATTCACAGAACGCGCCGCTGTCTATAGCTCCATATAGGATGGCACCGAAGGAATTGTTGGAATTGAAGGCTCGGATACAAGAGTTGTTGGATCGAGGTTTCATTCGACCAAGTGTTTCACCTTGGGGAGCGCCGGTACTTTTTGTCAAGAAGAAGGATGGTACGATGCGGATGTGTATAGACTACCGCTTGATTGAATAAGTCGACGATTAAAAACAAGTATCCTTTGCCGAGGATAGATGACTTGTTTGATCACCGAAAGAAATGCGCGGTTTCTCTAAGATTGATTTAAGGTCCGGATATCATCAACTCGAAGGTGAAAGAGGTGATATCCATAAGACAAAGATTTCGTACTTCGGTATGGACACTACGAGTTCCCGGTGATGCCGTTTGGTTTGACTAATGCACCAAAGATTTTCATGGACATGATGAATAGGTATTTCAACGCTTTTTGGATCGGTTTGTTGTGGTCTTTATAGATGATATTTTGGTGTATTCAAGTCGGAAGAGGAGCATGATGCGCATTTGCGAGTGGTGTTGCAGATTCTGAGGAAAAGCAACAGTATGCGAAATTTAGTAAGTGCGAATTACGGCTTAAGGAGGTGACTTTCTTGGGTCACGTTGTTTCAAATTAGAGGATTAGAGTGGATTCTCGAAAGATTGAGGCGGTGTTAGATTGGAAGCCGCCTAAATCTGTGGCTGAAATTCGGAGTTTTCTAGGTCCAGCGGGGTATTACCAAGATTTGTGGAAGGATTTTCTTTGATTGCCGCACCGATGACCAAGTTGTTGAGGAAAGGAGTTCCATTTGTGTGGACCGAGGAGCAAAGAAAGTTTCGACAAATTGAAGAAGATTCGATGAAGCTCCGGTTTGATTCAACTTTGAGGCGGGCAAGGAATTCACGGTTTATTGCGATGCATCACATATTGGTTTGGGATGCGTCTTTGATGCAAGAAGGGAAGGTAGTGGCTTATGCATCTCGGCGCTTGAGACCACATGAGGCTAATTATCCGACTCATGACTTGGAGTTAGCGGCCGTAGTCTTCGCTTTGAAGATATGGAGGCACTATTTGTACGGAGAGAAGTCGATAGTTTATACGGATCACAAGAGTCTTAAGTATCTCTTGACTCGTAAGGATTTGAATTTGAGGCGTAGATGGATTGAGTGTTGAAGGACTACGATCGCTCGATCGAGTATCATCCTGGTAAGGCTAACGTGGTGGCGGATGCGTTGAGTCGTAAGGTTGTATCGGATTTAAGATCGATGTTTGCTCGACTTAGTCCGCTCGATGATGGGAGTCTTTTGGCGAGAATTACAAGTCAAGCCGACTTGGTTAGATCGAGATTAAGGAGAAGCGGTTAGAGGATGATGGTTTGAATGATCGGAGGTTGCAAGTCCGAATGGTGGATTAGAGGATTTTAGTCACGTCGATGATGGAGTTTTGTGCTTTAAAGGAAGAGCTTGTATGCCGAAGGATGTGGAGTTGAGACAAAGGATTCTTCGGGCGCACATAGCAGCCCATATGCTATGCATCCCGGAGGTAGCAAGATGTATCGGGATTTGAGAGA